>OU744817.1:2256483-2866203 GCA_916614155.1 Mesoligia furuncula | reverse complement strand
TTTGCAATATTGCACAATAAATAAGAGTTTCAGAAAATACATATCAATATTTTTATTTTAGTAAATAATATAGCCAAAAATGCAACTACTTGGCCCGCCATATATTTCGTTAGTAAATGTCGGCACGCGAAGGAAAAAATTCCCCATCCCTGGTCTAGGCCTTTAGGGTGTATAATAGTTATGCAATACCTAATTAATAAGATTATTCTAACATGGATAAACAGACAACTAAACTGTACAAATCTATTTAAGTGCCTAATATATGTAAAGATAGAGATATGCGATAGGAATAGAATCACCAATAAGGTTACTGTTATAGTCCTAGGGCGTCTCCTCCCTGTGTTTCCACTCACATCTGCCTTGTAAAACCTTTCGGAAGTCACCTTTCACTCATCTCAACATAACCGTATCATCTTAACCTCTTTTGAGGCGTTACTAAATCTTATTTGAACGGACTCGGATAGGTTAGAACCCCCCCCCCCCATCCATCCGCCATTCCCTTCGTGGTTATTTTTTGTAAACCACCCAGAAGTAGGAGCCCCGCCAAGCAGGGCTCTGTCGATAATATCCGGAATCACTTGACCTTGATCTCAAAGTCACTTGAACTTGACCCTTATGTCATTTGACCTTGACCTCAAGGACACCATGAATATTGACCTATTACTGCTCCTGTGAATCACGGATCTTGGTTTTCGGAATTTTGACCTTGACCTCAAGGTCAAAGACAATCTAGCCAAATCGTTAGTTTTATTCGCCTACTGACGCCACCATTCATTATAGCATTACAAAAAAGAGGGTTGTAGAAGCAGGGGTGCAAAACACTTTATTTCAAAATTAAGATATAGCAATTTAAATTAACTATTTAGATACCTGTGATAAATAGATCTAAGACAGTACTAAATACTTGATAAACGAAACAAAAGATATTTTTGTTTAATTATGCTGATTTATAATAATTATCTTAATCACACAGTACAAACTTACACCAAAACAAATGAATGAGACAACCGATCACGTCATGATGATTTAAATTGAATTAAGACTAACTGCGCCTCGAGGTTTCACCCGCATAAGTCTCGTTCCAGTGGGAATATCGGGATAATAAGTATCCTATGTCCTTTCCCGGGACACTATACTAAACATCTAGATCAGTTCGGCGGTTACAGCTTGAACAGATGACAGACAGACAAACACACTTTCGCATTTATAATATTAGTATGCATTAAAGTCATATTTTTAACAATATTTTAATGAAAATAACAACTTGCAACACGCTATATTTGGTGAAACTTCGTCCTCATCATAAAATTTAGTCACTATCATCAGATGATGAAGATGAAGAAGTTTCACCGACGTTAATAATAAATCTCTGTATCACATCATCCATTATGCCATCATGTCGGCAAAACTTTTCCCCTTCTTTAATTGCATGAGCAACGCAAGACTGCCATCGTTCTGGCGTAATACTATCCTGAGCTTGTGGGAGTAATTGTTTCACCTCGTTCAGTTTGAAAGTTTTAGTAGGTATGTTGGGCCACATACATTTTTGCCCATATTCTCTTGTCATAGTCTCTCTTGTTATCATCAGCCATTAACTGTGGGCGTACTATGGGTAGTGTTGGTTATTACGCAATAGAAAAACCGTTTGCAGTTCAAATCAGATTATGATTTATGAACAATCTAGCTGCGCCCCGCGGTTTCACCCGCATAAGTTTCCCGTGGGAATATCGGGATAAAAACTACCCTTAGTCCTTTCCCGGGACTCAAACTATCTCTATACCAAATTTCATCTGAATCGGTTCAGCGGTTTAAGCTTGAAGAGGTAACAGACAGACAGACACACTTTCGCATTTATAATATTAGTAATGATTAATCCAGGGTTGATAAAAATCATGATTTAAAAAAAATACAAAAAAAGAGTAGAATAGAATACTCTTTATTATGTACACCATATTAATTACAGACATAATTATAGAAACTGTACAAAGGGCGGTCGGTGGCGGACAAAAAGCGTATGTATTTGATTTAAATCGGATTTTATTGATTTTTTTGTACATTCTGATCTTTCTTAATTCGGAAGTCAGTTATTAATTAAATAAAAACAACATATACAGGGTTATGATATTGATAAATGATTTATTTCTGTAAGTAGGTTTTTACAAACACTTTTACACGTCAATCATATTTTTTAAACTAGATGAGGTCGGCGTTTCCTATCTGACTACTCTGAGAAGAAAGGCCGAAACAAACTCAGAGGTCACAGTCTCTTTTACGGGTCTACCTTTTATAGCAGAACTTTTTACGTCATAATATTGTTTTGCATAACAACGGATAGCATAAACTTCATTTCGCAGAAAATCATTTCGCATACACTCAGTTGTCATACATTCAAAACTCATAATTTTGTTAGTCAGAATCATCTTTAGGCATAATGTTTATATCCATAATAATTAAAAAGCAGAACCATCATATCGCAGAAAATTCACAGTCAGAATCGTCTTTTGGCATACATTTTATATCGATAGTCATTAAAAACCTACCCTAACCTAAATGCTAATTACAAAAATATTGTCGGCTTGGATGCATGTAGCATGCAAACAGGCATACAACATGCAAGCAGGCATGCAACATGCAGCATGCATGCAGCATGCATGTAGCATGCAAGCAGGCATGCAACATGCAGCATGCAAGCAGGCATGCAACATGCAGCAGGCATGCAGCATGCAAGCAGGCATGCAACATGCAGCAAGCATTGTTTCTGTCACGGCTCCGGCGCTGCGGGGTTTGGGCGGCGCCACGCGAGCTTATCGTCACAGATGGTTTTAACGCTCACCACCGCAGCTTCTGAAGAATCAGAATACCGTGGAGCCTCTGTTTGTCGCCTCTATAGCGAGGAACAAGAAGCGAGGCTCTGACGCGGGTGGGCACGTCGAACTGTCGAAGTACCGTCAGTGCTATGTTAGTGTCGCGGAGTTTAGGGAGGGGTACGTGTCGGGTCAACCATGTCAGGGTGTAATCGTCCTCACACCATATCTGCACTGTGCCCTTCGCTACCTGTGGGTATCCGCGGAAGGCAGAGAGTGGTGCTGTCGGGTCCGTGTCCATCAGTGCGTTTTCCAGGCCAACTTTGACCAGCTCGGCCTCGGCTTTTGTCAAGTCTCTGGAGGGGGGAGGGAAGCAGATTGCGACGGCGAGCTGCGCAGGAATATCCTTTGTGGCCCACGCGTAGGTCCTCAGCTCCCCCTGGGCGGACTGGACCCTTACGCGTTTGGCGTCCCCCTGGAGCGTACTCGGTGAAGCCGAGTCGTTAGGGCGCTCCCTCTTCGCTGGTCCTGTACCGCTCGGTCCAGGCTGGGGCATGGAGGTGCCTGGCAGGGTGGTGGCGTCTGGGCGCAAGGATCCACCTCGCCTACCCCTATGGTGATTGAGTCGGGATCTGTTTTGGGATTCTTCTGTCAGTGTTGGTGTGATGGGGTCGGCCGGCGCCCAAGGCAGACTCTGTCGTGTGCAGGGGTTTTTCGCGCTGGGTTTCCCCTTCACGGACTTGCGGCCGTTCTCTTTTTCCGCGTCCGGCTCCTTTTTGCGCCTAGTTTCCCCGTCGCGGACTCGGGGGTTGGTCGCTTACTACCTCTTCAGCGTCCGATCGTGCATCGCGCTGGCTAGTGCCTTCGCGGGTGCTGCGCTTTCGGTCGCCTACTTTCCTCCCTATAAACCGGGAGAGTGGTAGGGTCGCCAGGTTCGTCAACCTTCCCCATCACTCTCTGTCCGTGTCCGTCTATGTCTGCTCTGTTGCCAGAGGCTCGAGGGAGGCATGCACGTCGTGGAGGGTATTGGCGCGTGAGTCGCAGCCATGGTAGTGGTTGTTGGCGCGTTGGTCGCAGCCGGAGTTATGTTTATGGGCGCGTGTGTCGCTGCCTGAATAATGGGCTGAATAAATCAGCAGCAGGCCGTGCTGAGGAGCACGGCAAGGTTAAGCATTTGGTTGCCCCCCAAGAATACGTTAGGGGCCGACCGCCGTAGCGGTGTGGGATTCCCCGGCCGGGACCCACCTGGGTAGTTTCTTTTACCTTCTGCATGTTCATTGTTGAGGGAGTGGGCTTTTTTGGAATCGAGGTTACCCACTTTGACAGAGGACACTAACACACAAATTGAATTAAGTTAGTCACTCCAGGTTTGGGAAATCGAAACAATTTCACGTTGTCTAGCTGTTGACAAGCCGCACTGCCCGCACTTAAACCATTTTCTTTTGTTTTCCATTGTCACACATACTTATTATAGTTTATTTTCAGTAACTTTCTCATAAGAGTCAATTTCTTATTCAATCAATTATTCGCTGGAACGAGGAGCATTAGCACAACTCGGCTTTGGTTAGATCAGGTGAAGATCTTCAAATCTAGACACAAATCCGAAAATACCACGAAATTAAAGCAGAAACAACAAACAATACAACCGACACTATTTTGCCGTTTTGCCAAATTAATTCGCATTGTCAACTTGGTGTAGTATAATTATGTTGGAAATAAAAATCTTACTACAAAAAATAATTTTATTCCATTTCATTGTTGAACCTATCGCAAAGAATGTAAAACATGACAGGTTTTATTCAAGTTTATCATTTTCTATTATGTTTTACTATTATTCCAATTAAAATTAATTCATGAGGTATGGATAAAAAACTACTACATGGACGTAAGGATATTTTTATGGCAACCTTTTGACGTTATTGCCAGAAGTTATGTGTTACCACACCAAATCAATTTTTTATTGGCAAGTTGCAGGGTTTGCCTTTGTAGGTATTTCGTTTCTTCCATACAAAGTTGACAGGGGCTTTCTCACGAACTCAAGCTAGACTCTGTCAAGCGCCACCTGGTGCTGGTGTCCGGAATCATCAAACGAATGACTGACGTACTTCCGACACAAACTATTTAAATACTTGTTAAGTGACAAAACTTTACTGTAGAATACATCATTTAAATTGCGGGTATACAGGTTACAGGTGTCACCAGAAATTCCTCCTTTTCAGTCCTAGTGTGAAACATGCAAAGCGCTGTTATTTTTATTCGTCTGCAAGTCAATCTCCTTACATTTTACCTAAGTGCCAAATTTATAATCACAGGGGCGACCGTTGCGAAGAAACCGAATCCAGACACACAAAGAACAAAACTAGAAGATGCAATAATAGCCGAGCAAACGAAAAAAGAAAAAGCCAACTCAAAAGTTATCCGGACAACTCAAAAACGTACCGCAAACCCTGGCACTTATTTTAAGTGTGATATATGTAAGCGTAGTTTTAGTCAAAAGGGTACTTTAGTAAAACACATTCGTATTCACACTGGTCAAAAACCTTATAAGTGTGATATATGTCAACATACTTTTAGTCAGAAGATAGCTTTAACAACACATATTCGTAAACACACCGGTGAAAAACCTTATAAGTGTGATGTATGTCAGCGTAGTTTTAGTACAAAATCTATTTTAACACACCATATTCGTGTACATACTGCTGAAAAACCTTATAAGTGTGATGTATGTCAGCGTAGTTTTAGTGCAAAGGGTAGTTTAACATACCATATTCGTGTACATACTGGTGAAAAACCTTATAAGTGTGATATATGTAACCGTACTTTTAATAGGAATAATAATTTAATAAAACATAAACGTGTACATACGAGTACTCGTGAAAAGCCTTACAAGTGTGATATATGTCAGCGTAGTTATACTGAAAAGACTACTTTAACAAAACATGTTCGTATTCACACTGGTCAAAAACCTTATAAGTGTGATACATGTCAGCGTAGTTATAGTGAAAAGGGTACTTTAACAAAACATATTCGTATCCACACGGGGCAAAAACCTTATAAGTGTGATATATGTCACCATAGCTATACTGATAAGAGTAGTTTAACAAGACATATTCGTATACATACTCGTGAAAAACCTTACAAGTCTAATATACAGAGTTGATATGACAGAGGGGCATTAAACTATGAATACTATACGTGTATAGTTTTAATTCGATACGGTACAAAAATAAAACAATCTAAATAGCTTACAAATCAGAGTAAAACGCAACCACCCTTTATAAATAAATTCGACTGACCTTAGATGGCCCAGGTAACAAATTGGCAACGTCGCGGGCGCGCCGGAGCGCGGCGTGTATTATCTCGTGGCGGGTGGACGGCGGTGGCGCGGGGGGCGGGCGGCTGAGGCCGCTCGCGCTGGCTTTTATGTTAAGTAAGGTTGTAAAGTACGCACAAACAAAAACACAATTTTTTTTAATTCTCGATGTGTCCTCCATTCATATTAATGCACAAATTATACCGACGGAGAATATTGTTATTTATTTTTCTAATTAAATCACTGTCCGTCGCTACGCACTTTAATTTTTGAAATGCTAAAATAATCCTATTTTTTAGTTCAACAATTGTATTTACCTCTGAGGCATGCATAAACTTCACCCTTAATGTACCCCCACAAAAAGAAATCCATAGGAGTGAGGTCCGGAGATCGTGCTGGCCACCGAAGAGGTCCGAATCGACCGATCCATTGCTGCCCAAACATTTCTGTGAGCCACTCCCTGGAAGCCACCTCAGAATGTGGAGGCGCACCGTCCAGCTTGTACCACAACTTGCGATGAACGGCTAAAGGCAGTTAGACAGTATATTCGGCCACAGGACCACTTAATAAGTCCAAAAATTTCGCCGCTGTAAGGGTGCCGACGTTTAATTACGTGGTGTCCTGTCACAATAAAAAACAGTTAATCCCAAAAATAACACTAAATAATAATAATAATAATAATCCCAAGTTACGTGTCCTGTCACAATAAAAAAAAAACTTTCTTAAACTTATTTAGTGTCCTATCACAATAACAAAACAAAATCACAATTGTCAGCGCGCGAGTTCGACAAAACAGCGCCGCAGGAGCTTCCGTGTTACGTACCGTATGTTCCGAAAGGATAGCGTTGGCGCACTGAAAAAACAAGGTTTTTAGCAAATTCGCAAGGATCCAGGATGCAATAGCAACACACTGACCTATTTCAATTTCTTTTAACCGCGGGATGTTTTGTTATGATGGTCACTCTCGTAATGAAAGTGCAAGTGTGTGTGTATTTATTGCTTCCTTGTTTGCATTGCCAACTTTTTAGTGAAATATTTGGTTGTACTTGTGACTTGCGTCAGAGCGGCAACAACGTATCTTATATTATACTCAGATTGTCGCTTTAAGGTGCATGACCTATGCGTGTAGACATAATCAGCTGTTAGGAAAGATACATCGTGTTCAAACGGAGCAAAAACTTAAAAAATAATTTGCGACTAAACTACTGCTCCTATTTAATTGATTTTTGGTACAGAGCTTGAAAAGGAAAGCCCCTCATTCGTATCAACATTGTATGTCAGCGTAGTTTTAGTGACAAAAGTAGTCTAACAAGACATCTGTATACACACTGATGAAAATCCTTACAAGTGTTATGTTTAACAACATAGTTTTAGTAAAAAGGCTAATTTAAGAAAACATATTCGTATACACACTGGCGACCATATTGTGTCAGTGTATACGAAAATACTCATGGACAAAGGAGATCCGCCAAATCCCATACAAAAAAACCCCAGGCCTGGTGCAAAAGAAATGTATCTCAGGTTTCCGAGTAATAATTGTATAAATATTGTAAGTTATCGGTATTGCCAAATTCGGTGGCTTTTTTTTTTTTTTTTTTTGTGGCTTACATAGTGTTACAAGCTTGGTGTTCGTGACAATAGAAACTGCCGATTTTAATAACAAAAAATGTAACTTTAATTTAACAACACTAATAACAACTCAAACACACTAATTATAATACACAATTGCGCTACTGATCGCTCTAAGTAGCACTTGAAGATCGCTTCCGAATGTATTCACTTGTATCGCTTATCCAACACTCCCCCGGGTCGTGGGCCAGACCGGCCTTCTAATATAGTGCCTCAGATAGTTGTAGAACCTTCTACTGTAGAAACATTGAGTATGTTTGAGTACCAAATACATTAAATTATTTACAATAGACGGGACATAGCGAACATAATCGTGATCGTGATCCGATACTTTTGTCCTAGTGGTCAAGTATCTCAGTCTAGTGTGGTACGCCTTTTTTTTTTTTTTTTGCTTTTCAAGTCGCATTCGTGTGTGTGAATTATTTATATTTACTCAGTAATTAGAATTAAATAATTTTCGTAAAATAGATCTAGAAAACTTTCTAATTTTGTAATAAACGCCCTCTATGGTTGAGTAGCTTTACTACTGTCATGCAGAGATGCGATGCTGCTTATCGATTTTGTTATCGATTGTGCCCCGCGGTTTAACCAGCATTAATTTGAGGAAAAAAACCTGCTAAAACAATTATAATCTATTACTTTATGACTATTATGTTATGTATTAATATTATTACTTATAACCCTCATGACCAGCCGCCTTGCGAAGTCGATATAAAACTGATATTTCTTATGATATTCATTTTTTTTTGTGTTTACGTCCGTGCGTGCGTCGTCGGCAAAGTGTGATGACGTTAGTGTAGGTACTTTTAGTGTAAAAAACAATTATCTCACCATATTCGTTTACACACTGGTGAGAAACCTTTCCAGTGTGATACGATGTGATAATGTGATGTGTGTGTTGTGTGTGTGTGGAGTATGAATGTGTGATATGTGAGCGTAGTTTTCGTCAATTTTGTCATTTAAAAAAAACAATTGAAACTGATGAAAGACCTTATAAGCTTGATATACACCAATGATTACTTTAAATATTCCGAGTGATTACTACAAACATCTTGAAACGAGATTTAAGCAAGTTAAAAAATATGGATGTCACGTGATCAACTTAGAACGTTAATATCTCTGAAACGTAACATTACGGGGTTTAGTCTTATGTTTCCTGTTTGCATTGATGTCGGCTATCGATTTATAAAGGTATCATCCGTGGCCACCATTTTGAAAAAAAAAAAACTAAATAGCGGACAATGTCAATGCCACAGACAGAATGTAGAATTGAAGCAGTTTATTGAAAAGTATGATCAGACCGATTGTATGACTGATTTGAAAAGGTAATGGATGAAGTGTTAAAAAAAAGGTACATTAACACTTGCGGTGACTTAACGTTAATTTATTCTCAAGTTCATTTAGTAAAATGATAAGTCTGTCAGTTAGTTAGTAGTCTGTAGTTTCAGTTCTACAATCTTGTAAATCTATTTTTTTAGCCCAGAAAAATAACTTATGTCTGTTTTGGGCTGAATCGCTATTTTTAATCGATTGATTAGTCAAACTAAAAATGTAGCGATATAATTAGTCGTTGTTGGGGATCTTCAAGAATAAAAACACATGATCGAGGAATTACTCACTTATTTTAATGTTCCTTGTTCATAAGATGGCCGTCGACTGACTTTCAGCCTTTATTGGGGAATGGCATCTCGCAGTTCAACCTGGGAGGTTGTCTACTGCTTAACCGGACTTTTGACTTTCAGCCTTACAATGGCGCACTATTTATATTATAATCATCATACAACTTTCGCCCTCTGCAAGCCACGCCCACATTACGTAACGTTAATATAGACCAATCAGGGCCGAGCACAAAATTATGTCATTATGCTATCTTATGTCGAAACTTTACCGTAGCGAGGCCCGTTTGACTATTTCTTATTTACTTTTGGCACCTCGCTACGGTACATCACAAAAACATTATGTTATCTTTTACAACATATTCTAACAAGAATTAATACTAATTAGATAATCTTATTCCCTTCAAAATTACACTAATTAGACACATATAGCTCATAAACACACATAGCTACAGGCACATAAAACATTGTTTACTATTTATTTTACTTACGTTAGATAATGTTTCTTCTATCACTATTACACTTATTTCCTCTAGATAATGTCTCTAATAAGGGTCCTTCACTTATTTACACTAATTAGCCTCGTTAGCACTGAATGTCCACACACAACACACACTTATTGACTGGAAGTTGGGGCTTCGGCGACGGCGTCGCCAACAGTCGTATTCATTCATTCACGATTGAATTTTAGTTTTAGTTAAACCAAATATTTAGTAGTTTTTAGTATTAGTCAACTAAAACTAATTATCTTTTTTAAATAACTCGATTAATATGGTAATCTATCAATAATTAGTTATTAGTATTAGTTACCAGCGCGCACTGGGCCTGCGTGGTTTACAGCCCACTCCCTCTCGAAGAAAAGCGCCCTGAGTCTCACCAGTGGGAACATTATAGGCTGATGTTGGTATACTTATGCTAGTATTGGTTAAATAGTAGGTTCAGGGCCAACTTGAATGTGCTTGTGAACACCTGGCTGGGATATAATAATACACAATGGGTGGGATGTAATAATTGTTGTTTGTTTGTTGTCCTTTGCCAGTGTCGGAAGCGTACGAGGCTTTTGACTACTTTTTATGTGTTTATATATTTTTTTTTGTAATGTGCATTTTGTTT
This sequence comes from Mesoligia furuncula, assembly GCA_916614155.1. Taxonomy (NCBI): domain Eukaryota; kingdom Metazoa; phylum Arthropoda; class Insecta; order Lepidoptera; family Noctuidae; genus Mesoligia; species Mesoligia furuncula. Next base: position 2,855,728 of record OU744817.1, on the reverse strand, counting down.
AAGCAGAACAAACAATTTACTTTCATTTTCTAACAATTAGACAGTATTTTAAGAAATATGTATGTTATATTTGTACACCTTGTATGACTAATAAAATATTAAACCATTTGCTTAATTTTATAATCGTTTTTTTTTATTTTCCTTGACATTACTATTTCAATCAAAATAAACTACAACTAATTCAATCGTCAATAGTTAGTTCAACAAATGTTAAATCGTCAAACAGACGGACATAGGCCTCCCCCAAGAACCGCCACAACAAAAACATTAATATAAAAGTTTTATGAGGTTTTATAATTTTTAATATTACTATTGCAGATGTTTTACCAAGCCATAAAGAAATTATAATTTACTAGATTCTGATATTGTATTCTAAAATGTTAAATATTTATTAATTATTATTTATTTTCTCATTATTGTACACCCTAGACTCCCCTAAGAGTCTAGGCCTTTAGGGTGTATAATAGTTATGCAATACCTAATTAATAAGATTATTCTAACATGGATAAACAGACAACTAAACTACAAATCTATTTAAGTGCCTAATATATGTAAAGATAGAGATATGCGGTAGGAATAGAATCACCAATAAGGTTACTATTATAGTCCTAGGGCGTCTCCTCCCTGTGTTTCCACTCACATCTGCCTTGTAAAACCTTTCGGAAGTCACCTTTCACTCATCTCAACATGACCGTATCATCTTAACCTCTTTTGAGGCGTTATTAAATCTTATTTGAACGGCACCGTTTAAAGAAGCCGGTTGGAGTCAAACGTAATGGGCCACTGAGAAAAAAAGACAAAATTTTTGCAATAATTTTTTTTTTTGTAAATTGTTTATTTTTTCGTTTCTATCGTATAGAACACCCACCGACTTGGGGCAGCCCGACTCGGATAGGTTAGAACCACTCCCCTCCCCTCCATCCATCCGCCATCCCCTTCGTGGTTATTTTTTTTTAAACCACCCAGAAGTGGGAGCCCCGCCAAGCGGGGCTCTGTCGATAATATCCGGAATCACTTGACCTTGACCTCAAAGTCACTTGAACTTGACCCTTATGTCGTTTGACCTTGACCTCAAGGACACCATGAATATTGACCTATTACTGCTCCTGTGAATCACGGATCTTGGTTTTCGGAAATTTGACCTTGACCTCAAGGTCAAAGACAGTCTAGCCAAATCGTTAATTTTATTCGCCTACTTACGCCACCATTCATTATAGCATTAGAAAAAAGAGGGTTGTAGAAGCAGGGGTGCAAAACACTTTATTTCAAAATTAAGATATAGCAATTCAAATTAAGTATTTAGATACCTTTGATAAATAGATCTAAGACAGTACTAAATACTTGATAAACGAAACAAAAGATTTTTTTTAAAATTATGCTGATTTATAATAATTATCTTAATCACACAGTACAAACTTACACCAAAACAACTGAATGAGACAACCGATCACGTCATGATGATTTAAATTGAATTAAGACTAACTGCTCCTCGCGGTTTCACCCGCATAAGTCTCGTTCCAGTGGGAATATCGGGATAATAAGTATCCTATGTCCTTTCCCGGGACACTATACCAAACATCTAGATCGGTTCGGCGGTTTCAGCTTGAACAGATGACAGACAGACAAACACACTTTCGCATTTATAATATTAGTATGCATTAAAGTCATATTTTTAACGATATTTTAATGAAAATAACAACTTGCAACACACTATATCTGGTGAAACTTCGTCTTCATCATAGAATTTAGTCACTATCATCAGATGATGAAGATGAAGAAGTTTCACCGACGTTAATAATAAATCTCTCTATCACATCATCCATTATGCCATCATGTCTGCAAAACTTTTCCCCTTCTTTAATTGCATGAGCAACGCAAGACTGCCATCGTTCTGGCGTAATACTATCCAGAGCTTGTGGGAGTAATTGTTTCACCTCGTTCAGTTTGAAAGTTTTTAAGTAAGTTTTCGACTTTGGTTAGATCAGGTGAAGATCTTCAAATCTAGACACAAATCCGAAAATACCACGAAATTAAAGCAGAAACAACAAACAATACAACCGACACTATTTTGCCGTTTTGCCAAATTAATTCGCATTGTCAACTTGGTGTAGTATATGTTGGAAATAAAAATCCTACTACAAAAAATAATTTTATTCCATTTCATTGTTGAACCTATCGCAAAGAATGTAAAACATGACAGGTTTTATTCAAGTTTATCATTTTCTATTATGTTTTACTATTATTCCAATTAAAATTAATTCATGAGGTATGGATAAAAAACTACTACATGGACGTAAGGATATTTTTATGGCAACCTTTTGACGTTATTGCCAGAAGTTATGTGTTACCACACCAAATCAATTTTTTATTGGCAAGTTGCAGGGTTTGCCTTTGTAGGTATTTCGTTTCTTCCATACAAAGTTGACAGGGGCTGTTCTCACGAACTCAAGCTAGACTCTGTCAAGCGCCACCTGGTGCTGGTGTCCGGAATCATCAAACGAATGACTGACGTACTTCCGACACAAACTATTTAAATACTTGTTAAGTCACAAAACTTTACTGTAGAATACATCATTTAAATTGCGGGTATACAGGTTACAGGTGTCACCAGAAATTCCTCCTTTTCAGTCCTAGTGTGAAACATGCAAAGCGATGTTATTTTTATTCGTCTGCAAGTCAATCTCCTTACATTTTACCTAAGTGCCAGATTTATAATCACAGGGGCGACCGTTGCGAAGAAACCGAATCCAGACACACAAAGAACAAAACTAGAAGATGCAATAATAGCCGAGCAAACGAAAAAAGAAAAAGCCAACTCAAAAGTTATCCGGACAACTCAAAAACGTACCGCAAACCCTGGCACTTATTTTAAGTGTGATATATGTAAGCGTAGTTTTAGTCAAAAGGGTACTTTAGTAAAACACATTCGTATTCACACTGGTCAAAAGCCGTATAAGTGTGATATATGTCAACATACTTTTAGTCAGAAGATAGCTTTAACAACACATATTCGTAAACACACCGGTGAAAAACCTTATAAGTGTGATGTATGTCAGCGTAGTTTTAGTACAAAATCTATTTTAACACACCATATTCGTGTACATACTGCTGAAAAACCTTATAAGTGTGATGTATGTCAGCGTAGTTTTAGTGCAAAGGGTAGTTTAACATACCATATTCGTGTACATACTGGTGAAAAACCTTTTAAGTGTGATATATGTAACCGTACTTTTAATAGGAAGAATAATTTAAAAAAACATAATCGTGTACATACGAGTACTCGTGAAAAGCCTTACAAGTGTGATATATGTCAGCGTAGTTATACTGAAAAGACTACTTTAACAAAACATGTTCGTATTCACACTGGTCAAAAACCTTATAAGTGTGATACATGTCAGCGTAGTTATAGTGAAAAGGGTAGTTTAACATACCATATTCGTGTACATACTGGTGAAAAACCTTTTAAGTGTGATATATGTAACCGTACTTTTAATAGGAAGAATAATTTAAAAAAACATAATCGTGTACATACGAGTACTCGTGAAAAGCCTTACAAGTGTGATATATGTCAGCGTAGTTATACTGAAAAGACTACTTTAACAAAACATGTTCGTATTCACACTGGTCAAAAACCTTATAAGTGTGATACATGTCAGCGTAGTTATAGTGAAAAGGGTACTTTAACAAAACATATTCGTATCCACACGGGGCAAAAACCTTATAAGTGTGATATATGTCACCATAGCTATACTGATAAGAGTAGTTTAACAAGACATATTCGTGTACATACTCGTGAAAAACCTTACAAGTCTAATATACAGAGTTGATATGACAGAGGGGCATTAAACTATGAATACTATACGTGTATAGTTTTAATTCGATACGGTACAAAAATTAAACAATCTAAATAGCTTACAAATCAGAGTAAAACGCAAAAACGCAACCACCCTTTATAAATAAATTCGACTGACCTTAGATGGCCCAGGTAACAAATTGGCAACGTCGCGCGCGCGCCGGAGCGCGGCGTCTATTATCTCGTGGCGGGTGGACGGCGGTGGCGCGGGGGGCGGGCGGCTGAGGCCGCTCGCGCTGGCTTTTATGTTAAGTAAGGTTGTAAAGACCGCACAAACAAAAACACAATTTTTTTTAATTCTCGATGTGTCCTCCATTCATATTAATGCACAAATTATACCGACGGAGAATATTGTTATTTATTTTTCTAATTAAATCACTCTCCGTCGCTACGCACTTTAATTTGTGAAATGCTAAAATAATCCTATTTTTTAGTTCAACAATTGTATTTACCTCTGAGGCATGCATAAACTTCACCCTTAATGTACCCCCACAAAAAGAAATCGAAGAGGTCCGAATCGACCGATCCATTGCTGCCCAAACATTTCTGTGAGCCGCTCCCTGGAAGCCACCACAGAATGTGGAGGCGCACCGTCCAGCTTGTACCACAACTTGCGATGAACGGCTAAAGGCAGTTAGACAGTATATTCGGCCACAGGACCACTTAATAAGTCCAAAAATTTCGCCGCTGTAAGGGTGCCGACGTTTAATTACGTGGTGTCCTGTCACAATAAAAAACAGTCAATCACAAAAAAAACACTAAATAATAATAATAATAATAATCCCAAGTTACGTGTCCTGTCACAATAAAAAAAAAACTTTCTTAAACTTATTTAGTGTCCTATCACAATAACAAAACAAAATCACAATTGTCAGCGCGCGAGTTCGACAAAACAGCGCCGCAGGAGCTTCCGTGTTACGTAACGTACGTTCCGAAAGGATAGCGTTGGCGCACTGAAAAAACAAGGTTTTTAGCAAATTCGCAAGGATCCAGGATGCAATAGCAACACACTGACCTATTTCAATTTCTTTTAACCGCGGGATGTTTTGTTATGATAGTCACTCTCGTAATGAAAGTGCAAGTGTGTGTGTATTTATTGCTTCCTTGTTTGCATTGCCAACTTTTTAGTGAAATATTTGGTTGTACTTGTGACTTGCGTCAGAGCGGCAACAACGTATCTTATATTATACTCAGATTGTCGCTTTAAGGTGCATGACCTATGCGTGTAGACATAATCAGCTGTTAGGAAAGATACATCGTGTTCAAACGGAGCAAAAACTTAAAAAATAATTTGCGACTAAACTACTGCTCCTATTTAATTGATTTTTGGTACAGAGCTTGAAAAGGAAAGCCCCTCATTCGTATCAACATTGTATGTCAGCGTAGTTTTAGTGACAAAAGTAGTCTAACAAGACATCTGTATACACACTGATGAAAATCCTTACAAGTGTTATGTTTAACAACATAGTTTTAGTAAAAAGGCTAATTTAAGAAAACATATTCGTATACACACTGGCGACCATATTGTGTCAGTGTATACGAAAATACTCATGGACAAAGGAGATCCGCCAAATCCCATACAAAAAAACCCCAGGCCTGGTGCAAAAGAAATGTATCTCAGGTTTCAGAGTAATAATTGTATAAATATTGTAAGTTACCGGTATTGCCAAATTCGGTGGCTTTTTTTTTTTTTGTGGCTTACATAGTGTTACAAGCTTGGTGTTCGTGACAATAGAAACTGCCGATTTTAATAACAAAAAATGTAACTTTAATTTAACAACACTAATAACAACTCAAACACACTAATTATAATACACAATTGCACTACTGATCGCTTTAAGTAGCACTTGAAGATCGCTTCCGAATGTATTCACTTGTATCGCTTATCCAACACTCCCCCGGGTCGTGGGCCAGACCGGCCTTATAATATAGTGCCTCAGATAGTTCTAGAACCTTCTACTGTAGAAACATTGAGTATGTTTGAGTACCAAATACATTACATTATTTACAATAGACGGGACATAGCGAACATAATCGTGATCGTGATCCGATACTTTTGTCCTAGTGGTCAAGTCTCTCAGTCTAGTGTGGTACGCCTTTTTTCTTTTTGCGTGTCAAGGCGCATTCGTGTGTGTGAATTATTTATATTTACTCAGTAATTAGAATTAAATAATTTTCGTAAAATAGATCTAGAAAACTTTCTAATTTTGTAATAAACGCCCTCTATGGTTGAGTAGCTTTACTACTGTCATGCAGAGATGTGATGCTGCTTATCGATTTTGTTATCGATTGTGCCCCGCGGTTTCACCAGCATTAATTTGAGGAAAAAACGTACGAAAACAATTATATTCCATTATTTTATGACTATTATGTTATGTATTAAGATTATTACTTATAACCCTCATGATGACCAGCCGCCTTGCGGAGTCATTATAAAACTGATATTTCTTATGATATTCATTTTTTTTTATGTTTACGTTCGTGCGAGCGTCGTCGGCTAAGTGTGATGACGTCAGCGTAGGTAGTTTTAGTGTAAAAAACAATTATCTCACCATATTCGTTTACACACTGGCGAGAAACCTTTCCAGTGTGATAAGATGTGATAATGTGATGTGTGTGTTGTGTGTGTGTGTGTGTGTGGAGTATGTATGTGTGATATGTGAGCGTAGTTTTCGTCAATAATGCCATTTAAAAAAAAACACAATTGAAACTGGTGAAAGACCTTATAAGCTTGATATACCCCAATGATTACTTTAAATATTCCGAGTGATTATTACAAACATCTTGAAACGAGATTTAAGCAAGTTAAAAAATATGGATGTCACGTGATCAATTTAGATCGTTAATATCTCTGAAACGTAACATTACGGGGTTTAGTCTTATGTTTCCTGTTTGCATTGATGTCGGCTATCGATTTATAAAGGTATCATCCGTGGCCACCATTTTGAAAAAAAAATACTAAATAGCGGACAATGACAATGTCAATGCCACAGACAGAATGTAGAATTGAAGCAGTTTATTGAAAAGCTTTGAGTATTAAACCAACTGGAGGCGCCATTGTCAGGCGATCCCCGCTGCCAAAGGTACGAGACCGCCGGTCATAGCGGTTATATACATGTGTGCGTATAGTTTATGCTTGTGTTTGTTTTTTGTTTTGTGTGCGTGCGTAACAACGCGATCGAATTGCATTAGTGTATTATTCCGTTCGCTCGTCCCCCGCGATGAAAGTGACAGACTTATTTGCATAGATATTAGTACTCGTGGCGTCTCCGGTTGGTTTAATACTCAAAGTTGAAAAGTATGATCAGACCCTTCAGGATTGTATGACTGATTTGAAAAGGTAATGGATGAAGTGTTAAAAAAAAGGTACATTAACACTTGCGGTGACTTAACGTTAATTTATTCTCAAGTTCATTTAGTAAAATGATAAGTCTGTTTCAGTTCTACAATCTTGTACATCTATTTTTTTAGCCCAGAAAAATAATTTATGTCTGTTTTGGGCTGAATCGCTATTTTTAATCGATTGATTAGTCAAACTAAAAATATAGCGATATAATTAGTCGTTGTTTTTAATTTCATGTGTTTTTATTATTGATGATCCCCTTCAATAATAAAAACACATGATCGAGGAATTAGTCACTTATTTTAATGTTCCTTTTTCATAAGATGGCCGTCGACTGACTTTCAGCCTTTATTGGGGAATGGCATCTCGCAGTTCAACCTGGGAGGTTGTCTACTGCTTAACCGGACTTTTGACTTTCAGCCTTACTATGGCGCACTATTTATACAATTTTGGTTACATAATCATACAACTACCGCCCTCTGCAAGCCACGCCCACATTATGTAACGTTAATATAGACCAATCAGGGCCGAGCACAAAATTATGTCATTAAGCTATCTTATGTCGAAACTTTACCGTAGCGAGGCCCGTTTGACTATTTCTTATTTACTTTTGGCACCTCGCTACGGTACATCACAAAAACATTATGTTATCTTTTACAACATATTCTAACAAGAATTAATACTAATTAGAGAATCTTATTCTCTTCAAAATTACACTAATTAGACACATATAGCTCATAAACACACATAGCTACAGGCACATAAAACATTGTTTACTATTTATTTTACTTACGTTAGATAATGTTTCTTCTATCACTATTACACTTATTTCCTCTAGATAATGTCTCTAATAAGGGTCCTTCACTTATTTACACTAATTAGCCTCGTTAGCACTGAATGTCCACACACACAACACACACTTATAGACTGGAAGTTGGGGCTTCGGCGACGGCGTCGCCAACAGTCGTATTCATTCATTCACGATTGAATTTTAGTTTTAGTTAAACCAAATATTTAGTAGTTTTTAGTATTAGTCAACTAAAACTAATTATCTTTTTTAAATAACTCGATTAATATGGTAATCTATCAATAATTAGTTATTAGTATTAGTTACCAACGCGCACTGGGCCTGCATGGTTTACAGCCCACTCCCTCTCGAAGAAAAGCGCCCTGTGTCCCACCAGTGGGAACATTATAGGCTGATGTTGGTATACTTAGCCTAGTATTGGTTAAATAGTAGGTTCAGGGCCAACTTGAATGTGCTTGTGAACACCTGGCTGGGATATAATAATACACAATGGGTGGGATATAATAATTGTTGTTTGTTTGTTGTCCTTTGCCAGTGTCGGCAGCGTACGAGGCTTTTGACTACTTTTTATGTGTTTATATTTTTTTTTTGTAATGTGCGTTTTGTTTAAGCAGAACAAACAATTATTCTTTCATTTTCTAACAATTAGACAGTATTTTAAGAAATATGTATGTTATATTTGTAAACCTTGTATGACTAATAAAATATTAAACCATTTGCTTAATTTTATAATCGTTTTTTTTTATTTTCCTTGACATTACTATTTCAATCAAAATAAACTACAACTAATTCAATCGTCAATAGTTAGTTCAACAAATGTTAAATCGTCACACAGACGGACATAGGCCTCCCCCAAGAACCGCCACAACAAAAACATTAATATAAAAGTTTTATGAGGTTTTATAATTTTTAATATTACTATTGCAAATGTTTTACCAAGCCATAAAGAAATTATAATTTACTAGATTCTGATATTGTAATCTAAAATGTTAAATATTTATTAATTATTATTTATTTTCTCATTATTGTACACCCTAGACTCCCCTAAGAGTCTAGGCCTTTAGGGTGTATAATAGTTATGCAATACCTAATTAATAAGATTATTCTAACATGGATAAACAGACAACTAAACTGTACAAATCTATGTAAGTGCCTAATATATGTAAAGATAGAGATATGCGATAGGAATAGAATCACCAATAAGGTTACTATATAGTCCTAGGGCGTCTCCTCCCTGTGTTTCCACTCACATCTGCCTTGTAAAACCTTTCGGAAGTCACCTTTCACTCATCTCAACATGACCGTATCATCTTAACCTCTTTTGAGGCGTTACTAAATCTTATTTGAACGGCACCGTTTAAAGAAGCCGGTTGGAGTAAACGTAATTGGTAATTGGTAATTGGTATTACGGGCTGGTTTCCGCAACTCCACGTCAATGCGCGTATTTTGCGTACGGGTGGGAAAATCGATTATTCGATCCACCCCAGCTCCTCAAGGAAGGCCAGCAACGCCTTGATGTTGCTGACCGTCTCGCGTAGGGTACCTGGGTTACCGAAGTACTTTGCCCTGTACGTGGTGATCACCGGGCAGTTTAGAAGCACATGTGCCGCTGTCTCGTCATCCTCCATGCAGGCCCTGCACAGCGGACTGTCTGTTCAATCAATCAATCAATCAATCAATCTTTATTTGTGAACATAGGTATACATAAAAGGTCTTGAATATACATATTATTGTAGTCGAGCTCTACGTTCTACCAATAAAATTGGTGTACAAATAGTAATATTTTTGTTATATCATAAAAAAAAAACCAGATTAAACAGTAATTAAAAAAGTAAATAAAGGTAAATAAATGTCAATTAAATGAATAAATGTCAATTAAATGAATAAATGTCAATTAAATGAATAAATGTCAATTAAATGAATAAATGTCAATTAAATTAAATTTTACATGCATGTCAAAGGAAGATAATATTACATAAAGGAATTATATCATAGTTTGTCATTTAAAAAATCTTCAATAGAGTAATACGTCTTGTCAACTAGAAATAAAAACAAATTACTTTTAAATTTGTGGACATTTTCTTCACTTCTTATACATTTTGGTAACTTATTATATAACCTTGGAGCCATTGCAAAAACACTGTTCCTAAATAGTGCAGTTTTAGACCCAACTGTTTGTAACCGGTCACAACGGCGCTGGCTACTTACTCGAGCAAATTTGTGTAGATTATTTTTGACAAACATGGTCGTTTCAAATATGTACAACGATGGCATTGTTAATATTTTCTTATCTTAAAAAAATGGTTTGCAACTGTCAGTTGTCTGTAAGTTGTAGATAGCTCTTATGCATCTTTTTTGGCACTTAAATACTGTATTTTTACCCGTTGCATTTCCCCAAAATATAATTCCATATCTTAATGTTGAGGCCACCAGACCATGATATGCTGTTAATACTGTTGCCCGATCGGCTGTTTTACTTAACATATGCAAGGCATAGGAGTATTGGTTTAGTTTACTACACACTTTGTCAATATGTGAATTCCATTTTAATGTGTTTTCTATATTTAATCCGAGAAATTTTGTTACATTTGTTTCATTAATAACTTTGTCATTATATCTAATATTTAAGTTCAATTTGTGATTTACTCTTTGCTGAAATGTCATTAATACTGTTTTGTCTAGATTTATAATCAAATTATTATTTTGAAGCCAATTCACAACTGATTTTAAATTAGAATTAATGTCAGCCTCTAATGTACTTACTTCGTCATTATTAAATAGTAAAGTGCTGTCGTCCGCAAACATTGTCATAGGATATGTTGACGCTGTAGGAAAGTCATTAATATAGATAATAAATAGAGGCGGTCCCAGTACGCTACCTTGTGGTACCCCGTAAGTTACAGTTCTCTGGCTAGATGTATATGTGATTTCGTTTTTTTTACAAATTCTACTAATTGTCGTTATCTGCTTTCTATTAGATAGATAAGATTATATTAAATTTAAAATATTTCCTCTAATTCCGTATGCGTGAAGTTTATTTATCAGTATTTTATGGTCTACGCGATCGAAAGCTTTTGACATGTCCATATAAAGCGCTACAGTTGGTAGTCTTTTATCCACTCTACTGCTAACCATATGCAAGAAATCATAGATGGCCATGTTAATTGATCTATTTTTTCTAAAACCTTTTTGGTTATCAACGAATAAGCTATTTTTCTCAAAGTATGAAGTAAGTTGACTATATATTGCTTTTTCAAATATTTTTGAAAAAATTGGCACTAACGCAATAGGTCTGTAGCAGGACATATCCTCTCTGCTATCTTTTTTGAAAAGCGGTTTTACTATGGTTATTTTTAATTCTTCCGGAAAATAACCATGCAGTATGCACATATTGATAAGATGACTCAACACAGGAGCAAGTATTGTGGATACCTGTTTAACAATTTTTGTACTTATATCATCGTACCCAGTGCTAGATGTATTTTTTAGTGACATAATAATACGATGAATTTCCAGGGGTATTGTAGGTAACATAAACATAGATGTACATTTACTTTGTATTGGCGTATTTTTATTAATGTTTATATTATTAACTGGATTCACTTGATCCACAAAATAATTGTTAAAGGCTTGTGCTATTTCAAGAGGATTATTTAAAATTTTATCATTTGACTTGATTTTCATTATAGTTTCATTTGGCAAATTATGTTTATTCTTGTTTTTGTTGATAACTTTCCATGTTGCTTTACACAAATTCTGAGCTGAATGTATAAAACGACTGTGATGGGCTCGCTGTGTGAGATTTATAACTCTCTTTAGCCGATTTGATAGCCTTTTGAGATTTGTTTTATTTTGCTTATTCGGCAATAACCGGTACTTCCACAGCAACTCCCTCTTTCTTTTACTGCATATCCTAATGCCACGACTAATCCATTTTGCTTTTACTTTAGTCGATATCCGTATTTTTATATTTGGAAAGCACAAATCGTATAGCAACCTAAACAAATCATAAAACAACTTGAATGCCTTATTGGGATCATTTTCCTCGTATACGTCAGCAAAGGTAATGCACTTGATGTGGTCTACGAATTTCTGAACATTTTCTTTTGAGTAATCTCGTTTAGTTGAGAACCAGTAATTTATCATGCATGTCTGTCTAACTGGACATCTTAAGAGTTGAGCCGTATGATCGGATACCGCTAGCTCTAAAACTTCTCCTTTCGACCCTCGTACATTGTGAATTATGTTGTCTATGCAGGTTCCGCTGCTTAATCTTGTTGGAACTTTTATTTCAAATTTAAGATTATAACCCATCAAAAGATGCCTAAATTGCTCTAAACATGCCGTGTTTTTTAAAAGGTCGATGTTGAAATCACCGCACAAAATTAGTTTTTTACTAGCGTGAAACGAGAAAGACTTTAAAATAATATTTAGGTTATTAAAAAATATCTCAAGTTTACCCTTTACCTCCCTACTTTGTGGGCTCCTATAGATACAAATTATGATGATTTTGTGATCAGTAAGTTCCACTGCACAACATTCAATTATATTAGAAACACAATATTTTCCCACTGACTCCAAAACTTTATAATTAATTCCGTTTCGTATCATGATACACGTACCACCATGTCTGGTTTTCCGAGTGAAATGGGTAGCAACAGTAAAATTAGGAATATGTAACAAGTTAACATGAGATAGTATCATATTATGCTCAGAAAAGCACAACACATCAATTATTTTCCCTGAAGTGAATAGTTCATCTAATGTGACAGTAAACATACCAGATTTATTCAGTAGACCATTTATATTTTGATGTAGAATGTTAATATTTTTATACACGAAAAAAATCATTGCGTTCATAAAACTTTTCATCTACAGAAGATTCAAATTGTGGTCTGTTACTCCTATGACATAGAGGTGTTTATTAAATGACCCGTGGCCAGTTAAAGCTGCCGTAACTATACGCAGCTTTTGTTTAGTTAGACGGAGAACCTGTTTCGTGAGGCGGGGATCCAAAGTGGGAAGTGCTTCCCTAGCCTGCCTGCAATCGCCTTGCTCCGTCCAAAGTTTGTCGTGTTGGTCTCTGGTGCGTTTCCTTACCAGAGTGCGTAAAAACCCGAAGGGAAGTGGCGTGATGGGCTCAGGTCCCACTGGTGCCATGCTCGAACCTCTCCTGGCAAGCTCGTCGGCTGCATCGTTGCCCAGCGAACCGCTGTGTCCTTTGATCCATTGAATGGTTATTTTATTGAGGTTACCCACCTGGTTGCGGCGCTGGTGACACTCGTATATTAGCCCAGAGTCAACTGTATAGCTGTTCAGCGCTTGCAGAACAGCCATACTGTCTGAGAGTATGCGGATTGAGTGGTCTTTTACTTCTCTAGCCATAATGGCTGAAGCTGCCAGAGAAATACCCATGCATTCGGCCTGGAACACTGTGTTGTGGGCCCCCAATGGTGTGGCAATATGTATGTTGAGATCTTCCGAAAAGATTCCAACACCTGTGCCACTACCTGTTTTAGATCCATCCGTGAAGATGCGCAGCTCCGTAGGTCGTAGCCCCTCGTATCGACGATCCTCGTGAAGTTGGATCTTGTATTTTTTATCAAAGATAAATTGTTTAGGTACCTTGTCTTTAATGGCTTTCGTAATGGGGAACTCCTTGTGTAGTCCCTCAAGCAGCATGGTGTGTGGTGTGATACTCTTACCCCAGAGATTTAGTGTATCAAGACGTACTGCCGCCATCGTCGCTTCCTGTTGTATGAACAGATGGAGCGGTGGGATTCCCAGGATGGCTTCAACTGCTGCCGTCGGAGTAGTCCTCATGCAACCTGTAGTCGCCATGCAGGCTAGTCTTTGCATGCGTTGTAGTTTGTTGGCGGCTGTAACTAGCTTGGTGCGGGGCCACCAGACCACAGCCCCGTAGGTGATCATGGGGCGGATCACTGCAGTGTACAGCCAAAGTGTAATTTTAGGGGATAGGCCCCACTTCTTACCTATCATTCTCCTGCACTGCCAAAAGGTTATGCAGGCCCTGTTCAGTTTATTGTCCAGGTGACTGCTCCAGTTTAATTTACTATCTAGTGTGACACCAAGGTACTTTACCTCGTTGGCCAACTGGAGTTCAGTATCGAACAGTTTTGGTAGGCGGAAAGGGCCCATAGCTCGTTTGTGGGTAAACATGACCAGCTCGGTCTTAGTAGGGTTCACCGATAGGTCAAAATCCCTGCACCATTTTTCTACGATTCGTAGCGCTTGCTGAGTGAGGTTGCATATCGTGCCCGTCACCTTCCCCGAAACTAGTATTGCGAGGTCATCGGCATAACCTACTGTGTAAAAGCGGTTGGCGTTGAGTTTGGCGATGAGGTCATTGATCACCAGATTCCATAGAAGGGGGGACAGCACCCCTCCCTGGGGGCAGCCTCTGGCTATCATGGCCAGCTGCTGCTCACCTACAAGTCGAACCACTCGTTTACTTAGCATGTTAGTGATCCAGTCCGCTAGTACCTGTTCTACCCCATGTCTGGAGAGGGCGCTGTTGATACTGGAGAAGTTAGTTTTGTCGAAGGCTCCTTCGATGTCTATAAAAGTGCCCAGACAGGTGCCTTTCTGGTGAATCGCTTCCTCTATCTGGCTGACTACCAGGTGAAGGGCGGATTCAGTCGACTTACCTGAGCTGTATGCATGTTGGTTGCCGTGTAGCGGTATAGTCTGGAGTAAACGTAACGGGCCACTGAGAAAAAAAGACAAAATTTTTGCAATAATTTTTTTTTTTTGGTAAATTGTTTATTTTTTCGTTTCTATCGTATAGAACACCCACCGACTTGGGGCAGCCCGACTCGGATAGGTTAGAACCACTCCCACCCCCTCCATCCATCCGCCATCCCCTTCGTGGTAATTTTTTTTTAAACCACCCAGAAGTAGGAGCCCCGCCAAGCGGGGCTCTGTTGATAATATCTGGAATCACTTGACCTTGACCTCAAAGTCACTTGAACTTGACCCTTATGTCATTGGACCTTGACCTTAAGGACACCATGAATATTGACCTATTACTGCTCCTGTGAATCACGGATCTTGGTTTTCGGAATTTTGACCTTGACCTCAAGGCAAAGACAGTCTAGCCAAATCGTTAATTTTATTCGCCTACTTACGCCACCATTCATTATAGCATTACAAAAAAGAGGGTTGTAGAAGCAGGGGTGCAAAACACTTTATTTCAAAATTAAGATATAGCAATTTAAATTAACTATTTAGATACCTTTGATAAATAGATCTAAGACAGTACTAAATACTTGATAAACGAAACAAAAGATTTTTTTTTTAATTATGCTGATTTATAATAATTATCTTAATCACACAGTACAAACTTACACCAAAACAAATGAATGAGACAACCGATCACGTCATGATGATTTAAATTGAATTAAGACTAACTGCGCCTCGAGGTTTCACCCGCATAAGTCTCGTTCCAGTGGGAATATCGGGATAATAAGTATCCTATGTCCTTTCCCGGGACACTATACCAAACATCTAGATCGGTTCGGCGGTTACAGCTTGAACAGATGACAGACAGACAAACACACTTTCGCATTTATAATATTAGTATGCATTAAAGTCACATTTTTAACAATATTTTAATGAAAATAACAACTTACAACACTGTAGTGTATGCGCAGGCATTGGGTGGCAGTCGCTTACCGGCCGTAGGCGACGGCAGACGTTCTCTGGGTTTCGTATAGACAATGTCACCTCAGTGATCTGTCAAAGGGTATTTTATTAACCCATCGAACATTACAATAATATTACTATGTGTAGTATACAGCGAAAAGTGGGGGGCATTCTGCACCCAACTGTCATAGCGTGCGGTCGCGTTTTCGCCGGTTGTGTATACGTAGTGATAGCAGTGAGTGTATTATCGAGCATTCTACAAGTGGCGACGAGGATGGGATGTAAGTCCTAATGCACAAATACTTTGTTAAAAAGAAAGAGAATAAGGACAGTTAAAGTAATGGCATAATGTGGTTGGGGGTAAACAAAAAAAAAAAAATGAAATGACAAATCTAATTGGTAAATTAGTTGTTATCAATATTACTTGTTAACGTAAATAAGATGACAATATTCTTATCTCTTTAGTAATTACGTGCGGTGACCTACTGGTCGACCGCGCTGAGTCATGTTGTTTACCAAATTGCATTGTGCATTCCTAATGAGGTTAACTAATATTATAATGACAAGTTTCAATAAATGGATGAATGCGTAAATTGAAGAACGTATTCGATAGAAAATATAATGTATCCAATTTTATCTATCCTATACAAACGAATTGTTATGATTTATTATAATAAAATCTAACCTTATCAGGAAGTTTTGTGCCAATTTGTACATACTGAATAATAAAAAATACTGAAGAATAAAATAAAAGTGTTAGTGTATTTGATAAGTATATTTGCAGCGATTTAGATGCAATAAATATCGTTATCACAATTATGCATTAGGCACGAATGTAAACACGTAGGTATATGAGGAAATATCAAAATAAAAGGAAAGATAGGTACCTACATGTTTTTTGAAAGACCAATATGACAGGTCACTAGCAAATATAAGTGTTATGAAAGTCGATAAATGACTGTGATTGTAAGGTCAATATGAGAAAGGCCCTGTGTGAAAGAAAGTCAATAAGACAGACTTGCAACGAAGCGTTAAAAGAAGTCTCCGTAGAAAGATTATTGGTGAAAGGTCAATATGAGAGACATTGTGGTGAATAAATAGTCAATAAGAAAGGCTGATGATATTGTATTATTGGAGGATTGGTGAAAGGTCAATATGAGAGACATTGTGGTGAATAAATAGTCAATAAGAAAGGCTGATGATATTGTATTATTGGAGGATTGGTGAAAGGTCAATATGAGAGACATTGTGGTGAATAAATAGTCAATAAGAAAGGCTGATGATATTGTATTATTGGAGGATCTTTAAAAGATCGTTATGGCTAATATAGTCAAATATGAGAGACTAAGACGGTCAATAAGATAGACAGTACTGGTTGAGCGGAAAGGTTGTATGGTTGGGTTATGTGAGCCTTAATGTAACTAACCAAACAAGTTGTAAGCAGTTATGCGATTGTTACAGATCGCCCCATTATGACTCAGATAACATCAGCGCTTCCAGGTCTTGAGCACTTCGATTGCGAAGGTGACCCAGTTTCAGTAGGAGTCAGTCACGGCTTACCCCCGTGTCGACCCCTTATGTAAATAATATCGAGAAAATATTATTCGATCAAATAAAAAAAAATTCCTGCAAAAATATCGTTAATGTACCAGTTTTAACAGAAGCTCCACTTCAGTGAAATCGAAGTAAAGTAAGAAATTATTACTGTTAAAACTAGTGTTAAAAAAAAAATTATTAAGTAGCGAAAATATCGTAGCTTAACAAAAGTTCCACTTCGGTAAAATCGAAGTTAAGTAACAAATAAAATTATTATCTTACCTACTGTTAAAACTAACTAGTGTCATAAAATCTGTTATGGTTAATGATTGAACTAATCTTAGTCAAATCAAATGCATTTTGCACTGGCTATTGTAATTTGTAATCAACAAAAGAATTCATAGAATTCATTACAGTGTTGTAATATCAAGTGAACATTTGCTTTAAGCACATAGCACACGTCGTCAAAGGACCTTTGTACGACTTGCTGGCTAGTCAAATATGAACGGCGGTGATTTACTTTAAAATAAACTTTAATTACAATTATAGGACAAAAAACATTGTGCAACTGTACTGGGTATGGTACAACAAGACATATTTTGATATACATTAAAATATGTGCGTGTGTGTGTGAAAGACACAAATGGAACAAGTTCCAACAAAACAACCTAACGGTTGCGAAAAACACAAATGGAACAAGTTCCAACAAAACAACCTAATGGTTGCGATTAATACTGGCAAGTTAACGAATGAGGTTTATTTAGTTAATAAAATTGTTTCTCCAAATAGTTAGTGGCAAAATATAGCATTATTGATTGACTATTTGGGAAACACGGGACGTACTGGTGTTATTTTCGGGAACATGCGAGCGTAAAATCTAATAATTCTAAATTTGCTTATATCTCGAAAACGGTGCGTCCTATCGAAAAAATAATGGAAAATTTGCCCCCTTTTAGAAACGCCTTGTCGCAAAATTCGCAACATGGACAAAAAAAAAAAAAAAAAAAAAATATATATATATATATATTAGACTATGTTATTTGTACAGCGTTTTAGCTTTCTTATGCTTAATGTGTACAGTGAATTTATAGTTTTACTTTTATTTCGTATAAACTCATTTGTTGATAGGTGCCAACCCAACTAAGCCATTAAATGTTTGGTTAACACAATTGCCTAATATTAGGCTAATTAGATCGCGGAAGTCACGATACTGATAGATTATGTGGTTAATCGGTATCAAAACATTACGAAGTAATATGAAGAGGTAAACAATCAAATGAATAGTAGGTACCAAAAAGTTAACAATAACTTATACATTGGTATAACCAACCAGTGTATGCAATCAATGGGTGAAAACTCATCAAGTTCATACATTGGAATCGACTAGTTTACGCAATTTACAAAATAAATCATGGTTAGACATTAAAAATATTTTGATCTCTATTGCCAATCCTAGGTATGAGGGGCACGTGGCTAAGTAATAACAGCCGCATAGGTCGATCGATCAGGTCAGGCTACGCTTGCCACGGTTGGTCTGTGGATGGGTGACCATCTTTACATACCGTGTCCCCTCCGTGCGGAAAGCACGTTAAGCCGTTGGTCCCGGCGGTCATTCGTGAATCTTTGACAGTCGTTACGGGTAGTCAGAAGCCCGGAAAGTCTGACAACCAGTCTTACCAGGGGGTGTCGTGTTGCCCAGTGACTGGGTGGTGGAGGTCGGATCGGCGGTTGCTCCATGTAAAGTGCTGGTGTTCGGCGGCATCCGCTAGGACTGGAGGCCGACCCCAGCATGGTTGGGAAAAGGGCTGGGCAGATGATGATGATTGCCAATACCTAGGTATGGCAGTAGAAATCACAAAAGAGATAAAATTTCCTGAATGCAATTTGCATAAAAGGGTAAAAGTTTCCTGCCCTGTAATTATTGCAAATTGCATAAAAGGGTAAAAGTAAAAGATGTAACTTCAGTAAAAATCACAAATGAGATAATAATTCCTTGCCCTGTAATTAATCCAAATTGCAAAAAAGGGTAAACGAAAAACGGTAAACTTAGTAAAAATCACAAAATAATAATCTTTATTTCAAAAAGCCAAGTACAATTTGTCCATCTCAAGTACAACGCTATGCATTATTTGAGACAGAGTGAACGTCTGTGTCTGTGCTAGTATAAACTGTGTTACAGACACAGGCTGCAAAAGTGATAATAGTTCGTGCCCTAAAATAATGCTAATTGCAAAATTACCTTTAATCTCACTACATTTTGACAAGTTTTGACATTTGTTTATCGCCGAGATGAGACTGAGACTAGATTTTGAACGTTTTAAATTAGTAGAATTGGCCTTCTGGTGTCATACCGCACCATGTCATATGTAGGCACATACACATAATAATAGCATTTAATTTCAGCACAACAGTGGTGGTGGTCTAGCCCGACTAAGTTCGTGGGTTCGAAGCCAGGCGGGCATTTTGTGTGTTTTCACTCATCACCACTGTTCATCAATGGTGAGGGAAAGCACCGTGAGGAAGCCGGCGTGTCTGGGAGCCGATACTTCGAAGACATGTGATTCATTAAATTGGACGCAATGGGCATCCATTAGATTGGACGCATTCGGACATCCATTAAATTGGACATTACAAAATGGTGAAGGAAAACATCGTGAGGACATCGTGAGGACATCATCGTGAGGATCGTGCCATATGTAACACTCCATTAAATTGGATTTATCAAAGCGAAAATTCTAGGAAAATCATCTACTTTTACAATATTTGTAAATAATTTGTAAATATGTGAGCGCCTGTATCTGTCACATAATTGATTTACCTGCCATTGCTTCATTTTAATTCTTTTTACCTTTTGTGGTAGACTAATTTTATTCTAGGTGCATCGTCTTCACATATAATTATATTATATAAACAAGACCTTGTAAAACATTTTGAAGGGGTGACGGTGGGGTTTCTTGCCCGTTCTTCTCCATACGAAGGCTGCCTTTTGGAATGGGCGACTGGAATCAATTCAATATTTCAATAAACATGACAACAACAAACATTTCAATTCAATAAAAATAAAGGAGGGATGTAGTGTATGCGCAGGCATTGGGTGGCAGTCGCTTACCGGCCGTAGGCGACGGCAGACGTTCTCTGGGTTTCGTATAGACAATGTCACCTCAGTGATCTGTCAAAGGGTATTTTATTAACCCATCGAACATTACAATAATATTACTATGTGTAGTATACAGCGAAAAGTGGGGGGCATTCTGCACCCAACTGTCATAGCGTGCGGTCGCGTTTACGCCGGTTGTGTATACGTAGTGATAGCAGTGAGTGTATTATCGAGCATTCTACAAACACACTATAATTATTAGGTGAAACTTCTTCTTCATCATAGAATTTAGTCACTATCATCAGATGATGAAGATGAAGAAGTTTCACCGACGTTAATAATAAATATCTCTATCACATCATCCATTATGCCATCATGTTGACAGGCTACATATAAACTTTTTAGGTCCCATAGATAGTAAGCATTATTTAATAGTGGTAGATGCGTATACTAAATGGGTGGAAGCTTATGATATGTGCGGTATGGTTTTTCTACTGTGGCTGATGAGGTCGTTGTACGACCTCATCAGCCACAGTAGAAAAACTGCGAGTTTGTTCATAGATTTGGGCTACCCAACACAATTGTTAGCGATAATGGCACAGCTTTCACGTCACACGACTTCAAACGGTTTTGTGCAATAAACGGGATTAACCACGTGACGTCACCGGCATATAGTCCCGCGAGCAATGGTCAGGCCGAAAGTTTTGTGAAGATTGCAAAAAAAGGTATAAAAGCGTGTATCCTCTCTAGTCAATGTCAGAAAGAGAGTAGGGTCGATCAGGCTGTTAAGATATCTTTTCGATTACCGAAACTCGATACATTCTGTCACAGGGTTCTCTCCGGCACAATTAGTTTTTGGACGCAAACTAAGGTCACGCTTGGATATGCTGTCGCCAAAACCGTTGTCACCCTCAGACACGTCATTGCACACTTCGGAAAAATTAAACAGTGTTTGCAGATTAAATACAACGGCGGCAAAAATGACCAGACTTTTATATGCGGAAACGAAGTGTTATACAAAAAGTTTTTGAATAAAGATAAGTTTACGTGGTGCAGAGGCACAATCACAGACAAAATAGGTAAGGTGGTCTATTTGATTAACGCAGGAAATGTAGTGAAAAAACACAAAAATCAAATTGGATTTATAAGGGCTACGCCAACACACAAGACTCACAACAATCTTGGTATATCGGCGAAGTGGACAATTCGGGTGACGGCACCACGTCACGATCAACATCACCGAGTCTCCAACCCGCTTTTCAAGTCGACTCCGCGGGGGAGGGGGTACAGGGTGCAAGTACAACGAATGGTTCGTCACCACCGCCGCCAATGGCGTCCCAACATCCCGATAGAGTGTTGCGCGATATCCCAAGGGTAAACTATAGAAGCCTCACGTTAGGAAAATGATTACCTACCTAGTTATAAGATATTTTATTTGATTAGTTATAACTATAAGAGTTATTAATAATATGTGTCACACGGACTAACTTAATTATATTATGAAAATGCCATGTATGTTGTGTACCGACCTACATTCTTGTTCTGCTACGATTATTTATTCTTATTATTTCTTAATCTTAATTCATATTGTATAAAGTGGGCTTGTCAGAATAGGATGGGGAGATGTTGTGTACAAGCATAGGTGTCGCGCCGCGCGCTGCAGCGTTGGCCGAGCGAGAGCGAGAGCGCGCACCCGCGCGTCTCACGTTGCATCTTGAACGAATAAACGACAGTGCGTTTCCAGCTAGTGTTTTACTTGTCCCGTGTCCCGTATGTAACAGTGAGAAAAGTGGAGACCACCATAACGACGCGACGGGGCGCGCCTGAAGTGGCCAACTTGTATATCAGGCCGTCGTGCCATACGCGGTCGAAGGCCTTCTCCATGTCGAGGAATACTGCCACCGAGTATTCCTTCTTGTTTAGCGCGGCTGCGAGGTGGTGCAGTACCCTCGACAGCTGGAGCATCGTGCTATGCTCCGCCCGAAACCCGAACTGCTCCGGACGCGGCGCTATGTGGGGCTGGATATGTCGCAGCAGGATTGCTTCGAACTTCGAACACCTTGGAGACTGTCGGCAGCAGAGTAATCGGCCGATAGCTCTCCGGCTTCTGTATGTCTTTTCCCGCCTTGGGCAGCATGAAATGAAAAATGAAATGAAAATGTTTATTTGTCTCAAAACAGCATGATGACGCGCCCCTCCTTTCACGAGCCGGGAAAGGCCCCCGTGCGCAGTATCCCCGTAAACAGGCGCGCCAGCGCCGCTACCATTCGGTACGGCAGGTGGCGCAGCACTGCGTTGGTGATACCGTCAGCACCGGGGGCCTTCCTAGGCTTCGTCCTTTGGATGGCGCGTCTGACTGCGCCCGGCGAGAAAAAGATTGGATCGTCATCGGGAGCTTTCGGCGTTGCGAAGTAGTCTCCCAGGTGTTTCTCGACTGCTGCGACATGGTCGGTGTCGCTGGTCGGGTTTGGGCGGAACTGACGCTCCAGGTGCTCGGCGACATAGGATGCACGAGCGAGCGAATGGGAATACAACTTACTTAAAAATAATTATCTAATTGGTTTCTATAAATCAAGGTATCTGGAAACGATGGTTTCTATGAAAAAAGTTTACGGTAAGAAGTGCTGTCTATGAACAGAGATATCTGTCAACAGTGCTTCCTATGGACCGAGATATCTACGAACAATGTTTTCTATCAACAAAGTTTTCGGCGAAACGTGCTCTCTAGGAATAGAGATTTCTATAAGCTTTGCTTTCTGTATGTAGTTGTATCGTACAAGCGTGTTTGTATCTTAGGTTCCACACTTATTTTAACAAACCATAAATATTATAACATAAAACAAACAAAATAAAAGCCAGTAATGATAAAGCCAGCAAAAGTAAATAAACAAAAGGATTCTCTAGAATTAGTCATGCACTTTGAAGCAAGCTATGCACATGTGATTCGCTCTTCACGAGGATAACCTTACATCATCCAGCATCCTCGTCCTTTTTTACAATAACTCGACCAAAAGCAGTCCAGCAGAATTTATACTGCTTTGATTTAGCTAAGTTCCGGGCTAAGAAAAATAGGCGGGCGTTCTTGGGACTAAGTTGTTCTGAAACGAAGACAGGAACGTCCCCGTTACTAGAGATAGCAAGGTGCTTCGCTTGAAGTTTCGTCTTGTTTTTTATGTTGTACGACTTAGTGCTTTTCAGTAAATCCTGTTTAATTTTTTTATTAATATTTATTATTATTATTAATATTCCTGGCCAGACTAATTACCATATTTATTAAATCCTCTCTGGTTTCCTGGCTTTTCCGGGGGACATTCTTTATTTCAATATTATTCTTGCGCGAGCATCGTTGCAAGTCCTCAATTCGATCCTCCAACACAGTAATATAATCTTTGTCTTTATTCACCTGTAATTCTAACTGGGTTATCTTATTTTGAAATTCTTCATTTTGTTTAGTCAAAAATGCGACAGACGTTTCTATGCTACAATTTGTTAGTTGAATCTCCTTAAGGTTGGCAACGATGTTTTTTAATTCGGTTTGCTGGGTATTCATGAAGGACTGGAACAGCTCTTTCATTGCTTCTTTAAATTGGCAAAATTCCGAAGGTAAGGTCTTCTTCTCTCTGCCTTTTATAGCGTAGAGAAACGTAGTTTGGAGGGGTTGTTACATCGGTGCCCATTTCACAAATGTTCCCGTGAGAAATAGATTTGTTCATCTTGATAGGTACTACTTTTTTTTTTTGCGTATGGGAAATCATCAAATGACTCCTCCCGCTCTGGGTGGAGCGGAAGGGAGTGTCAGACTCTTACTGACTAAAACCCACCCGTGTTCCTTCCTTAGCCCTTTATGTTCCGGGCCAGCGGTAACCCTTTCGGACAATCCCGCTGACCCGGCAGGCTTCGGCCCTAAGGGGCCCCTCCTCGATGCTGACATCTCTTTGAGGCGCGCTCGGAACACGTACGCGCCGTCCGGAACGGGCCTGGTCCTGATCGGACGGTGAGCTACCCATTACTCTCCGCCCGCAGGCCCGCGCCTACGGTGGCCGGGAGTCGTCACGCGGCTCCCGACGCCCGGAGCGTCTCCCGCGGCGGCTGGGACGGGAGGCTCTCTCCCTGAGCCGTCCCGCCACCTCCTTCGCTAGCATGACTGCTTCGCAGAAGGAGGTGACTGCCTCCCACTCCCTCTCGCCCCGGACCATGGCTTGCACCAGGGCCGGACGCGAGAGGTCGCCGTCGCTGCCGATCGCCTCTACGAGGACACGGCGGTGCTCCGCCCAAGCGGGGCAGACCTCCACCGTGTGCTCCACCGTGTCCTCTGGGCGATCCTGGCAATGGTGACACCCGGGCGTTTCCTCCCGCCTGATAATGTGCAGGAACCTCCCGAAACTTCCGTGTCCGGTGAGGACCTGCCTCAGGCGGTACCTAGGTGAGGGCGCCGTGGCGCCTCTCTAGCCACTCCTCAAAGAGGGGTCTTATCGCCGCTATCGCGGCGTGCCCTGCGCTGGGTTGCGACAGTCGCTCTTTCCATGCCGCCATGAGATCGCGCCGGAGATCCGTCCGCTCCGCAGCGATTTGTTTGATTTGTGTTGATCCTCCCCCTGGCGTAGTGCCTCCGCGCGCCACTCATACAGGCGCGCGAGGACTATCGCCTCCAGATCCCAAGGCGGCAGTCCGGCAAGGAGGTTTGCCGCCTCTCCGGAGATCGTGCGGTAGCCCCGGATTAGCCTAACGGCTACCACCTTCTGGGGCGCGTTCAGGTAGTGGGCGGCTCGCCGCCGCAGTGAACGCGCCCACACCGGGGCCCCGTATAGGGCCATGGACCGCACGACTGATAGGTACTACTTAGTTCCACTTCCAAGTTACTAGGATATGATGGATATCGAAGATTAATAAGCTAATTAGCAAAAGTTGCGCTGGGGCAGGTAGGAGGGACTATTTTGTTCAATGGCAACGACGTGGGCGTAGATTTAGAGTCAGCTGACGAATAGCGCTGGTGAAAGGTGGTGCCGCGCCCACGACGGGGATGTCCTTGTATTGATGATGTGACGATGTGCGTATGCGCGTGCGCAGATTGGTTGAGATCCGTTTCTTTTTTTTTATTTTTTATTTTTTATTTAGGGACATTTATAGGTTGAGATCCGTTGTCAGGTACTAGGACATCAGGTTAATTAGGAGTGAGTTTGGCTCGCCGGTATGTTGGTGGCAAAGACAATATTACTATTGATGTGTGAATTTTACTCACGTAACTTCTTGCGTACTCTCGTGTACGTACGTTCCTCTGTGTTTATGCTATCCTATTATTTCACTTTTATTTAATTGGCGCAAATTTGAATTTTATTTAATTATTTATTAATATTTTAAAACGATACGGTCTTCTACACGTCTGCACCATGTGGTGGTCCGGAGGGAAGGGGATAGTTGTAGGTGATAAAAGGTGTCACGACTCTCGTTGATGTCTTTTATGTTTGCGTCCCTTTCTTCAGAATGTAATTTTTTAGCTATCTCTTTTCCTCTATTATTTGGTAAACATAACTAGTGATACACCAAATCCTATGACACAAATTATCGTTATAGCAAAAAGGAAAAAAAAAAGAGACCTAACCAAAGACCAAACCTACTATTTATACGAAATTTGAAGATCTTTCAATGTTCCAAAAGGTAGTTTCGCATGGAGAAGAATGGGCAAGAAACTCCACGTTACTCTTTTAAAACGTAATGTTGTTTTAAATAAATACGAAATTTTGTTATTACCGACTTCACAAAAAGGAGGAGGTACTATGTTCGGATGTTTGTATGTTTTTTTTTTTTTTTTTGTATGTTTGTTCATCGATTACTCCGCCAATTATCGACGGATTTTCAAAATTCTTTTTTTGTTCGAAAGTAGATAGTTCTGAGGTGGTCCCATTGTCACCAAGTTAGGATCTGATGATGGGATCTTAGAGAAATCGAGAGCAATTCTCAAATTTTATAGGCTCACTTATTGTTTTTCGCATATTTTATGAAGTATCTTGTGTATTTGCGTACGGTTGTCACCATCTCAGGTAGCTGGGCTGATGATGGAAGGTTCAACTCCTTAACAGTAAGAAGTTACTCGAACAGGCAAGGACTGTTTTAGTAAATTGTTTTGATGTTTGATAGGGCATTTGCCACATTTGGTCTCATGATCATCAAGTTATGACCTGATGCTGCAGACAGGATAGTCTGCAGAGTACCTAACTCCTCGACAACTAACAGCAGATATATCGTGTTTAGGCTCATTGAAAAGGGCTCGATGTGTGGATAAACGTACTGTTAATGAGGAACACCAAAGTACATAGAGACCTGATGCTGAAGCCAGTCGAGCATCAGAAAAAGTACAAACCTTGAAATTACAGCACCGTAGTCGTGTTTGGGCTCATTTTAAACAGGACTAAATTTTAAGTTCAATGCAATGTTGACATAAGTCTGGCCTGATGCTGCAGCCAGGATTATCAGCATCTAGTCTAAAAACTAATAAATACTTCTTAAAGTGAAATACTTTTGCGAGTTTTTCTTCTGTATAATTTTATTATCCTAACAAAATTAAATGTTGCCGGTAGTGGCTAGATGAGAGAAGCGGAGGATCGCAAACGTTGGCTCAAACTTCAGGAGGTCTAAGTCCAGCAGTGAACTGCAATTGGCTGATGATGATTTATAAAAGCCTCAATCGTTGCATTTCACGCAATGCCTTTTCGTCATGTGGTCTATTTAGCAATTTGGTAGGCTCCAAGTCGCATAATACAATGTCATACAGCGTCTTTACACGACTAAGCGTAACATAAACTTGGCCCTTAGCAACAATTTTTATGCCTAAGTCTATTATTAAAGTAACTTGAGCATTTGCTCTCGGAAATTATGATTTGGTAAAGTGGAGCTGATGATGAAGACCACGAATGGCACTACTCAATGACAAATATTTCACGGGTTGCGATTCGATTTCTTTAATATGGCTGCTAAGCAATTTATGCTCATTACAATGCGTATGGTGAAGTGGAGCTGATGGTGACTTCTCAATCAGCTCCAGTTCTCCTGGTTCTTACTAGGAGAACTCCTCAACAATTAACGTCCATGCATCGGGAAAAGCAACATTTTGTAAAAGGCGATAAGCAGTTGACATTAGGCTATTATAACTTAGATAAATTACAAACTGTACCGCTAAAAAGTGAAAAATAAAAACTTTAATTTCGGAAGTCGGTGTCTTTGGATTTGTATTTTAGTTTTGGCCACCGACTTCCGAAATTAAAGTTATTTTTCTCTTTATTTATAGTGTTTTTGGAAGTCGGTTGTTTTTTTTGTAAAAAAGTTTTTTTATGTTTGAACTCCTCAACAATTAACGTCCATGCATCGGGAAAAGCAACATTTTGTAAAAGGCGATAAGCAGTTGACATTAGGCTATTATAACTTAGATAAATTACAAACTGTACCGCTAAAAAGTGAAAAATAAAAACTTTAATTTCGGAAATCGGTGTCTTTGGATTTGTATTTTAGTTTTGGCCACCGACTTCCGAAATTAAAGTTATTTTTCTCTTTATTTATAGTGTTTTTGGAAGTCGGTTGTTTTTTTTGTAAAAAAGTTTTTTTTTGTTTTAATTTTTTACATTTTTTTTTTTCTCTTTATTTATTTATAGGGGCTTTTACGCATAGCGCATGCCAGTCCCATCGTATCCTAAACAATTGTACTTTCACAGGACGTGGGCCATGAATTTGAACAAATCCTTCGCATCGTCGCCATTTGGTTGGGATACAATTGTATGGAACATGCCTACATCAGTTCTGTTCAAATTCAGGGACCTTACTAAATTATTTCTACTGGACTCATATTGGACACATTCCATCAATAAATGTTGTAGGTCCTCGACAACTCCACATTCGTCACAATTGGATGAAGCGATATTCTTCATCATGAAAGCAAATTTTTTGCATGGAATGTGTCCAGATCTGAGTCTAAAAGCTGTAACAATCAGTTTTCCATTAATATCACTATTCATGAACCAGGGCACGCGAAGAGGTTCACACTGTATGGTTTTATACCATAAACCCTTCTCTAGTGACCGTTTCTTAAAATATTCTTTCCAATAATCATAGCATATATTTTTAAATTTTGGTAAAAATTCTGAATAATCTAATTTAATATTTATTTCTCTTCCATTCGTAGCCGCTAATTTCGCCAATGCGTCAGCCTCTTCGTTGCCCCGCAACCCAATATGTGATGAAACCCACTGCAATCTCAGTTGGATGCCTTTTAAAGTAATTTCATCAATTTTAGATAAAATAACATAAGCTATCGATGAACCTCTGTGGCCAGAGGCACATCGAGCTATTATGTTGTAAAGAGCTTTTGCTGTCTGTACAAATGACGACATTTTTATATCCACAGTGATTAATTACATAAGTCAAAGCCTCTGAGATCGCAATGAGTTCCAACGTCATAATGGATGTAGGTTTACTTATTTTAAAACAATTATCCTGAGTGCTCATATCTATATTAGGTATATAATATGCAGACCCATGACCTTCTACACTTTTCGACCCATCTGTAAATATGTGAAACCAACCACTATACTTTGTATATAATTCACTAATAATTTCATATTTTAATATATTACTATCGTATGAACGTTTAGGTTTTTTAATTGATTCTAAATTTACTATAATTATTTCATTTACATTAATATTAGTTATCCATGTCCGTATGGACAGGAAGAAGCCACCTGCAACTCTTTAACCTCATACATAACTGATACTAATAAAGGAATGTTTTTATTTTTCCAATAACAATTATGTCGAAGAGCGTAGAGGTTCTCTAATAACTGACAAGTTAAATTATTTTCTATAGTCATTGACTTTAGACAAAATTTATAAGCTAAATATTTCCTTCGTAAGTACAGCGGAACTACACATAGCTCACTTTCCATAACATGAATCGGTGAAGTTTTGATAAAACCTCCTATTATCCTCATAGCCTGATTTTGAATTTTATTTAATTTATCTAGATGGCATTTTGCACTCGCATCATATAAGTAGCAGCTATAGTCTATGCGACTTCTGATTAGTGCTATATATATACGTCTCAGGTGTCTCGGATGTAAACCCCAGGAAGCACCAGCCAAAACCTTAAGAGCGTTTACGCCGACCGGCATTTCATACAAACTTTCAAGCCCTTATTTTTCGAAATGAATGAACCGATTTTAATGAAACTTCATACGCATAAGCAGGATACAAAGGTCTAAAAAGTTAGTAGAAAACATTTTCAAAATGTCTTATTTAAAAAAAGATAACTGGAAATCTCTGTTTCTATGGAAAATTAAAAATCGGTCTAATTTAGCAGTAACACTATTTTTTGAAAATGTTTTCTACTAACTTTCTAGACCTTTGTATCCTGCTTATGCATATGAAGTTTCATAAAAATCGGTTCATTCATTTCGAAAAATAGGGGCTTGAAAGTTTGTATGAAATGCCGTTCGGCGTAAACGCTCTTAAGTAGACCAAGACTCCTTTGCACCTTTTCAACAGTCATGTTAATATGTTTACTCCAGCGCAACGATCTGTCCAACCACACAACCAAATATTTGTAATTGTCTACTATCTCTAAATTGTCCTTATCTAATTTAAGTTCTATTTGTAATCTTCTAAAACCTCTACTAAAAATACAAACCTTCGATTTATCGGCTGATAAATTGTAACCCCATTTCATTTGCTCTTTTAAAACGTAATGTTATTTTAAATAAATACGAAATTTTGTTATTCTGTTTCAATTTTTTACATTTCATGTTATCATTAAGTACATGTTAAAATAATATGTATTAAGAAATAGGAAGGTAAAAAAACAATTAAATAAAGTTTTAAAGGTAAGGTACTTATGCAAAAATATCGATACCTTCGTGTTTTATTTAAACCTGTCCCATCTCTAGTGAGGCATAATGACCTTGGTAGGGCCAATCAGAACGCAGTACCCCGCTTCTTCGTACCTCAGCTAATTGACAGAATTGTTTTGGTGCGTTAGATGAGGCATTAGGCGTCTATGGGCTGGATTTAATTAATGAAACATGTTAGATATGTCTTAATGATTTAATAATGTAAATAGCAATAGAAATATAGTATATTACCCAATTACAAATGAAAAATACAAATTTAAATAGTAAAATTTAAAATCAAATTACAAACATTATCCTTCAAAATTTTACAAATCTAAACTTAAGTTTATGTTAAACTTAATATAAAATTATACAAAACCCTTAAAATAAACAAAATAAATCAGCTATACAAAGTTAAACAATATTAAACATAAAAAAAACGTTATAATATCTATCTTAAAGACTCAGTAGTTCCAAAACAGCTTTTGACAAAACTGATTTTTTCTTTCTGGGCAACCTCCTAAGTCCTGTTATAAGTGGGTCAAAACTTAATAAAAGCCTATTTAAGAGGTTTCTATTTGTTCGTAGCATTAACTCAAAATGGTGGAAAAACGAGGAAAAGGTTTAAGGTGAATGGGTAGTTGAGACCGCAAAATTCAAATTTTCTTACGTTTTTTGCAATTTGCAGGTCAGTGTCAGGTTGCATCTTGATCAAAATATGATTCGCGAAAATAACAGGT
The DNA here is from genome assembly GCA_916614155.1 of Mesoligia furuncula. Taxonomy (NCBI): domain Eukaryota; kingdom Metazoa; phylum Arthropoda; class Insecta; order Lepidoptera; family Noctuidae; genus Mesoligia; species Mesoligia furuncula. The sequence continues at coordinate 2,824,817 of OU744817.1, read as the reverse complement.
TTTTTACAGAATTATATACAATGTGGAGAGGACAATATGATCATAAATTAAACTTCGTATAAGTCATGATATGCCCAACCTGCACACAAAAAATCAAATGAATATATCCAGTAGTTTAGCCACAGGACATTATTTTTCATTTTAAGTATTTTCTACATGATGTATTGTAAACAGGAGAGCACGCGACAGATTCACGACACACGTTGCCAGCTCGCTACTTCAAAAACCTATGCCTTTTCTTTAAAATTTATTTTCTCAATGCAAATTATACTTTATGCCTGAGCGTTAAGAGTCATAAAGCGTGCCATCACAACTAGATAAGAAAAAATGCATGTGGAAGTTATTACTTTCTGTTACGCACTCATGTCAATCGCAAAATATGTATGTCCGAAAGAGATAGGTAAGTTTGCTTGTTTCTACTTTGCTTACTTGTCGAAACCTGCAATTTCTCGTGACTAGCCCCGCGTTCCGAATTGCGTCAAAAGCGATTATATCGCGAATCCGACCAACGTGCAACGTCACAAATAGTACTCAATAGTCCTTATATTTTGTGACTATTAAATTTGGTCGAATTCGGGATATAATCGCTTTTGACGCAATTCGGAACGCGGGGTAGTAGGTTACGCGGTCAGTGTGTCACCGGACTTCCTGCCTGTGACGCGTTTTATCCGCTCTGGAATTTCAGATGCGCCCGCGCCGCGCCCCTTGAAGTCGCCGCGCGAGTGTTATCGTATCTTTGTTGTTGTGTTGTGCGAAATTTGACGCTTTGTTTTAATAGTGACAGGACACATAACGTATCATAGGTACTTAGTTCATTAGCAAACTTTGCGAAATTAGACGCTTAATACTTGGGTGTTTAAGGGTTTTATTATTAAATAATCATGCCTCGTTACAATTACACAGCTTCGGAGTACACCGATATGATTTTAATTTATGGGGAGTGTCACGGAAATGCCGCTTTAGCTGTACGAACATACCGTGAGAGGTATGGGAATACTCGTATGTGTCCGACCCACGGGCGGACTATTGTACAAGCTGTCCAGAGGATACGGGAAAATCAATCCTTGATCCCGCACGTAGACGGTGCTCCTCCACGTGCAAATGTGATTCCAGACGAAAGAGTTATTGATTATTATGATCGCAACCCGACGTCCAGTCTGCGTAATGCAGGTAGACATTTTCGAGTAAATCACAAAACTATTCAAAAAATTTTGAAACGTGACAAACGCAGACCTTATAAGTACAAGAAAGTACAAGCATTGTTATCGAGAGATAAGCCAATAAGAGAAACTTTCTGTCGCTTGTTGGAAACCAAACATCTCGAGAATCCTGACTTCCTGTACAATGTAATGTGGACTGACGAGAGTACATTCACAAGGAATGGTTTATGGAACCGACAGAACCTTCGGTACTGGAGCCGCGTGAATCCGCATCTAGTATGGGAGATTTCGCACCAGTACAGATTTACTGTGAATGTGTGGGCTGGCATACACAGAAATAGGTACCATTATTGGTCCAGTATTTATTGATGGCAATTTAAATGCTGTAAAGTTCAATGAACTTATTGAGGAATTAAAAAATTGAATAATAATATCTTTTAATAAATTGAAAGAAATGGCTGCTAATGGTGACCTATTATCAAGAGTGAGAAATAACATTATACGTCGGTGTAGTTTGTGTATTCAAGAACACGGCGGACATATTGAAAATAAAATAAATTAATGAGTGGCGACTTATCTAAGTGATCGAAAAGTGATTGTGAATAATAAATTGATTAGTGAATAACACGCGGGTGGTTGATGCCCGACTATTTGGGTAATAATCTGTGATTTGATTTGTGTAATTGAGCATTATTAATAATAGCGCCAAAACATTTTGTCGCTGCTTCAGCGGTTGTCGGCGTCGCCGCGCAACCCCGCGAGCGGCCGCGCGACCTCGCGCTTTATCATGAATGAAACCACGCTGCGTTGCCATTCTTACCGCAGGTCAGTGTACCAATTTTCTAAATGGTGTTTTATTTTGTTTGCAGTTTTATGCTATTTAGTTTGTTATAAAAAAATTGTTTTTTTAATTTCGATGTTCGGATAAATTTGATAGTTTACAAATGTTTCTATAAACCAGTATTGCCCGTGTTTTCATTTAAAGTCATATTGTCATCTCCACATTGTATATTTCTACCACAAGCATTTTTCCATAAGAGATTGGTGGTTGGTGGTAGAAATCTAACTTGGAAAGATGTATTAATGATTCTAATATAATTCCATAGATAAATTATAACTCCATACACACTACTAAACACTACTACTACTACTTATCATATATAAAAAAAACTGAGACCTAATTATGCTCCAAAGTTTGGACTTCGTAGATGGTATAATGACAATTACTTCGAGAGAATCGCAGAGTGGCCTTGGGTGATTTTTGTCTTACTAGGGAACCACAGTGCAATGCCTTGAAAACCCAGTGCACGAAAAAAATGACAGCGGGAAAAAATCGCCCGTGCGGATCTGGGCTTAAAGTTTTTCACCAGTGTGTATACGAATATGTTTTCTTAAACTACCCTTTAGACTAAAACTACGCTGACATACATCACACTTGAAAGGTTTTACACCTGTGTGTATAAGAATATGTTGTGTTAAGGCATTTTTTTTCGTAAAACGACTCTGACATACATCACATTTATAAGGTTTTTCGCCAGTGTGTATACGAATGTGTTGTGTTAAGTAAATGTTTTGACTAAAACTTTTCTGACATACATTACACTTGTAAGGTTTTTCACCAGTGTGTATACGAATATGTTCTCTTAAATAACGCTTTTGAATAAAACTACGCTGACATACATCACATTTATAAGCTTTTTCGCTAGTGTAATGTACACACTTGTAAGGTTTTTCACCAGTGTGCATGCGAATATGTTGTGTTAAGTAATTTTTTTGATTAAAACTACGCTGACATACATCACATTTATAAGGTTTTTCGCCAGCGTGTATACGAACATGTTGTGTCAAGGAATTTTTATGCTTAAAACTACGCTGACATACATCACATTTATAAGGTTTTTCGCCAGTGTGTATACGAATATGTTTTGTTAAGTAATTTTTTTGAATAAAACTTTTCTGACATACATTACACTTGTAAGGTTTTTCACCAGTGTGTATACGAATATGTTGTCTTAAATTACTATTTTGACTAAAACTCCGCTGACATACATCACATTTATAAGGTTTTTCGCTAGTGTGTATACGAATATGTTTTGTTAAGGAATTGTTTTGACTAAAACTACTCTGACATACATTACACTTGTAAGGTTTTTCACCAGTATGCACACGAATATGTTGTGTTAAAGTAGTCTTTAGTTTAAAAGTACGCTGACATACATTACACTCGAAAGGTTTTACACCAGTGTGTCCACGAATATGTTCTATTAACTGACCCTTTGCCATAAAACTACGCTTACACACATCACATTTATAAGGTTTTTCGCCAGTGTGTAATGTGTGTATACCAATATGTTTTGTTAAGTAATTTTTTTGAATAAAACTTTTCTGACATACATTACACTTGTAAGGTTTTTCATCAGTGTGTTTACGCATATGTTCCTTTAAATTACTATTCCATCTAAAGCTACGCTGACATACATCACATTTATAAAGTTTTTCGCCACATTGTGTACGAGTATGTTGCTGTTTCTTTTTTACTTGATTTAAATTACGCTGATCACATTTGTAAGGCTCTTTGAAATAAGTGCCAGGTTTGGAGGTACGTTTTTGAGTTGTCCGAAAAAATTTCGAGTCTGGTTTTTCTTTTTTCGTTTGCTCGTCTGTTATTGCATCGTCTGGTTCTGCTCTTTGTGTGTCTAGTTTCGGTTTCTTCGCAATGGTCGTCCCTGTAATTATAAATTTGTTAAGTACAATGTAAGGAGATAAAATAACAGCGCTTAGCATAATTCAGACTAGCGACTGAAAATGAGAAATTTCTGGTAACATTGAATAATACAGTGATATCTGTTATGTGCGGAGTGACATTATGTATCCCGCCATTTAAACGATGCATTTTTTTTTATTGACTGCGTTTGCTTACTTGATTAAATATTTAATTTGTTACAAAATTTTATTTAAAATGTTCGCAGCCGCCATCTTGGATTTTCATTTTGACCTCACTATTGGCTTCAGCACCCTCAAAAACCATAAATACGACACCCACGAGAAATTTAAAAAAATTCGCAGCCGCCATTTTGGATTTTCATTTTGACTGTATTATTCGCTCCAGCACCCTCGAAAACCATGAAAACGACATCCATGATGAAAAAAAAATTATAGCCGCCATCTTGGATTTTCATTTGACCTCACTATCGGCTTTAGCGCCCTTGAAAACTAAAAACGACACACATGATGAAAAAAAAAATACAGCCGCCATCTTGGATTTTCATTTTGACCTCACTATTGACTTCAGCACCCTCAAAAACCTTGAAAACGACACGCATGATGATAAATTTGAAAAAATTTTGCAGCCGCCACCTTGGATTTTCATTTTTACCTCACTGTCGGCGACCTCAATATCCACCCCATTCTTTCTTCGCACGGCTAAATTACGAAGGAATTACAAATTACGATTTAAACATTCTATATCGATATCGTCGTTATTTCAGTACCTAGTATGCCTACTTTAGGGTGATAAATTGCGAAGGTCGAACGTCATGGTACTACACGTGAGACGTACTTACGTATACCTATTTTTAATTTCGTCGTATTAACTTGAACGAGTAAAGACAATGACAATGTTGTGCGAATAATACGGGGGCCGAGTAGGGCGTCTGACGACTGCCTACTGCCGCGCGTATTTGTATGAAGATTTTTTTTTTTTTGTCAAGTATGATAATTCTTTTTAGTACATACATACGAACAGAATATCGTAGGCTGCAGCAGCAGACTGAGTCGAAATAAATACGAAACGTGCGCGTGACGTATTGTGCAAGTGTGCATGAGCGTCTTCCCCGCACCGCGACGAGGGGAACATTATTGAGTGATATACACGAAAATTCATAGTAAAACGAGCGCGTAAAAATTATCAAACGTCCTTATGAAAAAAGTTTTATGAAAAAAAAACCACTACAAATAATCAGGTAATAATAATAATAATAATAAATCGTTTATTTCTTAAGTAAAAATTACAATATGGAGGTATCGTTGGTCCCAAACTAGGCACGGCCTGTGTCTTGGGCACCATTACATAGGTAAACCTAAAAACAATAGAATTCTTAAAATAAAATTTAAAATTTAGATATAAAAGTAAAACTTGGTTTAATTTCCGTTTGTGCTGCTGTTCTGTAGTGTGCGACTGTGTTTGAGTGTGTGTGTATGTGTGTCGGAGGAGGGGTGAGAGTGTATGTATGTGTGTGAGTGTGAGTTGAGTATATTTGGTTATACTTAGGATTTTTTCAGTAGAAGTGTATGATTTGTTCCAAGAGCCAAATTTTAACTGTGTGTTTCATTTGGGTGTAGGAGGAGCTATGGATCTTCAGGACAGAGTTTACCTTATTGTAGATGTAAGTATGTAGGAATGATGGAAGTCTTTGGGCGAACGCAGTTTACTCTAGGGTTCGGGGTTCTGCATTTTCTTTTGCTTTGCAGGGTTTTAAATCAGTTTTCTTTAAACATTTTAAGTGACTTTTCGAAACAACTGTTGAAATATACAGTTTCCGTACCCCAAGAAGAGCTGCCTCTTTATATAGTCTGTCAGTTGGAAACCGGTAAGGTTTACGAAGCATGACTTTTAAAATAGCGCGTTGAGCCCTCTCTAGCTCTAGCATAAAGGTTTTGGCTGCCCCACCCCATACTGTTACACAGTACTGGAGTAGAGACTGGCAGAGGGCAAGGTAAACTAATTTGCTAAAGTCGGCAGAAGCACATTCACGTAGAAGTTTAATGACGTAGATCAACCTCCGAACTCGTTTAGCCATAACCGTAATGTGTTGTTTGAAGGAGAGATGCTGATCTAGTGTCACTCCAAGGTATTTTAGGTGATCAACCCTTTCGATCTCGTTACACGAACACGTGGAAACAGAGCTACTGGCAAGCTCGTAAGACTTACATCTGTGGATTTTTACCCTCAATCCAGGCAGTTTGGTAGCTTTCGTTTTTCTGAAAGTTATATATTTAGTTTTATTAACGTTGAGCGTAAGTAAATTTAAATCCAACCAGTTATAAACAAAGTTACAAATAAACCTAACTTACAATTTACAAATAACCAGGTACAAATAAAGTTTATTGAACTCTTCGCTCTCTTCGATAATTGAGATTTGTCGGTACCGACTTTGTTTTGAAGATTCTATACATCTTTTTTAGGGTTCCGTAGTTCCTACAAGGAACCCTTATAGTTTCGTCATGTCCGTCTGTCTGAGGTTTTTCTAAGAGACCGTTAGTACTAGAAAGCTGTAATTTTGTAGGAGTGTGTATATCAATTACGCCGACAAAGTGATAAAATAAATTTTTGAAAAATATTTTCTTTTAGGGGAGCTCCCCTACATGTGAAGTGGGGATGAATATTTTTTTTCGTCGTCTACCCCATCGGGTGGGGTATCGTTGAATAGGTCTTCTAAAATGACTTGGGGTTGCTAAAATTATTTTTCGATTTAATGCTCCATTTACGAAATATTAAACTTTAAAGTGCAGATTTTTGTTCCAGTAGGGCGCCCCCCCCCCCCCCTCCCCCCCCTCTAAAACCTAAACTGCTGGCTTGAAAAATCTGGAAAAATTCACGATGATAGTGCATTTTATAAACTTTAAAGGAAAACTATAGCGGTTAAGATAACTTTATTAGTTTAGCAGTAATAGTCGTTGAACTTGGGTATTGGATAATTTTGTATCAAATACAAAACCCTTAGCATTAATCCTTTAAAGTGACTAAGATGAAGTAGTTTTTTTTTTACCTATTCAGAATAAAGCACAACAGAATCGTACTACATTGTGATAACGGGCTACTACGGAACCCTACACTGTGCGTGGCCCGACACGCACTTGGCCGGTTTTTATTACTTAAAAACGAATCTTTCTTAGCTAATAACGTTTTAATGGCTTTTCATTTTACTATTCTGTTTCCGCAGAGACAAAATTAATGAAACTAAATAAGACAGAACGATATGATGTTTAATTTTGGATGTTGTAACGTTACAAATCACCTGAAGGGTTAATATTAGTTTACATGTTTTATAAAAGCTTCGAAGGAATCCGAGGAAGAGATCCCTTGACTCGGCGAAGTTCTGGTCTCCTTCCTCTGGGGTCATGAGCCGAGGAGGAAGGTCCCTCGATGACGTTCCCGGATTTCTCGAAGAAGATCTCTCGACGTGGTTCCTTTTGATCTTCTCCTGGAACGGGGATGATGAGAAGAAGGAATAATCCCGGAGCCAAGCAAACCGGGAGGTCAGAGGGCCTTACTTTTGAAGAGGGAGGATGTTAGTCAAACTCCCAGGAGTGCAGGGCACTCCCTTAAAATGTCAAACAAGAGGTAGATGAAGATTTTAGTTTATTGACTTATAACACAGAAGTACTTTAAGGTAAAGGAACTCAGAACTAAAACTGACTCAGAACTAAACTGAGCAGACGTAAGCTGACTCAGAACTAAACTGACTCAGAACTTAACTGACCCAGAACTTAGAACTGACCTAGGCTAAGGCCGACGACCGCTTTTATAGTCCTGGGTCAATGTTCTAGAAGAAACATTTTAGAAATTTCAAAATAATTTAAAAGTATTGACTGCCAGAAATAATAAAGCGGTTTACAATGTGAACCTGGCCTAAATTAAGTACTGGCCTACACAAGTATGCTCTATAAAAAAGAAAAACTGACATATGACAATTTGATAGACAATGTCAAAATATGAAAATCAATAAAAATATAAGTTACATTAAAAGGAAGGAATAAATGGTATGAAATACAGATTTGTATGTAGAAAAACATCAAAGATAACTAAAAGTATGATTTAAAATGGTAATTATGTACAAAAGGTGAGTAAAAGAGTGTCATAAATGTAAAAGTGGGTATTGGATAGGATAAACAATAAAAAAATAAAGAAGAGTGTGATGGTGGCAACCATCACACTCTTCGCACAATCGAGCACAACGTAGCTGGTTTTCCTTCAGCTTACGTAACACTAACACATTCGTTTTTAAAGTGTCGAAAGCGCTTGATCCTTGCACGTACTTCTGCTACACTTGTCACTTCCTCCGTGTAAAGTAACCTTTTAACGTCTCCCCACAAATAAAAGTCTAGAGGCGTCAGGTCCGGCGAAAGCGGAGGCCAGGCCACAGGTCCATCCGTCCGTCCACAGGATGGTGGCGTCTTGGTGTTCCAGCAACTAGCGACAAAATGTAATCCGCACGGCATTATCACCTGGGTGAATGTCTTGTGCCTTGCGGTAGTGGAACGGGTGTTGCAGTTCACGCTTCAGTATGCGCAACACTGTGGTGTGGTGCATAGCAGCCAGCATGACGCTCTGTGATGGGGGTTCCCGATCGGGAAATATTTCCGTGAACAGCCGGATGACTCCTCATAGGCTGTCTCCACTGATGGCATAGAGGCGGACCATCTCCACCAGCTCGACATTTGAATAATATTGTCCGTCATCTTGCACTTTGTACCTACGTCTCAACGATGTACCAAGAAGCGGAATTCGCAAAGCGCACGAATGCTGCGGCAGTTTCAAACACACTGTCTGTTAGTTCCGGCCTTACGGGGCCGTGGGGGCGTGGCTTAGGGTGCGCGGGAGAGTACCCGCACCGTGATTGGGGGATGGGATTGATTACCTACGAATTTATCGAATGATAGTTGCGTATGCGCATTTGCATTTGTGTGTGTGTGAAAGCGCGGTTATAGGGCTAGTAACAGACGGGCCGCGTTTAAATACGGCTGGTTCACACTTACGGATTTCCGTAAATAAGAAAAAAAAATAAAAAAAAATACCTACCCATTTTATTGTTGATTTGGGTCGAGAATCATTAGCATAATTACGTCCTTGAATTTGACTAGGATGCAAATCAACACCTTGTATAAAAGAACTTACATATTATATCTACTAGTATGGTGAACTTGTCACTTAAAGAAGTACATAAATAAAAATACCTACAAATTGAGAGAACTATTTCGAACTGGTATCGGTTCTTCCACATTCCTAACGAATCCCACAAATGGGGGCCGGATTGTGGGATCGAATCGGAATAGGCCGCTCTTGAGAGTTATTAGGGTTCCGTAGCAAAATGGTAAAACGGAACCCTTATGGTGAGACTCAGGCTGTCTGTCTGTCACAGCTGGATATCTCAAGAACTACTAATGCTATCAACTTGAAATTTGGTTTAGTTTTAGATGACGTTAGCCCAACTATTTTGCAAATAAGAAAGAAATAAAAATATATGTATATTTTTCTGCAACAGGGACTGAAAGACAGGGAAAAAAATTCGAAGTGGGGCTACTAGGGCATGTGGGGTATCATATGAAAGAACGCAGTTTGCACAGTCCCAAACTTTTTCCCTTTTTTTTAGGCCGCATGTTTTCGACTTTTGATGAAAAATGTAAAAAAAAAACCGTTCTCCCCCCTTATCGCCAAAGTTTGCAAAGAGAAAAAACTGAAATTATTCTATGTGATAGAAGTTCATGTAAAGATTACAGGAAATATAAAACGAAGTCTCCAAATAGCACCCATTTTCAGAAATATCAACAAAAGTTACAATAGTTTCACTATCGGTCAAGAGATGGCGCTGACATGAAACTGCAATATAATAATAGTGTTTACCACAGTGTTAAAGTTCTCTGACGAATATAGGCCTCGCCGATGAAAATTTAAAAACGATCCCTCGGTGCGCGAGTCCGACTCGCTCTTGTCCGGTTTTTTTTTATAATGTGTAATCGCGGAATGTAGGTGTATTATTTATTGATCATACCTACATACGGTGATGTTATGTAGGTATAGGTACATACTATTCATCTCTGACCCTGCGGGTGACACAGACGTGATGTTGTGTATTATTACTAAAGGGGTTTGAGTTACTCAGTCCTAGTACCTACGTTTGGCTGTTTCATGTGTCATGCGGATATGCTCCCGCACGCGGAATAAACTCGGATGCGCCCCGCGTGCGTGACTGTATCATTTATTATTGTCTGAACAACGGGCAGCTAGCTCGTCATGCTCCCTGGTGGTGCTGTCTGCGGTAGCGTCGGGGCAGAAACACAGCGAGAGGGCTGAGGGTAATCTTAGCGTTACATTCGTGAATGAGTGCTGCTAGTGGTAACTGGTCATCTTGCCAGCCATGATTTGTGACTTCGAATTACAGTCCTATGGATAGAATTCAGCATTGCACATGTAAGCGGGTACACCCTTCTGGTAACGCTACGCTAGCCACTTCCTATCAGGCGAACCATTAGCCTCTGCTTACCTACAGATTAACTAACTAATACTTACTTTTCGTATCACTGACTCTTCGTTTCTTCTTAGATACTTCTTCTCCTTCCCCTTCAATTTTAAACTCCATTAAAAGTTCATCATTTTCTAAGTCTGATTCAGTATCATGTGGTGGTATATCTGCTACATCTAGACAGCAATTTTCTAAATTTTCGGGTTCTAGTTCTGTAAATAAACAATAACAGTCAAGAGTATTAAATGTTATTATTTATTATTGTTATTTATACAAAATTATTACTTGTTTTAAAAATGTCTGTCACATATCTCAGGGCCCTCGAATCCCGGACCTTTGAAAGGCATACTAAGGGCCGAAGTTAACTCGCAGAAGCCCGTTAAACGGTTTTAATGAAATGAGGCACCAACCGACGATTACCGCTGTACACACTATGCAAATGCACCCAAGGACAAACCCCGGTTGGTGTAGGGCTGTTGCAAGTTAGGGAAACAAATATATTGGATAAAATATATTGGTTATTAAACAAATATATTTGGGTAGCTAAAGTGAACTGATTATCTAAGTCTATTGGAATACTATGGCCCCAATACTATACATAATAAAATACACAGATTAAAATATGGCAGGGGTGACTTGCACACCCAATATTGGGCCCTGAAACTGTCGCTAGCACATAGTGCAGTAGCGACAAGGGGGCAACATGTCCTGAGGTGCTTGGGGAGTGGAGAGGTATTCCATGGCTATTAGAACTATCCCAGGGCCCGGCAGATGATCAAAATCCTTACAAGCTCTTACTGGAATACTTCCTTCCTCCAAGCATGTTTGCTCTTGCAAATCTCCACTCCGGCTCTGTTCCTCATTAGTATTCACTCCAGCTGGCCAATAAAGGAAAGCCAGAGACGACGAACAAGACTACTCCCGGGAGACAGTCAGCCGGGTTGCTACTGCCCAACAGCTCGCCACATTGTGCCCTTCGGGTTTCTGTATCTCTCTTGGTCTGGCTCCTGACCCTAAACCTGTTGCGGCAAAGTAAACTGTACCAGCACAGGCCTAGGGTTTATTATTAATATTACTTTTATTTTACAACATAATGTGGTTACTCTTACGTTGAATTTAAACTTAACACTGCCAAGTTTGAAATACTGAGGGGCCCGTGGCGAAATAATAACAGCCGTACAGGTTAATCGATCAGGTTCAGCTACGCTTGCAGCGGTTGGTCTGTGGCTGGGTGACCATCTTTACATACCGTGACCCCTCCGCTCCTCGGAAAACACGTTAAGCCATTAGACCCGGCTGTCATTCGTGGATCTTTGACAGTCGTTATGGGTAGTCAGAAGTCCGAAAGTCTGACAACCAGTCTTAATAAAGGGGTATTGTATTACCCAGTAATTGGGTTGTGGAGGTCAGATAGGCAGTTGCTCCATGTAAAATATGTACTGGTATTCAGCTGCATCTGGTTAGACTGGAAGCCAACCCCAACATAGTTGGGAAAAGGCTAGGCAGATGATGACTGCCAAGTTTGAAATAGCCCAAAACATTTTTTGATCATTTTATTTTATTTTTTTTTTTTTTTTCCTTCCTTCTATCTGCAATCAGCCCTTGAGCTTTAATCAGATTGGTTGTTTCTTCACTAGGCAGTTCGAGATTGTTCACATCCAGCGATGCGTCATCTCATTAGATTTTTTTTTATTGGTGGTTAGATTGATGCTAATCGATCTCTTTTAAGTCTGTAGGCAGAGTCTGAGGACTTTAGAAGTGTCACAGCGAGTTCATTTTTATGACGTTGGAGTCTTTCCTTGTAATTCTTGTAGGACCTTTCTACAACCTCCTTGACAGTTGGGATTTGTAGGTACTCATGTACTTCAGTGTTTTTTATAAACCAAGGTGCACCACTTAAGGTTTTGAGTGCCTTATTTTGGAAACGCTGTAGTATCTCAATATTTGTGTGGCTTGCTGATCCCCAGAGCTCTATTCCATATGTCCATATAGGTTTAAGGATGCATTTATAGATAAGGAGTTTATTTTCCAAGCTTAGTGATGACTGTCTGCCGATGAGCCAGTTAATGTTTCTTAGTTTTATGTTTGCTTGCTCCCTTTTGGTTTTTATATGTTCACGCCATGTAAGTCTTCTGTCGATGTGCATACCCTAGGTATTTGACAGTACTTTTCTGTGGCAGAACATCTTCACCGAGTTTTACTTGTGGACAGTCTCCTCTTCTTAGGGCAAAGGTAACATGGACAGACTTGGCAGCACTAGCCTTGATTCTCCACTTTTTCAGCCATGATCCAATTTTGTTCAGGTGTTCTTGGAGTTTCGTGGATGCTCTAATCTGGTCTTTGTCGCAGGATAGGACTGCAGTGTCATCAGCATAGGTTGCAGTAACAATTTGTTCTGAGGTGGGTAGGTCAGCAGTGTAGACTGTGTACAGAACAGGGCCCACAACAGAACCCTGGGGTACTCCAGCTTCTATGGGATAGAGTGAAGATAGGCAGTCTCCAGATTTAACTTGGAACACTCGGTCCTCCAAGTACGACTTGAGCAGCATGTATGCGGTGTGTGGTAAGCAGGTCTTAAGTTTACACAGGAGGCCCTTGTGCCATACTCGATCGAATGCCTGTTGTATGTCAAGAACAGCAGCTGAGCAGTACTCCTTTCTTTCCAAGGACATTCGGATTGTGTGTACCACCCTGTGTATTTGTTCTGTTGTTCCATGGTGTGCTCGGAAACCAAATTGATGTTCTGGAATTGTCCCTTGCTCCTCAAGTATAGGTAACAGTCGCTGTAGCAATAACTTCTCGAACAGTTTAGACAATAAGGGAAGAAGACTTATTGGTCTGTACGAGGAGACTTCAGTGGGAGGGTGAGACTTTCCAGGTTTAGCTACCATATTTATGATTGAGACTTTCCAGATGAGAGGGAAATAGTGTATTCTCAATACTGCATTGAATAGTATGGTTAGCAAGACAATCCCTTTTGTCGGTAGTTGATAAAGGACTTCTGATGTGATCAGATCAAAACCCGGTGCCTTTTTCTTCTTCAAGTTGTTAATTGCAAAGTCGCAACGGTAGAGACATTTGCTGATCTCTGTCAAGGATTTCGTCAATATCTTCTTCTGAATGTATGATGTCGGGTTCATTTGGTTTGAATACATCTTTGAGGAATTCAGCAAATAGCTCGGCTTTATCTGCAGGTTTTCTTGCCCATTCTCCATTTGGCTGTCTTAACGGTGGCATATGTTCTTGTGGCCGTTTTAGTAACTTAGTCATTTTCCATAGAGAATAGTCGTCAGCTTTGCAAGGTGATAAAGTCTTTAGTTTGTCTTGAAGAGTGACGTCGTCGTATTCTTTAAGCATTTCCTTTAATTTCTTTTGTGCTTTATTGAGGGCTCTTTTGTCATGTGCGTTCCTGCTTGTGTGCCATTGACGTCTCAGTTTCCGTTTTGCAGCTATCGTCTCCCTTATTTTTAGTGTGTAATCCTTTTTCTGAAGACTATGTTTTATACATGGAGTGGACATCCAAGCGGCTTTTTGGATCAGGTTAGTTGTATACCAGGCTGCATTTTCTATATCTTCCTCTGTTTTGAGAGGTATGTGCAAGTTGGTATTATCCTCTATAAAGTTCTGGAATGAGGCCCAGTCAGTTCTATGATTGTATAGCGTCTCGCGGGGCTCTATATTAATAATTGTGGTACTCAGTGTGCATATTACTGGTGTATGATCAGAGTTGCCATCCAGACATGATTCGACTTTTGTGTCCTGACATTCCTTTGGTGACAAAGAAATCGATGAGGTCAGGTGTTTTATTAGGATCAGATGGCCAGTGAGTCGGCTCTCCTGTAGTCAGTATGTTAAGTGAATCTAAATCAATTGCCTTCTTCAACTCTCTGCCTCTGGTTGTGGTCAGCCTTGAGCCCCACAAGATGTTTTTGGCGTTCCAATCCCCTCCAGCGACATACCTGCCACCGAGTGTGCTAAGAAAATCGCTAAACATTTGTTTGTCAACTCGAAGCCGAGGTGCGGAGTACACTGCAGCGTTGAGTGGGCCCTCCCAGTCTTCTACCGACACTACAGTAGCCTGTAGGTACACTTGCTTAAAGTTTGGGAGAGGGTGTTGTTTTATACTTTCTTTAATTATGATTGCAGTCCCAGCGTGCGATGTTCCATCAGGATGGTTAGTGTAATATATATTATATCCTTTGATAAGGATGGTTTTTTGGTCAGTCATGTGTGACTCTGAGATTAAAAGAATATCAATTTGGTTGTGTTTCATGAAAAGTTCTACTTCCTGTTTATTAGGAGGCAGTCCATTTACGTTCCATGCTGCGATGCGTAGGAATCTCATTTCTTATATTGGGCAACTAGAGTCGTAAGGAGTCCCATTAGGGTGCCTATTTGTTGTATTTTCTTTCGAATTAGGTCTATAATACATTTGTACGCTTCACTTGTCTGCGCCATTACTCTCAACTGGTTCCTGTTCACTATCTTATATGTGTAAGTGTCGTGTGGTACAGTACTGTTCAGGAGTTCTGTTAGTTTTGATATGTCCGAGATACCATATAGGATTATTGGTGGTGGTTTGCTAGCTTTCTTAGTATGGTCTTGACTTTCCATTGGCTCAGCGGTGTCATCAGGTATGTCTACTGGGAGTTCTGTGCTGGATTCTTATCTCCTGTAGAAGGTGGGCTATTCGATAGCTTTTTCTTTTTGGGATGCGTTGGGTGGGTATTCTTTGCCATGTGGGAGGACTCTTATTGTCGTCATCCTCTATGGTGATTGTCACTGGTGGTGTTCAGGTAAGTCTTTCTCCTTTGTGATGCTGGTTGTGCTTGGTTTATTCCCAAGTGAGGAAGATCTAGGTCTTGAAATAAAGAGGCTCGGATGGAATGCCTGTTGTATAAGATTTTTTTTTGTGCTGCCAGTAACATTCTCCATCACAGGGGCCTGGTTGCCTAACCCTGTGCAGACTTCGGTAACCAATTTCCCACTCGCAGGCCCGGATACCTGCGAGCGCCGGGCGTTAGCCGGATTGCATGACAAATCGACATCGTTATCATTCATACTTTCATATTACGAGTTGGGGCATACACACCGCACTTTCCCAAGGTACTGTGGTCGCTCTTTTGGAAGGGATTTAATCTTTCCGAGGCCTGCAAATGCCTATGGACAGGTTATTTACCGCCGCCTGTTGTTCGGCGTTGCTGCTCATTTAGCACCACCCAGGGGACACATATAGGGTGGGCCTAGGAGAAGGTGGTAAATCCTATGGACGCGAGCAGCTTTGCCCCCCCATTTTAAAATGAATAGATTATATTCTCAATTGTTTAAAGATATTATTTACTGATAATATTATTTTTGTTCTTAATACATACCGTCACTTTGATATTCCCCCTTTGGCTCAATAACATCATCTAGTCCGTCACAAACAACTGGTATTTCCTCTTTGACAGCAATGCTTTCTGTTTGACATTCACCAACAATACTTATGTGCACTATTGGAGTTTTAATAAACCCTCCGAATAACTCTAAGCGGTCTTGGTTTATTAAAGGATTGGCCTGTAAAGAGATAATTACAATATTAGGAAAATATGCTGCTGTTCACAGTCCCACAAACACAAACTTTATGCGTTATACTGAAGTCACATAAAAGAACCTCACAAGAGAGGGCACTCCAATGTACCCTGGAGAGTCAGCCATGCTAACAACTTCACTGACCACTGCACAAGCTATTGTTGTATAGTTTGTGCTGACACGATAGGACCATTTTCAGATTCCCACATACAAGTTTTATACAATAGTTGTAGCAGTATTATTTGTGTATGTAACATGTAATGATTGTATGCACCTACATTTGACAAAAGCTTACATATCTACATGCAACACTTAATGGTACTTGTGGCGTAAAATCCAAACACAATAGGTATGAGCTAGAGGAAGAACTTCTGCATTATACTGAATTAGAAATTATAAGAATAAATGGCTGTTAAAGAATATCTTACCTCATACATCCTCTGAGCAAACAGCTCTTCGGCGTGCAGACATTGTTGCAGTAATCGGTAGCATTGCTTTATTTTAGCACAGCAGAAAAAACAAACAAGAATCGGTCTAATGTCTTCTGTTACAAACTGCAACAAAATTTGTCTTGAAATATTTTGTTTTATGAAGAAAATACTTCTATTCTATAAAATAATGCTGTCCAAGGTCAGTGGGTCGTCTTAGGGCAAGCCAAACAGCCAACAGTTGGTGGTCCATAATGATGTCGCATTGCATCTCACAGAGAAGGCATGAGCCTTGATCACCACTCTTGCTCAAGGCAGAGTTTTCGTGTACAATTACCGGCACGTAACTTGGCAAGAGATTTTCGTAGTGGGGGAAGTTCGCGCATATAAAAATGTATGAAATTGTGCGTGCGCAAACTTCCCCCACTACAAAAACTCTTGCCAAGTTACGTGCCGGCAACTATAGGAGAGGCATTTCAAACCTAATAGGTAATATTCTTAACTCTTACTAAAAACATCAACTTACTGGTATATTAGTCAGCTTCTCATATAGTTCGCGCAAGTTCCTGTTGACCACTATAAACATGCGGATATTCTCCGCTAAACATATCCTACACATCGGCAGTTTTTCCATCTTTAACTCAAAAAGTATCACATAAGTTAATACGATCAACTAAGTATTTATATTGTAGAAAAACACTGTTACGTTGCGTACTTGACAAATAGCGTTTGTATCTGTGGTTTGTATGATTCACGTTTGGGACGTAGCAGCCAGCAGGTGGCGTCCTGTAGTTTCTGTCTATGAACATGGGAAGAAGGGGTAAGTTTACGTATGCGATATGTTTAATGGTTTAATTACTTTAAAAAAAAGCAGGAAAAACATTTAAAATCGTTCCAATTTTAGTATATGTACTGCCGAAGCAAGGACAAAACAATCAACACCTTCTTTCGTGTGATTATATCAGTTACTTTACTCTTTGGATTATATTTTCACAATGACACAATCACATCACATGTATATTGTGACAGCTTGTTTGACTTGAGAGCGTAGACCATTGACATAAAAAAGTATGGACTGGAAATACCTTAGAGTAAGAAAGCTATAGAGCATCGGGTAGCGTGGCCACACATGAGACAAAAAACTAACTTAATTAACATTGGCTACATAAGTAGCTGCCTTGAAAAAACTGGCACGCAGTGAGAGACGGAAATAGTATAGCTTTATCCTTTTCTGTTACTTATAACAACACAATACTTTATCCCTTTCTTGTGGAAATGAAATGGAGCTACCCGCCGTCTATACTTTTCTTTGTCTAAGGGAAATACCTACAAAAAAAGGGTGCATACCTACAACTCGTTTTGTCACATAAAATGGCTGCCACTGCTAGGGTTGTGTCAATCAAGGAACATAGGTGTTACTATTATCGAGTATCGATACTATTATGAGTCTTACTAGTTATTACGTTTGGATCATAATAACTTACTAAATTAAAGTCAGTTGTAATTACGGTTGCCAACCATACTTTATAATAACGTTTGTTACTTTATTTTCGGTAACTTTATAGTTTTGCATAAAAATAAAGTGTGCAAAAATACTTTATTTATAATCGAAACTACTAACTACCTATTTTCGTGAAACGAAGGACTCATGGTTAATTACTGAACTATTTATCGGTAGGTATACATGTCAAAAAAGAAAATCTTTTATTAGAGTTAGAATTTTCAGAGAAAATATTATAGTTATGTACAAACCTGTATTATGTACAAACAATGTGTAATATGTACAAACCAGTTGTGAAGACAAATGGCAATATAATAAGATACCTACTTATAAATGCATCTGATAGCGTAAGTACCAAATGTAAAAACTCTCTGTTACCGTCACTTCAGCTTTCACTGAGTTTTTTCGGTAATAAATCTGCAGTGGCGAGAAGAGAGAAACAGATAGTCCATAAATTTAATAAAAAACGAGTTATTTATTTAGTAAAATAAATCAGTACCAGGTACTTAACAAATTAGAAAACATTGTAAAAATTGTGGAGTTTCTTACCAGTTCTTCCCCATAGGAAGCAACCAATTGGAACCGTGCACCTAGCTACTGCACTGGCAAGAAACTCCACAGTCTGTGTGGTGCCGGACTTGGTGAATGCTCCAACCAGCCCGCGAAATTCAAATTTTCTTACGTTTTTTGCAATTTGCAGGCCAGTGCTAGGTTGTATGTTGATTAAAATATTATTCGCGGTTGTAAGACATATATAGGTACAGAATTATAATCATGAAAATCATCAATAAAACGCTCTAAGTTCATAAAGCTGTTAGAATTACTTTTTCTGTTTTTTTTTTGTTCTTACACCTTTATGAAGTTGGAGGGTTGTATTGGTGATTTTGATTATTATAATTCTGTAACTACATACGTCTTACAGCCGCGAATAATATTTTAATCAACATACAACCTAGCACTGGCCTGCAAATTGCAAAAAACGCAAGAAATTTTGAATTTCGCGGGCTGGTTGGAACATTCCCCTTAAAGAATAGCACTACCCCATACTTCCCGTGGGTGTCGTAAAAGGCGAATAAGGGTCGTACCGGAGAATGGGCAGCAGCGTTCTCTATGCATTTCACCACCAAACTATACTGTAATCACCAAACCGCCTGGCAAGCGTGGCGATTATGGCAACCCCCCCCCCCCCCCCCTTTGGGAGAGGCCTATGTCCAGCAGTGGACGTCTTTCGGCAGAAATGATGATGATGACCTAGCTACTGACGTTTCCTAAGTGGCCATGTAGGTTTATGTGAAATAAAATATTTTAATTTCGGTGCTGTGAACCAGAGGACGGACCTGCAAGGTCACTCGGACCGAATAAGACACAGAATTATTTATGTTCACATCGCCGAATATGTCGATGACGTTTCAGCGGAGAAAACTATTACGGCAACGGTACAACCCTATTCCATTTGACATATTATTGTAAACAAACAAATGAATTAACAAAATATACTAAAAAGGTCTATTATACGGAAATTAACCCAAATATCAATACTTTAGCCATAAATTCATGATCGCGTCACAACTGTATCATCGAATGTGTATTATTAAATGTATTTTTGCATGAAAACCGGCTATTAACCTCTGCAAAGACATTAGAGGTTGATTTTCATTCTTTCTTGCACCACACTTCACAATACAACACACAGACATGTTGAATTGTTGTTTTCCAACATTTGCATGCAGTTTTAACAGGTAAAATCCTTGTATATTTCTCGCAAATCTCAATAATACAAAAAGTAAACAACCATTTGACAGCAAAACTACCACGAAACTTGTCGCAAAAGATGGCTGATACGGCACCTTACCTACAATTGTACTACGTCACGTCAAAATGTTGCCAAAATGAGCATCAACTTAAAATATTGTTGTCTCTTTTATCAAATACGATTATCTTATTAGAAAGAACGAGACAAAACGATATTTCGTATTCTGAATCATATTTCACTCATATTTGTAATAGCAAATGTATGTATAGAATAACGCGACCTCTCCATGTTTTTCCTATCTCAATGGCGTAGACAGAGAACTCTGTCTACGCTTGAGAGACAGCAGACTTCAGCAGAACTTGACATTAACAGCTGTTACTGGTTTTTTACGGGAATTTAAGGTCTGGCTTCTGAGCTTTTTAGTCCGTATTTATTTAACATATTAAACCGGAAACATCTTCACTTTAAACAGAATGCATTTTATTTTATTTAGATTTTATTTTCTGTATTTTTAACGAATTCTTAAATTAGTTAAAAAAAATGTCATTCGTCTTTCAATTTAAAATAAAAGTCACTTTAGAAGAATAGAAGACCCACGATGCCTTCTTGTTGACTACAACGTGCGGATACAAGTGGTGGTTTCAATGATGCCGAGCAAGGTGTGACAGTGTGGTATTATGGCCAAAACCTAGTCAATTATATTGTAGTACCTAATAAAATAATATTAATTTAATTCAGATAAAAAAGTATCCTTATCCACAGCTAAAAACATTTAGAGGAGCTTACATATTATTCTAGACGTTAACTCTTAGTTTACAACTAAAATAGTCCAATTAATGATCTAGTATTATATCAAAAACTTATAATTTTATTAATCTATTTTTATTTTTAAATAAAGAAGCCGGGTTAGTTACACCATTTATATCTCAAGAACCACGGGACCGATTTTTATGATTTTTGGTTTATTGGATTTGTCTCCGCCCCGAATAACAGAAAAAAGGAAAATTTTCTCATACATTTTGTATGGATGGGCTTTTTTGATTCTGAGGCGTTACGAAGTTCGTCGGGTCAGCTCGGGTCAGCTAGTATCTTATAACCAAAAGCTACTTAAAAGCCCAGCAGCCATACTGTTTTTTTTTTTTGTAAAAACTAACAGAGGCCGCATTCCGATTTAGCTATAATCGTTCACAGCCAAAGTTAGTGTTTGGACAGACGCGAGACGGGAGCGGGCGCGGCGCGCGTGGCTAACTTAAACATATGAACTTCCTTTGAGTGTCCATAGTGGGCACGCGGGCACGGTGAGCGCGCGGCAACTCACGCCATAGCTCGTTCATACAAATGGCCGTAGTGAGTGAACGGCGCGGGCGCGGGCGTCCCGCCCGGGGACCGGGGTTCTCAAATTAGTTCGGGCTTTTTTCCAGTAAAAATAAGTCTTCTTCATCCATATTATATTTTGACAAACACTGGACACGACAACACACAGAACGCAGCCTCGCTCCATTGTGGAGAGGCCGCCCGCGCGCGTTCCCGCACCCGCGCCCATCCCGCTCCCGCGGCCGCCCCGCGCCCGAGTCTGGACGGACACTTAAACAGGCTGTCCCGTAATTATGTATAGATGTATGAGGAACAGAGTGTAAAGTTCACTCATACCCTATAGAAAAGGAAGGATCCTCCGACCAGACGGGTTTTATCTGTCTGGCGGGCAACTGCCCGATTAATCATGTCGGGCAGTTGTATATACGCTAGTTGCGCGGTAAACTCTGCTTGCGCGATGCAGGATTTTGCGTGACGTCAGTATGACAAGTTGTTCGCATGTGGCGTTGTAGATACCGCTACAGATAACTTCTTAGCATTATGAGCAATTATTACAATGGGAACAAACCTGAAATTGCGAAAAAAGAATCAGCTGTTACCTACATTTTGACGAGTTATTCAAACATAAATGTAAGGAGAAGCAGATTTTTTTTTCGCGATTTCATGTTTGGTCCCGTAGTAAAAGTTGCTCATAATGAAAAGGTGCGGTGAGCCGGTGACCCCTTAACAGGTTATCCATTAATAACGGGATAACCTGTAGATATATCTGTGCTCACAGCACTCACATCATCTCACATGCGTTCCGATTTAGATATTACGATTAAGACAGCTGAGAGCTGTCAACAATTCGGAACACTCGTGAACGCGCTCACAGTGCTCACTCAATGTTAAAACGATATTACAGTGTTTCTTTATGAATATGTCGCAGCCAACTAGTTAAATTAGCCGTTAAGGGGGAAGCGCTAAGGTAGCCCGCAAAATTCATATTTTCTTACGTTTTTTGCAATTTGCTGGTCAGTATTAAGTTGTACGTTGATTAAAACATGATTCGCGGTCGTAACAAATATGTATTTACAGAATTGTAATCATTACAATCAGTAATACAACTTGTTAAGTTAGTATAATCCCCAAATATCAAGATTTCATGAAATAGTCATTCTTGAGGATTACTTGGTCTTAGAGAGTTGTGTTGATGACCTTAATCATTATAATTCTGTAAATACATATTTGTTACGGCCGCAAATCATATTTGAATCAATGTACAACTTAATACTGACCAGCAAATTGCAAAAAACGTTAAAAAAAATAATTTCGCGGGTTACCCTGGCGCTTTCGCCTTAAGAGTAAACTAGTCGCGAGCTCGAACTCACTGGTGGTCATAGTCAAAAAGCACGCTGTCTTATCTGGTTTCGTGTTCGACAGAGCTAGTATCACTGATGAGCAATTAGACGCTAGTCTACATGAAAAAAGTTTAGTTCTCACGCACAGAAACACCATTCCGAACTGATAGGCGCGTAAAAAAATTTGAAAAGTGCTTCGGAAAATCGAGTTTTATGAAAAAACCACTGCATAAATCAATTACAAATAAAGTTTATTGAACTCTTCGATAACCGAGCTTTGCGGTACGGACTTGGTTTTGAAGATTTTACAGTTCTTATATTACTTATTCACACCCAAAGTTACGTTAAAAATAGCAAGAAAAACAAATCTTTGTTGGCTCATAACTTTTTAATGGCTTTTTATTTTACTATTCTGTTTCCGTACAGACAACATTAATAATAAGACAAAACGATATCATGTTTAACTTTGGATGCACAATGTCAAACAGTGGAGTAATCCTCTCCCGAAATTTGTATGGATAAAAATATCGACTAGTGGCACCGTAAGTTAACCGCGTGGCCTTTGAAAGTAGTGCTTGCCTCGCTCCGCTCTCTTTGCTCGCACGCGGTTGATCACAGTTCTAACCTAACCCATTTGATCTGGATGCCCTGCCTTAGTTACTGCGACCAATTCGGCTCTCGCGTGATTGGTTACAGTTCCATCTTAAACTATTATATTGAATATCATTCAGGCCATTAGTTGAACGGCCGCCGTTTAGTTAAAAGGCTAACTAGGCGGTTAACTAAACTGCTAATTAAACCAGTTGGCTGCGACTTATACACCAAAAACTTCTTCTTCTTCTTAGGTTAGGTGGCACAACTTCGAAAATCCCACGTTCGTTTGAAGATGATGCGACAAAACAGTACACCTGTCATTTTTGACAGCGCTCACTGTGATATTATTTTAGGGCATGGTCGGCGTCATCCATTGAGATAGGAAAACATGGAGAGGCCGCGTTATTCTATACATACATTTGCTTCTACAAATATGAGTGAAATATGATTCAGAATACGAAATATCGTTTTGTCTCGTTCTTTCTAATAAGGTAATCGTATTTGATAAAAGAGACAACAATATTTTAAGTTGTTGCTTATTTTGGCAACATTTTGACGTGACGTAGTACAGTTGTAGGTAAGGTGCCGTAGCAGCCATCTTTTGCGACAAGTTTCGTGGTAGTTTTGCTGTCAAATGGTTGTTTACTTTTTGTATTATTGAGATTTGCGAGAAAATTACAAAGATTTTACCTTTTAAAACTGCATGCAAATGTTGGAAAACAACAATTCAACATGTCTGTGTGTTGCATTGTGAAGTGTGGTGCAAGAAAGAATGAAAATAAACCTCTAATGTCTTTGCACAGGTTAGTAGCCGGTTTTCATGCAATAATACATTTAATAATACACATTCGATGATACAGTTGTAACGCGATCATGAATTTATGGCTAAAGTATTGATATTTGGGTTCATTTCCGTATAATAGACCTTTTTAGTATATTTTGTTAATTCATTTGTTTGTTTACAATAACATGTCAAATGGAATAGGGTTGTACCGTTGCCATAATAGTTTTCTCCGCTGAAACGTCATCGGCATATTCTGCGATGTGAACATAAGTAATTCTGTGTCCTATTCGGTCCGAGTGATCTTGCCAGGTCCGGCCTCTGGTTCACAGCACCGAAATTGAAATATTTTATTTCACATAAACCTACATGGACACTTAGTAAACGTCAGAAGCTAGGTGCACGGTTCCAATTGGTTGTTTCCTATGGGGAAGAACTGGCAAGAAACTCCACAATTTTTACAATGTATTCAAAATGTACCTGGTACTGATTTTAATAAATAAATAACTCGTTTTTTCTTAAATTTATGGACTATCTGTTTCTCTCTTCTCGCCACTGCAGATTTATTACCGAAAAAACTCAGTGAAAGCTGAAGTGACGGTAACAGAGAGTTGTTACATTTGGTACTTACGCTATCAGATGCATTTATAAGTAGGTATCTTATTATATTGCCATTTGTCTTCACAGCTTGTTTGTCTTAAGCATAACTATAATATTTTCCTCTGAAAATTCTAACTCTAATAAAAGATTTTCTTTTTTGACTTGTATGTACCTATCGATAAATAGTTCAGTAATTAACCATGAGTCTTTCGTTTTACGCATCACAAAAGATTATAAATAAAGTATTTTCGCACACTTTATTTTTATGCAAAACTGTAAAGTATATTTACCGAAAATAAAGTTGGATACGTTATTATAAAGTATGGTTGGCAACCGTAAGTATCTAAACACACTATGCCGAAGTTACGCGACCGAAGTTCGGCATGATTACGCCTGCAATGCTATTTGAATTACTGACGACACATTATGCCGAAATTACGTTGCGTTAAATAGCATTGAAATAGCATTGCGGGCGTAATCTTGCCGAACTTCGGTGGCGTAACTTCGGCATAGTGTATTTAGACACTAATTACAACGGACTTTAATTTAGTAAGTTATTATCCAAACGTGATAACTAGTAAGACTCATATTTTTAGTATCGATACTCGATAATAGTAACACCTATGTTCCTTGATTGGTACAACCCTAGCAGTGGCAGCCATTTTATGCGACAAAACGAGTTGTAGGTATGCACCCTTTTTTTGTAGGTATTTCCAGTCCATACTTTTTATATGTCAATGGCGTCATCGCATGATGGCGCATGTCATGACGTCATCTATTCGACAATTCACGGGATATCGTTATCGCTCTCACGCTAATTCGGTACGGGTTTAAGCACGCTCTAATTGATTACAGCTCAACCACAAAATACAGATAGTACAGAAGTCACTCACGTGTATGTACTTCACTTTTCATACCTACGCTCGGCGGTCGCGCTATGGTTGTCAACTTTGACTTATGCACAAAAAACTATCGTGGTATTAATGGCACTCGTATCTAGTTGTTTGATTTATTGTTAAGCTTATTCTAAAATATTAAAACAAATCAATAAACATAGTATTACAATACAAAAAGTTTATTGAACAAAAACATATAAAATTTTATATTTGTTTTCACTATCGAAAATCCCTAATAACTTCAAAACGGATTACCCTATTTACACAATTTATTTTGCCCTATCCGTTTTAGACCTAAACCTATCAAATGACACTAAAACAAATCAAAAATTTAAAAAACCCCCGACACAAAAAAATAATAAAATTAAATGTAGATAAGTAATTGGAAAAGGATCATATAATTTAAAAACCCCCAACTTAAAGAATCTAGGTAACGAGACTAAAACAGATAAATTCGTATGGCAGTCGGGGGACCTCTTAGAATAGAAGGTGTTCCACAGAACGGTCCCCCGACTTCCATATGAATTTATCTGTTTTAGTCTCGTTACCTAGATTCTTTAAGTTGGGGGTTTTTAAATTATTTGATCCTTTTCCAATTACTTATCTACATTTAATTTTATTATTTTTTTGTGTCGGGGGTTTTTTAAATTTTTAAATTTAATTTTTTATTTCATGCTTTTTGTAGGGACTCCTTAATTTTTGTATTTCATTTCTTTTATTTTCTTGCGTTTTAAGATTCAGGTACTTAATTTGGTGTTTAATCAGGTTTTTTATCCGTCAAAAAATAATTATTAATTTATAGTTGAAGAATAATTTTTAAGACAACAGATTTTTTTGTTTTATTATATCCTTTTTCTAGTTCTTCCTTTAGTTATTCAATTTTCGTACAAGTATTTCATAGCTATTAGATATCTTAGGTATTTCAGATCTAGTTTATAAAATGGGAATGCGACACTATCTGATGTAGAAATACCTGCGATTTTTAAGTAGGATAATTCCATTCGTAATTGTCAAACTTAGTTGTCGTAAGTACCAGTCATCACTCCACTTTCCTCATCATTCTAGAGCATTGATCAGACAAAAAAATATTTTCAAGTTTTTAGTTTTCATTTCGTTAGTTAATATTCCTCATTCCCTTTCAATATAGTGTACATTATTCTACATGTCAAGCCCTTGCATTTGATACCTATATTGAAGGAGTTGTGAAAAAAAAAAAGAAATTCGCTATTTTGTGGTGGCGGCCATCTTGGATTTGAAATTTGTAATAGCGTATAGTATTCTACTAGTCAAGCCCTTTCATTTGATACTCATATTGAGGAAGTTGTGAAAAAAAAATTGTAATTCGCCAATTTTTGGTGGCGGCCATCTTGGATTTGAAATTTATCATAGTGTATAGTATTCTACTATTCAAGCCCTTTCATTTGATATCCATATAAAGGGAGTTGTGAAAAAATATGTAGTCCGCCATTTTGTGGCGGCGGCCATTTTGGACCGATTTTCATCAAACCTAGCTAAGAACACTCCCGACTAATTCACCTTTCAAACAAAAAAAACAAATTCAAAATCGGTTCATCCGTTTGGGAGCTACGATGCCACAGACAGACACACACACACACACACACACACACACAGACACGTCAAACTTATAACACCCCGTCGTTTTTGCGTCGCGGGTTAAAAACAAATCAAAATAAAATTGCACACTTATAAAATTAAAATCAAATATTAAAATCAAAATTAAAATCTAAATAAAAAACCTAAATTAAAATCAAAATTAAAATTAAAATCAATATTAAAATCAAAAACAAAATTAAAATAAAATTAAAAACAACAAAATTAAAATCAAAATTAAAAATTTATACACATTACATTAAATAATAATCGCAGGCGCTGGCATGCAGCTGCAGCCACCTCCACAAAAAAGGCGAGTCCCACCGCTCGGACAACACACTCAGGAGCCCGTTCGAGCTGCCACGGCAACGGCGCAGAAGCGACGCACTCCTTTTTCTAATTATACCGTGGAAATCATCGGTTCTAGCCTCAGTGAACATCGCTGACGCGCTACAAAACCGTGGCCGCCCCAACAGAATCCTAAATGCGTTGTTGTACTGGACACGTAGAGCGTTGTACGCCCGCTGAGTGAAGTTGGTCCACAGGCTACACGTGTAGAAGGTCTGACAGTACGCCTTGAACAGGGTTACCTTCACCCGCGAAGAACAACGCGCAAACCTGCGAACCAACATGTTGCACCGGACAGACAACGCCCTACGTTCCCTCTCAATGTCCGCACTGTCAGACAAATCCTCAGTGACCCAGTGACCCAGATACTTGAACTGATTTACCCTGTTCAAAAGTGATCCGCAAAGAGTGACAGGAGGCACAGTTGAGTAACTTTTAGCACCCGCTTTAAAGATCATGTATTCACTCTTCTTTGGATTGTATTGTATCTGAGCCCATGGGCCTCCGCGTAAGTTTCACAAACCCTCAACAGTTTACGCAATGCAGAGAGCGAAAGGCTCAGCAGCACCATGTCATCCGCATAACTGATGTTGTTCACACAAACCCCATCAATAGAACAACCGACTTTAGTGCTGCTGAGCTCCCCGATCAACTGATTCATATACAGGTTGAAGAGACGCGGCGGGGTTAACCCCCCCTGCCTCACGCCACACTCCAACCTGTATACATCCGAATGCGACCCTGCCCATCTGACACTGTTCTGCTGATGACTGTACCAGTATTCAAACAGCGATATAATATCAGGTGACAATTCCGTCTCGCAACGCAACTTATGCCATAACTTATCATAGCACACCATATCAAAAGCCTTTGAAAGGTTGCTTAAGACAGAGGATGGCACTCTCAGTCGACAGGCCCGGCCTAAAACCAAATTGAGTGTCATTCAGGTTTAATAGTTGGTAGCATGAATTTACCTTTCAAAAAAGTTACTTTATTTATACTGATTAAAAATAGGAAACTATTATATAAATCGAGCTTAAATAGGCATTTTTTTGTTGCCATTTTTGCACTTCACAGACGCGTGTCTCAAGCGGATGACACGCGCGCTCGCACTCACAGAGTACATTTTAATAGCTCGCACTGACCCAACCCGTCTGAGATAACGTGTCCGTGAGCGGTGTCTATGTATGCGTTGCTCGAGCGCACTTTGTATGTAGATTGACTTCTGTACTATCAGTATTTTGTGGCTCAACTCGGAACGCACGAATCTGATACATCTGATAAGTCAAACAAATTGTCAAGTTGCATTGCATAGGTAGTTTTTGATTTTGTCATCACAATTTTTACATGCTCTGTGATCACAATAGCACAGAGCCACCCCATCTTAGACAAAGAAAAGTATAGACGGCGGGTAGCTCCATTTCATTTCCACAAGAAAGGGATAAAGTATTGAGTTATTATAAGTAACAGAAAAGGATAAAGCTATACTATTTCCGTCTCTCACTGCGTGCCAGTTTTTTCAAGGCAGCTACTTATGTAGCCTATGTTAGTTAAGTTAGTTTTTTGTCTCATGTGTGGCCACGCTACCCGATGCTCTATAGCTTTCTTACTCTAAGCACCCCATACTTCCCGTGGGTGTCGTAAAAGGCGACTAAGGGTCGTACCGGAGAATGGGCAGCAGTGTTCTCTATGCATTCCACCACCATACTATACTGCGATCGCCAACCTGCCTGCCAAGCGTGGCGCCAACAGCAGTGGACGTCTTTCGGCTGAAATGATGAATAGCACAGACTACTTTTTGATAGCACAATAGTTACTTTACTTTTTGTTTTGTCAGCCAGCATGTACAAGAATAGGATCGATTTAGCGCCAGGTTGTGACGTCATAGCTGTCAAATCGAATAAATTGGGTAGGGTGAGCAAAACAAGATATTTTTTTAATAATATTAATTATTTACGAAAACATTTTTTTTTAATTCCGCTCATGTCTGCATCACTGTTTGAGTGGTCATCGTCAACAAATAACAACAATAACTTTAACAGGAAACAACCACGTAACATACAGAATTAACGAAAGAAACAGTAACACTCCACAAGCACTCAGTCTCACGAAGAAGCACACCAACAACCACAGAGCATGTAACACCCAACAACGACAAGATGGCGGCTAACATCTTTACTTTCTGGTGTATTGTTGTCAATAATGAAAATAAGAAAGAAAGTAGATTAATTTAAAAAAAAAATATTATGACTAATTTTTTGATGTTTTTTTCGCTTTGCGTTATCTAAGACTCGGTTAAACAAAAAAAAAATTATTGACACGCAAATAAGTTTTCTTTGCACACCGTACTTTTCAATTTCAATCAACATTAATTTGATGATTTGACAGATAGAGGTCATTGACGTTCCTATTCTTATTTGAATCGCATTCACAGAGTAAAGTAACTACTAATTTCTAATGTAGCTTGTGTTCCTGCTTTTTTTGAAGTAATTAAACCATTAAATATACGTAAACTTATCCCTTCTTCCCATGTTCATAGACAGAAACTACAGGACTCCACCTGCTACGTTCCAAACAAGAATAAACACAAGCCTTCCTGGTTAGTTCTACGCGACGCAACAGTGTTTGTTTCTATTGTAAATACTTAGTTGATCTTAGTAACTTAACTGATACTTATTTATTAAAAGATGGAGAAACTGTCAATGTGTAGGGTATGTTTAGCAGAGAATGTCCGTATGCATATAGTGGTCAACAGGAACTTGCACAAACTATATGAGAAGCTGACTGATATTCCAGTAAGTTGATATTTTTTAATAAGAGTTAGGTAAATTACCTGTTAGGTTTTAAATGCCTCTCATATACGTAGATTAAGGCTCTAGTGCCACGTAAGACAGCATGAGGAAACCTGGACTTAAAAATATATATGTACAGTACATTAAATTGCAAATCTGCCTTGAGCTTAAAAAGCGATCAATGTTTATGCCTTCTTTGTAAGACGCGCACTGAAAGTATTAAGAACTACCAAACCTATACTATATTAACTATATAATTTTGTTGCAGTTTGTAACTGAAGACAGTAGACCAATTCTTGCTTGTTTCATCTGCTGTGCTAAACTAAAGCAATGCTACCGATTACTGAGACAATGTCAGAAAGCCGAAGAGCTGTTCACTCAGAAGATTAATGACGATTATAAGGTGAGGTATAAATATTTCCTACTTACATTTTTATTTCCTCTCAAGCTAAATGTATGTGTTTACAATTTTTTTATTAATTTACACGTTAAATCCTACTTCCTACTAATATCATAAATCCGAAAGTTTGTGAGGACGTTTGTTATTCTTTCATGCAAAAACTACTACGTTCAAAACTGCCTTTAGTGTGCCTATTCAAAATAAATGACTTGACTAAGACTTTAAACAGATTTGTATGAAGTTTGGCACACAGATATTTTATAACCAGGATTAACACATAGGATACATTTTATCCTGATATTATTATTTATTTATTAAAACTTTATGCACAAGTAAAAGAAATACTGTACAAAGGGGGATTTAATGCCCGGGTATTCCTATGGGATAGAAATGTATGCGGGTGAAACCGTGGGGTGCAGCTAGTACTCCATGTAATACTGTTACAACTACTGTATGAAACTTGTATGTGGCAGTTCGATATCGGTCCTCTCTCACGTTAGCACAAGCTCTGCCACCATAACTAGTGCAGTAGTCAGTGAGGTTGGTAGCATGGCTGACTGTCCAGGGTACATTGGACCTACTTAAGTATCCTCACTTGTGGAGGTGGTCTTGAGTGAATTTATCATAAAAAAGTGTGTTCTCCTGAGACTGTGCACCAGCATGTTTTAACTAATACTATAATCATATTTTTACAGCCCAATCCTTTAATAAACCAAGACCACTTTCAGTTTTACAGTGGGTTTATCAAATCTCCAACAGAGAACAAAACTATAGTTGATGAAGGTCAAACAGAAGGCATTGCTATCAAAGAAGAAGTACCAGCTGTTTGTGAGGGAGTAGATGATGTTATTAAGCCAAAGGAGGAATATCAAAGTGATGGTAGGTTTTTAAGAACTAAAATAATATTAACACTAAATAATATCTTAAAACACATTAAGACATGATCAAATTTTTTCATATTGATTAAAACTGTTTTTAAGAGAGTCTAGTATGTACTTCATTTCATACAAACTTTCAGACCCTTGTTTTTCGAAATGAATGAACCGATTTTAATTAAACTGTTGTTAGGTAGTTAAAGAGAGCATTTAGAGCATTTCATTTTTTTAGAGCATTTTCGAAAAGTAGCCAAATTAAACCGATTTTAAATTTTCCATAGCAACAAAGATATCCAATTATCTTTTTTTAAACAAGACATTTCGAAAGTGTTGGTTACTAAATTTTTAGAAGTTTTATAAAAATCGGTTTATTCATTTCGAAAAATAAGGGTTTGAAAGTTTGTATGAAATGCCGTACGTCGTAAACGCTCTTGGCTACTTCATACTTTTGGCAGTGTTAAGTTTAATTTAACATAATAGGTAACAAGTAATTCTCTTCACTGTTTTTGTTTACTTACAGAGCTAGAACTGGAAAATTCAGACAGCTGTCTAGATGTAACAGATATACCACCACATCATTCTGAATCAGATTTAGAAGATGATGTACCTTTGATGGAGTTTAAAATTGAAGTAGAAGTACCTAACAAGGAACAAAGAGCCAGTGATTCGAAAAGTAAGTATTAGTTAATCTGTAGGTAAGCGAACAGGCTAATGGTTTTCCTGATAAGAAGTGGCTAGCGTTGCCTGAAGGGTGTACCCGCTTGCATGTGCAATGTTGAATTCTTTCCATAGGACTGTTAACTCGAAGTTAGAAATGATAAACTAATACCATCCCGTAGTTAAATCAATAAACTGTTAATTTCTGATAACACCAGCAAGATGACTAGTCACCACAAGCTGCACTCATTCACGAGTATAACCACATATATAGATATACCTAGATAACGCAAGTATCACGAACTGTATGAAAACCAAGCGTGCCATATTTTTGACTACCTACTATGACGTCACAAGCTCGCGGTCTCGCTCACACTTACCCAGCCAGCAGTACAAAGGACTGAGCGCGAAAGGGGCGGCTTACGATTTGTAATCATAAGTTGGTGCAATTTTTGGCACGCGAAGTAGTTACTCTTGCGTTATCTAGGTATATCTGTGAGTATAACGCTAAGATTAGCCATTAACCCAATGCTGTTTATGTCCCTGGACTCATACAGCATCTCCGCATGACACTCTAGAACACTCAAACGTACTAGGACTTGGACCCAAACCACGTTATTAATGACACATAACATCACGGCTGCATCACTCGCAGGGTCAGAGAACCGCTTATTCCGATTCAATTCCACAATCAGACCCCCATTTGTGGGATTCTTTAGGAATGAGGAAGAACTACACCCAGTACGAAATGACTCCTGCGCTGAAACGTAAATGAAAATGATAAAAAAAGAGTACAGAATATTGAATCATTATAATTAAGTACTTAAATTAAATTAAATGATCATTCTCCTGCCCTTATCCCAATTTATTTGGGTTCGGCGCAACATGTCTTTTTCTTCCATACTTCTCTATTAGTCGTCATCTCGGTGGTCACCCTCTTTCTAACCATATCATCATTCACACATTCCATCCATCGTTTCTTTGGTCTTCCCCTACTCTTATAGCCATCGACATCCATACTCAAAACTCTCCTCACGACATTTTCCTCATTTCTACGTAACACATGCCCATACCATGACAACCGATTCCCACGCAACTTTTCAGTTACCGGTGCCACTTTCAAACTTCCTCTTATGTACTCATTTCTTATTCTATCCATTCGTGTAACACCACACATCCCTCTTAGCATTCTCATCTCTGCTGCATGCAATTGCCTTTCATTCATCCCTTTTTTAGCCCAACATTCTGATCCATACAAGACAGCAGGTCTAATCATGGTTTTATATATCTTCCACTTAAGTTTAAGGGGAATGAGGGAGTCGCAGATTGTTCCCGTGACCTGCCGCCATTTCATCCATCCAGTGTTAATTCTGTGCTTAACCGTCCGATCTACTTCGCCATCGCTTTGCACGAGTGAACCGAGATACCGAAAGTCGGAACAGACTGGGAGAAATGCACCATCAAGTGCTATAGCTCCAGAACTGGAGAGACCGACGAAATCGCAGAACATATATTCGGTTTTGGTTCTGCTGATTTTCAAGCAAACATTCTCCAGCTTCTGTTGCCATTTCTCTAATCTGCTCTGGATCTCAGGTCCATCTTCACCGACAAGGACATTGTCATCGGCAAACAACATGCACCAGGGTGCCTCCTCCTGGATTTCCGACGTAAGAGCGTCCATAATCAACAGGAAGAGGTAAAGACTTAAAGCCGATCCCTGGTGCAAGCCTACAGCCACACTGAACTCGTCGGTAATGCCGGCAGCCGACCGCACGTAGGTACGAGATTGACTGTACAAAGCACGAATTAACTCTACATACTTCCCGGGCAAACCTTTCTCTTTCAAGGCCCACCACAGCACATCCCGAGGTACCCTGTCATACGCTTTCTCCAGATCAATGAACACCATGTGCAAGTTCTTTTGTGCACGCCTGTACTTCTCGCACAATTGGCGGAGTGCAAAAGTGGCGTCCATTGTTCCTCGACCTGGCATAAACCCAAACTGGTTTGGGGTAATCTCACTCTCCTCTCGCAATCTTTTCTCTATTACTTTCTCCCATACCTTCATACTATGTGAACAACTATCACTTTAAATATATGTGTAAATTAACATATTTCAGTCAATTTTATTCGTTTACCTACGCCACCATTCTGTATCTTCCATATTATCTATATCTATACTATACATAAAT
This sequence comes from Mesoligia furuncula, assembly GCA_916614155.1. Taxonomy (NCBI): domain Eukaryota; kingdom Metazoa; phylum Arthropoda; class Insecta; order Lepidoptera; family Noctuidae; genus Mesoligia; species Mesoligia furuncula. The sequence goes on along the minus strand of OU744817.1, from coordinate 2,790,762 downwards.
ATAATAAATCTGTAGAAGAGGCGTTTTGAAGCGTACATTAAAAATACTTCCCAAAAAAATGGTTGGAGTGTTAAATTTTTTTTTTAACAGATTAGAGATGATGAATATAACCATCAAACATTAAATTCAACTACTTAATATTTATAATTAATTATGATATTCAATAAACAAAATTACCATTATCGAATGAAAATATCATATCAACTTCTCGGCTTATATAAAAAAAAGTACTCTGTGGCTGTGTTGCATCCAATGGATTCTAGCTAATAATTAAAAATATTCATTCCGTTACGCGCATTCAATTGTATGCTCTATCTCTCTACGATAAAAAACATTTAGCGTTGAGGATATTTTATTCTAAACAAAAGAAGTGATATTTTTGACAAATAATTCTAAAAATTCGTCGCATTATATTTTCAGATTATATTTTTATGAGGTACATTGAAGGTACATTCCTCTGGTAAATATTAGGTAACCATAAGATATCTATTACATTCATTATTAGTATTCACCCGTCATTCTGACTGTCAGGACTGCGGCTCTCTTTATTATTAAATTGTTCTTGTTTCTTCGAGGTACATTGAATTTAATTAAAGGTACATTCAAGTACCTACATTACTGGTACATTCCTTTCTTAAATAACATATTCAGTTCTGTAACAATACACCCGTCATTCTGACCCAGACGCGAAACCGCCTCGAGACGCACCCACTACGATTAAAAACCGCGAAACTGCCCGCGGTTTTCACAGTTTGGAGATGGACTTCAAGAGAGCAGTACTTATGTATAGTTGCTCTGGTACTAAGTCCTAATCCCAAAGTTTATTTTTTGTGTTTCTATCACTATATTGGCGCAAAGTTGTGTCATAAATAGGTGGTCTTTTTTGTACTTCGACAATAATGTTATGCGATAAACTTTCATACTCTGGTTCGTTTGAAACAGACTCCGACTCGGTCGACGACATAATTGCAATGGCGCGACAACACAACCACTCTTCCACGCGGTCTGCCGAATACTGGCCAAAAAACCGTTCGCGGTTATCGCATAGTGCGTGTGCTCTCACTTACTTTGGATTACAAATTTTGCTGCGGGTTTTTCCCGCGAGCCGTCTGTAAAATTTCACGGTTTTTAAATCTATACTATACTACTAGTTTTTAACGTTTTAAGTTCCAAAATGATTATACACTCATCAGAATAATTGTAGGTGTTGTATTTATATTCTTTTTCCTACCAAAATGGATAAAATAAATGCTCACCAAATCTTTTTTCCCTGAAATTTAAACATTAATACTTAAAATAAAATACATTGGTGACGTAGGATGCAAGAGCGAGCGAAGGGCACCCCGAGGTCAGGTTTGGTTAGGTTACTTTCCCCCCGGTGGGTTCCCGCATTGTTGAGGCGGGGGGAGGGGGGGGGGGGGCTCAGTAGCTGTGGCTTGGTCACCCACGGTGAAGCGAAGGGGAACCGGAGGAGGGGCCGCTCGTCAGGGCTTTTGCCGATAAGCCGACAACGTCCCGACCCGTATTGCGGTGCGCCGCTCTCCCTACCCTCCGCGGCCTTGACGGGGTCGCCACCATCTGGGGCCGCAGGGGAGGAGTGTTGGTATGACGTTAGCCACTCTCCCTGTCCTGCGGCCGAAAATTGGCTGGCGGCGGGGCCAATGATCTGACCCGTCGCAGGGGGACCAAGGGTGCCCAGACACGGGTTCGTCTGGCGCCCATATGCTGGTTTTGTCCCTGGGGTGGTCACAGCGTGCTATGTGTTAACGTAACGTAGTGGTAACGCGTGCCAATATTCCCGCCGTAAGCGGCAGAGGAGGACACCGTGGAGTTTTAGTGGGTTAGAGTCCCACATAACCCCGCATTTACATGGAACCGTCGCCACTGGTATTTTTATTGTTTTTCTTTTTTAATAGAAAGGCTTTGGGCCACCCCGGTCCGCGATCTGCAGTCTCCATCGCCACGGTAAGTTTCTTCTTCATAGCGTTACCTACAATATTTATTTAGTTACAGTGGAGTAATTTGTATTTCTTACTTTAGCCTCCACGCGCTCCCCGTTCAGGCGACACCTGGAAGGTCGCTCAATGTGCGCGGCGACTCCGTGCTGGTCGACCAGACCCCAGGTGGTCGCCTGCGCATCGGAGAAGCTAGGCAAGCCAGGCAACCCAGCCTGGACTTGTCTCTCTGGTAAGTTAACCCTCCTTCCTAGACTATCTCCATGGTACGTGGGTGGCAACGTACATGGTAATATGGTTATATTTTTACGATATTGTATTTACTCACAGTTCCGATGTGGTTGAGCGTGTGGAGGCATTGGACATGTCCGAGGACGAAGCAGCGGAGCTGCTGGTGTCGGATCCCTGGCATGTGAAGAGGTGGATGCGGGACCTGCCGGGGGCCAGCGACACGCCGGGGGCCAGCGACACGCCGAGCAGCAACACGGTTTTTCTCTCGCGCCTAGCGCCAGATCTGAGGTGACTGTCGCTGCCGAAGTTGACGTTTGTCCATCAACTTCGACGGTGACAGCACTTTCACAGACGGTGCCTAGGTGTGATGGCAGTGAATTGGACAGCGACTTCGATGACGAATTCGATGTCCCGGTCATGCCGGTTGTCGGGAGGGATCTTCCTGACACCGAGGAGTTAGACGAACCGTTACAAGATTTGGTAAACGAGATCGATACGGGGATGGATGACGCTGCCGATTCTCTTTTGGGTACGTCGGCTATTTTCACGTGGTCACCGGACTTTGATTCGTTTAGGGGTGTTCGTGGGGAGTTCTCAGGTCCTACCCCTGGGCCAATCAAAGACTACGAGACGCCTTATGATGCTTTTACCGACATATGGGATGAGGATATCACAAGGTTGATCGCCACGGAAACTAACCGATATGCCCATCAGACAATCGAGACCATGCGTGACGCAGGGACTTTGAAACCATCATCTCGCATTCATTCGTGGACTGACACTAATGCAGACGAAATAATGGTTTTTTTCGCGATGTTGATGTATATGGCTATCGACCCGCGTACGTCGATAACTGAATATTGGACATCAGACGAAGTTCTCCAATTACCGGGGTTCAAGAGTATTATGTCCTTTAATCGGTATTCTCTGTTGAATAAGTTTCTTCACTTTGTAGACAATGTCGCTGTCGAGAGTCAGCAATTGTCTCAATCTGGAGTATCTTCTTCAGCAGGGGTGTCATGTAGGCTGGGTAAGTTGGCACCTATTATTGAACATCTCGGAAAAAAGTTCAAAGCCTTGTACAACCTAGGACCTGACATCAGCATCGACGAGTCTTTGACCTTATTCAAGAGCCGCTTGTCCTGGGCCCAAACAATAAGGTCAAAGGCTGCGCGATTTGGAATCAAGTCATATGAGCTATGTGAGTCCCGCACTGGCTATATGGCTAAGTTCCAAATCTACACGGGCAAGGATGACAGTTCCGATGGTGATCAATCACTTGGCGTCAATTTGGGGGAGAAGAGCATGAAAGTGGTTCTTGAACTATTGCAAGGTCTTGAATATCGGGGGCATTGTGTGGTGATGGATAATTATTATAATTGTCCATCATTAGCACGATACCTCAAGAGTTTGGGCTTCGATTGTTTAGGAACCCTTCGTGCAAACCGTCGAAACGTCCCTAGTGACATAAAGGTGTCGAAGGAAGTGAAGAAGGAGACTATTATATCTCGCCATTCTGGAGGCGTATCCATCATTGCATGGATGGACTCCAAGATGGTGAATATAATATCCACCTATCACAGACCCGATACCTATATTGGAACTAGGGCTGGTAAACCGACGGTGAAACCGGCATGTATAAAAGATTACAACAAGTCCATGGGTGGTGTTGATCTCAAAGATCAAAAACTCTCCATGTATCTGTTGGAGCGAAAGAGAGGCGTGAAATGGTACATGAAAATGTTTAAAAGGTTACTGAATGTGAGTATACACAATGCGCTTGTGATGTACCAAAGTTCTCTGAAACGTACAACTGATAAAGTGCCTGTGACGCATCGTGAGGTCCGCTATGCGCTTGCTGAATCTCTACTTAAACGGCATCGCCCCTGTTCAATAGAGATCAGTCAGGCACCAGTGGAAAACGTGAGGCTGAGGAGAAATATCATGCACGAGCCAGAGCACTTGATGGGACGTGAGAATACAAAGAGATGTGTGATTTGTCAACGGCAGAAGAAATCCAAAGCCGTTCACTCAAGGTGCATCACGTGTGACGCATATCTTTGTTTTGAGGACTGTTGGAGTATTTGGCATTCTGCAACAGAGCTCCCAGGCGTAGATATACGTGGGCGGAAAAGGAAGCGCAAAGAGTAAACGTTTTTGGGGTGTGGATGTGGATTACGACTGTGTTTGATTGTGATGGTGATCCGGGGCTCTCGCATGAGGGTCACGTTTCGACGGGACGCCTAACCGTTTATGTATCTCGTTTATGTATCACTACTCCTTTCGTTACTGTTACGGAACGGGGAACGGTAGCGTGGTAGCGCCTTTTGGCGTCTTCATTGATATCTGACCGATATCAGTCTGGGTTTGTGCAATGCGAATGATATCTTACGGGACAGATATCAGACTGGGTTTGTGCATTGCGAATGATATCTTACGGGACAGATATCAGACTGGGTTTGTGCATTGCGAATGATATCTTACGGGACAGATATCAGACTGCGTTTGTGCACTGCGAATGATATCTTACGGGACAGATATCAGACTGGGTTTGTGCATTGCGAATGATATCTTATGGGATAGATATCAGACTGGGTTTGTGCATTGCGAATGATATCTTACGGGACAGATATCAGACTGGGTTTGTGCATTGCGAATGATATCTTACGGGACAGATATCAGACTGGGTTTGTGCATTGCGAATGATATCTTACGGGACAGATATCAGACTGGGTTTGTGCATTGCGAATGATATCTTACGGGACAGATATCAGACTGGGTTTGTACTTTGCGAATGATATCTTACGGGACAGATATCAGACTGGGTTTGTGCATTGCGAATGATATCTTACGGGACAGATATCAGACTGGGTTTGTGCATTGCGAATGATATCTTACGGGACAGATATCAGACTGGGTTTGTGCATTGCGAATGATATCTTACGGGACAGATATCAGACTGGGTTTGTGCATTGCGAATGATATCTTACGGGATAGATATCAGACTGGGTTTGTGCATTGCGAATGATATCTTACGGGACAGATATCAGACTGGGTTTGTGCATTGCGAATGATATCTTACGGGATAGATATCAGACTGGGTTTGTGCATTGCGAATGATATCTTACGGGGCAGATATCAGACTGGGTTTGTGCATTGCGAATGATATCTTACGGGATAGATATCAGACTGGGTTTGTGCATTGCGAATGATATCTTACGGGACAGATATCAGACTGGGTTTGTGCATTGTGGATAATATCTTACGGGACAAATCTAATTTTGTAAATAAAACCCACGATAGCCGATAGGTATGGGACAAACCTTTCTTTAAACATTTGTAAATTTTGCTAAAGTCTGGGTGAAATCTAGACAAACCTTTCAGTATACTAGCTGTTACAATAAAGTGTACCTATCTTATTTTTTCACAACATTATGTTCATAAATGTACAAAAACATTTGTAAATTTTGCTGAAGTCTGGGTAAAATCTGAACAAACCTTTCAGTATACTAGCTATTACAATAAAGTGTAGGTACCTATCTTATTTTTTCACAACATAATTATGTTCATAAATGTACGAAAATATTTTTAAATTTTGCTAAAGTCTGGGTAAAATCTGGACAAACCTTTCAGTATACTAGCTATTACAATAAAGTGTAGGTACCTATCTTATTTTTTCACAACATCTGTTCATAAATGTACGAAAATATTTGTAAATTTTGCTAAAGTCTGGGTAAAATCTAGACAAACTTTTCATTATAAGTACTAGCTGTTACAATAAAGTGTAAGTACCTAAGTACCTATCTTATGGTTTTTTTTTGTGTACAAAAATATATATTTTTATTGTTTTATTATTTAACAAATACATTCCATGAAAAGAAAATGTATTTTATTTCAAACCTTTCGAAGCCCTTTCTTAGATATCATTGAGAAAGGAAGATTGCTGTTAGTAAGTAAATAAGTGAACAAATAATAATTATTAATTTATTTTCAACATAAATAGCAACAATCATTAAGTACTTTGAGATAATATACATATACAATATTGTAGTTTCGCTTTAGCAGCTTTTATCATTGCTTCTTGCCAAATTTCATGACCCTAGGTCAACGGGAAGTACCCTGTTGGTTTGATTCCCTTTGCGAATGTATGAGAAATGTGACATAAACGTCTGTATCTTTCGATTGCGTCAGCAAGTTTGACGCCACATCAACAAAACAGTGGACAAAAAAGTGATCCGTTTTTTTCCTTTTGCGTAGTCACGAGCGTATCCGAGGGCATATAAATAAATCTGTTCATAATTCACATAAATATCTACATTCATAAAAAAAAAAAACAATACATACAGACGAACCTCGTACGTACTATCCCGAAGTCGGTAAAATAATAACATTATTGAGAATAAATTAACAGAAAATGTATCAATAATAATCACAAGATTTCCTTGAAAATAATAGTAAAATAATAGCATTGAAATATTTTCGTTCGAGTTTTTTTGCAAACGTTACCGGCCGGCCAGTGTAGAGGCAAATGGCCGCCGGCGATCACAGAATTTTTATCGGTTGACAGAATAAGTTGTTATGTCATACAAATAGTGTGTTTAGTAGTGATATGAAGTATGATATGAAGTATGTTATGAATGTGTAAACATAATATGTGCCATCGTATTCTAGTGTAGTTTTGGTGAATATATTTGTGAATTCGACGTATTGTGATAAAGTCTGAAGGTTATGTGCACGAAAATTATCAAAATGGAAACATATCACGTCACTGCAAAGTCAGGTCAGATTTATTTCATTACGTAGCGTTTTAGTAGATAGGAAAACAAATGAGGATTCCGGGACGGTATAATTTATACTTTGTTATTATCGGTTTAACGGTATAATCTTCGTTTTTCTGAAGGCCTACCCAACGTTTTTACCTAACTTGTAAAAGCGTCGACGATGGCTAGAGAAGTAAAAGACCACTCAATCCGCATACTCTCAGACAGTATGGCTGTTCTGCAAGCGCTGAACAGTTATACAGTTGACTCTGGGCTAATATACGAGTGTCACCAGCGCCTCAACCAGGTGGGTAACCTCAATAAAATAACCATTCAATGGATCAAAGGACACAGCGGTTCGCTGGGCAACGATGCAGCCGACGAGCTTGCCAGGAGAGGTTCGAGCATGGCACCAGTGGGACCTGAGCCCATCGCGCCACTTCCCTTCGGGTTTTTACGCACTCTGGTAAGGAAACGCACCAGAGACCAACACGACAAACTTTGGACGGAGCAAGGCGATTGCAGGCAGGCTAGGGAAGCACTTCCCACTTTGGATCCCCGCCTCACGAAACAGGTTCTCCGTCTAACTAAACAAAAGCTGCGTATAGTTACGGCAGCTTTAACTGGCCACGGGTCATTTAATAAACACCTCTATGTCATAGGAGTAACAGACAGTCCGCTGTGCAGGGCCTGCATGGAGGATGACGAGACAGCGGCACATGTGCTTCTAAACTGCCCGGTGATCACCACGTACAGGGCAAAGTACTTCGGTAACCCAGGTACCCTACGCGAGACGGTCAGCAACATCAAGGCGTTGCTGGCCTTCCTTGAGGAGCTGGGGTGGATCGAATAATCGATTTTCCCACCCGTACGCAAAATACGCGCATTGACGTGGAGTTGCGGAAACCAGCCCGTAATACCAATTACCAATTACCAAAAAAAAAAAAGCGTCGACATTTGACGTAATGTGCGTGTACGCTGGTCGGACAACCGAAAGGATAATAGGGCCCGCCGAGCCGCGCTTTGCCGGCTCGGTCCGCGTTCTATACCCGCTACGGGGGTCACACTCCTGGACCGCTCCGTAGCGGCCTATTTCGCCATTCTAAAAACAATATGAAACTTCACTAATTGTACAATGTCTGATCAGCTAACCCGACCACATTACCGGCCTAAGTAAACAAAAATAAATAATATCATCATCTGCTTAGCCTTTTCCCAACTATGTTGGGGTCGGCTTCCAGTCTAACCGGATGCAGCTGAATACCAGTATTTTACATGGAGCGACTGCCTATCTGACCTCCACAACCCAGTTACTGGGTAATACGATACCCCTTGGTAAGACTGGTTGTCAGACTTTCGGGCTTCTGACTACCCGTAACGACTGTCAAAGATCCACGAATGACAGCCGGGACCAACGGCTTAACGTGCTTTCCGAGGCACGAATAATAAAAAATAATAACAAAAAAAAAAAAATCAGGAACATAAACTCCACGTAAGACATTCAGATATAAATCGCTAAGAAATGTATACGTAATAATAAAAATCCAACCAACATTTAAAAATAATAATCTTTCAAGTTTTTTTGCAGACCGTTCTTTGTGCGGCCAACCGTCATGGTGGCGCCAATTTTACGACTTTTCTCTTTGACACATATATTTACTAGCTGACCCGCGCCCACTTCGTTGGGCGGTAAACATTTTAACTTGTGATGAAATTATGAGTGTGGTTCGGTTAGTACTGAGTGCTATGATTTATTTCCTGACTGCCAAAAGGAGGGTTTTGTTTTTATTGCATATATATGTATGTATGTATTTGCATGCCACTTTGGCTATATTACCGGGTTTCAAATGAGTAAATGAAATGATTATGATTGAATAAATTATGTTTAATTTAATTATTCAAAACTTCTCTGTATATAGTAATATTAGATGTAATGCTATTATTTGGTACCAAAATATATTGTCTTTCAGGAGTTCCAACCCGAGATACGCCAACATATAACTGCCCATGGGAAAAAACACTGCTTTCTCAGGTCAATGCCCACCACGCGTAGCATGAACACTTCTATCTCTACGAAGAGTAGACACAATGCTTTCTATACAAAGTGACATTTCTTTTCTTCATTTTTGACATACCGCCTAGAAATCTTTCTACAATCTGTCATTTTGTCTTTCGTTTCAAACAAACTTTGTCTAGGTCCTTTTTTATGTAGACTATTTCAGAAGAAAGTTTTCTATCCCAAATGTCAAAATCACAATGACAACTGTCAGTTGTCTAAGAGATTTCATAATCGCTAAAGACAGTAGAAAAATTTGTACTCGACGGCCACAAAGTATATATGGTTATCTACAAAATCCTACGAAAAAAATAAACAAAATTCCACTGTCAAAGATACACGAATGACAGCCGGGACCAATTTAACGTGCTTTCCGAGGCACGGAGGGGTCTCGGTATGTACAGTCAACAAAGGAGATAAGTATACAGGAGCGTCGGATATAGTTGAAGTTTACTAAGAAACCGATGGATGTTCTCGAGTAAAATTTTATTTTATTAATAGAAAACAAACAGCTCATTTATTAAATTAAATTTCAGTCCAGAACATCCATCGGTTTCTTAGTAAACTTCAACTATATCCGACGCTCCTGTATACTTATCTACTTTGTTGACTGTACCTAAAGATGGTCACCCATCCACGGACCATCCGCGGCAAGCGTAGCTTAACGTGGTCGATCAACTTGTGTGGCTGTTATTATTTAGCCACGGACCCCTCTTTATTATGTGACTTAATATCAGTAAAAATTAAGAATCAAAAAGAAAAAGAAATCGTATGATAAAACAAAGAATTCTGAGCCAAAATTAAGTAAAAGAGTGAATTTCGTAAAAAGTCCCAAGCAGCAAAATGTGGTCTAGTAATTGTCCTGGAACCATCATTTCATTAGGACTATAACGGAATAGTAAGCAATTATAACCACGGAAAAGGGCCCAATTTATAGGCGTATTTTACCTAATTAAATATCTATAGTAGACTTGGTGAACACCACTTTGACCAATAACGACTCTATAGTTAGACTTCGTAAAACTATTTGCTCCCGCGAAGCTAACTATCAGCGCTTAATGGAACCAAACACGACAATAACGTACACAGTGAATCTCTTACAAGCTCAAAAAAATGTTTTGAATTGGTGAATGACATTTGTAAAGATTAATACTTATTGATAAAGGTAAGATATGCATCCATTTCTTATTATAAATAGATATTATCTAGAGTATCAATATGAGTAGAGTGTTAGATGTATAATGTGTTTAATGTGCATGGCGCACGTATATTTTCGGTGAAGTATAATAAGTTTTTTATCAAAATTTTTACACTCCCCTTGAAATAAGCGTTTTCATTTAGTTGAATTTTAAAATAATGTTGGTTTCAGTAAGACATACAACGAAAAGTCGCCATTTTGACAAAGTTGGTTTTCAAAAATACATTAACAAACCGTTATAGGCGTACTTTGTTTAAAAATGGTAAATATCAGAACCATTGCTTGGCCATATTGTTTGGAATTAGAGTTCCGCAAATATTTCTATAAACGGACGATTAATTTATATTGCTATTAGGTACCTATGTCTTATTTTATTGTTTTTGTTTAGCTGTCAGCATTGAAAATGGTAATGTTTCTGGACGTCGATCGCTTTTTGAATAAAAACGGATTTTCGAATATTTATATTACAGAAACCTCTTCGGGTGGAACGGTAATTATCGAAAAATATTCTTCTGGCGCTGAATTAGTAATATTCAGATTTTCTTTATTAGTGTCAAGAAGTGTACGGGCATCCTCTTCAATCTTTTTATTCAATATTTACAATAAAGAATTTAATGTCGCATGTCGTATTTTGTATTCTACAGCCCATTTTCTAAGATCACTATGTAGTTGAAAATTGTAATAGTTTTCAATATCGCTTTCATCTTCTTGCACAGGTTCTAATACAATTTTTTAAGTCTAAATTTAAATCGCTTTTTATCGATAAAACGTCGTTTTGTGCAGAATTGTTAATATAAACATTTTGTCTAAAATTTTTACAGTAACTATTTTGTAGGGAACCTTCTATTTCTACGATTCGTTCTTCGCCAGATATAAATCTAGAAACCGACACCATAATAGCATTTGCAAGACCATCATAAACCAATGTATTCTTGTACAGGACACCACGGATATAGTTTTGGATACTAAGTATATTATATTAAACCTTTATAATCGTGTTAAGATTATAACAAAATTGATTTATACCACTTTAGAACCGCTCCATTTTACTTATAATTGTTCTGTAAAGTGAACTTATAAAGCCTTACAAAACCAAGTAATAAATGCAAATAGTTTCCAGTATGTTTAATTCTGTTTGTCACTCTTATTGGCGTACTTTACTTATAGTAGTTCTATAATGCTTTTTGTTAGCAGTTATAAGTATAGCTTACCAGTTTATCTACTCTTGAGTGCATTTACAACCTCGCGATACTTTTATAGGTCACCCAAGCTTATATTGCACTCTTAATTTCGATCTATAAGTAATTATAAGTTAATGTATAAGATCAGATATACTATAAGGCCTAACTAACTCCATGCTTGCTATTATAAGCGTGGCAGCAAATACTAGAACCGTTAAGAGAACATTATAAGTACTGAAGGCCTATAACATCTGCGCTATAGGATAATTTTGCTGCTTGGGGTGCAGTTGACTCTTTCTACTTTGCTGCCGTCATAATGTCTACGCGGAACGTCATCTTTGTCTACTCTTCCGTCGACAAACCGGTGCTCATGCTACGCGTGCTGAGAGAATGTTTGACCCTGGGACTTATGGATGTTTTCGCGCTTTGGCTAGCGAGCCGCTGCGAGCGCTCAGCGCTAGACTCCCTAAACCTTGTTGCTTAGACATGCTGCCTTAAATCAAAAAGACGCTGCGCACGTTCAGCGCTAGATTCCCGAGCACGGACCTGCGATGTTCTCCAGCTTTGGTTAGCAAGCCGCTGTGAACGCTCGGAGCTAGATTCCCCAACGCGTGCTTGCGAAATATTTTCTCTATTCCTCGAGAGGCGCTGATGATTTTCAAGAGAAGACTCTTCCGTACGGCGTACTCGAGCTGCTCTTGTCTGGGATGTCTGACGGGAAAGTTGTGATTTCCTTTTAGGCATGACAAACAATCGCTGAAACTGTCCGATATCCCAAAAACAGAAATACCACAGCTGGCACAGCTTCGAACTCGAAGAATGAGAACGAAGTAGTGTTTGTGTTTTAAGAAACCGAGCAACCAAAACAATTTTAAGACCAACAACCAAAACAATTTTAAAGACCAACGACATCCAACCAACCGCGTACAACACACCTACCTAACGACGAAAGTTAAACAACGCCATCTATGGGTAAATGGATAAAACGTCCGTACAAAGCTTGTTCTAATGCGGTTCGTGAATGGACGGCGGCATTTTGTGATTTAGTAATTTTATATTATCTTCGAAACTATTTAACCAATTGGCATACTGTTTTGGGCAAATCGTATCTCTATGATGTTCTTGTGATCAAAATAATATTTTTTTCGATAAGCTTTAATATTTTGTTGTTTAAAAAATCGTCCAAATGTAAGTACGTCGAAAACTACTTTTTTTAACACATAAAAGCTACTATATCTGCTAAAATATAAAAGATAGAAATATGGTGTCGCGGACTTTTTTGTAGAACTATTCAAAGCGGACCAGGTTGCCATACATTGTTTTCAATTATATACAACTGTTAAGGCAGCGCATGCAAATAACTCTGTTGTAAGAGCTATTTTTTTCCGCCTGGCTAGACAAAAATTGAGATAGTTCGGCTAATATGCATGATATCTTTACAATTTATAGCCTATAGCACTCACGAATAATGTAGCTTTCTACCAGTGAAATAATTTTTAAAATTGGTTCATTACTTCCGGAGATTACCCCCTACATACAAACTTACAAACTTACAAACAATGTTACCTCTTTATAATATTAGTATAGATATACTAGTTATGCAACAAGTATTTTGTAAGCACTGTCATAGATTACAAGAATGTATGTACTTAAGAGATGATTGTGATATTAAATGAAGTTGAAAACATGATTTGCGTGAGGTTATTTATTTACTTAAGTATAGGTACATATTATACGAATATAGGACGATTCAAAAAGATTTAAATGTCTTTGGCTCCCTCTAATGCGGTGACTGTTGGCGAAGCTCGTTCGCACATAGCATGTCCGGAATGTTTGCGTTCCCATTGATGGACCACATTTTATTTTGAGCTTTTGAATGCGTCAGCTTTTAGTAAAAGCTCTCAAACAATTGTAAATTCAGCCTCTAATTTGTAAAAGTAGCCACTCAAAAGATACAATCGGTTAAAGGTGGTCCCTCAGTCGTGACTGACAGGCATCCATATCTCAAAATCTAGTTAAAATTTATAACTGCTATAAATGACTACTCTTAGTAAAAGATTTGTAAAACTAATTTTATGAATATCACCCCTTCCTTTTCACAGAATAGAAAGAACTAGCATGCGGAAGGTGGTCCCTCAACCGATCACCATAAGGTTCACCTTGAGGGGAGACCACAATGGAATTTGAAATTTACTTGGGTCTAGCGTTAGTAAAAGTACTCGAACGATTGTGAATTCAACCTCTAGTTTGTAAAAGAAGCCATTCAAAAGTTACAATCGATTTAAGGTGGTCCCTCAATTGAAATGTTTATTAAAAGAAAAATCAATTTACGTAGCATTCGGAAGTTAAATTGACGAATGCTACAGTCTATCCTTTAGTAAAAATTTTTACTAACGATTACTTTACTAAACAATATCAAAATAGTTACCGTTTTATTTTAAATAATGATCGATTTCCTGGGAAGAAATACTAAGAAGAGGTGACCACAAAGTAGAATTTCTAGAGCCTGTTTGTTGATACTAATCTATATATATAGGTAATGGAAAGTCGTGTTAGTTGCACTATCTATAACTCAAGAACGGTTGAACCGATTTGGCTAAAAATTGTGTGGGGAGGTACTTAGAAATATATATAAAAGAAAGTCGTATTAGTTATACTATTTATAACTCAAGAACGGCTGAGCCGTTTTGGCTGAAAATTGTTGGGGAGGTAGCTTAGAACCAGGAAACGGTCATAGGATACTTTTTATCCGTTTTTTAAATATAATACTTTTATTTACTTATAGGAGTAGGGTAGGAGTAGTGTAGGAGTAGGTTAGAAGTAGGGTAGGAATAGGGTAGTAGTAGTGTAGGAGTAGGGTAAGGGTTAGGACACCATGCGAACGAAGTAGCGCCGAGCAGCTAGTTTACAATAAATTACCAAGTGGTCCGAAAGACTTGACAACCACTGTCTAAGAGTAGACTATGTACATTTTTAATAGATAAAACGTACTACAGTGTGACAGAGTTTTTGTCAGAGAAAAGAATTGTCTGAATAGAATTGGCTTTAGGTTGATGGCTCTGGCTTTTGGTTAAACTTAAGTGAAAGTTAATAATATAAATGTTGCATGAAAAGTAATCGTTAGTAAAAAAAATATTATAGGATAGACTGTAGCATTTGTCAATTTAATGAATTTAGTGAATTATAGCTGAGCTTTAATCCATACTATATCCATACTAATATTATAGGTACAGACGCCAGCATATCAAGCTACCCGAAACTGTCAAGTTTTCCCAATCAACTTTAAACATTATGCTTTAGCGGTAAAGTTGAAAACCTATTAAAGAAATTTGACAGATTGTAGTAGCTTGATGTGCTGGCGTCTGTACATGCGAAACTGTGTCTGTCTAAGAGACATTCTGCGAAAGAAGCATTGTGAGAAAGCCACCTTTTGAGAATGAGTCATTCTGCGAAAGCGACATTGTGAGAAAGAGACATTTTACGACTAGTAGACATTTTGCGAAAGAGACATTTTGTTTAAATTTTCTTATGTCTTGTCGCTAAACCTAAACACAACATTTGTCATTGGCGCCGATTCCCTTGTTCAGTGCATCTTTTGCTCTCTATTTCATTAAGAAAAGGAGAGAAGATAAATATTAGTTTAGTCCTGTCAAATTAGTCAGCGCCTGACTAAATTGAGGTATGTTGAGTAGCCAATTTTTTTAATCTCGTCTAAACTTGTCTATGGAGAATCTTAATTTGACAGGACTAAAGTAATATTTATCTTCTGTCTTTTTCTTAAAGTCTTTTCTAAATTTGATGAAAGTCCTCCAAATGAACAAATTTTTATTCATACACTTTGCTACTGTCTCATTAGCAGTAATGTTTGTATTAGAAACTTAAGGCCCCCCCACATTAGGCGTGCGCCAGGCGCGAGCGTTCCTAGAGCGTGTAACCGACGTGCGTGCCGCGTAGTCAATTTCACTGCGCGGCGCACGTCGGTCACACGCCCGAGGAACGCTCGCGCCCGGCGCATGCCTAATGTGGGGGGGGCCTTAGAGTTACATTGTCAGTGCAGGACTGCAGAGTAAGATTTTGTTTTTTTTTTTTTTAATTATCATTATTATTATTTTTTTTTCTGTGTTTTTAACTAGCTAAGTGATGTCAAATATTAATTAAAAATAATATCAACAGTCACTAGTTTTTACTTATTAAAAAAATCCTGCTGTGTGGTCACCTCTATCTTAGTATTTCTTCCCAGGAAATCAATTATTATTTAAAATAAAACGGTAACTATTTTGATATCGTTTAGTAAAGTAATCGTTAGTAAAAAATTTTACTAAAGGATAGACTGTAGCATTCGTCAATTTAACTTCCGAATGCTACGTAAATTGATTTTTCTTTTAATAAACATTTCAATTGAGGGACCACCTTAAATTGATTGTAACTTTTGAATGGCTTCTTTTACAAACTAGAGGTTGAATTCACAATCGTTCGAGTACTTTTACTAACGCTAGACCCAAGTAAATTTCAAATTCCATTGTGGTCTCCACTCAAGGTAAACCTTATGGTGATCGGTTGAGGGACCACCTTCCGCATGCTAGTTCTTTCTATTCTGTGAAAAGGAAGGGGTGATATTCATAAAATTAGTTTTACAAATCTTTTACTAAGAGTAGTCATTTATAGCAGTTATAAATTTTAACTAGATTTTGAGATATGGATGCCTGTCAGTCACGACTGAGGGACCACCTTTAACCGATTGTATCTTTTGAGTGGCTACTTTTACAAATTAGAGGCTGAATTTACAATTGTTTGAGAGCTTTTACTAAAAGCTGATGCATTCAAAAGCTCAAAATCAAATGTGGTCCCTCAATGGGAACGCAAACGTCCGGAATCTATAAATAGTTGGACTTAAAAGCCCCATTGGTACAGACACACCTTCGAGTACGCCCATTTCGCATTATTTTTGTTTATAATTAGGTGAAAACACCCAAAATTATAGTTTACGATGATATCGAATCACTTTGCGGGCTGTCAATAATGCTCGCAAAATATATTCGTAAACATTACGAAAATCGTAAAGTTTGCGACAAACTTCGGTAAAATACCGATGACAATCGATGACTTTGAGAGTCGAAACTACCAAATATCGTTACATCCGGATCGATAGGACTTTGCGACCGAATTCGGTCGTAAAGCGATCGCTACGAATGTCGAGACTCCAGGGCCTGCAGTCTCGACAAAGATAGCGATCGCTTTACGACAAAATTCGGTCGCAAAGCTATAACGGTGCGGATTTAAGGTGGACGTGAGCCGGACGCGACCCGCCGGCTTTGAGTATTAAACCAAGCGGAGTCGCCACGAGTACTAATATCTATGGAAATAAGTCTGTCACTTTCATCGCGGGGGACGAGGGAACGCAATAATACACTAATGCAATTCGATCGCGTTGTTACGCACGCACACAAAACAAAAAACAAACACAAGCATAAATTATACGCACACATGTATATAACCGCTATGACCGGCGGTCTCGTACCTTTGGCAGCGGGGATCGCCTAACAATGGCGCCTCCAGTTGGTTTAATCCTCAAAGCCCGCCGGTATTAGCTACCAACTTAAATCCGCATCGTTATAGCTTTGCGACCGAATTTTGTCGTAAAGCGATCGCTATCTTTGTCGAGACTGCAGGCCCAGGCCAGGCCCAGGACAGGACAACACGCAGACAACGTTGCCTATTTGTTTTTGTGGGGAGAGGCACCTTGCGGGGATTATGCGGGCATTGCGGGGATTAAAAAAAAAAATCGGTAAATTCGTCTCAATTTTTTTTATGGCAACATTAGGTCAATTTCAACGAATCTTTGGGGCTGTGTTCCGTTTGATCGCCCGCCGACCCGCTCATCACTAACAGCAGAATAGCTTACTGCATATTATTTATTATACATAATTATACAATCGCAAAAGAGATGTCAAGATTGCCGGTCGTCAGCAGATGAGCAATCAATCAAACGGAATTCACCCCACGCCCGGGGGAAACCCCTGCTAAAATGTAGCTGCTTGAGAAAGAAAGTATACATGTTGGTCCATCTCGTTTTATCTCACCAGTTCATGTTTGAGATAAAACGAGACGGAATATACAAAGACAATGAAAGACTGCCCGCCCAATAATAGTACGGTACTATACCTACGTACGACTATAGATATGTATATGAATATTTCTGTGCGTACGACCGCCTCCTTGTCACAGACTTTAAAATATCAGGGTCCAGTGTTCCTTGTTATTAATCTCAATATTGTGAATATTTGTTTTGGTACTTAATAATAAATATTGTTGATTTGTTGTAACGGAATGAGTTTATAATTTATTTTATGAAATAATTTTGTGGGGAATCAGGATTTTGCTGTCCCCAAATTCGGGGATTTTGACCAATCATTTTGGGGAATCTGGAAAATAGGCATTGGCAACGCTGTTTATATCTAATCGTATGCTGCACTGGCTGACGTCATCACGTTAACGTCGGCTGTCGCTGAAAACCAGCGCTGGGGCTCGGTCTCGTATAGGGTCTTAGCATTATGCTGAGCGATGGCCGTTTTGCGTAGATGTGCCTTATACTTTCTCCCAAATTGTTATTTTGTTTTTTTTTCTGTTAGTTTTTTAGGGTTCCGTACCCAAAGGGTAAAAAAAAACTGGCCAAGTGCGAGTCCGACTCGCACTTGGCCAGTTTTTTTTACCCTTTAGTACCTTTTTTACCTTTACCTCTAGTACCCTTTTTTACCCTTTACCTTTTTACCTCTTAGCATTATGCTGAGCGATGGCCGTGTTGCGGTCGTCACCAGGCTGTATCTCAAGAACCGCGACAGCTAGACAGTTGAAATTTTCACAAATTATGTATTTCTGTTGCCGCTATAACAACAAATACTAAAAATAAATACTTAAGGAGAGCTCCTATACAACAAACGTGTTTTTATTTCGGCGATTTTGCCTTGTGGTACGGAACCCTTCGTGTGCGAGCCCGGCTCGCACTTGGCCAGTTTTTTTTATTCATTTGCGTCGTTTGCCGTAAATAAACGTATTTTCTTTCTTACTCCTGGGCCACCACTATTCAGAGATTTAAAAAAAACAAAGAAAAAAAAGAAAATTTTATTTGGGACAAAGACTAACATAGAGAAATAATTACAACTAGGTACTTATTATTTTGTATTTTAGGTTAGTAGGACTAGTAAGGAAGATGCTGCACTAATAATAGCAGAAACAGAAACGGCCTGCAGAGAAGCGCTACATGAGGCACAGATGGCAAACGAAAACCAAAAATTAAAAAAAATCGTTTTTAAAGAACAGGTTTTAAAAGCCAAATTAGAGTTTTATACTTTTGGTAATTGGTATATGTACGTCAGGCTGGCCCGGCCCCATGGAATTTAATAATGAGATTGTTATCAATCCAATGTACCCGGGTATACTAATATATGTAACACCTTCATTTTCAATGTAACTCTTTTTAAAAGAAATTACGTGCACTTCTTAGTGGCCGGGCCAGCCTGACGTTTTCAGCCCGGCCACCTTGTTTCCCACTAATCTACAAAAAATACTGGCAATATTGTGCTACAGATGAAATATACCCTATAATTTATGCATATGTAACACAAAATCGAATCCTAAAATGCAATAGCATACGAAATATTAGCGGTTGCAGGTGGCCGGGCTGAAATTATTTCGTTACTATAAAACAGTAAAACTGCAACACCTACCAAAAAATAATACCAGTACATAATGAGATATAGAGATATAGAATACATGTAACGCTTTCATTTTAAATTATAATACATATTTAGAAAGAATAATCACTTGAAATTATATTTCAGCCCGGCCACCTAAAAGCGGTAATATTCCCTAAAATCTTATGCTAATTTGTACAGTAAAACCTGATACAGCTATGAAATGAAAGTTACATTCGTTTTGTTTTAGTCGTATACCTTTAAGCCTTCTGTTTGACTAGATTATCAAAATCTGAGAAACTTTCCGAAGAGTGACTATCATTTATTAACTAATTTCAGGACATTTGGTTTGTTGAGTGAAACAAAATTGGTAATTGTCATATTTTTTTAATAATCATTTTTGAAATTAGTTAGACAACATTTGTACTTATATTAATTAGGTACTATAACAATTGTTAATTATAAATAATGTAAAAAAAGGTTACACATTGATAATAACACAGTTATCAAAAAATTATAGTAATATCAATATTACCTTAACATCGAACATTCATTCATTCAGAATATTAGAAGATAATTTTTGGTTAAATACTTATTATACCTTGGTAAAAAATCACAGATTTTCATAATGATTTTTACATCAACTTTGAATTTAAAGTTTTGAAAACTTTCAATTAAAATTATGCTAATATAATTATTACAACAATTCT
Source organism: Mesoligia furuncula (assembly GCA_916614155.1). NCBI lineage: Eukaryota > Metazoa > Arthropoda > Insecta > Lepidoptera > Noctuidae > Mesoligia > Mesoligia furuncula. Next base: position 2,770,980 of record OU744817.1, on the reverse strand, counting down.
TAAATAAAGAGAGAACCATAGTTCTTTCAGTGGCAGCTAATGGAAATATAGCTATGTAGTATATATAATTTAACATAATATTAAAATCACAGCTAAAAATCACAATGTTAACTTGTATAATTAAACGTATGCTAATATAATAATCATTGCTAGCCTATATCTGGCATTTGTACTATAAGTATTTTGACTAATTCAAATTTAAATATATTGCTTATTAGAATCGATAAAAACGTACTAATCACTTGATTATGTTATTTAATCAAGCTAAAATGTACGTCAAGGAATGTAAAAATATTAAATCCAAATTACTTTTTTTAACACTAGACTGTAAATCGTCATAACACATCCACAGATCTTGATTAAATAAATGGCATTTATAATGTCCTAGATTTTCCCCCAATACTACATATTCAATAGCACCTACAATCACATAAATATTAGTTCTAACTTTGATAGATAAAGGTATATCGTTCAATATTATTTGATCTGTTCCATTTAAATCAAAAGATATAATATTCTTTACATTATAGCTGGACAAAACAGTGCCCGGGCAATCGTGTTCACAATCCTTCGAAATAACGTCTATACAAATTGAGTCTTCTAGGGCTGATATTCCAAATGTTTTAATTACGTTCATATTAATGGGTAAAAATGGTACTGTTCTTTGAAGTTGAAATGCACATTTTTCTTCGGTACATATTTTTGTAAATAGAGCGCTATAAAATAATTCTAAAATCATTTGTTCAAACAAATTTGCGACATTGCATTCACAATTTATATCGATTGTATTTTTCGAGGATAGTTTGTAGTACTTTTTACATATGGTATTTCTTAGTTCGTATACTGCGGCTTCAGATATGTTTTTGTTACCTATAAATTGTATATAATTACATAACATATTATTATTATTTTCAGTCTGATCTATTTCTAATTTAAAGTTATTAAATGCAATATAACCATAAGCTATTAAATATGTAACAGCATCAAAACCACATGTATTTGTTAAAGTGGAACCAGTTACAATATTTCCATTTTTTATAAATTTTAACATTTTATAAATCGGTACGGTAACTGGCTCTTCAGCTTGTCCTTTCCAATTTTCTACAAAACTTGGCATATCACTGAAAATAGAATCTTGAGGAAATAACCGTTTTTGGTGTGTTCTTTTTTGACGATTCTTTTTGATTTTAATCTTTCGCTCTTGAAGGGGCGGTGCCTCATTATTTTGTAGTTCACTAGCAGCGATATTAAGCTCTCCATTTAAATGATTAATATGTATGTTTAGAAATTCGTCAATCCTGTATTTTCTTACTTTAGTTTTGAGTAATAAATGTTTTATTGTTTTAAAATAATCCTCTGATGCACTAGACGATGGATTTTTGTTTTTTGAATTGTATAATGGAGCCATAACGTTTGACCACATGGGCAATTTTCCCAATAAACGTTTTAGAGTAGATATTAGAGGCGGATAATATAATTTGTTGGGGCGTTCACAAGATTCCTCTTCTTGTTTATTTTTACAAGCAACAATATTATCAAACCATACCATAAAATTGCTTACATCTAAAACATTCTCCTCATTTAGGAATCTTTCTTCATCTACGTAATTGTGTGCGTTGTTAGAATCTTTTTTATCAATTGTAATACCTTGAATTCTTCTTTTCAAATTACAGTGGGCATCAAAGCAAATTTTTGAATAAAATTTAGTTAAAATAACAGTTAACATATTTTCAATTATCTCTCTTATGACTACGATACACTCTGCTGTTTTAATGTAAAGAATACAACGAACAAAGAAAAATTTTACATTTTCTGTTGTATTATTGAAGCACGAAAGATTATGAATAGTTTTGACAAAGTGACTTGTATCTATTCGCATATATACTACAGGCAAACTATTTGTATGTCCCTCCAATGCACTGTAAGAAGCTTCTAAGTAATCTTTTGTAGATTTATATGAAGTAAAGCATTGGATTGTAGCAGCAATCAAAGCTGAGGAATCGTCCGTGATTATTTCTGCAGGAGGGATAATTCCATTACTGGCCCATTTACCCAACCAATCCGCAATGCTATTTTTAGTGTGAGAATCACTAAGCATTTGTGAAATTGGAATAGATTTTAAAAAGCTATCAGCAGTTATTAATATAACATATAAGAATAATCTTTTAGTAAATTTAGTCCCATTAGGTAACACAATTGGTTTAATTATAGAGCCTGTGGCATCTAATGATATGGTTGGTCGACCATACTCTTGAACATATTGTTTGTAATATTTTATTTGTTCTTCTAACCAGTAGTAAATATGAAAAGTTGGTTTCATTAAAATTTCCTGAATTACGGAAGAGTATGTTGAAGTATTTGCCATAATGACAACAGATAATATTTGATTGGTATGGTACCATTTCTGCTTCCTTGTTTCATGACGTATTTGGCGTAATGCTCCGACTGATGGCAATACAGGTGGTTCCTTATCTTGAAATATCATATCATGACTCGCTATTTGTTTTCTAACTATTGTTGCTGAATCAAATTTTAATTTCTTAGATAATGTTCGTCTTGAGTACGGAGTGAGTCGTATTTTTTTTAAAGGATTATGCTTAAAATTTGGTTGAAGTTGATCAATTTCACATAAAAAATCAATAATATGATCAGTCTTATCTTTATTTTGAATTTTCACTGTTGCTTGACACTGAGTGCAACGTCCGTAGAATGTAATGTTAGCGCCTTGAATAACATGTCTTTTAAATGCTACAGTACAAGGTAACTTATAAAACTCCCAGAGTTTTTTTCTTAAAAGACCGGACCACTTAAATTTGGGAATAGCTCTGTACGTCTGATATCTTGCACTAGGTTTATTTTTATCGTGTCGTTTATACGTATAACTTAAGGGTTCAATTTTCTTCCATTCATGAACATCAATTGGAAATTTAAAACTAATTTGATGAAGTAAGCTTGCTTGTTGAATAACTGGAGAAGACCCTGATGATGATGTTGACGAAATTATAATACTATTGGTATTATCTTCATTTCTTTTAATGAAGCACTCATCTTTTGCCCGAGGTGAGTTCTGGTTGTTTAAAAAGTTTCTTCTAAAGCTGAGATATAGTGCTTTTGGTGACATCACATAGTTTATATCTTTTGCTATGGTATTGTATATAATAGAACTATATCTTGTCGTGGTGATCAAGCGTTTATGTTTCTCAAATATTTGTTTTTGAGCCACAATATCTAACGCACTACGTTTTCCCATGGTGTAGGCACGCTCAACTGAAATAAAATATATTAATTTTAACTATGGTTTCGTAATAGGTATTCATGTAGGCTAAATAACTACATTAATATTTATTTAAATACAAATTCCCTAAAAAGATAAGTGTATGCAGTAACATTTGCATGCATTATCAAGTATATACATAAATCTATTAAAAAATATTTTAGCACCTAAGGAAAGAAAGAAAGAAAGAAAGCAAAGAATGTTCATAAGAATCAAATTTACTTTCACAAAACTTATAACTTTTGGGACATTAGAAATATATAAGATAGAATAGAGATGGGGAGAGGGGCGCGTGTCGCGGGACGAGGAAAAGAATGCGGTGAGCGAGGGACGTGGATCGCTGTGGCAGGCCGTACAAGGGGGAGTTACAAGAAGCGCGGGTACAGACAAACACCGTCGACGGTTGCCTGATTACAATGAATAATTCACTAAAATCCAATATATAAATCTTACAGTAATTAATAAGAAACTGATTAATTATTGATTTCACGAAATAAATAAGTACACAATAATAATAATTATGACGGCGCATCCGTCAACGTCAGACGTCAGGTTGACTTTTAGCTGTCAAAGTCAGCCTAGCGAAGCGTCATTGTCGATGGTTGTGAGGGCGGCCATCTTGACACACTGTTGTTCGAGACGGCGCCCGCTCACCACGCTTGTGACGAATCGCTTTGCATCCGAGTGATAGTTTAATCTAATGGTATAATTAAGTTGCTGACGTGTTGCTTAGACTGTACATTGTTAATTTGACTGTGTATTTCGATTATTAAACCCTGTGCTGATTAAACAACTGTGATTGTAACAAGGATTTGTGATATTTCTGCTCACGCCCGCCTGCCTACCTACCTACCCACATACATCACACAAGATGAGTTCTGATGAAGGCCCTCCTGCCCCTTCAAGTAAATACATAGGGTAGGTACACAACAATAAGATTCACAAAAACTAAACACTTACTGTTAGTAAATCACCAAAATTATTACCTATTGACTATAAACGAAAGGATAAAATATATTTAGTTGATGGCATTGTATGGAGTTTTATTATTAAGTAAATGAGTGTTTAGATTTACTTTACTTTACCTGTATATTTTTTTAAATAATTACTTAGCTACCCATTAACATTGTTTGTCGATATATTTTAATTTATCAAAACTATGACTTACCTTAAAAACATCACATCACAAACAACTACACTGCAACAACTGATCAAATTTTACACTCACAGTAATATTAAAACGTAAAATATTATGTCAGAAGTGTTGATAACTACACGGCTCTTGCGCATCTATTCTGTCTACTCGGGGAAAATATCTTACGACTTAGGTTGGGACGCGACACAGGCGCCGTCTAAAAATCGGTGGTAGCGTCTGTGAACTATTATCTTTGTATGGTTATGTTGTGAAGCCAAAAACGGAGAAAATATATATAGGTTTAGGTATTATGTATCCAACAATTATTATGTGTGATTTATACTACTTAGTTTATTAATAAAAATATCATAGTAACGCATTTTGTTTCACTCAACAAACCAAATGTCCTGAAATTAGTTAATAAATGATAGTCACTCTTCGGCAAGTTTCTCAGATTTTGATAATCTAGTCAAACAGAAGGCTTAAAGGTATACGACTAAAACGAAACGAATGTAACTTTCATTTCATAGCTGTATCAGGTTTTACTGTACAAATTGGCATAAGATTTTAGGGAATATTACCGCTTTTAGGTGGCCGGGCTGAAATATAATTTCAAGTGATTATTCTTTCTAAATATGTATTATAATTTAAAATGAAAGCGTTACATGTATTCTATATCTCTATATCTCATTATGTACTGGTATTAGTTTTTGGTAGGTGTTGCAGTTTTACTGTTTTATATTAACGAAATAATTTCAGCCCGGCCACCTGCAACCGCTAATATTTCGTATGCTATTGCATTTTAGGATTCGATTTTGTGTTACATATGCATAAATTATAGGGTACATTTCATCTGTAGCACAATATTGCCAGTATTTTTTGTAGATTAGTGGGAAACAAGGTGGCCGGGCTGAAAACGTCAGGCTGGCCCGGCCACTAAGAAGTGCACGTAATTTCTTTTAAAAAGAGTTACATTGAAAATGAAGGTGTTACATATATTAGTATACCCGGGTACATTGGATTGATAACAATCTCATTATTAAATTCCATGGGGCCGGGCCAGCCTGACGTACATATTGGTATTACGGCTGGTTTCCGCAACTCCACGTCAATGCGCGTATTTTGCGTACGGGTGGGAAAATCGATTATTCGATCCACCCCAGCTCCTCAAGGAAGGCCAGCAACGCCTTGATGTTGCTGACCGTCACGCGTAGGGTACCTGGGTTACCGAAGTACTTTGCCCTGTACGTGGTGATCACCGGGCAGTTTAGAAGCACATGTGCCGCTGTCTCGTCATCCTCCATGCAAGCCCTGCACAGCGGACTGTCTGTTACTCCTATGACATAGAGGTGTTTATTTAATGACCCGTGGCCAGTTAAAGCTGCCGTAACTATACGCAGCTTTTGTTTAGTTAGACGGAGAACCTGTTTCGTGAGGCGGGGATCCAAAGTGGGAAGTGCTTCCCTAGCCTGCCTGGAGTTTTATACTTACAAATAAATTGAATTGATATTTTTATACAAGCTTTTTATTATTGAACTAACTGCGCCCCGCGGTTTCACCCGCATAAAAGTCGATTCCGTGGAAATATCAGTATAAAAAGTAGCCTTTATGTTAATCCAAGGTGTCAGCCACCTCCATACAAAATTTTATTAAAATTGGTTCAGCCTTTTGAGCGTGAAGAAGTAACAAACATACAAACACAAACGTTTGCCATTATATTAGTGTGATTTTACTCGCTAAAATATCTTCTTATAAAAGTTTGTAAAATAGCATTAGTATTTGCATTTCCCCTTGCAACTTCTTGACTTACTTCACTTGTACGATGTTCATTGCTATCTCTACCCTCGAACTGCATGTCTCCTTGGTCAACTGCAATGTTGTTGAGTATTGCTAGAGCCACTATGGTTATCTTCACGTTCTCTAGTTTGCAGGTCATGCCATGTAGAAGGCATTGAAAACGCTGTTTCCACACTCCAAAGCAGCGTTCAACAGAATTTCTAGTTGCGATATGTGCTTCATTATATTTTTCCTTGCTTCTATTTTGAGGCCCGAAGTGAAGAGATATGATTCTAATTTGTATCTGGAGTCACCTAAAAGTCTTCCTCTAAATAATCCCATCTCAAAACACTCTTTGAGTGACCACTCATTAAAAATTCGGGCGTCGTGCGTGCTAGCTCTCCATCTGGCAACAATATCTCGGATGTGAAGATGTGCATCACAAGTTACCTGAAAACAAAAATGATAAAATATTATGAAGGAAAGTATTAGGTATGTCCAATAGAGATTTGTTTTACAATAGTATGATGTTTAAAATACCTGGACATTCAGGGAATAAAATCCCTTTCTATTTATATAATATTGGGCTGCATCACCTCCATGTTTGCGGATTTTGATGTGAGTGCAATCAATGCAACCAATAATAGTTGGGAAATTTCGAATTTCATGAAATTCCATCATCATCATGATCTGCTGCGCAATAAAGGATGCGAGTGACGAGCGAGTGCACGTGCTACCAAGTACTCTGTGCGTGCTACTCGGGGATAAATCCGACTAGTGGTTGCTTGAGACAATCCGTGGTGGTCGCCAGCATCTTCTTGAACCTTTAATGAAAAGAGATGACTTAGAAAATGGTTAGAAGAGGTATAATAAAAACTTATTAATATATTTCAAGGAACATGGCATGTGTAAAAAAAACTTGCCTCTCGACGACCCCAACATCTTATGGCAGTTCAAACCTGAATTTCTGGTAAGGTGCCACAACCTCTACGATCTAACATAAGATCCTCACGAATAAGGTTAATTATGAAGGTCGCTGTAGGTTTATTAAAGCGATAACGCTTCCGAAAGTCTTCGTCGTCTAGAGAAAATGGATCACTTCTATTTCTGTACAACTTTCTTCGAAGGACGGTTTCAAGACGTACAATTCTTTCGATAGTATCCAAGCTTTGTAAAGCCTGCATTGTACTTATATAATAATAATCGAAATTAGTAAAACTGAAGTAGAAGCAAAATAAATTAATTGTATCTGCAGCTCTTCGAAATTTGACTGTTTACGAAACTGACATTTGTTGACACACATGATAATTGCAGTTTGCACGTCAAAACGTCATTTTCTTATTAATCAGCTGTTGTAGAGTAGGACATTTTTTTCTTATAGTACTGTTAAGGGAATGCTCCAACCAGCCCGCGAAATTCAAAATTTCTTGCGTTTTTTGCAATTTGCAGGCCAGTGCTAGGTTGTATGTTGATTAAAATATTATTCGCGGCTGTAAGACGTATGTAGTTACAGAATTATAATCATCAAAATCACCAACCAACTTCATAAAGGTGTAAGAACAAAAAAAAAAACAGAAAAAGTAATTCCTACAGCTTTATGAACTTAGAGCGTTTTTTTGATGATTATAATTCTGTAACTACATATGTCTTAGGCCTGAAAGTGCGTTAAGCGGGCGCCCGCGCGGTTTCATACAAAAGTGCTCCGTCGCGGGGACCTGCGCGGGCGTCCGACACGGGGTGGCGCGCCCCGCACCCACGCAACGGGGCCCGCTTCCGTGCGACGGAACCCGTCGCGGGGGCACGCGCGGTTCCCGCAAGCGGTAACATGCACGGGCTTGTCCAGTCAAGAACGCTAGGGTCGGAGCCTATTTGTTCAGGTAGACTGTCAGGCGTCCGACGCTGCAGGACTAAAGATAATAGACTGCAGCGGAAAATGGCCATTCGTATCGCACGAGGATACCGAACGATATCCTATGAGGCGGCAACTCTCCTGGCGCGCTTTCCGCCGCTGGACATCCTGGCGGATATGGACGCGAAGGTCTACGACCAGATTCGCGATATCCGCCAAAGCGGGAATACTGTGCCAGGAAGCGTATTTGTAAGAACAGCGTATTTGCGGGAACGGCGACACGCGCTCGAGCGGTGGCGCGAGCGGCTACAGCAGCCGCAATATTCGTGCAAGCGCGTTGTCGAAGCCGTTCTGCCGCACTTCGAAGCCTGGCTGAAAAGAGGAGAGCGCATCTCCTTCAGGATCACCCAGGTGCTCACCGGACATGGTTGCTTCAGTAAGTACCTAAACAGAATTGGGCGAGAGGCCACGGCAAATTGCCACCATTGCCACATGCTCGGAGAAAATTTCTAGTTCTCCATCGACACGAATATACATGCACACCGTTAAAATTGAACGGTCTCCGCGACGGGTACCCGCTACGGGGACCGTCGCGTTACAACGGAGCCCACCCGCGTGTCCATGCGCGTAGACACGCGACGGTTGCCCGTCGCGGGCGCCCGCTTAACGCAGTTTCAGGCCTTACAGCCGCGAATAATATTTTAATCAACATACAACCTAGCACTGGCCTGCAAATTGCAAAAAACGTAAGAAAATTTGAATTTCGCGGGCTGGTTGGAGCATTCAGTGATACGTCCTGTCGCTGGCACGCACTGATCGGTAAAGGATTGCGCGTGATGATTTATAGTGTTTTTAGGGTTCCGTACCCAAAGGGTAAAAACGGGACCCTATTACTAAGACTTCGCTGTCTGTCCGTCTGTCTGTCTGTCTGTCACCAGGCTGTATCCCAAGAACCGCGATAGCTAGACAGTTGAAATCTTCACAGATGATGTATTTCTGTTGCCGCTATAACAACAAATACTAAAAACAAAATAAAATAAATATTTAAGGGGGGCTCCCATACAACAAACGCGATTTTTTTGCCCTTTTTTGCTCGATATCAAAAATGGTAACAGGTAGGCACTTGAAATATTCACAAAATACTCAGTTGTATTTTAACTTTAATAATAAATAATAAAATTTAAATAAAATAAATATTTAAGGGGGGCTCTCATACAACAAACACGTTTTTTTTTCGGCGTTTTTACCTTGTGGTACGGAACCCTTCGTGTGCGAGTCCGACTCGTACTTGGCCAGTTTTTTAAATAATCGTCTAAAATAAATGAGTTTAAATAATGGTCTGAAAAAAATTCAGAATATTTAGCTTTACCTTTTCATAAAATAAATATACATAGATATTATGTTTCTATTCAACTACTGGTGAAAAAAATTTGTTAAAGTGAATCGATTTTGTAATTTTTAAATATTGTTTTTCAATATCTAATAGCAAAATTTTCATAATTTTAGCTGTGTTGCACTTTGAGACTATATGACGCATAAAATAAAATATTTTGGCACATTATAATGATTCTATTCGTCCTGAAAGATAACTCTGACGTATATTTTCGTAAAACAACATGCAGGGATTGTCTTAGCTTTAAAAAACCGTCATTAAAAATTACACTTTTACTCTGTAGTGCACTAAATCAAGACTTACGGTCTTATTCATAACTAGCTTCCGCCCGCGACTCCGTCCGCGCGGATGTCGGTCTTCGCGTGGATGGTTTATTTCTCCATTTTGAGTAACTCTGACAATGACATCTTATAAATATCTATTGGAACCAAATACGGCTAAGCCTATAATAATTAAGGAGATCCCTCTATTGAGCTACTGCTGTTGAGCTCGCGTTCTGTAGTAGGTAAGTATTTTTTTCATAGTAATTCCGACCTTGATAAGTAGCATGTAGCAGTAAATTACTGACAGTGACGAAAAGTTTGCAATAATAAAAAAGTGATCGTGACAATGCGACAGAAAGTTAATTGAGAGCTTCAGCATACACAACATTGTTAGTGAGCTCGTCCGGAATATGAACATGAAGATTTCTTGGACTGCTCACACGGGAAAGAGCTACGTAAAGTTTCCCGTGTGAAAAACAACTCGCGGTAAGATCTACGCCAGCAACTCCAAGGGTCTGACCTTGAGCCTTATTTATTGTCATGGTGTAACACAAAGCTACAGGAAACTGTATTCTCTTAAATTGAAATGGAAAATTATCCACTGCGGGTAATGCAACGTGTGTTCGCGGTTCTACAGAACAACGTCTATGAACAAAACTGAAAAATAAGATTTTTTTTTCTACGTATTTTTCCTGGATAAAAAGTATCCTATTTTATGCCCAGGATAATAAGGTATAATTATACCAAGTTTCATCGAAATCGAACCGTTAGTTTTCACGTGATGCCTGCATATACAGACAGACAGACAGACAGACAGACAGACAAAAAATTTTTTAATCACATATTTGGGTTTGGTATCGATCCAGCCACACCCCCCGCTATTTATTTTTTCAATATTTTCAATGTACAGAATTGACCCTTCTACAGATTTATTATAAGTATAGATAACTTATAGAACATCTAAAGGCTTGCTAATGTCTCGTTGTCAAAAATTGTTATTCATAAACGCATTTTAGCACTAAAACGTTCGATAAACCTACTATAAAGTTATGGAGCCCAGACCCCTACTATAACAGTACCTACTATAAAAATGGCCGACTCTACACCAGCTGATAGAAAATGACGTTTGACCTACAAATGTAACATGTGCAGTTGTATTTAATTTATATTGCACTTCTGTTTAACCAATTTAGTTTATTATTATATGCCTACAATGCAAAATAGAAGCAAGGAAAAATATAACGAAGCACATAAATTATTGCAACAAGAATTACTGTGGTACGCTGCTGCTTTGGGCTGTGGAAACAACGCTTTTTAACAAAGACATTTAAAGTACCTATCTTAAATCTCTTTGCTTTTCAATGTCTTTTACAGGGCATGCATGCAAACTAGAAAATGTGAAAACAACCATAGTGGCTAGAGCAGTACTTTACAATATTGCAGTTGACCATGGAGACATGCAGTTATAGGGTAGCAATATCAATGAATATCATACAAAGTCAGCCCAAGAAGGTGCAAGGGGAAATGCAAATGCTATTTTACAAACTTTTGAGGAAATATTCCGCCGAGATAGCCTCACTTTACCAGGTTAGAGGCACATCTTCCCACTTGTGTCCGGAGACGTTTCAGGGACTTCTGTGTGGATCACGGAAGTTTACACCCTGCAGGGAGATGCTCCTGTAGGATGCGGCAGTAGGGAGTGGTTATGAAGCTTTGTAACAAACCATGCTCCTCCTCCTATCCTACCCTATGCGTCCCTAAACATGCAGTCAAAGTGACCTCTGCGCTGCCACTGACGACGTTGTGGAAGTGGCAAAGTTTTGGGCCAACAAGATCTGAAATACTGTCGTCCCCGCGACACGAAGAAGATAAAGAGGAGACATTTTAGCGAGTAGTGCATTAATAAAAAGCTTATATACAGATATCAGTTTAATTGATTTATTTTTATAATACTCTAAACTTTAATTCGGCTTCTAGAACTTGTGCTAGCAGAACAACATTTTTAAAATGTTTCTTTTCATTTGCCATCTATGCCACCTCTTCTGTAGGCCGTTTCAGTTTCTGCTATTTGTAGTGAAGCACCATCCTTCCTACTGTCCTGAAATACAAAATGAATGTTATAATTCTTTCTCTTCATCAAACGAAGTTCATTTCATTCTTACTCAGGAACTTTGTAACTTATAAGTAAATTGGATAGGCACCTAATTCGTAAATCATGCCATGCCGCCTTTTTCGCGTTGGTGTCAGTCAGTATAAGTGTTTTTATTTTCTATCTTCTTCTTAGTGTGCCCAGAATTCGGCTCGACTTGTTTGGCGCCATGACCAGCGTCCACCTTCATTTTCTATTATGGAAACCCTCTCCCTGACCAATTCTTCTAAAAGATCTAAGGAAAAGCAAAAGCAAGCATAAGTATAAGAAATTAAGAAAGTTTACAAAACAAAACTTACTTTGAACATAACTGCTTTGAACACATTTTAGTTGTATGTAACAGTACACACCTTATCGTCCTCCAACCAAAACGAGTATTCACTTCTTTGCCCTTTCTTGGAACTAGTCTACGGTCTTAATTCCATTTCTTTTAAATACAAAAATATATTCAAAGGTTTTCGCTCGCCTGACAATAAAATAACAATATCAAATTCATTGCCTTAAAAAACCGTGGTTACCATGGTAACGCGGCAAAACTGTCGAAACTGTAGACAATAAATTAGTTTTTCGTACGTCATAATGTCTATGGTCACAATTATTCGGTGCGTAGGCAGATATTCTCGTTTGACAACTCAATGTGTTGGCCAATTTGTTGGATGACTTCAATAAAATGGCAACATTTATATTTATATTGAAGTTATAGGACACTTTAGTTATAGAAGGTTTATGAAGCGTTTATGAATACAAAATTTTATCGAACGTTTTAAATGCTTATCGAGCATTTTAACTAATGAACGTTTTAAACCTTCTATAAGCTTTTTTTATGAATAAGACCGTAAGTCTTTCTGAAACCGTAATGTTCTTCAAATAATCTGCTCACATCATTACGATATTGCCCTGGAAAAGCTCGAAAACGCGATGTTTTCGTCGCGAATCGAATACTCGCTCTTAAAGTAGGGTTCTGGGTTTCATAACTTTATTTTATGTTTATAGAACGTTTTAGTGCTAAAATGCGTTTATGAATAACAATTTTTGACAACGAGACATTAGCAAGCCTTTAGATGTTCTATTACTTATTATGAATAAGACCGTTAAGGTGAATGGATAGTGGTAGACCGCGAAATTCTAATTGGCACTGATTTAAAGAGGCAGTTGTAAATAGCGGTTTTGGTAAGTTAAAAATTATAAATGGCACGTTTAATAACTTGTTCAGCAGTTAAAACTAAGCAGTAAAGTAAACAAAAATGAGTAATAAAAAATAATGAAATGGATCAGTGAATATATAATTGAGTGGGAAAATAATTAAATGGGCGGTAAAAATGAATGAATGGGCAGTTACGTGTGGGCAGTAATAAATCGGAATTTGTCGGTAATAAATCTCATTCTAAGCAATTCTATAAACAATGAGGTGGTAAAGTAGTTTTGGGTGTGTAGTCGACGGAGCCCCGCTTCGCGGGGCCCCTATTTCTGTCTACAGGGTTTAAAGGAACCTAACACGAAGGGGATGACGGGGGCTCGTTCGCTCGCTTTGCTCGTTCACTCGAGCCCCCGTCATCCCCTTCGAACCTAACCTGTCCGAGTCGGGGTGCCCCAAGTCCCGAGCTCGCTTCGCTCGCTCTTGCATCCGCTATGATCTGCCGAACTATTTAGCGAACCGCCCATTCCATCATTTTTACCGCTCATTTAGTTATTGGACTGCTCAATTATTTTTAGAATTGACATTGTATGATAAAATAACAGTCTAATTGATCTTTTATTACTGTCCATGTTTTACTGTCGCAATAATTAATCAACCGCCATTAAATTAAATAACTGCTCAATATGTTTTTCAACTGATCATAATAACATCTCGAATATTTAAATAACAGCTCAAAAAATTAGTTCCCATTCTAATTTTCTTACGTTTTTTACAATTTGCAGGTCAGTGCTTACTTACATACATACACACACACCCACGCACATTTAATTTTTTTTTTGTAATAATTATCTTGCTGTGAAAGAGCGGAGTCTCCTAATACAGGCATTTTTTGCTTAAAAGGAGGCTCCAATCACTAATGTGTTTTTTTAAAGTTTCGGTTACGAAATAAACATTTTTTTTTTAGTGTCCGATTGTATCCTGATCAAAATATGATTCGCGACAATAACAGGTACATATTTAGAGAATTATAATAATCAATATAGAATATAGAATAATATATAGAATTAGAATCATTAATATATTTCTAAGTTAGATTTCTACCACCAACCACAAATCTCTGGAAAAGTGTTAATGGTAGAAATCTAACATATAAAGATGTATTAATGATTCTAATTCCCTAAATATGTACCTGTTATTGTCGCGAATCATATTTTGATCAAGATACAACCTGACACTGACCTGCAAATTGCAAAAAACGTAAGAAAATTTGAATTTCGCGGTCTCAACTGAAGCAAAATTCAAATCCCCGAAAAATTCAAAAATTCAAATTCCCGCGAAATTCAAATTTTCTTACGTTTTTTACAATTTGCTGGTCAGTATTAAGTTGTACGTTGATTAAAATATGATTCGCGGTCGTATTTTAATCAACGTACAACTTAATACTGGCCAGCAAATTGCAAAAAACATAAAAAAAAATTGAATTTTGCGGGCTACCCTGGCGCTTTCGCTTTAATCTATGAATTACCTTTTAAACCCTTACTTATCTAAGGGGCCCACTATATCTAAGTTTTTTTTTTTCGCCGTCGTTGTGACAACCATTGGCTGAAATGGTATTACGACCATCGACGGTTGAAAGGCTAATTGGCCTAAGCGACATTTTTTGCAATATTTAAAATAATAATAATAATATGTACCTACATTTATAATAAATGTACATATTATTAGTACAAAAAAAAAATGTCGCTTAGGCCAATTAGCCTTTCAACCGTCGATATTTCATTATTTGACATTTATCACATTTTTAACATTGGAAATGTTTTTTCGACCGCGTTGGTAGGGGGCCGTTTTCAGCGAAAGTGCGACATCGCTCTGGCGTCGTCGATTTTGGGGCTACGCGGGTCAATGGGGTATCAAAAGACGTGTCTTGATCTACAAGACGGTAAACTTTTTTTTGAAAAAGTACAAAAATGTCGAAAAATTACGTGATTTTTTTGCGACTTCTCAATTTGAATAGACAATATCTCGAAAACGAAAAGCGATATCGAAAAAAATTTAAAAAGCTCTCGGGGTATTGTCTTGGGCTACAGTTTGCAAAAAACGAAACCTCGCTATCTCTAATAATAATAATAATAATAATGGCTCTCGTTAGGTGGTTGGATCAAGGGCCTGATTCAGAAGGCAGTACTCCTCCATACGGCTCGCATTGTGAGGAGGTTCCTGTCTCTGGAGCCCTAACCACCGGTAGCTTGGACCCTGCTCCCGACACCGGCGGACCACTATTTTTTATATTTTTAAATGTTTTTTATAGCTATTTTTTATATTGAAATATTTAAAAATGTAATAAATAAGGTAAGTACGTAAATAAATAAACGAAATAATAATACATTTATTTCAGGCTATAAGTCCATAAAACAACATACATTACAATTTTATACACAAACACATACATACATACATAAAAACACATAGCTATACAAAAAATACACTAAGAAACAACTTATTTTAAATATTGGAATGACGCAGTGTTTCAGGATTGCTTGGGAGCGGACATGTTTTAACTAATAGCATATATCGATGTAGTAAGACATAATAACAAAAACTGCAAAAGAAACCCTATGTCAATGAGGGATTTTCTTTTTCTTTTTTTTTTAACGCTTCCCTAGTCGCTCGATAGATGGCGCTGAACTTGGTAAGTTACTGCAAGGAACGGAAGTCACATAATTTTTTTATTAATTCATTTGGATGTAATTTTTAAATTGTAAAACGAAAGCAAACGAAACTGTCACTCAACGAGCGTATATGACGTGACGCAATGTTTTTTTTCCAAGCGTTTTGACTTTGGCATCTAGTAACATAGTTCAACGCCATCTTCAGGGTTCTTGGGAACTATTTTTTTTTTTAATACTGAAAAGAAAAACCTCTCATTATTCTTAGTTTTCAAGAAAAAAATGCTAAAGTTGATAGTTTAGAGTATGTGTCAAATAGTAAAAATGTATTTTTTTCTTGAAGAGTCAAAACTAAAAGTAATATTTAATAACCTCGTTTTAACACATAAAATAATATGTTATTTAAGCTTTACAACAGCTATGAAATGTAAGTAATTACGAAGAAATTAGCAAAAAATCGAATTTTCGTTTTTATTTTTTATTATGTTAATGACATCATTTCCGCACCAGATTTTCTCCTAAAGGGTAAGTTGGGTAAAGGGTGAGTTTTATCGTCTTAGTTTAACTGTACGCCTGTCTTGCTTTTAATAGTAAACAAATTTTAAATCACACAGTACTTTTGCTATTTCTAAAAATATAGGCGCTGAGTGTTTTCTTAAATTTTTAATAACTTCTTAATGCTGCGCGTTATATGGCTGATTTTTTTTATACGGCAAGAACAAAAGGTCAACTTACCCTTTAGGAGAAAATTTGGTAAAAAAAAACTTAAAAAACTTTATTTTTATAAGGTCTTTTTACAGTTGGCAACTTAGTTCGTAGTATGAAATTCATCCTTTTTTTTTTTGCGGATGGGAAATCATCAAATGACTCCTCCCGCTCTGGGTGGAGCGGAAGGGAGTGTCAGACTCTTACTGACTAAAACCCACCCGTGTTCCTTCCTTAGCCCTTTATGTTCCGGGCCAGCGATAACCCTTTCGGACAATCCCGCTGACCCGGCAGGCTTCGGCCCTAAAGGGCCCCTCCCCGATGCTGACATCTCTTTGAGGCGCGCGTGGAACACGTACGCGCCGTCCGGCACGGGCCTGGTCCTGATCGGACGGTGAGCTACCCATTACTCTCCGCCCGCAGGCCCGCGCCTACGGTGGCCGGGAGTCGTCACGCGATGATGCATAGCTTGATTTTAGCTTCAATTTTGCATTTCTAGTCAACCTTGTCTTAAGTACAAAAGTAATTAAATGATTTTTGCAATCCTTACTTTTAAGAAAACTATAATACATCTCTACTCCTTGATTTTTTCAACTGTCTCTTTTTTGTAGTCCATTTTACCGACAGCAGCCATAGCAGCCATTTTAAAATCAAATGTTTCCATTTTTGCTTGATAATATACCTCCCTTTCTGAACTAGTCTCTGGTAAACCTTTACTAAACCTTATACACACATCAAAAGTGTCTAGGGATCAAGCATTTTTATGCGGATTTCTTGAGATTGAGATGTGGCTTTGTAATAAATTTATGATTTTATAAATTTATATGGATCCTTTTTGGTGCATTTCATAATTTGAATCAGGAACTGTGAATCAAATTCGAGTAAAAGATGAAAATCAGCTGTCAATATTTTCCCTATAAAAACATACAACGCATTGAAGACATTATTAGTGCTACTGTTTCCCTACTACTGATTAAAACCAACGTTATTATGGAGCGGCGACGTCATTTAAGCAGGGAAGAAATGCTCAGAGCCGTGGGAATGATAGAAGCTGGTTCCCGGCAACGTACTGTGGCTTTAGCTCTGAATACAAGTCAGAGTGTTATCAGTCGACTTTGGACACGTTACCGAAGCACTGGTACCGTGGCTGAGCGCCATGGAGGACGGTATCGCTGCACCACACGGAGACAAGACCGATACATTCAAATCTTAACTCGAAGAGCTCCAACAATAACCGCCATGATGTTAGCCGTGAGGCTTCATCACTCTTCAGGGAACTTAATTAGCGACCAAACAGTCAGAAACCGCTTGCATGAAGTGAACCTTCATTCCCGAAGACCGCTACGGGTACCACCTATAGCAATGCACAATCGTAGGATTCGATATCAATGGGCTCTTGAACACAGAAATTGGGCAGAAGAACAATGGCGTTTCGTGTGCTTTTCTTCCGAGTCTCGTTTTGGTATGAGACCGGATACAAGACGTATACGACACTGGAGAACCCCTGGACGCCAACAGCGATTAAAATCCTGCCAGGAAGTCCATCCTTATAGTGGTGGAACCATCATGGTATGGTGATATGGAAGAACTGAGTTGATTTGGATCAGAGGCAACCTCAACGCTCAAATTTATGCTGAGACGATTGTATCAGACGTCATCGTTCCTCTACAAGTGCAAATCGGTCCCTTATTTCAGTTAATGCATGATAATGCACGACCGCACACCGCAAGAGTTGTAAGACAGACTCTCGCCGCAGCTAACATCAATGTCCTGCCCTGGCCTGCTCAGTCGCCAGACTTGAACCCGATTGAGCATGCATGGGATATGCCACAGAGAAGAGCTCTGCCGAATATGGAGGGTATCCAGTCGCAAGAAGACCTTTTTTTGTTGTTGCAACGAACATGGGCGGCCATTCCACAGCGTGATTTGGATGAACTCATTTTGAGTATGCCAAACCGATGTTCTTGTGTTGTTAGTGTTCGCGGTAGAAACACGGATTATTAATTGTTTAAGTTACCCAATAAAATTTTAAAGAAAACTGTTATTTCAGTCTTTTTTTCGAACTTTTGTGTTAGTGGTTCAAATGTCAAAAATCCCTTTATTAGGAAAATGGCAAATTTCTTTATTAATGCAAAGGTGACTTGGTTTATCGTTACTGTGACAAACGAAAACACTTTATTTGATGAATCCTTAAAGAAAATTTTAATTAATATCAATCAGGAGAAAAGTTATTGCAAAAATATATGTTGATCCCTAGACACTTTTGATGTGTGTATTTTGTGTAGAAGTTTTAATTTTATCATATACTAACAATATTTTATCTGTTAGGTTTTCCTTAATACGTACTGATAAAAAATTAGGACTGTTTTCCTACTCACTTGCGAGTCTTATTATTTGTTTGAACTCCTCATAGTAGGTATTGTTCTGCTTGTTCTATTTTACCGAGCTTGTTTTCTTTATATTTTTCTCTCCTTTCACTTCCTAATTTTCTTAAGTCTACTTGTATTTTTTCTAATTTTATGCAAAAATTTTCTAAATGCGATTCCATAGGATTCTAATACATAGAACAGACATATCAGTTATAATAAAAAAAAATCATTACGAAGGCAAAGACAATTAAAAAGAATCTGTATTCTATAGTTGGTATGCTAAAGAGATATGATAGACCTATCATATCTTTAGTACCTGTACTAAACTAACTAAACTAATGTCCATTAGTGCTTAACCTAACTTTTTTTTTTACTCATATTTCTTTTCTTATTTATAGAGAAAACGGTTTCACTTCACTTTTTTCTCACTGGCACTTTCACTGTACTCACTTTTAAAGTTCGATGTCGTCTTCTGCGTCTCCTGCAAACATGGTTCCCCCGACAGCAGCCCTCCGTGCAGTCGTGACACTATCCGCCTTAGAAATTCGCCATTAATCTGCCGTTGCATCCACTTCTGCGGGCTACTCCTGTTCCTGCGCCACATCAGATACGGCACGCCCACAGCTACAGCGGCCAAAAGAATACCCAAAAGTATGGTATTTATTTGTGTGTGTTGTTCCGTTTCTTGGGTTCTCGCATTGTTTTGTCCACTTCCTTCTCTTCCTGTTTCGAATAATTTTTTCCCATTGCGAGTTTCTCCTTTGTATTTTCGTGAAGTTTTTTAATTATCAGCGAGTGCCCGCACGCGTTATTGTTCTCCAACCGATGCAATTGGTAATCCTGGCACCCATAGGGCCTCAGCGCCTACGTATAGGAATGTGCTAACCACTAGAAAATACCCGCGTCCGACACGAAACGGCTGGCTGGGTCGCCATGAGGTGTAGGGGGTTCCGGAGGCGTTAAATAATAAACGAGTGTTCAGCGCAACGTTCCCTTTAATACTAACTCTCTAATATTACAGTAATGCCTTATGTTATAATAATATGCTACAACATATAGGTACCACTCCAAACCAGAAAGAAAAAATCAGTTTTGTCAAAAGCTGTTTTGGACGACTGAGTTTTTAAGATATTGTAACCTTTTGTTATGTTTAATATTGTATAACTTATTATAGCTGATTTATTTTGTTAATTTTAAGGGTTTTGTATAATTTTATATAAGTTTAACATAAACTTATGTTTAGATTTGTTAAATTTTGAAGAATAATGTTTATTTGTAATTTGAATTTAAATTTTACTAATTCAATTTGTATTATTAATTTACCCAATTGGGTAATATGCTGCATTTTATTGTTATTTACATTATTAAATCGTTAAAACTCCATATCTAACGTTTCATTAATTAAATCGCAGAAGTTAAGTGTTTGTATTTTTGTCGCACCTTAGGATGGGCAAAAAAACAAACCAGTGCAGTATAAACGAATATGTTTTGTTAAATTACACTTTGCACTAAAACTACGCTGACATCTATCACACTTATAAGGTTTTTCACCAGTGTGTTTACGAATATGTGTTGTTAAACGTATCTTCTGATTAAAAGTACGTTGACATATATCACACTTATAAGGTTTTTCACCAGTGTGAACACGAATATGTTTTTTTAAATTACCCTTTAGACTAAAACTACGCTGACATACATTACACTTGAAAGGTTTTACACCAGTGTGTATACGAATATGTTGTATTAAATTACCCCTTACACTAAAACTACGATGACATATATCACACTTATATAGTTTTTTACCAGTGTGTTTACGAAAATGAATTGGTAAACTACTCTTATTATTAAAAGTACGTTGACATACATCACACTTGTAAGGTTTTTGACCAGTGTGTATACGAATATGTTTTTTTAAATTACTCTTGTCACTAAAACTACGATGACATATATCACACTTATATGGTTTTTCACCAGTGTGTTTACGATAATGAATTGATAAATTACGCTTATTATTAAAAGTACGTTGACATACATCACACTTGTAAGGTTTTTGACCAGTGCATATACGAATATGATGTATTAAATTACTCTTGCGAATAAAACTAAACTGACATAAATCACATTTGTAAGGCTTTTCACCAGTGTGTGTACGAATATGATTCCTTAAGTCACCCTTGCGACTAAAACTACGTTGACACATATCACATTTGGGTTTTTCACCAATTGGATTAAGAGTATATTGTACATTTTTTTTTACTTGATTTACATTACGCTGATCACATTTGTAATAAGTGCCAGGTTTTGAGGTACGTTTTTGAGTTGTCCGGATGATTTTTAAGTTGGCTTTTTCTTTTTTCGTTTGCTCGGCTGATATTGCATCTTCTAGTTTTGTTCTTTGTGTGTCTGGATTCGGTTTCTTCGCAACGGTCGCCCCTGTGATTATAAATTTGGTAAGTATAATGCATGGAGATTGACTTGCACAAGTATCAAAATAACAGCGCTTTGCATGATTCACACTAGGATTGAAAAGGAGGAATTTCTGGTGACACCTGTAACCTGTATACACGCAATTTAAATGATGTATTCTACAGTAAAGTTTTGTGTATTTGATTATAAACAAGTATTTAAATAATTGTGAGTCTGTGAGTCTAGCATGAGTTCGTGGGAGTCTACGAGAGCACTACAGAGCGGTGTCGATGTTTTCTTGGACATTGGACATCGTACGGACAACATGTGCTCAGAAACTGTCTCGCGTTCCGTATCTAGTTGTCTTGTACAGCGGCGTTCATAAGTGGATTAGCAATCTGACAAAGCAATAGATTGACGCTTCGGTTCGACTTCCAACCATATTCTATAAGTTGTTTCTATACTATAGACACGCACACATACTCACTTTAGTTCGATAAATAATCATTAGTTTTTTGTCTCGTTCGTCTTGTTCACACACATAATACAGTTAGTAGGTAGACCACAGAAAACCAACTAAATTATTTCGTTTCTGTGAGGTAGACAGATTCTGCTGTTCGTTACGACTATTCACCTGTAAATAACGTTGTTGGTTCGTGGATATTGTTGGTTAGTGACGAGGTGTTTAAATCTATTAGCGGTGTTGTAGTTATTATTTTCAAAATGCAGTCAAATATAAATATTGAAGTGAGGGCTAATATTATTGCGCTGCATAAAATTGGATATAACAAAACCCAAATAGTGAATGAAACCGGACTAAGCGTGGGTGTATCATTTAAATATTTCCTAATTTACTAAATATAAATCTACTTAAATCAAAAGCATTGTTAATCGTTTTACTCGGAAGATGCCTTACTAAATAAAGTTTTAAATTCATTATGAGGTTTAAATAAAAGATACCTACTTACTTAATTTATTTAGATTAGTGAATGATGAGTAATATTTTTTTCCGTAGTCGTCGAAGTGTTAGGTAATTATTAATAGTAAAGTAAACAATTTTAATATTTTGCTTATAGATGTCTAACAGTATTCCGTTCTTTGTTCTAGAGAAATACTGTGAAAGTTAGGCTACCTTAGCCTTGCAAGGAACCGAGAAGCGCCAAGAAGGCGCCGAGAAGAACAGCGTCGACTCATGGCGAATGAATAGAAAACAAAACGCGACATTTTGCTGAGTCATTCAATTTCATCTTTATTAACCATTCGCCGTGGACTCCATGCTGAAGGCTTGCATCATCGAAGACGTTGTCGTTCCTACCTAAATAAATAATAAAATAACATACCTACTAAAATAATGTAAACATTTTCGGTCTACAAGGACCCACCTGTATATTATTCCATAATTTGTGGTTTTGTTTCAATCTTCTTTTCGTAAAGAAAATGAATACTTAAGCTTAACCTCAATCACATTATAATAAATAAATGTAGCGGTTTGTTAACTTTATGTAAGCAAAATAAACGTAACGAATAAATATTTTTAAAGTGAAACTTCTTTACGCACGCTTGACTTGGGGAGTAAGCTGGCGAACGCGTGACGTAAGCGTTACGAAAAGTGTGATCGGGCAAGGCGAACGGAAGTTAAGTGGGGGATATAAGCAAGAGACAGCAGTGCGCGCGCACATTGGCATTCTCTTTTTAAGTTTCACTTCAGTCGTGTGGTCATAAGCACACTCGTTTTTTTATTTTTGTTATACTTATCACTTAACACGCATTTTTTATTCTAAACCCTTTATTGCAATAAAAACAACATTAATAAAAAAAGCAGCAATTTTGTATTACAAACAAAAATAAATATTGCCAAAAACCGCACTGCGCTTCGTGAGATTCGAACTTAAGGCAGTTGCATGGCAGTCCACTGCTTGACGATTACTGCTATGAACATATACTATCATCGTTGAATTTTAGCAACGCTATGCTATTAACCGTGTCTAACAATAGGGACGGAACATATTTTTTTTTTTTTGTTTCGTGTGATGCGACGAGTACGTGACGATTTATGGCAGTGTGTGAAGTAGGTAGGTGGTGTGTGCACCGTGCTGTTTACACATACAGATGTACGTTGTACCGCGTGATCAGACCAATATGACTCGTAAGGTGCTCAGATACATTTGAACGCTACTGTACCTACCGTGTGTGACTCGCTAGTGTGATTAATCCATACTAATATTATAAATGTGAAAGTGTGTCTGTCTGTCTGTTACCTCTTCAAGCTTAAACCGCTGAACCGATTCAGATGAAATTTAGTATAGAGATAGTTTAAGTCCCGGGAAAGGAGTTATGATAGTTATTATCCCGATATTCCCACGGGAACGAGACTTAAGCGGGTGAAACCGCGGGCCGTAGCTAGACTTGATCGGTTGTCTCATTCAGTTGTTTTGGTGTAAGTTTGTACTGTGTGATTAAGATAATTGTTATTAATCAAGCATAGTTTAAAAAAATCTTTTATTCCTTTTATCTAAGTATTTAGTACTCTCTTAGATTTATTTATCAAAGTTATCTAAAATAAAGTTTATTTTAATTGATTTATCTTAATTTTGAAATAAAATGTTTTGCACACCAGCTTCTACCCTCTTTTTTCTAATGCTCTATTAAATGGAGTATATATTACTCCATTTATTGTAGCATAGAATGGTGGCGTAGGTAGGCGAACAAAATGAAGGATTTGGCTAAACTGAAATATTGTTGCGCGCCACAATTAATGCCTAGTACATGATGACATTAGTTACCACTAGCGCCATGTAGTATCGGGTAGCGGAACTGGAATCAAGATCCTTCTAGAAATTTCGATACGAGAACTTTCTAGAACTTTCTTAAACTATCGGCATCTGGTCAGTCGGGGCCGGTATGTACTCGAATATTCTAGATGTTTCTACAATGGAAGGTTCTAGAACTATCTGCGGCACTATATAAGGAAGGGGAAGAAGAAGGAGACCCAACACCCCCTTCCGGCTACCCAGGGTGAGATCCCTAAGTCCGACCCTGCCTCAAGCGGGGCGCAGGTCGTGAAAAGTCCGGAAGCTACAACTAGCTCCGGCGCAGCGCCGCGGCAAATCAAACAAACGGAACTAAAACAAAAACAGTTCGCTCAGAAGGCGAGCCGCGGTGCATCCGGCGCTAACACCGAAGAAGCCAAGACCGAGACTCAAAAGGAGTTCACGAACTGCGCCATTAAATTGTTGATGGACCTTATCAAGGTCATCAGGCAAGGTCAGGAAATCGAGACAGTCATCCTTGATGGCCTGGCCACGTTGCTTACCCTGTACCATGGCTAGGCCATTAAGGGTGATCCATTGGAACGCCCGCGGCCTTAGGGGAAAGGTCGCCCTTCTCCGCCATCTCCTGAGAGAACAGGACATCGACGTGGCGCTTATAAGTGAGACCCTACTAGGGCCCGAAGATAGGAGAGAGGGCGCTACTGTGGGAGAGAGGGCGCTACTGTGCGTAAGCAAACGTTAGCTCCGTACTAAAAAATCTCATAAAATAGTTATTGTGATTATATCCTAACAAAAAGTGACTAAGGTTCAAGCTAAATAGAACATACAGTGTTAAAAGTTAAAATACCAGTGTATTCTCTAAAACCTAAAGAGAAAACGTGATAAATACCTCCTACCGACATTTATGTTCAAATTCAAAATCAAAGTCATTCAAACAGTGAAGTTCCAGCAGCAAAAGCCAACAGCGACCAGAATTACAAACCTCAAGAAAGGTAGGAGAATTACGAATTCCGAATAATCTAGCTCATATTACACAAAATAATTGCAATTATCTAGATTACATGGATTTTTGTTTTTGACAATAATGCCATCTATCGAATAACAAAGAAACTAACTTCAAATTGAGAAACTACACCAAACGTCAATACTTCCAAGTACTATCACAGTCCACTACTAGAGGGCGCTACTGGTCGTAAAATAAAAATAAACACAAATGGCTTCTACATGTGCGGGATGTTATCAGAAAATACCAGAAGCACAAAACCTTACCTGCGCGCATTGCAAAAACACATACGACTTAAAATGTGCAAATGTTTCAATACATCATTTCACAAAATTGATGACTTTTGAACATAAAATGAAATGGCAATGTCAAGCTTGCTATTGCAAAACCCCTAAAGTCGGTAATACAAATACCCCTATACGCCTACAAGACCGTGACCTACCGCAACATACAAAATCACCTTCTGAAGAAAGTAATGTCACCATTAGAAGAGTAAACACAAACAACTCCACTTTCAACTCTGAAGACCTATCTATACTAGGAGACACACTGAACACAGAGGAAAATGAAACAGCCATTCAAACCGAACTAACGCTACAAAACCTAAGTGAAATTATAATACTGCGCCTTAAGGAAAATAATACATCTATTATAACTGAAATTAAAAATACAATCCAATCCGAGATAAATAAAGCCATCACTAAATTAAAGGCAGATATCGATCAAAAAACAGACTCCTTAAATAAACAGAACGAACTAAGAAAGGAAGAAATAGAAAAAGTAAGCTTAACCATTGAAAACCTTACAAAAGAAAATGAGAAACTAAAAAAAGAAATTTTAGATATAAAAAACAGAAAAGATACCCCAACCGCGACTTCTGTTGAAACAAACACTAAGAAAATAGTTCTCTACGGATTTACTGAATATTACAAAGAACCGGAATTCGACTTACACAACAGAATCATTGAACTATTCTACAGCACGATGAACGTAGACCTAACGGGATATATAGAAGAGACATACAGAGTGAGAACTCGGGGCTAGCTGGACCGAACCAACGCGAATGTATACGTACATCCGTGGTGGAGCGACCCAGACTGCCGGGCACTTCTTCTCCTGCAACCGAGCGGGTGGGCAGGTTGCGGATAGCCCAACTCCGGCGGCGGGACCGACTGCATACAGTCGATCTCGCACCCGGAGCATCTCAGAAGAGATCCCGGACAAGAGAAGTGCCCGAACACCAAGTCCCAGGTCTAGGGTAACCCATATACCTTGTCCCATGTACCAAGTAATCCTGAACATCCCAACCCTCCCACATCCATAAGATCCCGTCAATCCCCAAAATCCCTAGGCCAAATCCCCGACCTAGGGTGACCCCCCAGTAACCTATACCCCACCACCAAACACCTTCCCTCCTATCCCTACATCCCATCGGTCCCAGAGGACGGGTAACCTCGATTCCAAAAAAGCCCACCCCCTCAAAAATGATAAACTATGCAGAAGGTAAAAGAAACTACCCAGGTGGGTCCCGGCCAAGCCGGGGAATCCCACACCGCTACGGCGGTCAGCCCCCAACGTATTCTGGGGGGGGCAACCAACTGCTCGACGTTGCCGTGCTCTTCAGCACGGCCGGCTGCTGATTTAGCGCCCATTACCCAGGCAGCGACTACCGCGCCCATAAATACACCTACGGCTGCGACCAACGCGCCAACAACCTCCACCACGGCTGCGACTCACGCGCCAACACCGATTACGACGTGCATGCCTCCCTCGAGCCTCTGGCAACAGAGCATCGTGCGGAATAGCATCACCAACCCTGACATTGACGGACACAGACAGAAAGTGCTGGGGAAGGAAGGCGAACCTAGCGACCCTACCACTCTCCCGGCTGATAGAGTACGACTGCTGAAGAAGCGCGGAAAAATCACCCGGGGGAGGAAAGTAGGCGACCGAAAGCGCAGCACCCGCGAAGGCATTAGCCAGCGCGAAGCGCGATCGGACGCCGAAGAGGTAGTACGCGACCGGCCTCGAGTCCGCGACGGGGAAACCAGGCGCGAAAAAGGGCTGGACGCGGAAAAAAGAGAACAGCCGCGAGTCCGCGAAGGGGAAACCCAGCGCGAAAAACGGCCAAACGTGGGATTACGCGACCAGCTGCAAGTCCGCGAAGGGGCAACCCAGCGCGAAAAGCAGCCGGACGCGGAACCGCGCGTGCAGGGGCAAGTCCGCGAAGGGGAAACCCAGCGCGAAAAACCCTTGCACACGACAGAGTCTGCCGGGGGCGCCAACCGACCCCACGACGCTAACACAGACACATCCCACGACATTTCCCGACCCAGACACCACAGAGGAAAGCGAGGTGGATCCGTGCACCCAGACGCCACCACCCTGCCAGGCACCTCCATGCCGCAGCCTGGACCGAGTGGTACAGGGCCGGCAAAGAGGGAACGCCCCGATGACTCGGCTTCACCGAGCACGCTCCAGGGGGACGCCAAACGTGTACGGGTCCACTCCGCCCAGGGGGAGCCGAGGACCTACGCGCGGGCCACAAAGGACATTCCTGCGCGGCTCGCCGTAGCAATCTGCTTCCCTCCCCCCTCTAGAGACTTGACAAAGGACGAGGCCGAGCTTGTCAAAGCCGGCCTGGAAAACCTTCTAATGGACACGGACTCGACAGCACCACTCCCTGCCTTCCGAGGATACCCACGGGTAGCGGAGGGCACAGTACAAATATGGTGCGAGGACGACTACGCCCTGACTTGGTTGACCAACAACGTATCCCTCCTTAAACTCCCCAACATCGACCGTACACTGACAGTGCTCCGGCAATCAGAAGTGCCCACCCGCGTCAGAGCCTCCCTGTTCGTCCCTCGCTATAGAGGTGACATACAGAGGCTCCACAGCATTCTGATTCGTCAGAACAGGTGGTACGACATTGCCAGATGGTCTTTATACAGGGCAACTACCGTCGGTGGTGACAACTACGGGGCTTATTTGACCCTAGGTGTGCCACCGGAGGAAGTGGAAAAGGTCATGGGGCGGGAGCGACGCATATCGTACCTGCTGGGTTCGATATACGTACGCTTCTGGCCCACGACCCAGCCCTCGGACAACAAGACGGACCCGACGACGACGACACCGACAGTGACACAGACGGACGACACAGACATCGCCCAACTAGAGGAGGTCATGGCCCGCGCGGCGATGGCTGACGATGTAGCCAGCATACCACCCGCATCTCCCGGCTGGAACGAGCAACTTTTAGCATCGTCGCCGGGTGAACAACTCGAAGGCCAGTACAGAGAGGAGGCGGAGGTTCTGTCCGATGGATCCATCACCGACTAACCCCCCCCCCTCATCATCGTCTACAACACTAAATGTTATCCAAACTAACCTCCAACATAGCCAAACTGCTACGGCTAGCTTACGCAGGGCACTGGAGGTTAACCCCCGAACGATTGCACTGATCCAAGAGCCGTGGATCAGGAACAACAGGATTTGCGGTCTCAGTAACATCGGAGGTAAGCTAATTCTCAACACACACAGCTCAGACAAACCCAGATCCTGCGCCTATATACCCAAAGATATCCCTACCACGCTACTCACTCAATTCTGTTCCAGAGACCTGACAGCTTTCAGGCTCCAGACCGAAGGTGAACTCCCAGACGTTGTACTGGCCTCGGTATACATGCCGGGCGAAGACACAGACTGCCCGCCGAAAGAAATGGCCGACCTGGTACAGCACTGCGAGAGCACCAAATTAGACCTGATCATCTGCACCGATTCGAACGCCCATCACCCGCTCTGGGGCAGCGACGCATCAAACTCCAGAGGAGAGGTACTATCCACCTATTTATTCTCTACTAACCTTAACATCGTTAACCGAGGCTCTGAACCCACTTGGGTTACAGTCCGAGGGCAAACGATCATTGATCTAACACTTGCTACAGAAAACGCGACAAATCTTATAACAAATTGGCACGTATCGGACGAACCTTCTTGCTCAGATCATAGAAGAATCCGCTTCACTTTAACTACCAATATAAGGAAACCCATATCGAGACGAAACCCACGGCGCACCGATGTGCCCGGGTTCAAGCGCCTCCTTGCCGCCCTTCTAGCTAGGCACCTATCACATATAACTATAACAGAACCTGCACAACTTGAATACACGGTGACAAAACTGTCAGAATACCTGACCGAAGCATACCATGCATGCTGCAAACTAAGGGCACCACGAACCAACAGTGAGAGGAATCCCTGGTGGAACGCCGACCTTAGTAAACTCAGAAACACACTACGGAAGCAATTTAACAGAGCCAAAAACACCAGACTCCCGGAAGACTGGGAGCTATACAAAGAGACCCAATACACATACAAAAAGGAAATCAGAACCGCCAGAAGGACAGCATGGCGGAAATTCTGTGAATCCATCGAAACCAACAATGAAGCCGCAAGAGTAAGGAAGATCTTATCAACAGATCAGGACCGAACCCTTGGCGCGCTGAAGAAACCCGACAACTCATACACACTGACAGACCATGAAACCAGCAAGGTCCTACTCGAGACTCACTTCCCCGACTGCAAACTCCTAGAGGACAGGACCTGGGAGGCTGAGCCAGATTGGACCCCAACGGCACAAGACTGGTCCAGCGCCCACAGTCTGGTAACAGAAGACCGAGTAAAGTGGGCAATCAACACCTTCCAGCCATATAAGTCCGCAGGACTAGATGGCATTTTCCCAGCCCTACTACAATGGGGTGTTGACCTCATCACCCCAAGCCTGGTAGAAATCTATCGGGCTTGTATAGCACTCAGGTACATACCCCTGGCCTGGCGCGAAGTGAAAGTCATCTTTATACCAAAACCGGGCAAAGCCGACTACACACAACCCAAGGCGTACAGACCCATAAGCCTCACATCCTTTCTACTAAAGACCCTTGAGAGGCTATGTGATCGACACATCCGAGATGGACCTCTTCGGGCAAAGCCACTCCACAAACAACAGCATGCGTACTCCACAGGCAAATCAACGGAATCCGCGCTACACAGCGTGGTATCCAAAATTGAATGCGCAGTGGACCACAAATGCTCTGCACTGGCAGCCTTCATTGATATCGAGGGCGCCTTTGACAAAACTACCTTCCACAGCATCAACACGGCCCTAGAGAGACACAAAATAGACCCGTCCCTGAGCGGCTGGATCACCAACATGCTCAAATGGAGGGCAGTACAAGTGACCGTAAACGACACCACAAGGGCCATAGTGGCGAAGGGCTGCCCGCAAGGGGGCGTCCTGTCGCCGCTTCTATGGAACCTGGTCGTAGACAGTCTAATAAAAGAACTCAACGACAAAGGCTACTACACCGTAGGATACGCCGACGACATAACCGTAATAATAAATGGCACCCACGAAAACACCCTGTGCAATCTAATGCGCCAGGCACTGAAAATAATAGAAAACTGGTGTGGTAAACACCATTTATCAGTGAACCCCACGAAAACCGAATTAGTTCTCTTCACAAAAAAGAGGAAACTGACGACACTACAGCTACCACGCTTCTTTGGTACAACCCTAAGCCTTTCAACTGAAACCAAATACCTGGGCATATTTCTGGACAAACAGCTGAACTGGGCAAAACACACCAGCTACATTACTACGAAAGCCAGTATATCCCTGTGGCAGTGCAAGCGAATGCTTGGCAAGAATTGGGGGATAAGCCCCAGGGTCACTCACTGGCTATACACCACAGTCATCCGACCGATAATTACATACGGCTCACTAGTCTGGTGGCCCAGAACAGACCTGAGCACAGCCCAAAAAGACCTTGAAAAGCTGCAGCGGTTTGCGTGTGTGGCGATCACTGGCTGCATGAGAACTACACCCACTGCTGCCCTACAGGCTATGCTTGGACTGCCCCCTCTACACCTTATAGTGCGGGAGGAGGCGGCCCTGGCTGCCTTTAGGCTCTCCAAATCAGGGACCCTGAGCAAAGACTCTAGGGTCAAACACACACGCTTAAAAGAAGATGCGATCAAACGGCAGCCAATGATGGCATCACCTTGCGACAAAGCCCTGAAACAATACTGCTTTCAAAAGCATTATAACATAGTGCTCGAAGAGGAGCAGTGCGACCACTCAGGACCGAAAGAACTGAGAATTTACACCGATGGTTC
This sequence comes from Mesoligia furuncula, assembly GCA_916614155.1. Taxonomy (NCBI): domain Eukaryota; kingdom Metazoa; phylum Arthropoda; class Insecta; order Lepidoptera; family Noctuidae; genus Mesoligia; species Mesoligia furuncula. The sequence continues at coordinate 2,739,909 of OU744817.1, read as the reverse complement.
AAAGACCGACTGCGGAACTGGAGTCGGAGTCTTCTCACACGATCTCAACATAAAAATATCCAAGCCGCTGGGAATGCTCAACACGGTCTATCAGGCAGAGTGCGTGGGCATAATGCAGGCGGCCTATGCCTTAGCGGCCAGGAGAGTTACAAACACCCATGTTCGCATACTCTCCGACAGCGCCTCAGTCCTCCAATCCTTAGATAAAAAATGCATCACATCGAACCTAATACTAGAATGTCACAATGTGCTTGAGCAGGTAACTGTATCGAACCGCAATTCAGTGACACTACAATGGATAAAAGGACACAGTGGATCGCTAGGCAACGACGCAGCTGACGAGCTAGCCAGAAGGGCTTCCAGCATGTCAGTTTGTGGACCGGAACCTATCGTGCCCATCCCCTTCAACCAACTGCGCAGGTGGCTACAGGAGCACACCCACACACAAGCAGAAAGCTGGTGGACGTCGTCACCAGGCTGCAGGCAGTCCAAAGAAGCCATGCCGTCACTGGATGGCAAGCTAACCAGGCGTCTTTTACGACTGGACAGGAAAGGACTGCGCCTGGTGACGGGGACCATCACGGGACACTGCTCGCTAAATAAACACTTTCACACATTGGGCATAACAGATAGTCCCCTGTGCAGGGCTTGCATGGAGGCTGATGAAACCATTGCGCATGTGCTCTTTGAGTGCACAGGCGTCACCCAGATAAGGTCAGAAACCCTCGGGACACCCAGATCGTACACAGATGTTCTAAACAGACCAGGAGACTTGATCAGCTTCTGGAGGGAGGTGGGCTGGTTGGAATAACCACCGACGGCCGCCATGGCCCACGCACAATGGTCCACTGCAGGACTAAGTGCGGAAACCAAACCTATAACATAGAGAACATAGAGAACATACAGAGTGGGTAGATACAACAACAACAACAATAGGCCACTTGTCATCGAATTAATTAGCAAAAGAATGGCTAAGTACGTAATAAGTAATGGCCAATATCTTCAGGGTACCCGTTTATTTATCTCAGAGTTTTTAGATACCAACACGCGAAGGGAAAGGCAATTAATGCGAGAAGAGATGCTTCAGGCTCGAAAAAACGGATTATTTGCAATAATTAAAAACAATCAATTGTTTATTGAAGGACAAAAAGTTAACCGAAAAAACGAAACATACAAAACGGCACTAAAAAATGACTCGAAAGGTACCACATACAATTATAATGTAGACCGAATCTGCGACCTACCTACCACCAACGAAGACACAAAGAATCACTCCTTTCGAAACCATAGACCTACCATGTAAAATTCTCTTCCAAAATATGCAAAGCATATATAATAAGCAACACATTATAGAAGAATTTTTAACAGAAAACCCTACCTATCAAGCTATATGCGTATGTGAGTCCTGGCTAACTGAAGACAAAATTTCCCTTATCCAAATTAGTGGCTATAATATTGCATCGTCATACTGCCGGAAAACTCGAGGAGGAGGCGGCGTATGCATCCTCTTACAAGAACAAATTGAGTATAAAGAGAAAAACGATATCTCAAACATGTCTACAGAATATGTGCTGGAAGTGTGCGCTACTGAGTTACCTAAACAAAACCTTTTATTAATTACTATGTACTGGAATAGAAGAGAGGAAGATATATTTATTGATAAATTAAAACAAATTTTAAACTATTTAAATATTAAGTATAATAAATTTAACATTGTTATAGGTGGAGATTTCAACATTAATATTTTAAGCAACAACATAAAAACTAACCAGTTTCTGGATCTCATGCTAGAATACAAATTCACTCAACATATAAAAAAACCTACGCGTATTGCAGAAACATCCTCAACATGTCTTGATCTAATATTTACGAATTTCAGCGGCAAAAATATGTTTACAACCGTGGAAAATTTTGGATTTTCGGACCACAGTGGAACAATTATAAATCTAAGCATACCTCAACAAGCGAAAAAAACTACCTGGTACACCACTAAAAGATTATTTAACACAGCGAACATTAACAAATTTAAATCTATACTAAATACACAAAACTGGCACGACATTATACTAACAAACAATAATATAAATGAAAATTATAATTCTTTCAACAACCTCTTAACAAACATTTTAAATCAATGTATCCCTATACGTAAAATCAAACTTAAAGCTAACTATAAAAAATACTGGCTAACAACAGGCATTAGAGTTTCCTGCAAAAACAAAAGATTGTTAAAATTATTTTCCACTAAAACCAACAACCAAATAATCACACAACATTATAAAAAATATGAGAAGATACTAAAAAGTTTAGTTAACACTGCAAAAAAATTACAATACATAAACAAAATAAAGAAATCAGACAACAAAGTAAAAACAATGTGGAGCATTATAAATGAGAGAACAAATAAGAAACCAAAAAAGGAAAAATGTAACATACAATTACAACACAATAATACTTTTATATCCGAACCCAAAAAAATTGCAAATATTTTCAATGACTTCTTTGCGTCTATAGGTGAAAATAGCAACAATCCATCTAGTAGTGCACTAGGCGCCATGTCAACACTAAATCCCACCGAAAACACTATGTTCCTTAGCCCAGTAGAAGCTTGGGAAGTTAACAAATTAATCAAAAACCTAAAAAATAAACAAAGTTACGGTTTAGACGAAATTCCACCTACGTTATTGAAAGAATGCGCAAATGAACTCACCTTACCATTTTATCTATTATTAAATCAGTCTTTTACAGAAGGCACTTTCCCCGAATTGTTAAAGAAATCACTAATTAAACCAATCCATAAAAAGAACACAAAAACTGATCCTACTAATTATCGCCCAATAGCTCTCTTGCCCTCAGCCTCCAAGATTTTTGAAAAAGCTATGTGTAATCGAATCTATACCTTTTGCGAAAAATTTAATATATTTAGCAATTGTCAGAACGGCTTCCGAAAAAATCGCTCCACCACATTAGCTGTTTATAAATATATTCAAGAAGCCCTTAATATCATAAATAACAAGGAATACGCCGTGGGGATACTACTAGACATGACCAAAGCGTACGACAAGGTACAATTTAAAATACTGTTAAATAAACTGTATGGAATAGGGATTCGCGGAAAAGCCCATGAATGGCTTACGTCGTATTTACAAAATAGAGAACAAGTAGTTGAAGTCGAATACTTTAACCACAATAGTAGAGAAATAGAAAAAATCCGATCCAAAAGCAAAGTAATCAACGCTTCTATCCCCCAAGGAAGTGTTATAGGTTGCCTATTATTCCTCGTTTACATCAACGACTTACCGAAAATGATAGAGGGACCATGTGTTTTATTCGCGGATGACATATCTTTATTAGTCTCATGTCAAAACAACACAAACATAGAAGAAAAACTCAACTCTACACTAACAAAAACATGTAACTGGATGACCTCATATAATTTAGAAATTAATTATACTAAAACCAAATTAATGACCTTCCACCCTTATCAAAAAGCTCCTCTACATTTAAATTTCACCTTTAACAGCGTAAAATTGGAAACTGTTGATGAATTTACATTACTCGGCCTTACAATAGATAAACATATTAACTGGAAAACACAAATACAAAAAACTCGTTCAAAAATTTCAAAATTCTCATACGCTCTCCGCGAAATTAAAAAGACGACCGATCTAAAAACTGCCCTCACCACCTATTATGCGTACGCCAATGCATGGCTTAGCTACGGCGTAATTCTCTGGGGAAATAGTACAGATGCACCAACACTCTTTACCCTACAAAAGAAATTAGTTAGAATCTTGGTGAACATTGACCAAACCGACAGCTGCAAACCCTATTTTCTAAAACATAATATTCTAACCCTCCCCTGTATTTATATTCTTGAAATATGTAAATTTGTCCGTAAACATCAAGAGTTCTACACAAAACGCGAAGACATCCAATCACAGTACACACTTAGACACCGATCCAGGCTAAACATACCGACATCCAAACTAAAAATGCATTCTACAAGCCCCTATGTAATGTCCATAAAAATATATAACAACCTACCTGACATAATAAAGAAAGAAGAAAAGTTAAATATATTTATAAATAAACTTAAAAAATTACTGATAAACAAATGTTATTACTCCCTAGATGAATATTTAAACGATAAACATAAATAAAACAAAAAGTAATAGAATTAATGATAATCACGCAATTTATATGACTGTTTAAAATATGTTATAGATAAGGTAATAATTAATAAATAATATAATAATTAATAAGTAATATAATAATTAATAAATAATATAATAATTAATATAAGAATAAATAAATAATATAATAATTAATAAATAATATAACAAAAATAATAATTATATATCTCCTCAGGGCTTCCTCTCTCCTAACCCTCTTGCTGTGCCCTACAGGGTCCATAATGATCTAAATTATATAGCTACCACCTAAGTACACATTATGGTATAGCAATAAAGATATTGAGTATTGAGTATTGATAGGGTCAGGGTCCCAGGGTATCACTTATACAGGAAGGACGAAAGGTCGGCCGATACCAACACCCGGTACCGTGGTCTGGCGGTACTAGTGAGGCGAAGAGTCGTCCATCAGGAACTCCTCTTGCCGTCGCTCAGGAGCTTCTACTCCCTGGGTGTACAGCTACACGTAGCCGGCGAGGACATCAACATCTACGCTTGCTATAGTCCGGCCCAGAGACGCCGACTCACTACCCGGACGCCGTGAGTTACATGCCCGACGATGTCCACATCGTAGTCCACCGGGGGCTAAGCTGCCAGATCACTCAACAAGTAATAGACGACGAGTTACAGTCGGACCACCAACCTGTAATCATCGACTTATCGGGAATGCCGACCCGACTGAAGCCCACAGCGCCACGTCGATCCACGGACTGGACAAAGTTCGTGGAAAAAGTAGAGACTACCACGCCGACTCGGCCTATCGCTACCTCCGAATTGTCACGACAATCCGACATATTTGTGAATTTTCCACCATGACAATTTTAAAACTCGACATATTATGTCGAGTCTTATTAAACGCGTTTTCACATGATAAATATGTCAAGATTTCACCTGCCGATTTTTGACATATTTTTCAGTTTTATTAAACAGTTTAAGTGTGACAATTCTACAATTTTGTCATTTTTTGATATATATGTCGAATTGTCAGCTTTATTCAACATGGCCCTGGTCGTCACGCTCCCTAATTATCACTGCATGTGGTAGTGTCCGGACACAAAAACAGCGAGGGTATAATGGCTGATCTTAGCGTTACCCTCGTGAATAGGTGCTTGTGGCACAGATTACTTACTAACAGTTTATTTATTTAACTAAAATGGTCGTAGTTAATGTGTTGTACTTCGTAGCACGACCATGAACGTATTCATTATAACTTTTGATGGCAATAAAATCCTTTTAATTTATACTATTTTATACCACTAATTAGAAATTTTATACCTCTCATTATCCTACATATATAGGTCGTGCTGGGAAGATTCTTTCCCAGCACGACCGCGCTAATATTCTAGCTGGCATTATAGCTTTAGGCTGTCGTCGTCGTCGTCGTTTCAGCCGATAGACGTCCACTGCTGGACATAGGCCTCCCCCAATTTTGGAGGGGGTTTGCCATAATCGCCACGCTTGGCAGGCGGGTTGGCGATCGCAGGATGGTATGATGGTGGAATAAATAGAGAACGCTGCTGCCCATTCTCCGGTAAGACCCTTAGTCGCCTTTTACGACACCCACGGGAAGTAAGGGGTAGGCTTTAGGCTGTATACAGAAAGAAAGCTGGAAACTTATAAGCGCTTACGGGCGCTTGACAGCGCTGGTCCGTTCTACACAAATGAAGCAGGTTGAAGCAGACCAAGCAAAATGTCGGACTCATCGGACGATGATTTGGTTTTGTTAGAAAATGTGTATTTAAAAATGCGAAAAGAAGCTATACATCCCATTAATAGAGAAAGGAAACATTTCGGAGAGTACCATCATTTATTTGTAAATAAATTGAAATTTGATGGTGAAAGGTTTTATAAATATACAAGAATGACTCAAGAAACATTTGATTACATTTTGGATTTAGTGAAAAACCGTTTGATGAAAAATTGGTGTAATTGACATAAACAACCAATCCTTTCAGAAGAAAGTCTTGTTGTCGCCATTCGGTAAGTATAAAACAAATATATTTATCGCTTATTTATTCAAAGATAAAGTTATTTATATATTAGGTAGATTTATAAAAATATTAAAATATATTTTTGTATAGAATAACTTCTGACCTTTAAGGTGACTTTGATGATAAGTAAAAATGAATATTTCATTGATATCGGCCAATCTGATCTCAATAACAAAAATTGACGTTTATAAGTAGTTTTAATTTTTAAGAAAAAAAAACCGTTTTAGGGTAATATATTTTTATTTCTGATTCACATTTTTATAAAGAGGTGTTCTTAATTATGATCCTCACTAAGGTATTCTGATATGCTCTCAGAGAAAGAATGAAAATAATTGTTTAGATCTGATGATTGATTTGTGATTGGTGGTGACTGGAGTGTTGCTGATATCAATTGAGTGGTGTGTATATCTGGTGATTGATGTGTGATTGGTGGTGACTGGAGTGTTGCTGATATCAATTGAGTGGTGTGTGAATCTGGTGATTGATGTGTGATTGGTGGTGACTGGAGTGTTGCTGATATCAATTGAGTGGTGTGTGTATCTGGTGATTGATGTGTGATTGGTGGTGACTGGAGTGTTGCTGATATCAATTAAGTGGTGTGTGTATCTGATGAGTGATTTGTGATTGGTGGTGACTGGAGTGTTGCTGATATCAATTGAGTGGTGTGTGTATCTGGTGATGGATGTGTGATTGGTGGTGACTGGAGTGTTGCTGATATCAATGGAGTGGTGTGTGTATCTGATGATTGATTTGTGATTGGTGGTGACTGGAGTGTTGCTGATAACAATTGAGTGGTGTGTGTATCTGGTGATTGATGTGTGATTGGTGGTGACTGGAGTGTTGCTGATATCAATTAAGTGGTGTGTATCTGATGATTGATTTGTGATTGGTGGTGACTGGAGTGTTGCTGATATCAATTGAGTGGTGTGTGAATCTGGTGATTGATGTGTGATTGGTGGTGACTGGAGTGTTGCTGATATCAATTAAGTGGTGTGTATCTGATGATTGATTTGTAATTGGTGGTGACTGGAGTGTTGCTGATATCAATTGAGTGGTGTGTGAATCTGGTGATTGATGTGTGATTGGTGGTGACTGGAGTGTTGCTGATATCAATTAAGTGGTGTGTATCTGATGATTGATTTGTGATTGGTGGTGACTGGAGTGTTGCTGATATCAATTGAGTGGTGTGTTTATCTGGTGATTGTTGTGTGATTGGTGGTGACTGGAGTGTTGCTGATATCAATTAAGTGGTGTGTATCTGATGATTGATTTGTGATTGGTGGTGACTGGACTGTTGCTGATATCAATTGAGTGGTGTGTGAATCTGGTGATTGATGTGTGATTGGTGGTGACTGGAGTGTTACTGATATCAATTGAGTGGTTTGTGTATTCAGTGATTGATGTGTAAATGGTGGTGGTGATGGCGTATACGGTGAGTACCTAGAGAGAGATGAGTGTGAATAAAAACGTGACTGATATGCATAATCATCTACTGTTTTTTGAATATCATTACGAAATGACAGCAGTCGTTCTTGAGGAATCTTGCGAATATGAGGTAGGAGACTCTTTAGGAACAATAAATTATCATCATCTTCATTTTGACTTCTTTTGTTTTTCAAATACTCCAGTTTTTGCCTCTCTATGTCTAACATATTTTGATTGAATGTGTTGGTTTTTTTTTGCGTACTGAGCTCTCTTTCGGTGATTTGGTGCTTGATGACCTCTCTGAGACGTTGCTTGGGCTGGCTTGATCAGGATTTGAATCGTCTTGATTGAGATTGTCTTGATCGAGATTGTCTTGATCGAGATTGTCTCGATCGAGATTGTCTAGATCGAGATTGTCTTGGTCGAGATTAGAATCACCTTGGACATAGTTAAAATCACTGGTTTGTGGCTCAGATCCCACTGATAATTGACGTTTCGATTAGGTCAGATTTCCCGAAGATTTTCTTGCCTTAATGATATCTTTCAAAAACAGCAGGGATTTGTAATATGGCCATTTTGATTCATAGGAAGTAGATGCTCCATCCCCAGAACGTGGAACTGGAATTTTTCCATGTTCGATTGCAAATTGGTCACTCAAATATTTCCATTTCTTCCTGACTTTGTTCTCTGAAACATAAAATATTTTATTTTTATTTCAGCTATCTTGCAACTGGTGCATCATTTGCACATTTGGCATCTGAATTTAGAATGGGGATTTCTACAGTAAAGGCGATAATTGAAGAAACAATCAGTATAATTATTATGGGATGAGTTACAACCAGTACATATGCCTATACCTACAAAAGAAACTTTCTACTCAATAGCAAACGACTTCAAGAATATTTGGGATTTTCCGAATGCTTTATGGGCTATCGACGGGAAGCATGTACGTGTAATCTGTCCAGATCAGTCAGGATCTATGTTTTTCAATTACAAAAAGTTTTTTTCTATGATTCTGCAAGCAGTCGCCGACGCAAATTATAAATTTACAATAGTTGAAGTTGGTGGATTTGGTAAACAGAGCGACGGTGGAATATTTAAGGCTTCCGAACTATATAAAAATTTAAATACCGGGGAGATGGATATTCCAGAACCGGAATATTTTCCAGTAACGAACGTGAACTACTAATACGTAACTACTAATAAATTTAAGAAATTAATTTTCGTTTGGCTTTTGGATAACTGTTTCTATTCAGTTAATGAATTTTTAAATCAAAAAATATTGACATTGTATAATTAGTAGATACTTGTATTGACATTGTATTAGTAATAAATATTGACATTGTATTAGTAACAAATATTGACATTGTATTAGTAATAAATATTGACATTATATTAGTAATAAATATTGACATTGTATTAATAATAAATATGGATTGACATTTTCGGAATATTTTTTTGACATTATAATAATATTGTTCGATGACTTTTTATTGCATATTGACATTATATAAAATAGTTAGCTTTGAATAACATTTAATTTTTAATTATGTATGCATACAAATAATGTGGTCCATAAAGTACACATATTATTATTACTACTTTTTTTTTCTTTTTTCTCGGAACCATTGGGTCCCGGTCCTTTGGAAGGCGTACGAGGGGCCGAAGCCAACTCGCAGAGGCCCCTTAGGAAATTTTAATGAAATGCGGCACCAACCGACGATTATCCCTGTATGCGCTATGCAAGTGCACCCAAGGATAACCCCCGGTTGGTGTAGGACTATTGCAGGATATGGAAAAATAAAAAGTTGGACTATGGGTTTGGGTGGCTAAAGTGGACTGGTTACCAAGAACTATGGAATAACTACGACCCCTGCTTGATCAATGTTTTATATATACACGGATAAAATGGCAGGGGGTGACTTGCACACTCAACAATGGGCCCCCGGAAACGGTTGCTAGCACATAGTGACGTAGCAACAAGGGGGCAACATGTCCTGAGGTGCTTATGAGGAGTGGAGAGGTATTCCACGGCTATCAGGACAATCCCGGAAGTACGGTCAAGATCCCTACCAGCATCTTACTGGAATACTTCCTTCCTCCGAGCACGTTTGCTCTTGCGAATCTCCACTCAAGCCGGCCAATAAAGGCAAGAATGAGGTGGGAGCTCTGTTCATCGTCATTGTTCACTCCAGCCGGCCAATAAAGGCAAGCCAGAGGTGAGGAACAAGACTTCTCCCTGAAGATAGGGTCCGTGGGGTCGCTACTGCCCAACAGTTCGCCACATGCTGCCCTGCGGATTTCTGTATCTCTCTTGGTCTGGCTCCTCACCTTAGACCTATTCCAGCAAAGTAAACTCTTCCGGCATAGGCCTAGAGTTCGGAGCGCGCAAGCCCCACCACGGCGTCAACGTAGAGATACGGCGGCGGGGTTATTACTACTATTATTTATTTTTTTTGTTTGTTTGATTATTTTCAAATTTTATTTAATATAGCATGATTATATAACTATGTGACTTTGTAAATTAGATAGGTACTCATTTAATATTTCTACACCAGCAATGGTAGTATATATGATTCCGTCTAATATTAAGATCTTTATGTACCATGTACTCAGAAATAAACGATTCTATTCTAGAAAGCACCGTATGTTTTTATAGGCGATGAAGCATATCCATTGCTAAAATATTTATTAAAACCTTTTAGTGGCCGAGATTTGTCTTCAGACCAAAAAAATTTTAATAATCGTCTATCGAGAACCAGAAAATGTGTTGAGTGTGCGTTCGGCATAGCAAACTCAAAATGGCGACTACTTTCTAAATGCATTGAATGTAATGTTGATTTAGCAGAAAAAATTGTTAAATGTACCTATTTGTGTTTTACACAACACTATAATCGATAAAGAAGGTATCGACCGAAATTTTACTCCTGTAAATACAACACATTTAAGATGGAATAGAGCAAATCACCCTACAAATGAAGCAATGAATATAAGAAATATTTACGTTGACTATTTTTCACACAATACATTGACTTACAACAATTAATTATTTAACTTTATCTACTCTCACTAACATTAATGGCATAGCTATGACATCACAACCTAAACAACATTTTATTCAGACATATTTAAATAAAGAACTTATAAAACTTAACTGTTTATTAACTTTACAGTCGAGAAACAAAAATAAAATCAATTAATACTTACCGTCTTCATTCATTGCCTCGCTTATTTGTTTCCAACATTTGTCAGTCACGTTTCTATTACAATGCCTTTTATCCCTTTTGTCCCACACAGGTAGCTTACTGAAGACTAAGGATATCAACATGTCACTATCCATTTTAATATTTATCAAAATAAATATGCCTGTCGTAATTGCACGTGTTGTCGCAGTTGTTTATTAATTTTAAATGGCAGCGCCCAGCGCTGACCAGCGCGTGTTGAAGCTTGTCGGAACTTGTCGGCACCGTTCAGTGCTTCTCGGCGCGCGTTCATATATTTTCCTGCGCGGGTTACCAGCGCTGTCAAGCGCTTATAAGTTTCCAACTTTCTTTCTGTATACAGCCTTTTAGATGGTAATAAAATCCTTTTAATTTATAAGTACTATTTTATACCACTAATTAGAAATTTTATACCTCTCAATTATCCTAGACTAGCTTCTGCCCGCGACTTCGTCCGCGTGAAATTTCACCCAAGAGGGTGAATGGGGGGACCCCATTCACCCTCTTAGGGATGGAATTTCGAAAAACCCTTTCTTAGTGGATACCTACTCTTCACAAAGAACATATACTCCAAATTTCATATCTCTAGGACCAGTGGTTTAGGCTGTGCGTTGATATAGCAGTCAGTCAGTCAGGACTTTGAATTATATATGTATAGATAAATAGGTCGTGCTGGAAAGATTCCTTGCTAGCACGACCACGCTAAAATTCCAGTTGGCAAAAAAGTTGATGAAACGGGAGCATGCTTAAAAATGTTTACTTACTCATTGTTTACTCCTATTTCATTACTGGTAAATTGTCGTAAATTGTTACAAAAGCAAAAAAACATTTTCTGCATATAAGCCTGTATATGATTTTTATACTTGACACTTTGACATATTTAACGCCATCTATAAATGTAAAAATTAAGAATAAACGTTTGTCAAACAATAATAAAAATATATGGTCGTTTGTTGTAGCTGTTACCCGCGGGTTTTCCCGCTTGTACATATTGATAATAAAACTTTTTTCATGCAGGAATAAGATGGTTTTCCGGGAAAAAAGATCTCAGACCTAAGAGCTTTAAGAGCAATTTTCTGATAGGCAGAAAATTTATTTTTGCTTTTGTAACAATTAATGAAATAGTAAATAATGAGTAAAAATTTTTATGCATGCTCCCGTTTCATAAACTTATGCCAGTTGGAATTTTAGCGTGGTTGTGCGTTCTAATTAATGGTATAAAATAGTACAAATTAAAAGGATTTTATTACCATCTAAAGCTATAATGCCAGCTAGAATTTTAGCGTGGTCGTGCCTAATTTTAGGTAACTATAAAATAGTACAAATTAAAAGGATTTTATTACCATTCAAATTCAAATTCAAAATAATTTATTGTGGATCATAGGTTCATAAGATGGTGTGTTAGTTACAGATAAGTCTGCTATGTCCCGCCATTGCGGCATAAAAAATTCACATTTAAGTTTGGTTCATAGTTACAATACAATACATCAAATTGTCATGCAATACATTAAGATTAAATTAGTATAAATTTTTGTCAAATTACAAATTAGTCATGAGTAATATTTAGTATGTACTCATTTCAAATTACAAATTCAATTCAATTCAAAAGTCAAATTACAAATTAGTCCTGAATAATATTTATGTCAAATTACAAATTAGTCCTGAATAATATTTATGTCAAATTACAAATTAGTCATGTTACAAAAATAGTATCATTCAATGTATTGTCATTTAGAAATTCTCTTATAGAGTAATAACATTTACTTATCAATAATTCATGTAGTTTTTTTTTTAAAGGCATTTATATCGCTCATATTTCTAAGAAAAGGTGGAAGTTTATTAAAAACACGTGGGCCCATACAAAAGATGCTCTGATGCAAAAGCTTTGTTTTACTGGCTACGGTCCGCAGCTTGTCTTCCATCTAAAGATAATGCCAGCTAGAATTTTAGCGTGGTCGTGCTGGGAAAGAATCTTCCCAGCACGACCTATATAACTAGGATAATTGAGAGGTATAAAATTTCTAATTAGTGGTATAAAATAGTATAAATTGAAAGGATTTTATTACCATCAAAAGTTATAATGAATGCGTTCATGGTCGTGCTACGAAGTACAACACCTAGTTCATCATTTCTGAATTCGAGATTCCTATGGATAGAATTAAACATTGCACATGTAAGCGGGTATGCCCTTTAGATAACTCAAACTACTTCCTATCATGTGAACCATTGGCCTGTTTGCTTACCAATAGATTAACCAACTAAAACTTACTTGTTGTCTCCCTGGCTCTTCGTTTCTGCTTGGATACTTCTTGTTCTTCTACCACTTCAGTTTTAAACTCCATTAAAGGTACATCATCTTCTAAATCGGATTCGGAATGGTTTGGTTTTATATCTGCTACATCTAGATAGCAATTGTCCAAATTTTCCGGTTCCAGATCTGTAAGTAAATAAAAAAAGACAAGAGTATTACTTGTTTATTATTAATATATGTTTTATTTCACAACGTAATGTGGTTATCGTTAAATTAAACTTGACTTGCCACTTGATCTTTGAAGAAGCTCAAATTTTGCTCAATATGAAATACATAGATTGGGGGCTTGTGGCTAAGTACATACAGACGACAACAACGCAGGCTGCTAGGTAAGGGCAGTCGTCAGAAACAGGCCACTGCCGCTAAGCCGGTCAATCCGACTAGCGGCCAGCTGAACTTCGCCGCCGGAAAGCGGTCGCAGGTAGGGGCCGGCACTAGCCGACCTGCGCCCGGTCAGCCGCCAACCGGTGTTCCGAAGGATCAGGTAGGTAACTCCAGCACACAGCGACCCGATTGGAAGGATCAGGCTGCGGCCAAGCGAGCTCTCAACGAGACTTCAACACCTCGGGGAGAGCATAAGCGGCCGCGTCTTGATCAATCCAGACGGGTCCCTCATAGAAGCTACGCCCAAGCTGCCAGCGCAACCCTGGACGTCGCGATTACCTGCGAACGCACAGGGATCCCCAGCGGGGAGGTATCGGATCAGGTACTCGCTGCCATCCAGAGGCAGATTATCCTTGAGGCCTGCTCCCCCAAACCAGACACTCCGGGACCGACGTTCAACGCCAAGCCGCTGGTCGCCGGGAGCGTCGTGAAACTGTGGTGCGGTAACGACCACACTTTAGCCTGGCTGAAGAAAACAGTCTCCGACCTCTCTCTCCGTATCAACATCCCGTTGGTAGTCAAGAGCCAGTCGGAGATCGAAAAGCGAATAAGATGTGGCATCCTAATCCCAGACGAGCAGGGGGTATATGGAGAGTCGACCAATATTGGCCGCGCTCTCAGCTACCAAAATCCCTGGGTAGATATAAAGAGGTGGGTGCTGCTCTTTGCCTATAAGCAGGCTGAGCAATGGTTCGTGGTGGTCGGCGTCCCTGTGGACCAAATCCCGACCCTGATGAAGGCCGGACGCCGACTCTCAATCGGACTGGGAGCGGTGTACGTGAAGTTCCAGGGTCGGAACGGTAGGTTCACCGACACCCCTCAGGGATGGGACCCCGCCACGGGTACCCTTGGTGAGGTGCCAGACCAGCCGCAGACACCAGTGGGGGAGTCATCTCCCACTACAAGCAACCCGGAGGCATCCGCGACTGAACCTGCCCCGGCAGGGTCGGCCGCCCCCGCTGCCGCCACCGTGGGCGCCGTCCCCTTATCTGGTACGGAGCTGGACGACATGATCCTGTCCCCGGCTTCGACCCAGGGGGGGGTGCTGTCCCCCCTTCTATGGAATCTGATGATCAATGACCTCATCGCCAAACTCAACGCCAACCGCTTTTACACAGTAGGTTATGCCGATGACCTTGCAATCCTAGTGTCGGGGAAGGTGACGGGCACGATATGCAACCTCACTCAGCAAGCGCTACGAATCGTAGAAAAATGGTGCAGGGATTTTGACCTATCAGTGAACCCTACTAAGACCGAGCTGGTCATGTTTACCCACAAACGAGCTATGGGCCCTTTCCGCCTACCAAAACTGTTCGATACTGAACTCCAGTTGGCCAACGAGGTAAAGTACCTTGGTGTCACACTAGACAGTAAGTTAAACTGGAGCAGTCACCTGGACAATAAACTGAACAGGGCCTGCATAACCTTTTGGCAGTGCAGGAGAATGATAGGTAAGAAGTGGGGCCTATCCCCTAAAATTACACTTTGGCTGTACACTGCAGTGATCCGCCCCATGATCACCTACGGGGCTGTGGTCTGGTGGCCCCGCACCAAGCTAGTTACAGCCGCCAACAAACTACAACGCATGCAAAGACTAGCCTGCATGGCGACTACAGGTTGCATGAGGACTACTCCGACGGCAGCAGTTGAAGCCATCCTGGGAATCCCACCGCTCCATCTGTTCATACAACAGGAAGCGACGATAGCGGCAGTACGTCTTGATACACTAAATCTCTGGGGTAAGAGTATCACACCACACACCATGCTGCTTGAGGGACTACACAAGGAGTTCCCCATCACGAAAGCCATTAAAGACAAGGTACCCAAACCTTTTATCTTTGATAAAAAATACAAGATCCAACTTCACGAGGATCGTCGATGCGAGGGGCTACGACCTACGGAGCTGCGCATCTTCACGGATGGATCTAAAACAGGTAGTGGCACAGGTGCTGGAATCTTTTCGGAGGATCTCAACATACATATTGCCACACCATTGGGGGCCCACAACACAGTGTTCCAGGCCGAATGCATGGGTATTTCTCTGGCAGCTTCAGCCATTATGGCTAGGGAAGTAAAAGACCACTCAATCCGCATACTCTCAGACAGTATGGCTGTTCTGCAAGCGCTGAACAGTTATACAGTTGACTCTGGGCTTATATACGAGTGTCACCAGCGCCTCAACCAGGTGGGTAACCTCAATAAAATAACCATTCAATGGATCAAAGGACACAGCGGTTCGCTGGGCAACGATGCAGCCGACGAGCTTGCCAGGAGAGGTTCTAGCATGGCACCTGTGGGACCTGAGCCCATCGCGCCACTTCCCTTCGGGTTTTTACGCACTCTGGTAAGGAAACGCACCAGAGACCAACACGACAAACTTTGGACGGATCAAGGCGATTGCAGGCAGGCTAGGGAAGCACTTCCCACTTTGGATCCCCGCCTCACGAAACAGGTTCTCCGTCTAACTAAACAAAAGCTGCGTATAGTTACGGCAGCTTTAACTGGCCACGGGTCATTTAATAAACACCTCTATGTCATAGGAGTAACAGACAGTCCGCTGTGCAGGGCCTGCATGGAGGATGACGAGACAGCGGCACATGTGCTTCTAAACTGCCCGGTGATCACCACGTACAGGGCAAAGTACTTCGGTAACCCAGGTACCCTACGCGAGACGGTCAGCAACATCAAGGCGTTGCTGGCCTTCCTTGAGGAGCTGGGGTGGATCGAACCTTGAATACATGTAAAACTAATTTCGTGTGTTTCAGTATTAGTGCACGAACTGAACCGACGGATGATTTTAAAATTAAAATACACGATTGTGAGGACTTCAAAAATAAAAATTGTAAATGCCCAAAAATAAATAAAGTAAAACAAACCAAATATTTAGGGGTGGTAGTAGACCAGAGATTATCTTGGTATCCCCAAATCGAACAAGTTGCTAGCAGGGTTAGAAAACTGTGTTGGTTATTTAGTACACTAAGACATATTGTGCCAAAAAATATAATTAGTCGTAATAACACTTCTAGAAATCTCCTTAATGAGATATACGTCGCTTTGGCTCAGTCTGTCTTGGTGTACTGTATTCCTAACTGGGGAGGGTCAGCAAAAACGAAATTCATAGAAGTAGAGCGTGCACAACGTGCCCTGATAAAAACTATGTATTTTAAGAAAATGAGATATCCCACAGATAGTCTTTATAAGTTAAGCGAATTACTCTCAGTAAGAAAATTATACATAGTTCAAATTATATTAAAGAAACACAAGACCCTACCTTACGATGCATCTAAACTAGCAAAGCGAAGAAAGCATGCTGTTGCAGAGGTCCCCCAAACAAAAACTTTGATTGCCTCCATGCAATTTAATACACGGTCTTCTCGGTTATATAATAGAATAAATAAAGAAATATGTATATATAAAAACCAATATTATGAATGCAAAAAAAAATTACTGAAATGGATCAAACCACTTACTTATAAGGAAACGGAAGAGCTCTTGAAAATCACGACATAACCTATACTCTCACACAGGCACATAAACACACAACGCACACACATACTCGTACACACGCGCACACACACCCTCACACACACTCACTCACACACACAAACTATACATATGCCAATCTTGTCTACTTACATAAGTTAAATATGTTATTAATATTTTTCTTTATTTTGTTATGGAAGAGCGGAGTCTTCTAACACAGGCATTGTTTGCTTAAAAGAAGGCTCCAATCACAAACTAATTGTTGTAATCTGGTTGAAGAAATAAACAATTTTTGATTTTTTTTTTTGATTTGAATAATCGATTTTCCCACCCGTACGCAAAATACGCGCATTGACGTGGAGTTGCGGAAACCAGCCCGTAATACCAATTACCAATAAGTACATATTAACAGTTGCACGGGTCCATGGCTCAGGTTAAGCTGTGCTTGCCGCGGTTGGTCCGTGGATGGGTGACCATCTTAAAATAACAGGACCCCGCTGTGCCTCAGAAAGCACGTTAAGCCGTTGGTCCCGGCTGTCATTCGTGGATCTTTGACAGTCGTTATGGGTCATCAGAAGCCCGAAATTCTGACAACTAGTTTTACTAAGGGGTATCGTATTACCCAGTGACTGGGTTGTGGAGGTCAGATAGGCAGTCTCTCCATGCAAAATACTGGTATTCAGCTGCATCCGGTCAGACGGGAAGACCCCAACATAGTTAGGAAAAGGCTAGGCATATGATGATGATGATGAAATGAATAAGACTATCTTTAATTTATTGAGGGCTGATTTTTCCATCGCCAGATAACTTTTATTCAAGGAATAAATTTGACATTTGACAGTTTTTGTATGAAGTAACTGTCACAATTTCAAAATTATTCCTCGAATAAAGTTATCAGATGATTGAAAAATCAGCCCTCATTGAAATTATTTTATGATAAATATTATTTTTATTCTTAAAAACATACCATCACTTTGATGTTCCTCCGTTGGCTCAATAATATCATATAATCTATCACAAGCGGCTGGCAATTCTTCTTTAACAGCAATGCTTTCTGTTTGAACAACATCAACTATACTTATGTTCTCTGTTGGAGATTTAATAAACCCACTGTAAAACTTAAAGTGGTCTTGGTTTAATACAGGATTTGGCTGCAAAATATGATAATTATAGTATTATTAAAACATGCTGGTGATCACAGCACACGAGCATAAACCTTTTCCATTATACTAAAGTCACTCCGCAAGTGAGGATAGTTAAGAAGATCCGATACGCCCTGGAAAGATGGCCATGCTACCAATCTCACTGGCCACTGTACAAGGTATTGTTACATAGCTTGCACTGACATGAGAGTAGACCGATATCAAACAGCCACATACATGTTTCTTTCAGAAGTTGTAGCAGTATTATGTGGAGTATTTACGTGTAATCATTGTAAATCCTCCAATTGACAAAAGCATACATATAGACATTCAGCAATAGATGGTATTCATAATCAGCCTATAATGTTCACAATACTGGGACACAGGCCTCCTCTCAGTGAGAGGGAGTGGGCCATAATCCACTTCGCGAGCCCATTGCGGGTTGATTGATGTCATAAGTCTTAAAATTGTTTAGTTCTGTAACATGCTGTTTCCTCACAATATTTTCCTTCACCATTTTGAGAACAGTGGTGATGAAATAAAATACACAAAGTAAAGTGCCTGCCTGGGTTCCAACAAATAACCTACAACTCATAAAATAGGAACCAACACCACTGTGCCGCCACTGCTCTCATGGTATGGTTGGAGAGAAATCCAGACACAATAGATATAATTAGAAATTATGAAAATAAATGGCTATAGAACAATTCCTCACCTCATAATCCTCATTGATCATCTGAGCAAACAGCTCTTCGGCTTCCTGACATTGTCTCAGTAATCGGTAGCATTGCTTTAGTTTAGCACAGCAGATGAAACAAGCAAGAATCGGTCTACTGTCTTCAGTCACAAACTGCAACAAAATTTGTATTACACTATTTTGTTTTTATGACGAAATTACTTCTATTCTATACAGTAATGGAGGTCCTTTCTGCTTTCACTGTGCATCTTACAGAGAAGGCACGAGCACTGATTGCTACTCATTCTCAAGGCAGATTTGCAATTGAATGTACATATTTATTTTAAGTCCATGTTTCCTCATGCTGATTGACATGGCAATAGAGCGCATATAAAACCTAACAAATCCGCCCCTAAGACGACCCACTGACCAACCTAACAGGTTATTTACCTAACTTATTAAAAATAACAACTTACTGGGATATCAATCAGCTTCTCATAAAGTTCGTGCAAGTTCCTGTTGACCACTATATACATGCGGACATTCTCCGCTAAACATATTCTACACATTGGCAGTTTTTCCATCTTTTAACTCACAAAGTATCAGATAAGATATTAAGATCCACTAAGTATTTATTATAGAAAAACACAGTTGCGTTGCGTACACTTAGCGAGGCGAGAGAGGCTTGTTTTATTCATGTTTGGACCGTTGCAGGTGGTGTCCTGTAATTTCTGTCTACGTCTGTGGGACGTGGGACTGGGAAGAAAGCGTAATTTTATGTATGTTTAATGGTATAGTTACTTCACAAATAGCAAGAAAAACATTTCATCACAGTACAACAACCAAAAAGAGTAAAGTTGGTACCACAGACTACTTAGAGATACTACGTATGTCAACAAGAAAGAAGGCACCAATCACCATGGGTCATCTAGTTCTATTCTTCTGGAGTTATACTTTTTTTTAAATTGACAGATGAACATTTGTTTTGACTATTAAAAATACAGAAAATACAATCTAAAAAAATAAAAGTGCATTCAGTTTAAAGTGAAAATGTATCAAAAAACAAAACTAACAAAACTATAGCTTAATAATATGTTAAAAAAAAAAGTTATTCAAAAAAATAAAAAAACCCGACTGCGGTAAAAAACTGAAAAGTTAAAAACAAGCCCATTTTAAATTAAATAAAAGTTGGAAGCAGGCGGGACCCATTTGAATTTGAAAATATAATAAAAATGATTATATGGGTCCCGCCTGCTTCCAACTTTTATTTAATTTAAAATGGGCTTGTTTTTAACTTTTCAGTTTTTTACCGCAGTCGGGTTTTTTTATTTTTTTGAATAAGTAACTTTTTTTATTTCCAGCTTTTTAGTTTACAAAATAAATGTGAAAGATTTCGCAGACGATTTAGCTCTTGGTACGTGTTTTTTACGATTTGTCACTTCGAATTACTTTTAACCATATAAGTTGTATATATTTTTGTAATCACCTTTAAAAACCCTTTATTTTGATACCCCACTCGATAGATTTCGAGAAAAATAATTTTTTTTGAAGACATAATATTGCGCCAAAAATCGGCCATTTTATATTTTTTCAATTTTGATATACCCAGTGACACTCGCGCCACCAAGACAAATCTAAAGACGTATAATTTATCAAAATCCGTTCATTCGTTTAGAAGTTACGAGGGAACAAAGAAACGGACATACATACATACATACATACATACATACATACATACATACAGGTCAAACACATAACCCTCCTTTTGGGCTTCGCCGCAGTCGGGTAATAAAGACGGACTTAAAAGCCCAGAAGCCAGACATTAAATTCCCGAAAAAAAAACCAGTAACAGCTGTCAATGTCAAGCTCGGCTCTCTGTCAAGTAAAACAAGCTGTCACACTCACAATAAATTAACATGTGAAAATTGTACAAATGCAAAGTTTATTTTATCACACGAAAGCACAGAACACTACTCCTACCTACCTAGCCTGTGTACCTAGCACCACAGAGTACATTATAGTATACTGAAACCTAGCACGAAAGTGTTGATTTGTACTGGCTTCGGCAGTACATATACTAAAATTGGAACGATTTTACATGTTTTTCTAATGGTTTTCCTGCTTATTTTTAAGTAATTAAACCAATAAACATACCGCATACGTACGCCTTCTTCCCAATGATATTATAAGTAAAAACACTTATTGCTTCTTCCCATGTTCATAGACAGAAACTACAGGACGCCACCTGCTACGTCCTAAACGTGAATTTATACGAGCGTTATTTGTACGCAACGTTACAGTGTTTTTCTACAATATAAATAGTTGTTCATAATACCATATCTGATACTTTTTAAGTTCAAAGATGGAAAAACTGCCGATGTGTAGGATATGTTTAGCGGAGAATATCCGCATGTATATAGTGGTTAACAGGAACTTGCACGAACTTTATGAGAAGCTGACTGATATACCAGTAAGTTGATGTTTTTTGTAAGAGTTAAGAATATTACCTATTACGTTTGAAATGCCTCTCCTGCACAAAAATTCTTCCTTGAGCAAGAGTGGTGATCAAGGCTCATGCCTTCTCTGTAAGATGCAATGCGACATCATTAAGGGCGACCAACTGTTGGTTGTTTGGCTTGGACAGCATTACTTTATAGAATAGAAGTATTTTCTTCATAAAAACAAAATGGTGCAAGACAAATTTTCTTGCAGTTTGTAACAGAAGACATTAGACCGATTCTTCTTTGTTTTTTCTGCTGTGCTAAAATAAAACAATGCTACCGATTACTGCAACAATGTCTGGACGCCGAAGAGCTGTTTGCTCAGAGGATGTATGAGGATTATGAGGTAAGATATTCTTCAACAGCCATTTATTCCTATAATTTCTAATTCAGTATAATGCGGAAGTGCTTCCTCTAGCTCATACCTATTGTGTTTGGATTTTACTCTGAAAACGGTCCTCTCTCATGTCAGCACAAACTATACAACAGTAGCTTGTGCAGTGGTCAGTGAAGTTGTTAGCATGGCTGACTCTCCAGGGTACATTGGAGTGCCCTCACTTGTGGGGTTATTTGTGACTTCAGTATAACGCATAAAGTTTGTGTTTGTGGGACTGTGAACAGCAGCATATTTTCCTAATATTGTAATTATCTTTTTACAGCCCAATCCTTTAATAAACCAAGATCGCTTAGAGTTATTCGGAGGGTTTGTTAAATCTCAAATAGTGCACATAAGTATAGATGATGAATGTGAAACAGAAAGTACTGCATTCAAAGAAGAACTACCAGATGTTTGTGAGGGAGTAGATGACGTTATTGAGCCAAAGGATGAACATCCTTGTGATGGTATGTTTTAAGAACAAAAATAATATTATCAGAAAATAATATCTTTAAACAATTGAAAATAAAGTCTATTCATTTTATATCAATCAAAAAATGTTTAGAGCTATTTCAGACTTGGCAGTCATCATCTGCCTAGCCATTTCCCAACAATGTTGGGGTCGGCTTCCAGTCTAACCAGATGCAGCTGAATACCAGTATTTTACATGGAGCGAATGACGGCCAGGACCAATGGCTTAACGTGTTTTCCGAGGCATGGAGGGGTCACGGTATATAAAGATGTTCACCCATCCACAGACCAACCGCTGCAAGCGTAGCATAACCTAATCGATTGACCTGTGCGGATGTTATTATTTCGCCATGGGCCCCCAGTATTTCAAACTTGGCAGTGGCCAGCTGGAGTGAATACTAACGAGGAACAGAGCCGAAGTGGCGATTCGCAAGAGCAAACATGCTTGGAGGAAGGAAGTATTCCTGTAAGGGCTTGTAGGGATCTTGACCATCTGCCGGGCTCTGGGATGGTTCTGATAGCCGTGGAATACCTCTGCACTCCCCAAGCACGTCAGGACATGTTGCCCCCTTGTCGCTACTGCACTATGTGCTAGTGTCCAGGGCCCACTATTGTGTGTGCAAGTCACCCCCTGCCATACTTTAATCTTTGTAAGTATTTTATATAAAACATTGGTCAGGCAGGGGCCATAGTATAGCCACCCGAATATGTTTGTTTAATGATCAATATCGATCGATCGATTAGGTTATGCTACGCTTGCCGCAGTTGGTCTGTGGATGGGTGACCATCTTTACATACCGTGACCCCTCCGTGCCTCGGAAAGCACGTAAAGCCGTTGGTTCCGGCTGTCATTCGTGGATCTTTGACAGTTGTTACGGGTAGTCAGAAGCCAGAAACTCTGAAAACCAGTTACCAAGGGGTATCGTATTATCCAGTAACTGGGTTGTGGAGGTCAGATAGGCAGTCGCTCCATGAAAAATACTGGTATTCAGCTGCATCCGGTTAGACTGGAAGCCGACCCCAATATAGTTAGGAAAAGGCTAGGCAGTTGATGATGATATTTGTTTCCATAACTTGCAACAGTCCTACACCAACCGGGGTTTGTCCTTGGGTGCACTTGCATAGTGCGTACAGCAATAATCGTCGGTTGGTGCCTCATTTCATTAAAACCGTTTAACGGGCTTCTGCGAGTTAACTTCGGCCCTTAGTATGCCTTCCAAAGGTCCGGGATCCGAGGGTCCCGAGATATGTGACAGACATTTTTAAAATAAGTAACACTCTTGACTGTTATTGTTTACTTACAGAACTAGACCCCGAAAATTTAGAAAATAGCTGTCTAGATGTAGCAGATATACCACCACATCATACTGAATCAGACTTAGACGATGATGAACTTTTAATGGAGTTTAAAATTGAAGAGGAAGGAGAAGAAATATCTAAGAAGAAACGAAGAGTCAGTGATACGAAAAGTAAGTATTAGTTAGTTAAATCTGTAGGTAAATAAACAGGCCGGCAAGATGAACGGCTACCGCTAGCAGCATTCATTCACGAATGTAACGCTAAGATTACCCTCAGCCCTCTCGCTGTGTTTCTGCCCCGACGCTACCGCAGACAGTCACCACCAGGGAGCATGACGAGCTTGCTTTCCGTTGTTCAGACAATAATAAATGATACAGTCACGCACGCGGGGCGCATCCGAGTTTATTCCGCGTGCGGGAGCATATCCGCATGACATATAATAACACCTGAACGTACTAGGACTGAGTAACTCAAACCCCTTTAGTAATAATACACAACATCACGTCTGTGTCACCCGCAGGGTCAGAGGTGTATAGTATGCACACCTACATGACATCGCCGTATGTAGGTATGATCAATAAATAATACACCTACATTCCGCGGTATCACATTATAAAAATAACTCTCAAGAGCGGCCTATTCCGATTCGATCCCGCAATCCGGCGTGTGCGTTACCCCAGCCAGGAAATGTCGAAAATCGTCATAATTATAAAACTATCAGCTTACCAAATTTAAAAATCTGCTTACCAATTACAGAAGCTGTATATCTAATTATCTATTGCACTTAGATGACGATTTTCGACATTTTCTGGCTGGGGTATTACACCAATCTGGGCCCCATTTGTGGGATTCGTTAGGAATGTGAAAGAACCGATGCCAGTTCGAAATAATGCTCTTAATTTGTAGGTTGTAGGTAAGTATGTATTTTTATTTATTACGACGAAATTAAAAATACGTACGTCTCACGTGGAGTACCTACCATGTTACCACGTTCGACCTTCGCAATTTATCACTCTAAAGTAGGCATACTAGGCATGCCTACTCAAATAACAACGACAACGACGATAACGATATAGAATGATAAAATCGTAATTTGTAATTCGTTCGTAATTTAGCCGTGCTAAGAAAGAATGGGATGGATATTGAGGTCGCCGATAGTGAGGTACAAATGAAAAGTTTTTTTTAAATTTTTCATCATGGGTGTCGTTTTTATTTAGCCACGGGCTAAATAATAACAGCCGCACAGGTCGATCGATCAGGTTAAGCTACGCTTGCCGCGGTTGGTCTGTGGATGGATGACCATCTTTACATACCGAGACCCCTCCGTGCCTCGGAAAGCACGTTAAGCCGTTGGTCCCGGCTGTCATTCGTGGATCTTTGACAGTCGTTACGGGTAGTCAGAAGCCCGAAAGCCTGACAACCAGTCTTACCAAGGGGTATCGTATTACCCCGTAACTGGGTTGTGGAGGTCAGACAGGCAGTCGCTCCATATAAAATACTGGTATTCAGCTGCATCCGGTTAGACTGGAAGCCGACCCCAACATAGTTGGGAAAAGGCTAGGCAGATGATGGGTGTCGTTTTTATGATTTTTAAGGTCACTAAAGCCGATAGTGAGTTCAAAATGAAAATTCAAGATGGCTGCTGTAATTTTTTTTTATATTTCATCATGGGTGTCGTTTTCATGGTTTTCGAGGGTGCTGGAGCCAATAATAAAGTCAAAATGAAAATTCAAAATGGCGGCTGCAAAATTCTTTCAAAATTTTCATCATGGGTGTCGTTTTTAAGGTGTTTGAGGGTGCTGAAGCCAATAGTGAGGTCAAAATGAAAATCCAAGATGACGGCTGTATTTTTTTTTAATTTTTCGTCATGGGTGTCGTTTTCATGGTTTTCGAGGGTGCTGAAGCCAATAGTGAGGTCAAAATGAAAATCCAAGATGGCGGCTGTAGTTTTATTTTTTCGTCATGGGTGTCGTTTTCATGGTTTTTGAGGGTGCTGAAGCCAATAGTGAGGTCGAAATGAAAATCCAAGATGGGGGCTGCGATCACTTTTAAATTTTTCGTTATGGTGTCGTTTTCGTGGTTTTCGAGATTGCTGGAGCCGAAAATAATGTCAAAATGAAAATCCAAGATGGCGGCTGTAATTTTATTTTTTTTGTTAATTGATACTTTTGTTTTATGTTCCTGATTAGTGACCGCGTCTGCCTAAACTAGACCCGGCCTAGTGCCTGCCTACCTATTCTGAAAACCAATGCACGCTACTGCTGAATACTCCTATGCATTAGTATTGCTAGTGTTTTCATTTATTGTAGTATTGTCATCTCCACATTGTATATACAGGGTGTCCCAGAAGACGACGTCAAGCCGCAATCGGATAATAGGCCAAGTTATAATACATAACAGAAAAAAAACTAAGTTGTGTATTAAAAAAATATTGGCACATAAAAAAATCTAAGTTGTGTATTGTTAAATTTATTGGCATTTAAAAAAATTCGAGAAAATCTGCACCCTGTGACAGACTTTTCACTCCTGTTGCTACAAAACTTAACTTCTATTTTTTTTTTTGTTATGGGATGCTGAATAATGTTTTTGTAAACTCTTGTCTAAAATGTAAAGCCAAATGCTCCAGCTTGGAAGAAAAGGTCACTTTTTGTCCAACCAAATATTCAAAATTAATACTTCGCCCAACTTTGACTGACTGTGCTGAAACAAAAATTTACTATGCGAGTTCGGCAAGAAAGAAGTTTTTTTTTCTGATAACTATTATGACTTGGCCTGCTACCCGACTCCGGCTTGACGTCGAATTTTGGGGCACCCCGTAAAACTATTAATAATAACAAATTAAATTCTTCATTAAGTAATCAAATACACGGTCAATAAAAAAAAAATGCTGTAGAATACACCATTTAAATGGCGGGATACTTACATAATTTCACTCCGCACATAACAGATATCACTGTATTATTCAATGTCACCAGAAATTCCTCATTTTCAGTCCTAGTCTGAATCATGCTAGGCGCTGTAATTTTGTCTCCTTACATTGTACTTACCAGATTTATAATTACAGGGACGATCATTGCGAAGAAACCGAAACTAGACACACAAAGGGCAAAACTAGAAGACGCAATTACAGACGAGCAAACGAAAAAAGAAAAATTTGACTCGAAAGTTCTCCGGGCAACTCAAACACGTATCTCCAAACCTGGTACTTATTTCAAAGAGCCTTACAAATGTAATCAGCGTAATTTAAATCAAGTAAAACAAAAACTACAACATACTCATACACATATTGATGAAAAACTCAAATGTGATGTATGTCAAGGTAATTTTAGTACAAAGGGTGCTTTAACAAAACATATTCGTATACACACTGGCGATAAACCTTATAAATGTGATGTATGTCAAGGTAATTTTAGGTCAAAGGGTAATTTAATAGAACATATTCGTACACACACTGGTGAAAAACCTTACAAGTGTAATGTGTGTCCGAAGAGTTTTATTAAAAAAACTAACTTAACTCAACATATTCGTATACACACTGGTGAAAAACCTTATAAATGTGATATATGTCAGAGTAGTTTTAGTACAAGAGGTACTTTAACAGGTCATATTCGTGTACATAATGGTGAAAAACCTTATAAGTGTGATATATGTCAGCATAGTTTTAGTTCAAAGAGATATTTAAAAATACATATTCGCATACATACTGGAAAACCTTATAAGTGTGATGTATGTCATTTTAGTTTTTGTGTAAAGTCTGGTTTAAGACAACATATTCGTATACATACTGGTGAAAAACCTTATACATGTGATGTATGTCAAGGTAATTTTAACACAAAGGGTAATTTAACACAACATATTCGTACACACACTGGAGAAAAACCTTACAAGTGTAATGTGTGTCAGAGTAGTTTTAATAAAAAAACTACCTTAACTCAACATATTCGTATCCACACTGATGAAAGACCTTATAAATGTAATGTGTGTCAGAGTAGTTTTAAAAGAAAATTTACCTTAACTCAACATATTCGTATGCACACTGGTGAAAAACCTTATAAATGTGATATATGTCTACGTAGTTTTATGGCAAAGGGTAAGTTAATAGAACATATTCGTACACATACTGGTGTAAAACCTTTCAAGTGTAATGTATGTCAGCGTAGTTTTAGTCTAAAGGGTAATTTAAGAAAACATATTCGTATACACACTGGCGAAATACATTAAGCCCAGGTCCGCACGGGTGATTTTTTCCCGCAGTGATTTTTTTCGTGCACTGGAATTTCAAGGCATTGCTTAGCACCGATAGTTCAAATTCAAATTCTCTATTGCGAACTAAGTGTAGGTACAGAATTTTGAAGATGTTAACAATATGTAAAGTTCTAGTGCGCGGGGGTGGAGGGGGAATGACACAACGAACCACTAGTTCATAGCACGGTTTATTGCAAACTGGCGACGCATACAATTTGTTCCGCTACCCGCTATGACTTACTACCTAAGTACCTACACGACATCCCTCCTACTTTATTAACAGACCAGTTCTTTCCTTGACTTACAATATATCTAATTATGATTTTTTGTCTTATTTATATGTAACGTTTTTGCCCAATCGACAACTCCGAATTGGACGCGGCTGGGTCGGTACAGGGGTGGTAGGCGGCGTGCTAAACTGTTCCACGACCGGCTCGAACACCACAACTGGTGACGTTTGGTTTCCAATCGCAGTCCCCTCGCGTGAGCTCTTAGCCTCTGACTGCTCAGACTGGATCCCAACAGGCTCCGGAAGTGACACACTCGGTGGTTCCACCAATGGGGGTACTGAATTTGTGGGAATTACCAGTGAACTTCTAGATCTACGTCGAACCTGGTCGAGGTGTCTATGGATTACATTACCACTAGCGTCCAAGATTTTAAAATCATTTTTTCCTGTAGTTTTTATCACAGAACCTGGTTGCCATTTTTCCGCCTTTAAATACTGGCGATACCACACGTTGTCCCCAACTCCTTCTTCTCTATTCACCCTGCCCTTAGCTTCAACTTGTCGTTTCTGCACACCCCGAATCTTAGCTTCCCGGTCCGGTTTCAATGCATCTAACCGGGTTCGTAAATGTCTACCCATTAGTAACATGGAGGGGGTTTCCCCTGTAGAACAGTGTTCAGTAGGTAGTGTAGGTAGTGTAGTAAAAACGTATTAATAGATAATTCAATATTTTTGTTTTCCGTTAAGGCTTTCTTTATTATCTTTTTAATGGTTCTAACCGCATTTTCGGCCGCCCCGTTAGACGCCGGATGATAGGGAGCCGTAAAGATGTGTTCCACTCCGTCATTGTGTAGGAAGGCCGCTAATTCACTACTCGTGAACGGTGGCCCGTTATCCGTAACTATCTGCTTCGGAACACCGAACCTACTCCATAGTTCGCTAAGTCTAGGAATAGTATATCGCGTTGCCGTACTTGATACCAGGAAGACTTCCAGCCATTTCCACGACCAAATACAACTTTCCCTGGATTGGACCTAGGAAGTCTAAATGAAGTCTAACCCAGGGCTTTAAAGGCCAGGGCCAAGGCCGAGGAGGAGCGCTGGGGGGTGCGTCCGCGTGATTAGCGCAGGTGGAACACACGCGGCACTCACGCTCCACTGCCTCGCCTTTGATTTTACTACGCCCATATGCGGCTCATGAATCAACCGTAAAACTCGTTCGCGGCAATCTTGAGGGATAACTGCCCTGTGGCGCACATAATACACCCTAATTCCTCATATAATTCAGTTTTCCTATTAAAATAAGGCTGCATTCCTACTATGTCACATCTTTCCGGCAACCGTCCCTTATGTAAACTAACACCCTGCTTAGAATGGGATCTAAAATTTAATTGTAAAATTATTCTTTCTTCTTTTTTTTGACGTTGCTTTATATTCTGTAATTACTTAAACTCACACCCTGACTTATTTACTTGTAATTTTTTATTTAAATGAAAATCGTTTATTTTTACCATGTTTGTAAATATGTGAGCACCATGTATCTATTAGATAATTAATTTATGTCATGTTTTCATTTTTAATTCTTTTACCTGTTTTGGTATAGTAATTTTATTTTATTTTAGGTGCATCGTCTTCACATATTATTATATAATTAATGTATACAAAATATTGTAAAACATTTTAAAAGAGTAACGGTGGAGTTTCTTGCCCATTCTTCTCCATACGAAAACTACCTTTTGGAATGGGCGACTAGAATCAATTCTATTTTTTCGTAATTTTTGACGTTCAAAAGTGCCTTTTAAGTGCCTACTTGAAATAAATGTTTTGACTTTGACTTTGATCTTTATTTGTGGATTTTTTATTTGTTTGTAATCTAACAATAACGCCTCTTGTGCAAAGTGGAGATAAGTCTGTTCCGGTATTACATCAAGTACCTTCGCCGCACTACTACTCGGCAACCGCGAAACGCCGATAAAATCACTGCCCACCGTTGCATTCTACTTGCTGTCATAGTAGGTATTCCAGCATTAGGTCCTAGAATAGACACCAACGGCCTTATTACAAAACAAGATTTATCTTTAGACCCAGGCTTAAACCATCCAGCCATTTTTAAATTTCGAACTATTATCCGACGAAGCTAAAGTTCTTATTACAAAAACTGACGTTAAACCCGAGTCTAAGTTGTCAATTTTACATTAAGAAATTTACGTTTGTCGGAATAAAGTTCAAAATAGAGTAACTGGCTCGAAGCTTTAGGCTAGGTCTAAAATTAGAACTCGTTTTGTAATAAGACGGCATAGGTTTGTGATCGGTACGCAATGTAAACTTCCGCCCGTACAGGTACTTGTGAAACTTTTTCACACTAAATATAATAGCTAATGCTTCGCGGTGAATCTGTGAGTAGTTTTTCTCCGCGATAGTGAGTGAACGTGACACATACGCGACCGGGCGCTCGCCGTGCGCCCCGCGCTGCGCCAGTACCCCGCTGATGCCCCGTGCGCTCGCGTCACACGTCACGATTACCGGGTTGCTGGGATCATAGTGTGCCAGTACTTCACTACTAATTAGCGCATGTTTTACTTCCTCAAAGCTACGCTCACAGTCCTTATTCCATTTCCACGGAACCTGTTTCCGTAGTGAGTTATGCAACGGTGGTAACATAAAACTAAGATTTTTAATAAATCTTGCGAAAAAGTTTATCATACCTAGGAACGACCGTAACTCCGATACATTGGTAGGAGGTTGCATCTTTAAAATGGCATCAATTTTTGTTGTGTCCGCTCTGATAGGGTATCAGAGCGGACACAACCTTCGATACCACGTACCCTAAATATTTTACACTGTCTACTAGAAAAACACATTTATCCTTCCTTAGTTTCAACCCATTGTCTGCTAACCGCTTTAAAACAGCTTTGAGGGCTTCTAAATGTTCCGTTCTAGTTTTACCCCCTATAATGACATCGTCAAGGAACCCTTGCACATGAGGAATGCCCTGCAATAGATTTGTCGTAATTCGTTGGAAAATACCTACACTGGACGACAGGCCGTATACTAACCTATTATAACGAAACAGGCCCTTGTGTGTGTTAATGACAGTGAACTTTTTAGAATCGTCCAATTCGATTTGGTTATAAGCATTAGACAAATCAATTTTGCTTAGAAATTGAGCTCCATGCAGACCTACCAAAACGTCATCAATCCTAGGTAGTGGGTAACGCTAACGATCGACCAGTAACACCGGATTCAGAGTTGATTTGTAATCCGCACAAATCCGTAAGGTACTATCCGCCTTGTTAACCGGTAGCAATGGTGACGCCCAGTCAGAGCAATCCACGGGTTCAACGATGCCGGCCCGCGGCATCGCGTCGAGCTCAGCGTCAACGCGCTCGCGCAGCGCGTAGGGCAGCGGCCGCGCTCGATGGAACACGGGCTAAGCCCCTTCGCGGACCCGCAATGTGGCCTTACCTTCCGTGTACCGTCCCAGCCCACCGCTGAACACTATACCTGTCGATCAATTTACAAATCTCATTATCTATGTGTATATCACCTTTGTCTATAAAATTACAGTTAAATCTCGGAATCTCAATTTGTAATTCGGCTAACCACTGCCTTCCTATTAAAGATGTAGTACCACCCTCAATGACTAATAATTCTAATTGTTTCTGCATGTTGCCATATCGTACCTACTACTGGTTTAATTATCCCTAAAGGCTTAATTTTTGTTCCATCATAAAATTTTAAAACTGTGTTATCACTTTCAATAGGCAAATGGTCAAACTTATTGTCATAAACTATCCTGCTTATACATGAAATTGCTGTTCCAGTATCTATTTCCATTTTAATTATAACGTTATCTACCCAGATGGGTAAACTTACCGCCTTATAATTATTTAACGACAAAAGATTTAATTCCTCAATGTCCTCGTCCTCGTCACTGGTCCCCAGGCCAAAATCACCGAAATGAACTCCCCGTTTCGTGCCTTTCGTTTTGCCGGCCACTATCAGCCTGCGACTTTTGCTCCTCCCGCTCTGGACATACTCGCCGTAAATGACCCACGCGTTGGCACCTGCTGCACACAAAGTTCCGATAACGGCAACGGCCGTAGTCGTGGTTTGTAGCCCCACACGCCGCACAGCCGCTCAATGTTGTTGACGCCGTCTGGTCCGGCCGAGCACGCCAACTTGCGGACGGTGCCGTCGGTCCCGCTCCGCCACTCCTGCGCCCGCGTCCTTTCCCGACGCGTGCTGCGCTCGGCGTTAGCGCATGAACCGAGCTAGCGCTATTCGCCTCCGTTGCTTCCTTACGCCACTCAACCTCCGCTGCGTCTCTCTCCGCTGCTTCCAGGGATCCTGCCA
The DNA here is from genome assembly GCA_916614155.1 of Mesoligia furuncula. Lineage (NCBI taxonomy): Eukaryota > Metazoa > Arthropoda > Insecta > Lepidoptera > Noctuidae > Mesoligia > Mesoligia furuncula. The sequence continues at coordinate 2,707,607 of OU744817.1, read as the reverse complement.
ATTTTACCGCCTCCGTAAAGGTTATCGCCTCATTTTCCGCGAACAACCGCTGCCGAATGACGTCACTTCTAAGGCCGCAGATAAATTGATCGCGCTTTCGTTCAGGTTAGCGTTGAACTTGCAATTACGTGATAATTTCTTCAATTCTGCCACGTACGCGGCAACGTCTTCCGTTGCACCTTGTCTTTTTTGTCGGAACCGGTACCTTTCCGCCAATAATGATGGTGCCGGTTGTAAATGTTGACGTAACAATTCGCTGGCTTGTGCATATGATAACTCCGAAGGCTTCTTTGGACTGGCTAGATTAACTAGCAATTCATACGCTTCATCGCCCATGCTCGCGATTAATGTAACTTCAATTCTTTCGCGATCTTTTTTACCACAAAATACATCTCAAGTCTATCTGTGTATAAAGACCACAATCCCGACCGCACGTCAAACTCTTTAATCTTCCCGATCGACATTTTCGGCCTTATTATAAAACAAAGATTATCTTTAGACCCAGGTTTAAACCATCGAGCCATTTTTAAATTTTGAACTTTATTCTGACAACTGTAAAGTTCTTAATGCAAAATTGACAACTTAGACTCGGGTTTAACGTCAGTTTTTGTAATAAGAACTTTAGCTTCGTCGGATTATAGTTCGAAATTTAAAAATAGCTGGATGGTTTAAACCTTGGTCTAAAGATAAATCTTGTTTTGTAATAAGGCCGTTTGCGTTTTACGTATTTGGCCACTAATTGTTTTAGTAATATTATAACCACACGCGACACGTTTTATTATACAGTTACCGGCACGTAACTTGGCAAGAGATTTTCGTAGTGGGGGAAGTTCGCGCATATAAAAATGTATGAAATTGTGCGTGCGCAAACTTCCCCCACTACAAAAACTCTTGCCAAGTTACGTGCCGGCAACTATACTCGTCGCCAATGTAATGTTCTAGTGCGCGGGGGTGGAGGGGGAATGACACAACGAACCACTAGTTCATAGCACGGTTTATTGCAAACTGGCGACGCATATAATTTGTTCCGCTACCCGCTATGACTTACTACCTAAGTACTTACACTACACAATAGGTAGGTTCTTAGAACTTAGTTGCCTGTTATGGCATTGCAATTTAAATCGTTATAAATATTAAAAAAGTATGCACTTGATAATCAATATTACAGTTATACAGTTTACATTATATTATATGAATTATCATTATTCACACATTTTCTATCATAATTATCATACTATTCTTATAATTTATATCACATCATAATAAGTATCACAATAATGTGAATACTAAATAATTATTTTTCATCAAGGAATTCTTTTACAGAGTAATATGCCTTTTTAACCAGGAAGTCTTTTAGCTTCCTTTTAAAAATAGCAATTGAATGTAGGTTCATAATGTCCATGGGTAGCTTATTATATATTTTTATACCCATACAAAAAATACTATTGCTATAAACTGCAGTGTGAGATGTTTTATTGCGTAATGTATTTTTAAGTCTACTGTTCGTTAATGTGTCATAGATGCTGAAGTATGATTTAACTAAAATTGAGGCCGCGTAGATGTATAGAGCAGGGAGGGTTAATATCTTGAGGTTTGTGAAATGAGGTTTACATGAATCTGTTTGGTGTATCCTACATATTGTTCTAATACACTTTTTTGTGCCTTGAACGCAATTCTTTATCAGTTGAGTATCCCCAATATAGTATCCCATAAGATAGAGTGGATCCGACATAGGCATGAAATGCACTAAGTAATGTGGTTTGGTTAGATACTTTTTTGTGCATGTAGAGGGCATAAAAGAATTGATTTAATTTGCTACATACACTATCTACATGTGTTTTACCTAGAAATATTGTACTTGTAACCTCAGATACAGTTGCATTATTGTACTCAATAGATAATGGAATTGAGTTTGCGTTTTTGTTCTTGAAATTTATGTAATGGGTTTTTGTAAGATTTATTTTTAGATTGTTTATTGTAAGCCAATTTATTAATTTAGATAGGGAATCATTTATTTCTAGTTCATGATTTATATTTTTGTTATTTGTGAAAAGAGCCGTACTGTCATCTGCAAATAAAACCATAGGGTGTCGAATAGCGTTAGGTAAATCATTAATATATATGAGAAATTGTAATGGACCTAGTATCGACCCTTGAGGTACACCACATTTTATAAATCTTGGGCTCGATGTATAATTAATTTCTGTTTTTGTGGATGGACATAATCGTGTTATTTCAGTGAACTTATTCTATTACTGAAATAGTATTTGATTATTTCTAGTGCTTTACCTCGAACTCCGTATATTTCTAGTTTATATAGTAGTAGTCCATAACAACACAATCAAAAGCTTTGGTCATGTCCATGTATAGGTCTGTGACTTGATTTTTTTTATCTAGTGCCGTTATAATTTTTTGTTAAAACTGGTGCATTGCTGTATAAACTGATTTCCCTTTTCTAAATCCAACTTCGAAATATTCATTAAGAATATAACGCGTCCAAAAACGAAGACAGTTGACAGGGCTACTGATTCTCGATACGATACCATCAAATAATCTGATTTTTTTTTAACAATTTCACAATTATTTTTTAGCATTTTTCGTACACTATGCTGTGAGAACAGTTAAATGAAACCATTATTTGCGATTAAACACATTTTTTTTCTTTACTTCTCGCATCCATCGGGTTCCCGCGGCCTGCACAAGGTCGTCGAAACATCTTGTGGGAGGCCTTCCAACGCTACGTCTTCCGGTACGCGGTCGCCACTCCAGATCATTTCGGCCCCATTGGCCATCTGTTCTGCGAGCAATGTGCCCTGCCCACTGCTACTTAAGTTTGGCAATATGTCGGTTACCTTGGTCCTCCTGCGGATATCCTCATTCCTGATTCGATCACGCAGGGAAACTCCATAGCTCTCTCCATTGCCCTTTGGGTGACTTTCAGCCTTTTTATAAGGCCCATTGTGACTGACCACGTTTCAGTGCCATAAGTCATCACTGGCAACACGCACTGGTCAAAGACTTCCGTCTTGAGACACTGAGGTATGTGGGACGAGAAGGTATTGCGTAGCTTCCCGAACGCTGCCCAGCCGAGTCGGATTCGACGATCGACCTCTTTTTCGAAGTTAGACCTACCTAACTGGACAGTTTGTCCTAGGTAAACATACTCGCCCACGACTTCGAGTGTAGTGTCTCCGATCTTTGTGAGAGTGGGTGTTACATGGGCATTTGACATGACCTTGGTTTTGCCCATGTTCATTTTAAGACCCACTCTTTCGGAGGCTCTACTGAGGTCATCGAGCATTGTACTGAGGTCCTCCATAGTCTCAGCACTGTCTCACACCTCGCTGCAAAAGGATAGGTTTCGAGGTCTGATCCTGGAGTCGGACTGACATAGTGGCGTTTTCGTACCGACACTTCAGCACATCGATGTACCGATAGTCGATCTGGCACCGTTGAAGAGACTGCAGCACAGCCCATGTCTCAATCGAATCAAAGGCTTTCTCGTAGTCCACAAACGCTAAGCAGAGAGGCAGGTTATATTCTTCGGTCTTCTGTATAACCTGTCGCAGCGTATGTATGTGGTCTACGGTGCCAAAGCCTTTACGGAATCCGGCTTGTTCGGGAGGCGTCAAACCTGCGCGCGAGACGTTTTGTGATGACTCTCGAAAACAGCTTGTAGACATGGCTCAGAAGTGAGATGGGCCTATAATTCTTAAGAAGGGCATTGTCGCCCTTCTTAAAGAAAAGTATCACCACACCTCTGTTCCATGCCTGTGGTGTTTTGCCCTCGAGTATGATGACGGAATCAAACAGCTTCTGAAGGGCCTTAAGAACGTGTTTTCCGCCGGCCTTCAGGAGCTCGGCCGTAATTCCGTCATCACCCGGCGCCTTGTTATTTTTGAGCTGCTTCAGAGCCATCCTCGTACAGGCTGACGTCCGGAATGTCTTCGGTGTAGTGTCGGGTCAATCTAGCTCTTGGGTAGTTTGCCAGATCCATAACGGGGTTACTTGTTGACGTGTATGTCCATAGAACCTCTCGATCTCTCTCAACAGCTCAGGTTTGGCGGATACGATCCTGCCATCATCGGTCTTTAGTTTCGTAAGCTAGCTCTGCGCAAAAGAAGCAGTCTTGTTTGAGTCTTTTTTGCGAAGCACTGTCCACCAAAATCACAAACACAACGCAAAGCACAACATTCCGAAGACGCGATGGCCGCCACCAGCCCCTCCCGCACCCTCGTGCAGCATGCTCTTGTAGCATGCATGCTTCTCGTGCATGCTAGGTAGCAAGTGTATTCCACGCTTTAAGCGGTCGGGCTTTATGCTATAAAATTAGAAATATTCGAAACGCGAAGTATCTTTTCCCGAAAGTACCGAAAGAACCGGGATTTGGTTTTAATAACCCCGGTTCCAAAAACGACGCAAATTTCCGGGATTTCGCGGTACTTTCGGTTCCGGGATTTCTGGGACTATTCACTAGTCCCGACCCTAATGACTCTCTAGATAAAGCGAATTATTTTATCACATCTGTTGGTGAGACGCTTGCTGCAAAAACACTTTCAAAATATAATATTAACGAATCAGAACTGGCTCTGCTAACTAGTAGTTTATATTCCAACTCACCCCAATTAACTCCTTTTATGCAAACCCAACTGATAATTATGAAGTCAATAAGATTATCTCAAATCTCAAAGATGTTTCAGCACCCGGCTGGGATGGTATTCCAAACAGAATTCTTAAACTGAACAAGCTACACCTCATTCCCCCCATTGTTTTTTTTGTGTAATTTGAGTATTTCCTCTGGAGTAGTACCAACTACTCTCAAAATGGCAAATGTCTGTCCAATCTTCAAGTCTGGTGATAGGACTGTTGTATCCAATTATCGTCCCATTTCTCTTCTCACATCGCTGTCCAAAATCCTAGAAAAGATTATGAATACCAGACTATTAAACTACCTTGAAAGGAACGGCATTCTATCAGCCAATCAGTATGGTTTTCGCAAGAGCAGGTCAACGGAAGATGCAGTTACAGATATAGATGACTTTGTTGTCACCAAACTAGATAAAGGTAACAAATGTACTGGAATCTTCCTTGACCTTGCGAAAGCCTTTGATACCGTCTCTATAAGCATCCTTTTAAGAAAATTGAAGGCATAGATAGGTGTGCGTGGCACTGCTCTTGACTGGTTCCAGTCCTACCTTAGCAATCGCACACAGAGGTTATTTTTAGGTCATAACTACAGTTCTTACGCCAGCCTTAACTACGGTGTGCCTCAAGGTAGTGTATTGGGCCCTACTCTTTTCATTATATATGTCAACAGCCTTTGCACATTACCACTTTGCAAAGCAAAAATTGTCGCCTATGCTGATGACACAGCTATAGTATTCTATGATAGGACGTGGGAGTCTGTTTACGAGGCAGCTGAGTCTGGCGTATAGCAGGTTGCTCAATGGCTAAATCACAATTTGCTGACACTAAACGTGACCAAAACGAAGGTAATTAACTTTAGTGTCAGCGCAAAAAATACTTGCCCAAGTCACTTTGCCATTAAATTGCATACCTGCCGTAGTGGCCCAGTCTCTGAATGTGCATGTCCGTGCTTTGAACAAGTAGCACACATAAAATACCTTGGTGTATATATTGACAAAAACCTCACATGGACAAAGCAAATAGAGAATTTGACTGGACGTGTAAGGAAACTGCTACATGTGTTTAAGAGAATGGGTCAGATTGCAAACACAAAGATTTTGAAGAAGATTTATCACACTTTGTGCGAATCTCTTTTTGCTTATTGTATAGTCGCATGGGGGGTTGCACTAAAGACCCATTTGATAAGGGCAGAACGCGCACAACGGGCCTTTCTCAAGGTGGCTTATAAAAAACCAAGACAATTTCCTACTAATATTTTGTACCAAGAGACGGGTGTAATGCGCGTGCGGCAGATCTATATTATGGCTGTAGCTCTAACGTTCCATAAAGAGGCTTTAGCCAAAGTAGTGTCTAAAGAGCATTCCCGAAGGAAGCCCACATGGCATAAACCAAAGTGTAAACTTCATTTTGGTAAAAGGTGTTTTTGCTATATGGGGCCATTCCTATTTCCTTTATAGTAAACTTAACGATAAAATTACTCTATTACTCATGACAAAATCGTTATGCAAATCTCACATCAAAACTTACCTAAAAGGTCTGGATTACGGCGGCGGCGACACAGAGAAACTATTAAATACTTGTTATTAAACAACTTATTACAATCTACCACGACACTTAGTTTTTTGGAGACACGACGCGCACAACCACAAACACACACATACATACCTGCACCAACACCACACAACTCTCACCTTTGTACACTCTTACTGCAAAAGCCGCCATGTAGTTATAACTATTGTTTTTGTTTTACTCTTCTCTAATATCTTATATTATGTTATACTGTATTTTTTGAACCACGATGAAAGAGACTGGCCTCCACGACACAGGGAATCCTAGTGTGGAGACCAGTGATTTATCTGATAAAATTATGTATTTTTTTTCTGAACAATAAAGATTTTTTTTTTTTTTCTCGGAACCATTGGGTCCCGCCGGTCCTTTGGAAGGCGTACGAGGGGCCGAAGCCAACTCGCAGAGGCCCCTTAGGAAATTTTAATGAAATACGGCACCAACCGACGATTATCCCTGTATGCGCTATGCAAGTGCACCCAAGGATAACCCCCGGTTGGTGTAGGACTATTGCAGGATATGGAAAAATATTATTATTATTATTACCTTCATTTGTTTTATTAGTTCTTTTATCTCTGATTCTGTGTTTATAAACTTATTAGTAGTATTTTATACTCCTTAGTTTGGTCATCCATAAGAGCTTTCATTTCCAAGCGAAACTCACGACGAATCTCTTCGATAATCCTGTCTTCTTTAAAACCCCTAGGAATATTTGGGTTTCGACTACCGCGCTCGGTGTTCACCAATGTGTTCACATAGGTAATCACTTATTAACACCTACTGGGTGTTGGTGATTTATCCATATTGAATTATTTTCTTCTAACCGGTGTTTCCTAATTTTTTCTTTAGGTACACACTCATTTAGGGCGATTTCACTGACTTATACGGCCAGTAACTACGACCACACTACGACCGACCAATAAACACGTCCGTCCACTCGCGCAGACGGCGGGTGATATATTTTACATTGCTTTGCTTTGCTTGGTAGTATAGATGCAGGCCTACCCTGCCGCCTCCTTCTGAGGTGGTAGGGTGGCGGGGTCTTGAGGGAGAGTGCCACAGTCATGTAGATCCTCAAGGCAAGTCTGGCGGATGTACCTCCTCGAGGTTGCCACCCTGTTTCTTGGTCTGATTCCTTAAGAAACAGACGCAACAAAAACCACCAGGCACCAGTGCATCCCTAGCCTAGTTCCATTTTACCCCATTTATTCCCGTCTTTCAGCTTCCTGCCCCGGATTTCACACTCCTTCCTCAATCCATCCCACCCTCATCCCCATTCCTTCCACCTCCACCTTTCCAATTTCCACTCCTAACCGCGACTCCTCGTGACTGAGTGGTGGCGGCCCCACCTATCACTAAATAATATAATAATAAACCATTTATTTTCAGGTAACAAAGACCCATAGATACATACCTTATCCTAAGTATACATAATAATATAGTTGTTTGAGCGAAAGTTTGTTCATGCGCTCGATAGATGGCGTTGTACTTTTTGTGTGCATTTCTGAATCGCGGTGTCGAGATTCTCCGCGTGTAGACTATACCCCTTGAGAGAAATAAATTTTTTGTACTCGATTAGGAAACAAATGTAGTTTCATTATTCACTTCCCCGGGAGTTGTATAGTGCCGAACATTGTTGGTCCATCGAGCCGCGATAGTGAGATCCAGATAGTGTTCTGTGATACTTGGCGTGGAAACCAGGGTGGATCGCCCTGAAGCGCCGCATACCCAAGCTGGTGTGCACAGTGAGTGAGTGCTGCAGCAGTGAAGTTGGCGTGGAGCAGCATCAGGTTGGCGCAGGGCGAGGACCAGTACCAGGTGGCGCAGGGCGCTATTGGAGTACCAGACCAAAACGGAGGCACAGGGCGAAGTTCGAGTACCACGGCGTGAGGAGTGGAGCAGGGCTGACTAGACACACCGCCAGCACAGTGAGGCGCTAGGCGGGAATAGTCTAGTCACCAGGGCGATAGTGGAGTTTCCACCTGCTGTCAACAGCTGGGTGACGCAGTTACTAGTGAGTGAGTGCGGAGTTGCCAATTCGGTGAAGTGTGGTTTGTCGAAGATAAAATCGTGAGTACTTTCATCGTGTTATGTTTACAAGTCGGATTTTCTGAACATAGAAAATTTCGTCTGAAAAGATTTTATTGGACTTTATTAGATTTTAGTAGAACTTTATTTAGATGTTTTTATGTGTACCTGTTTTAAACTTATGATTTTTTATGTGCCCATGATACGCATTGTTACTCAATTTTTAAAATTGATGTGTTTCGAGTCAAAATTCGTAATTAAATTAATCTTTGGGGAATTTTACGGTAAATATTTAATTGAATTTATCTTTGTGGCATTTTACGGTAAACATTCAAAGCAGTGAATTTAAGAGAATTGCTAGTTATTCAAAAAAGATGTTTGCAAAAAGTGGTTAACGTTTGTTCTTTGGTAGAAAATTCCTTTGGTAGTTTGGTAGAAATTTGACTTTGGTAGATTTTCATAAAATTAAATAATTAAAAAAATATTTTATTAGTAACTTAACGGACTTGGTTAAATTAAAAATGGAGGCTTTATATAGACTGCAAAATAATACTAAGATTCTCATCGAAAAAGAGCAAATTAACTTCAAAAAAGCACCTAAAGATAGAATCACTAGGTCTTATGTGGAGACTAGGTTAGAAATTCTAGAAAATTTGTGGAAAGAGTTTTCGTCTACACATAGGAGCATATTGCTAAATGACGCACAACAAGATTCCGATAAATATTTTGTTAACGACGTTTATGATGTCACCAAAGAAAGTTACGTTCTCTATAAATCGCAATTAAAAGAAGTTTTAAATAAACTTAGCAATAATCAGTCAGATCAAAATCCAAAGACAAATGTCGACCACACAGTTTCAAATAGTGTTAGATTACCAAAGATAAATATTCCAAAGTTTTCGGGCAATTATGCGGAATGGACCACGTTCAAGGATTTGTTCACATCTTTGATTCACAACAATAATAGTTTAGAAGACGTGCAAAAATTGCATTATTTAAAAGGCTTATTATCGGGAGAAGCAGAGCAACTTGTCAGGCATATTGCAGTCTCTTCAGACAATTATAAAGAGTGTTGGTCTCTGTTACATAACCGGTATAATAATAAGAGATTTTTGTCAAATTGTTTACTAAAACGTTTATTAAGTCAGAGTAATGTAAATGAATGTTCAAATAGCATAAAAGGTTTACTAGATACTACTATGGAAAGTTTAAATGGTTTAAAAAATCTCGGTATTGACGTGAGTACGTGGGATAGTATAGTAATTTACATAATTAGTTCAAAGTTAGATCCCGAATCGAGAAAGCAATGGGAGACAAAGATAAGTGCCAAAGAAAAGTTACCCGTGCTATCGGAATTCCGAGAGTTTTTAGAAGCCCGGTTTCGGGCATTAGAGTTTTTTGACACAAAACCTAGTAAACCCAAACCTAAAGTTCACCATGTAGTCACTACCGATGATAAAGCCGTAGATACCTGTCCATTCTGTAAGGAAAATCACAAAATATTTAGTTGTAAGAAGTTCGCTCAAGAGAGTTACGAATCTCGTCATAACTTTGCGCAAACCAAGCGCTTATGTTATAACTGCTTAAACGCAAACCACTCAATTAAGTTTTGTAGACACACCGCGACGTGTCGAATATGTAAAAAAAGGCATCACTCACTACTACATCCAAATTCGGTTTCAAACTCCACAGTCGTTAGAGAAAGTTCCAATACAGCAGATGAAGTTAAAACAGCCGTGTCTAACGTTCAGGCATCGTTGTCAGTAGGCGACCCATTAACTTCAAATTCTATAGTTTCACATTTTTCTAAGGGATCAATACCCACACAAGTTTTGTTGGCCACTGCTCTTGTCGAAGCACAGACGAGAAACGGTTCAACACAACTGCTGAGAGTGCTATTAGATCAGGGATCTCAGGCATCATTCATAGCAGAATCAGCAGTTCAGTTACTTGGACTAAAGAAGAAACCGGTCCAGTCGGTTATATCAGGGATAGGCGGTGAGAGAAGCGCTTTCGCTTCAAAGTTTACAGTCACGGTGACTATTCACTCACGCTTAAATCCACAGTTTAGTGTCCAAGTCCATGCGTTCGTGTTAGGTACGATTACATCGGTTTTACCCTCTGAAAGATTAGAGCAGGCCCATTGGCCCCAGCTAAAGCAATTAACTTTAGCTGATCCTGAGTTCCACACGCCAAGCAAGATAGACATCTTACTTGGTGCAGAGATATATAGTCGGGTTCTCAGAGACGGTTTGATTCAAGGTCCGCCAAACTCGCCGGTAGCTCAAAATACTGCCTTTGGTTGGATCCTCTCTGGACAGATATCGTCAAACCAGGAGTCCATACATTGTCATCATGTCATTAAAAGCAGCTCAAATCAGGCTGATGACAATGCACTTTTGCGTCAGTTTTGGGAAATAGAGTCGAGTATCCCCGATAAGAAGATCCTTTCTGAAGAGGAACAGCGTTGTGAGGACATTTACTCACAAACCACGTATCGCGATGAGGAAGGCCGGTACGTAGTTAATCTTCCCTTTCGGGATCAAAATCCTCAATGCCAATATGGAGGTTCGAAAGACCTCGCCATAAAAAGGTTTCATCTTCTTGAAAATAAATTTAAGAAGAACCCCTCAATCAAAGCTCGATACTCAGATGTATTCCAAGAATACATAGATCTCGGCCATATGGAGCCTGTACGCGGTGATGAGCGCAATAATAGTACAGCCGTATATCTCGCACATCACGCTGTAGTCCGTGAGGACAAGCTCACCAGTAAAGTTCGAATAGTGTTCGACGCTTCAATGAAAGGGTCAAATGGAGTGTCTCTGAACGACGACCTCATGGTTGGTCCCATGTTGCAACCTCCATTACGTCACATCATTATGAGATGGCGAATGCATCCCATAAGTCTCTGTGCTGACATTATTAAAATGTACAGACAGGTGAAGGTTTCTCCTGAACATGCAGAGTTTCAGCGAGTAGTGTGGCGCGATGATCCGGAATCTGAAATAAAGGAATACAAATTAGTAAGAGTTACATTCGGTACAGCAGCAGCTCCTTACCTTGCAGTAAGGTCCTTGCAGCAAGTAGCAGTTGATTCATGCGAAGGTCATCCTAAAATAGCTGAAATAATAAAAAATGAGTTTTATGTCGATGATTTGATGTCAGGATGTCAAACAGTTGAAGAAGGTTTACACATACATAGAAAATTAACAGAGGTACTTACCAAAGGTCAATTCCAACTACAGAAATGGGTCAGCAGCTGCGACGAATTAAATGAGAAAATTCAAGAAAGTATAGAGATAGGACAAGAAAGGGAAGAGGAATCTGGAAAGAGCATTAAGTTAGATTCAGTTATGAAAATTTTAGGAATTTCTTGGGATAGAAAAAATGATGAGTTTAAATATTCAGTGCAACTTGAGCCACAGCACACTCCAATCACAAAGAGAAAAGTTATATCCGACATCACGCGTTTGTTCGATCCGCTTGGCTGGGTGGCACCTTGCATAGTAACTTCTAAAATATTCATTCAAAAGCTTTGGCTTGCTGGCCTGGAATGGGATGAAGAGTTGACCCCGGAACTTCTTTCGGAGTGGGAAACTTACCGTTTAAGCCTTGTAGAGACGAATAAATTCAGCATTCCCAGGTGGATTAACACAAAGTCAGACGATCGATTGGTAGAGTTGCATGGATTTTGTGACGCGTCGATCGCGGCCTATGCCGCTGTAGTGTATGTTAGAGTCATCGACGCCAACAACTCCATTCATGTCAGTTTAATCACTTCTCGTACTAAAGTTGCACCAATCAAACAGCAGTCAGTTCCGCGATTAGAGTTGATGGGAGCAGTGTTGCTTTCAGAACTTATTACTGAAGTCGCTGAAGTAATGAAGATCACACCCTCTCAAATACATGCTTGGACCGACTCGTCAGTAGTCTTGGCATGGCTTAGTAAACACCCCAGTCACTGGACTACTTTTGTTGGAAACAGAGTGTCCACAATTCTCTCTCACGTCGACAACTCACATTGGGCTCATGTCCGATCCGCGCATAACCCTGCCGATTTAGCATCCAGAGGTGTGACACCACAAGAACTGGTGTGCAGCTCGCTGTGGAGTCAAGGACCCTCATGGCTTCATGATAAAAGGATAGAGTACACGAGGCCAAAGTCAATTTCGACCAACACGGAGCAAAGATCAGTCAAGGCTCACGTCATAACTGAAGCTCATCAGGAGGATCTTTTCTGGACAAAGTATTCGTCATTAAAGAGGCTGATTCGGGTTATAGCGTACTGCAGAAGAGTTTTGAGTTGGAAAAAACAAGCACACGGTGAGAAGAGATATGAAAGGTATCTTACTAAAGAAGAAATAGAAGAAGCAACAAAGACGTGTATAAGATTTGTTCAGAGTCAAGAGTTTTTCGAAGAAATGAAAGACTTACGAAAATCAGGAAGTGTGAAAGTAAGAAGCAAGCTTAAAAGTCTCTGTCCAGTCATAGATGATGAAGGGATACTCCGTGTCAGTGGGCGCATTCAGAATGCTCATGTAGACGAAGATGTTAAACATCCCATCATCCTACCATCTGATAGTCACTTCACTAATCTAGTAATTGATGAAGCTCACCAGAAGACGTTACATGGAGGGCCAACATTGATGTTGAGCCATCTGCGTACGAAGTATTGGATTCTTTCCGCAAAAACAAGGATTAAAGGTTACGTACACAAATGTGTAAAATGCAAGCGGTACTCAGCATCTATTCAAACCCCACTCATGGGTCAGTTACCGTCCAGTCGAGTCACACCGGCAAGACCATTCCTAAATAGTGGCGTGGATTTTGCTGGTCCCATCAGCATGCGAACTTCAAAGGGTCGTGGCCACCAATCATACAAAGGGTACATTTGTGTTTTTGTGTGCATGGTGACCAAGGCCATACATTTAGAAGCCGTCAGCGATTTGACGTCGCAAGGTTTCATTGCTGGCTTTAAGAGATTTGTGTCTCGACGAGGTTTTGTTAGTAATATTTGGAGCGACAACGGCACCAATTTCGTTGGCGCTGCCAAAGAACTTCGGCATTTAGTCGCTGCGGAAAAATCTTCCGTAGCTGTAGAAATTCGAGAGTGGCTAGGCAACAACAGTACTTCTTGGCATTTTATTCCGCCCCATTCCCCAAATTTCGGTGGCTTATGGGAGGCGGGTGTAAAATCGACCAAATTCCATCTGAGGCGCGTGATAGGTAATTCAACACTTACGTTTGAAGAAATGTCAACCCTTTTGTCCCAAGTAGAAGCGTGCCTTAATTCTAGGCCGTTATCAATGTTGCCTGACAATTCCATAGATCCAGCTCCTCTTACACCTGGTAATTTTTTGATAGGGGAGCCTCTGATAGCGGTGCCTGAGCGTAATTATGAGAGTTCTAACATGAGTAGTCTAAGGCGTTGGCAAGTAACACAACGTATGTTGCAAGATTTTTGGAGACGTTGGTCAAATGAGTATTTAGTTCAGTTATTACAACGATACAAATGGACTAAACACATTCCAGAACCAGGTATTGGAGATGTAGTTTTGGTCAAGGAGGATAACTTACCTCCTGCCCGTTGGCTTTTGGGCAAAGTAGTGGAAAAGCACCCTGGTTTGGATAAAGTTACACGAGTAGTGACTCTCAAGTGTAACGGATCATTGATTAAACGACCAATTTCAAAATTGTGCATTTTGCCAATCGCAAAGTAAACATAATGTTTTAAATTGTAAAGTTCTAGCACATGTTAAAGTATAGTTATTTGATTTTATTTTGTGAGTTTATGTCTAAGTAAAGTTGGGCAATTTTTGTAAAATTGCCGAAATGTAGATTTTTAAAGTCCATCAGTTATTATTATTATAGTAAACGTTGATTTTTTTATACAGTCCTCAAGTAGTTATCGTTGAAAGTTTTATAAGTTGTATTTTTTTTTCAAGGAATATGTCATTCCACAAATAGTTATAGTTTTTTTTCACGTCATCTGTCATAGTTTGTTAATATTCTTTGAGTAAATATTTTGTTAATAAGATTTTTTTTTGGCCCCTGACCTCATGGTGGGCGGACAGTTAGTTCTTTTACATTTATATTAGTTCTGGACATTCTGTCCATGGTGGGCGGGATGTTTGAGCGAAAGTTTGTTCATGCGCTCGATAGATGGCGTTGTACTTTTTGTGTGCATTTCTGAATCGCGGTGTCGAGATTCTCCGCGTGTAGACTATACCCCTTGAGAGAAATAAATTTTTTGTACTCGATTAGGAAACAAATGTAGTTTCATTATTCACTTCCCCGGGAGTTGTATAGTGCCGAACAATAGTAACAATTTTGTTAGTAAATAAAACTTAATAACTATGTTAGTATCGCTTAGTTGCACTAAGTCTTTGTGCGTTCCGGTGGCACTTGTCCGCGAAAGCGGCGGAATATCACACCCTGCGGCCAAAAGCTTTCTTCCATCACCAGGTGCAGGTAGCATGTTGGTATGCGCACCACAAACGCCTTAAAGTTGACGTTGCGTTGCGACTCTAGCAGCTGCACCCTCGGCGCGTACTTCAACCTTTGGCGCACGTACGTCACGATGTCTTCCGCGTCAGTGGTGTAGTGAAGGCGGGAAATATACACCGGAGTATTCGGCTTCGCAGCACGTAGTTTTGCCGCAGCGGTTCTTACAGCTACTCTGTCGGCGCTTCCTCCTTAGCACCGTCACAAAGCCGTCATCATCAGCCCGGCCCGTTTCCTTTATAGGCACGGGTACTGCGGGGGGAGCAGTGTGGGTGCTCACAGTGACCAACGGGTCAGATGGTCGCATCGGTTGGGCAGCGCTACGGGGAGGAGCTGCGGGGACGGGAGCGGGGCTACGAGGCGCGCTTGCAGCGCGCAACGCAGACTCAGCAATCGGCGCCGGCGACAAAACTGCTGACGCAAAACTCATGACCGATGTGTCTGGGCAGCCGACACCTCGGCGCGTATTTACATTGCTTACACGCGCCGATGACCCAATTAACGACACAGAGTTGCGCAACTCATCGAGTTCTGTGCGCAGGTCTGCGACGGTGTTCTGGGATGTCTCCAACTTCCTCTGCACATCAGCTAGACTTGCCTTCAAAAGCACAATGTCCTTCAACAGGCTCGTAACGTCGACGTGGTCGAATGTGACTGGAGGTAACTTGTTCAGATCCCTCGCCACAAACGTCGGCACGTCGTCAGGGTCGGTAGCCTTCAGAAGCGTGATGATGTCTTGCACACTTTTCTTTGTCCCGTCGCGCCGACGAGACACCATCTGGTCGATTTTATTAAGCGACCGGAACAGCAGCCGCTTCGCAGCAGCAATGTCGTCCTCACTGAAGTTCGTTACACAGATTTGGATAGCGGACACCTCGTCCATCACATCCAGTTTCTGCTGCAGGAACGCCAGCAGCTCATTTGACACAAGTATATCACTCATGGCAACAAAATTACGAGCGTCGGCTTGCGCCGCGCTATGCGATAATAATGATATTATGAACCGTGTCGCAACATCCGCCTCAGAGCGCGATGTCCACACGACTCTCTAAACTAAAGACTAAAGTCAGCTGATGGCGAGTAGGAGTAAGCAGTCACCTGCGCTAGGACCTGCGCAGTTGAGCGCTGTAAGCGGGGATGAAGGAGTCCTGGGGGGTTGAGCCGAGCGGCTCTGGTTGTAATGTGCCCGTAAGGCAACACGCCCTCTTTGGTCTGGATTTCAAGCGAAACGGTGGCCCTACCCAATAGCCAGGGGTAGGGAAATGGGCACGGTGTCCCGTCAGAGGGTCACAGGCGAGGTGCGTGAGGTCCGCTGAGGTCGTTCTTGGACGGCCAAAGCGGTAGGTAAAGGTCATGCTGACGGTGTAAGTGAGAGTTGATCAGTTCGTAGGGGGTTTGGCCCTTTGAACCTTCCACGCCAACCCGATCGAGTACCCGATGTCGCACTGTAAACCAGCCTTGCGCACCTATATCTCTCTGGTAGTCCTAACGTTCGAGCTAGTTCGTAGTGAGACGTTCCCAGGTGCGGGCTCCATGGAGGGTGGGAAGCCAGAGACATGAAATTTAACTAAAACTGTAACATGGATAATTTAAGGCGAGTTAACAACCAACCAACGGGAGTGGAGGAGAAAGCCAATGAGACTCCCAAGGGAGGTGCTTGCACTTCCCTCGCCCCTAATGATCTTGCAGTTAACGCTGCAGGTACTAGCGCGGGCGCTGCTGCTGGGCGCTCATGGCTGCGGTTCTCGCCAGCTATGGCGAGAACCGCAGCCATGACCAAACGCAAAATGTCCCAAAACAAACAAAGGACGTCGGCGCTGACTGGGACCAGTACCGACCCTTCTAAAACTCAGGTGAAGACTAAGGCGACGATTAATACCACTGCCGGTCTGACCCTCTCCATACAGACCCCGGAGTCGGGTAACACCGGCGCCGGGCGTCCTGACAAACACCCTCCTTCTCCGCTATCCCCTCAACCCACCTCCCATCAGGCGGAAGTCACCGGTCAGACGGAGACGGTCGGTTGCGATTGCTTGAGAAGCTAGAGTGGATCGAATAATCGATTTTCCCACCCGTACGCAAAATACGCGCATTGACGTGGAGTTGCGGAAACCAGCCCGTATTACCTATTATTACCCACCATGTACATACCTAAACTTCCACCGAAAATTTTTTTGAACGAGATCTAGTAAGTAGTTTTTTTTTTAATACGTTATAAATCATAAACCGCAATTTACGTTTCATTCAATCAACTCAAATATAAAAAAAATAATAATAATTTCATAAACATAAACCTTATGCATAAACCCGGATATTACGGAACCCTCGGTGCGCGAGTCCGACTCGCTCTTACCCGGTTTTTTTTTGAAGTCGGTAAAAAAAAAGAAAACCAATACAACAAACTAGGATATACCAATCATTTGCAAACAACTGCGATGCTTTGTTGGACCCAAAGGTTTCGTCAAAACATCTGCAGGTAACAAATCAGGAACATGAACTACATTCTCTATTCTGTTCGCCAAAGTATCAATGGATATAAATCTCCGAACGTTTCGCTGTCCAGCTTAATGCTGTCTTGCTAATATATGATGCCAGGTGCTGATCAATATCTATTCCTAAGTTCCGTATGGCATGCAAGCTTTCTAGTGCTACGTCATGCAGTTGCTTAATATGACCTAGCTTTTGATGCTGCCTACTCGGTAAGCCTAGTAAAGTATTGATAACACACAAAAATATTAGCTTTTTATTGTTATATCGATGGTTTAAGATTTCCCAACAGGTATGATAGTTATCGGAACTTTGTATACACTTCTTCGTAATCCTCTTCCTCCCACCTATCGCTATCTGTCTCCCAATGGAGGGTATCAATTTGCGACTAGCGCGCTTGAAGTGTCCTCAAGGCGTCCTCCATCTCCTATTTTTCTGACATGGCGTCTAGGTCGATAAAACCTGCTGATCTCTTGAATACTCTGAAATTTGCTGTTTGCTTACGCAGCATGTCGCCTAATTAGCTGGTAGAGCCTTTTGACTCCATTGTACGTAACATGCTGGTTTTTGTTGGCTGCTCATAACCCGATGGTCCTGCTTCTAGTTCGGCGTCCTCATTGTTGCTCCTGTATTGGTTAAGTACCCCTAACGGATTTCATAGGCGTTAGCTTGCTTAACAACTGTTGACGTTGTTCATTGATGAGAGACTTAGCTGCTGTATAATGTTTGCTAATGTTTTCATGCTCGTAATTTATAAAATATTATATGTATATAGATGAATAATCTTTGACCCCATATTGACAGATAGCTAAATGATTGTTCTGAAAATCTGACCAATACCTCTCATAAAACTTTAATCGCCTTTTAAAATAGTCGTCCGATTTCCTATCGGCGCTATTCTTTTTTATATTTATCGGCATTTTCTTGATTGCCTCGATAAGTTCAAGTTGCTGGTAGTAAAGCCCCTCCATTATGCTGCTAGTTTGTATATGTTGAAAAATGGAAAGATCTTACTTGTACGAAACTGGCTTTTAACTGCCGCTGATTTGCTGTTGCACTCCAAATGCTACTGCTCTGATGTAGTTGGACACTGACACCCTGCTGCTGTAGATACCGAGTGCTGCTGCTACTTCAATACCGATGTGTTGCTTACTGCTCAAGATGCTGATTGCTCCTTCCTACAGGCGCTGATGTCATGCTGTTTGGGATGCTTAATGACGGTGCTCTTGTTAACCAATTTTGCAACTCAACCCTGAGCTGCTAGGGTTTCGCTACAAACGCTTTGCTAAAGTTTTGCGGTTACGAAAGTATGTTCACAGTTCACAAGTATCACTGCAATCCAATGTACTGATTTCTGTACGAGTTCACTCACAAGTTACTTAATACCGTCCCCAAAAATGCTAAATGAATACTAAAACTCGCGAAGTCCGGCCCGATAGCTCGAAGGACCATGTAGAAGCTAGTAGGATGGCTAAATGATACTGCTGCTTATAAAGTCAAATTAAATATAATATCTGGACCAAAGGTTTGGTAATACAAAGGAGCGATCCCGAGCAATTAATCGTGTACTGATTGCTCGAAGTGAACTGAGGTAAAAATGCACGAATAAGCATTAGTGCATTATTAGTGTATGGTTTCACCGTACACTAACTTAAAGTTTAATATAATAAATAAAGAGCGACTTAAAAGCCCAGAAGCCAGACACTAAATTCCCGAAAAAAAACATTACCAGCTGTCAACGTCAAGTCAAACAAGCTGTCACAATTCCACACAATTCATAAAAATTAGGTACATGAGAAAAATCACAGAACAATAATAAATTAATAGTTACCCTAGGCGGGTGTGAAATGAAAAGTATAACACACGAAAGGGCTGACTTGTACTTGCTTCAGCAGTACATATACTAAAATTAGAACGATTTCACATGTTTTCCTAATGGTTTTCTTGTTTTTTTTTTAAAGTAATTAAACCATTAAACATACCGCATACGTAAACTTACGCCTTCTTCCCATGTTCATAGACAGAAACTACAGGACGCCACCTGCTACGTTCCAAACGTGAACAAATACAAGTATTTGTACGCAACGAAACAGTGTTTTTCTACAATATAAGTGCTTTGTTGATCTTAATAACTTATCTGATACTTTTTGAGTTAAAAGATGGAAAAACTGCCGATGTGTAGGATATGTTTAGCGGGGAATGTACGCATGTATATAGTGGTCAACAGGAACTTGCACGAACTTTATGAGAAGCTGACTGATATTCCAGTAAGTTGATGTTTTTAGTAAGAGTTAAGAATATTACCTATTAGGTTTGAAATGCCTCTCCTACACGAAAATTCTGCCTTGAGCAAGAGTGGTGATCAAGGCTCATAGCCTTCTCTGTGAGATGCAATGCGACATCATTATGGGCCACCAACTGTTGGCTGTTTGGCTTGGACAGCATTACTTTATAGAATAGAAGTATTATCTTCATAAAAACAAAATAGTGCATGACAAATTTTGTTACAGTTTGTAACAGAAGACATTAGACCGATTCTTCTTTGTTTTTTCTGCTGTGCTAAAATAAAGCAATGCTACCGATTACTGCAACAAAGTCTTGACGCCGAAGAGCTGTTTGCTCAGAGGATGTATGAGGATTATGAGGTAAGATATTCTTCAACAGCCATTTATTCCTATAATTTCTAATTCAGTATAATGCGGAAGTGCTTCCTCTAGCTCATACCTATTGTGTTTGGATTTTACGCAACAAGTACCATTGAGTGTTGCATGGTGATATGTAAGCTTTTGTCAAATGTAGGTGCATACAATTATTACATGTTAAATATACACATAATACTGCTAAAACTATTGTATAAACCTTGTATGTGGGAATCTGAAATCGGTCCTCTCTCATGTCAGCACAAACTATACAACAATAGTTTGTGCAGTGGTCAGTGAAGTTGTTAGCGTGGCTGACTCTCCAGGGTACATTGGAGTGCCCTCACTTGTGGGGTTCTTTTAAGTGACTTCAGTATAATGCATAAAATTTGTTTGTGGGACTGTGAACAGCAGCATATTTTCCTAATATTGTAATTATCTTTTTACAGCCCAATCCTGTAATAAACCAAGACCCCTTAGAGTTATTCGGAGGGTTTATTAAATCTCCAATAGTGCACATAAGTATAGATGATGAATGTGAAACAGGAAGTACTGCTTTCAAAGAAGAACTACCAGCTGTTTGTGAGGGAGTAGATGATGTTATTGAGCCAAAGGATGAACATCAAAGTGATGGTATGTTTTAAGAACAAAAATAATATTATCAGAAAATAATATTTTTAAACAATTGAAAATATAATCTATTCATTTTATATTGATCAAAAAATGTTTTGAGGTATTTCAAACTTGGCAGTCATCATCTGCCTAGCCTTTTCCCAACTATGTTGGGGTTGGCTTCCAGTCTAACCCGATGCAGCTGAATACCACCATTTTACATGGAGCGAACGACAGCCAGGACCAATGGCTTAACGTGTTTTCCGAGGCATGGAGGGGTCACGGTATATAAAGATGTTTACCCATCCACAGACCAACCACTGCAAGCGTAGCATAACCTGATCGATCGACCTGTGCGGCTGTTATTATTTCGCCACGGGCCCATCAGTATTTCAAACTTGGCAGTGTTAAGTTTAAATTCAACATAACAGTAACCAGTAATTGTTGTAAAATAAAACTAATATTAATAATAAACTCTAGGCTGCCTAGGTTTAGGGTGAGGAGCCAGACCAAGAGAGATACAGAAACCAGAAGGGCAGCATGTGGCGAGCTGTTGGGCAGTAGCACCCTGGCTGACTGAATCTCCAGGGACTAGTCTTGTTCCTCATCTCTGGCTTTCCTTTATTGGCCAGCTGGAGTGAATACTAACGAGGAACAGAGCCGGAGTGGAGATTCGCCAGAGCAAACATGCTTGGAGGAAGGAAGTATTCCAGTAAGGGTTTGTAGGGATCTTGACCATCTGCCGGGCTCTGAGATGGTTCTGATAACGGTGGAATACCTCTCCACTCCCCAAGCACCTCAGGACATGTTGCCTCCTTGTCGCTACTGCACTATGTGCTAGCGACAGTGTCCAGGGTCCACTATTGAGTGTGCAAGTCACCCCCTGCCATATTTTAATCTTTGTATTTTATATAAAACATTGGTTAGGCAGGGGCCATAGTATAGCCACCCAAATATGTTTGTTTAATAATGAATATCGATCGATCGATTAGGTTAGCTACGCCTTCCGCAGTTGGTCTGTGGATGGGTGACCATCTTTACATAGGTACCGTGACCCTTCCGTGCCTCGGAAAGCACGTTAAGCCGTTGGTCCCGGCCGTCATTCGTGGATCTTTGACAGTCGTTACGGGTAGTCAGAAGCCCGAAACTCTGAAAACCAGTTACCAAGGGGTATCGTATTACCCAGTAACTGGATTGTGGAGGTCAGATAGGCAGTCGCTGCATGAAAAATAATGGTATTAAGCTGCATCCGGTTAGACTGGAAGCCGACCCCAACATAGTTGGGAAAAGGCTAGGCAGATGATGATGGTATTTGTTTCCATAACTTGCAACAGTCCTACACCAACCGGGGTTTGTCCTTGGGTGCACTTGCATAGTGCGTACAGCGATAATCGTCGGTTGGTGCCTCATTTCATTAAAACCGTTTAACGGGCTTCTGCGAGTTAACTTCGGCCCTTAGTATGCCTTCCAAAGGTCTGGGATCCGAGGGTCCCGAGATATGTGACAGACATTTTTAAAACAAGTAACACTCTTGACTGTTATTGTTTACTTACAGAACTAGAACCTGAAAATTTAGAAAATAGCTGTCTAGATGTAGCAGATATACCACCACATGATACTGAATCAGACTTAGAAGATGATGAACTTTTAATGGAGTTTAAAATTGAAGAGGAAGGAGAAGAAGTATCTAAGAAGAAACGAAGAGTCAGTGATACGAAAAGTAAGTATTAGTTAGTTAATCTGTAGGTAAGCGAACAGGCTAATGGTTCACCTGATAGGAAGTGGCTAGCGTAACGTTACCTGAAGGGTGTACCCGCTTACATGTGCAATGCTGCCGAAAAGAAGTCACCTATAATTATTACTAATGTGCACTTGGATACGCTGGAAGCCGTTACTGTGAATTACATGTATACATTCTAATACGCAAGAAAGAGTTTCCTTAGAGATAATATATGCTAAGAAACAGAAGGACAACAAGGCATACAAGTTTTTTGTATCTGCTCATAAAGTACCTTTATTTTTAGATGAAAACTTATGGCCTCAAGGAATAATATTTAGAAGATTCGTGCATGAAGGTACTGGCACACATGCTCATTACTAGCATGCTCAAACCAATCGGAGCACGCGAAACTCACGTGACTTTGATTTTCGCGTGCTCCGATTGGTTTGAGCATGCTAGTAATGAGCATGTGTGTCAGTACCTTTATACACAAAGATATGCGAACAATGTTTCGAATAACGACGGCTGCAGTATGGAACGCAATGGATAGATTGTACAGAATGGTATCGTTCAACTGTAAAAGTGTAAAAAGGTCTGTAAACAGCATTAAAGAACTGTGTAGGTCTTCCGATATAATTGCTTTGCGAGAGACATGGTTGCAACCAGAGGAAATACCATATCTTTGCACCATTGACGACAACTTTAGTGCCACGGGAATGTCAGCTGTTGACACAACGGCCGGCATGGTACGCGGTCGACCTTACGGCGGTGTTGCTCTGTTATGGAGGAGTAACGAATTCCAAAATGTGTCAGTGTTACAGTGCAATAACCCTCGTGTGTGTACAATAAAAATAAAACTAACACTAGGCCTATTATTGTAATGAGTATCTATATGCCTACTGATATGAGTGATAATTTACCGGACTTCACGGACTGCCTCGGTACGGTGGGTGCTGTAGTAGACGATTGTAGTGTAGAATCAGTATTTGTTTTGGGGGATTTTAATGCGCATCCTAATACTTTGTTTATGAGAGAGTTGTCAAATTTTTGTAAGGATCAAAGATGGGTTTGTGTTGATATAGACAGACTGGGGTTAGCAAATGATACCTACACTTTTATGAGTGAAGCTCATGGTTGTAGGCGAAGGCTGGACCACTGTATAGTCACACACTCGGCGTTAAGTTCCGTTGATGATGTTTACGTAAAAAATGACATATAATGGTCTGACCTATGATATTGGAATGTAAATTTGATTTGATAACTCCTAAGATTCCTGGTAATGATTGCTCACAATAAAGTTGTATGGGGGGAAAGAACCAAGGAGCAAATTAATATATATTCCAATGATTACGGCGTCCCACAAGGAAGCATTCTGGGTCCAACGCTCTTTCTCATTTATATAAATGACCTATGTTCTCTGGCCCTCACTAATTGCTCCGTGTTTACCTACGCTGATGATACAGCATTTCTTATACACGGCACAGACTGGAAAGAAACTGAACGGTGTGCTCAGGTGGCATTAGACACAGTAATGAATTGGCTCGCGAAAAATCTTCTAACATTAAATACAGAAAAAACTAAAATAGTAACCTTTTCTATAAGCAAAAAATCTCAGCCCAATATACCTCTTGTGATTAAAGGTCATACCTGCCCAGACCACTCAAGAATTATCTCATGTACGTGTCCTGCTCTGGCAATAAATTCTAATATAAAGTACTTGGGTGTGCTGATAGACAGACATTTAAACTGGTATGCTCACGTAGACAACTTGGTAGCAAGAACACGAAAACTTATTTACATTTTTAAGAAACTTCGCTATTCAGCTGACACAGATACTCTCAGGTTGGTCTACATGTCACTGTGTCAGTCACTTCTTACATACTGCCTGCCAGCATGGGGTGGGGCCTGTAAGACCTACTTCCTTAAATTAGAGAGAGCACAAAGGGCAGTTCTCAAAGTAATGTATTGCAGGCCCTACAGATATCCCACAGAAGAGCTTTACAAGGACTGCGAAGTGCTCTCAGTAAGAAAACTGTTTGTGCTTCAGTGTGTACTGAGGAAACATCGCGTGCCAATAAATTTAACGAAAAAACGTCGCGCTGATATCGTTTTTCCTCCTGTAAGGCACAAAACCACCTTTGCTGAACACCAGTTTTCTTATCTCAGTCAAAAACTATATAACAGGATTAACAAGCTGCTCGCGATACACAAACTTAATTTGCATAAATGTAAAATCGCAGTGAAAGGGTGGTTGATGGATAAAAATTACGATGACATTGAAAATCTCCTTTTCTCTCCTTCTCAATAGTCCAACGCTAACATCTCTTCATACATACACTTAACATTGCACAAACACACACATACACACCCTCAAACACCCACACTCTCACAATACACCATCACACACGATTCATGATTGTTAAATTTTATACTTTAATCTTTAAAAATGTGCCTCTTTGTTTTCTTTTTCACAATCAACGACATGCGAATGACTTTTCAAATGGAGGAACACTGACTCCCAAGTCACAGGTTTATGCCTAGTTTGGGAGCCAGGGGACCTTTGTTTGAGATTCTACTTTATATGTTGTAAAGGTAATATTTGTAACCATGTTGTACTTTTATGAAAAATTTTATTTAAGAAATTTATTATTTATTAATGAATGTTACAAACGAATAAGGTGGGTTGATTTTCCTGTAGAATTAACTGGTTGTGGTGAATCTGCCCATAGAATTGTTATTGATAAGCTGTATTCAGATATTGTTTGTGCTCTCAGTGAGTCATCAATTTGTAGTGCGGGAAATAAGTTTTATAGTCGTAGGAAAAAGGCTCAAATTACAGACTGGAATAAGCACGTCAGTTGCGCTCACAGGCTGGCTAGGCAGAACTTCTACACCTGGTTACCATGTGGAAAACCATCAACTGGCCCAGTGTATGATGAAATGCGGGAAAGCAGGTCATTTTTCAAGTTACGACTTAAATGGTGTCAGAACCACGAGGAACAAATAAAGATGGACATAATTGCCTCTATTGCATTCAAAGCGTGATTTTCGTGGCTTCTGGAAGAGCACTAATAAACTGATTAATCGGCCCGGCCTGCCTGTTAGTGTGAATGCTGCTAAAAAGTGATAAAAAGGATATTGCGAACCTTTTTAAAAGTCATTTTGTTTTAAAATTACCGCTGGGGAGCTTTTGTGTGATGCTGGATGCTGAGCCTCGTTGTGGCGAGGTGGGTACGCGCTTCAGTGCTAAAGATGTGGCCAAGGTCATCAGGTCTACGTCTAGAGGTAAGTCCCCTGGCCATGACGGGCTTAGTATTGTGCATTTACAATATGCCGGTCCTCACTTACCGAGGGCTTTGGCACTGCTGTACAATTTATGTATTGGTCATTCGTACTTGCCTGCCGACCTAATGAGGACGGTCGTGGTTCCTGTTGTTAAAAGTAAAACGGATGATCTTTCGGATAAGGAGAACTATAGACCTATTTCTCTAGCGACCATAGTCGTTAAGGTGCTTGATGGTCTGCTTGAGACACAACTAAACGAACGTCTTGTGCTGCACGACAATCAGTTCGGGTTTCGGCCAGGACTATCTACAGAAAGTGCAGTTCTATGTCTCAAGCACACCGTCAGGTACTACATAAAAAGAAGTACACCCGTTTTCGCTTGCTTTCTCGATTTGTCCAGGGCTTTTGATTTTGTTTCCTACGATATATTATGGAAGAAACTTGAAGCTATAAGCTTGCCTATCGAGCTAGTATCTTCAAGCATTGGTATGGAAACCAAGTCAATAATGTTCGGTGGGCAGGTGTGTTATCGGAGCCATATCAATTGGAGTGTAGAGTGAGACAGGGCGGTTTGACCTCCCCTGCCCTCTTCAATTTGTATATGAATGCTCTGATTGAGGCGCTTAGCAGTCATCATGTCGGTTGTCATATTGTCAGTGTCTTTGTCAATAATAAGTTACGCTGACGACATGGTGCTGCTGAGCGCGTCACTCGGCGGTATCAGGACACTACTGGCCACTATTTGCCTAGTTACCTGGCAAGCGTTACCTGGGGTTCTCTACCACACAGCCCTCTCGACTGCAGTCACTGCGTCTTCAGGTCATGACCGGCCGCCTTGCGGAGTTGTTTTAAAACTATGATATTTCCTAAGATATTCATTGAAATCAAATTTGTCACGGGCAATTTTGTTCAAAATTAAATACTTGTGATGAGTAACGTGTTTATTTGGATAAGGATTAATATCATGTTTATAAAAACACCTTCGCAAATAATGCATTATTTTAGAACTTTGATTACGATAAAAAACAGGCCAAGTGCGAGTCGGACTCGCACTGTATTATTTATTATTAAAGTTAAAATACAACTGAGTATTTTTACTTTAATAATAAAATTAAAATAAAATAAATTTAATTTAAGGGGGGCTCCTATACAACAAACGTGTTTTTTTTCGGCGTTTTTGCCTTGTGGTACGGAACCCTTCGTGTGCGAGTCCGACTCACACTTGACCAGTTTTTACCCTTTGGTTACGGAATCCTAATAAAAAAGGAAATGTTTTTCTGATATGAGATTATACTTAAGTACCTGTCTACTTAACAATATTCATCGAGAGCGTGAAATTTCGCTACTTAATACTCTAAGTAATTTTCCAACAAATATGTAAAAATTAAGGATTTAGTAAAAGATCATTGATATTGATATTGAGAAGCATTGCGCTGGGCGTTTCGATTCAATTATTCAACCTTCTACCATAGGACTATTATTACTTAGCGTTTAGAACCGACGCGACGCCGAAAACCAGTTTTTTGCGCCATGCTTTGTTACCGGCCGGCAACAACTCATTTATTTAGTCTTGCATGAAACGTATAAGCGCCATGAAATTCCCGGCGCTTATGACGTTTTGGTCGCGAGGTAACTATACGTTTTAAGCGGTCTAGCGCTGCATGTTTTATAGTTTGGTGAGACGACACCTACTGTTTAAGCGCTGCAGCAAATACTCTCGCCCCGCTGTCATCCTGTTGTGACACTGTTTTTGCTTCGGATAGCTACGCTATTTCTTATCGCACAGAATTTTATTCTACACCACGACGATCATACGCACACACTCACGTACGCACTGCAGCACGATACATTACTAGTAAGAACAGACAAAAAGCTATATGTCTCTTTCGCACGATTCTCGCTGTAGTTGCTCGCTCAAGTCATAACGCGTTCAAGGCCAAAGTGCGGTAACTTGATGTGCTGGCGACTGTATGTTTGGTAATTTTTACGCGCTCGTTTTACTATGAATTATTGTGCATTTCACTCGATAATGTTCCCCTCGTCGCGGTGCGGGGGAAGACGCTCATGCACACTTGCACAACATGTCACGCGCACGTTTCGAACTATCTATCTATTTCGTTTCAGTGCTGCTGCGGCCTACGTTGTTCTGTTCGTATGTATGTAGAATAAAAAAAATTACCATCCTTGGAAAAAAAAAAAATTTAAAAAAATCAAAAAACCCAACTGCGTTAAAAAACTTAAGTTAAAAGAAACTGAAAAGCTAAAAACAAGCCCATTTTAAATTAAATAAAAGTTGGAAGCAGGCGGGACCCACATCATTTTTATTGTATTTTCAAATTCAAATGGGTCCCGCCTGCTTCCAACTTTTATTTAATTTAAAATGGGCTTGTTTTTAGCTTTTCAGTTTCTTTTAACTTAAGTTTTTTACCGCAGTTGGGTTTTTTGATTTTTTTAAATATTTTTTTTTATTTCCAGCTTTTTAGTTTACAAATTTGAAAGATTTCGCAGACGATTTAGTTCTTGGTAGGGGTTTTTTTGCGATTTGTCACTTCGAATTGCTTTTAAATATATATGTTGTATATATTTTTGTAATCACCTTTTAAAACCCTTTATTTTGATACCCCACTCGATAGGTTTTGAAAAAAAAAAAAAAAAAAAAAAAATAATAATATGGCGTCCAGTAGTCGCCATATTGAATTTTCACTAACGTCATGTCTTTAGTGACACTCGCCGGACTAAGAGGAATCGATTAACGTGTGAATCATAAAAATCGGCCCAGGCGTTTGGTCTGTATAGTGCTTCAAAGGAACATATAAACATACATACATACATAGGCTGATGAACACATTACCACTCCTTTGCGTCGCGCAGTCGGGTAAAAAACGAAATCTTCATACAAACACGCGCGGCAGTAGGCGGTCGCCAGACGCCCTACTCGGCTCCCGTATTATTCGCACATTATTGTCATTGGGTCTTTCTTTAGCTTTACACGTTGTTCAAGTTAATACGACGAAATTAAAAATACGTACGTCTCACGTGGAGTACCACGCCACATGCTGAATACTCCTATGCATTAGTATTGCTAGTGTTTTCATTTATTGTAGTATTGTCATCTCCACATTGTATATACAGGGTGTCCCAGAAGACGACGTCAAGCCGGAATTGGGTAATAGGCCAAGTCATAATACATATCAGAAAAAAATAAATAAGTTGTGAATTTAAAAAAATTTTGGCAAAAAAAAAATCTGCATCCTGTGACAGACTTTTCACTCCTGTTGCTACAAAACTTAACTTCAAATTTTTTTTTTGTTATGAGATGCTGAATAATGTTTTTGTAAACTCTTGTCTAAAATGTAAAGCCAAATGCTCCAGCTTGGAAGAAAAGGTCACTTTTTGCCCAACCAAATATTCAAAATTAATACTTCGCCCAACTTTGAATGACTGTACTGAAACAAAAAATTACTAGCGAGTTCGGCAAGAAAGAAGTTTTTTTTTTCTGATAACTATTATGACTTGTCCTGCTACCCGACTCCGGCTTGACGTCGACTTCTGGGGCACCCTGTAAAACTATTAATAATAACAAATTAAATTCTTAAAAAATGCTGTAGAATACATAATTTAAATGACGGGATACTTACATAATTTCACTCCGCACATAACAGATATCACTGTATTATTCAATGTCACCAGAAATTCCTCATTTTCAGTCCTAGTCTGAATCATGCTAGGCGCTGTAATTTTGTCTCCTTACATTGTACTTACCAGATTTTTAATTACAGGGACGACCATTGCGAAGAAACCGAAACTAGACACACAAAGGGTAAAACCAGAAGACGCAATAACAGACGAGCAAACGAAAAAAGAAAAATTTGACTCGAAAGTGCTCCGGGCAACTCAAACACGTATCTCCGAACCTGGAACTTATTTCAAAGAGCCTTACAAATGTGATCAGCGTAATTTAAATCAAGTAAAACAAAAACTACAACATACTCATACACAAATTGATGAAAAAACCAAATGTGATGTGTGTCAACGTAGTTTTAGTCGCAAGGGTGACTTAAGGAATCATATTCGTACACACACTGGCGAAAAACCTCACAAATGTGATGTGTGTCAACGTAGTTTTAGTCGCAAGGGTGTCTTAAGAAATCATATTCGTACACACACTGGCGAAAAGCCTTACAAATGTGATGTGTGTCAACATAGTTTTAGTCAAAAGGGTGCCTTAAGGAATCATATTCGTACACACACTGGCGAAAAGCCTTACAAGTGTGATGTATGTCAACTTAGTTTTAGTCTAAAGGGTTATTTAAGAACACATATTCGTGTACACACTCGTGAAAAACCTTATAAGTGTGATATATGTCAGAGTTGTTTTAGTACAAGCGGTAATTTAAAAGTTCATATTCGTGTACATAATGGTGAAAAACCTTATAAGTGTGATATATGTCAGCGTAGTTTTTTGGCAAAGGCTAATTTAATAGAACATATTCGTATACACACTGGTGGAAAACCTTATAAGTGTGAAGTATGTCATTTTAGTTTTAGTCAAAAGGGTAATTTAAGACAACATATTCGTATACACACTGGTGAAAAACCTTATAAGTGTGATGTATGTCATTTTAGTTGTATTCAAAAGGCTCATTTAAGACAACATATTCGTAAACACACTGGTGAAAAACCTTATAAATGTGATGTATGTCAAGGTAATTTTAGTACAAAGGGTGCTTTAATAAAACATATTCGTATACACACTGGCGATAAACCTTATAAATGTGATGTATGTCAAGGTAATTTTAGGTCAAAGGGTAATTTAACAGAACATATTCGTACACACACTGGTGAAAAACCTTACAAGTGTAATGTGTGTCCGAAGAGTTTTATTAAAAAAAATACCTTAACTCAACATATTCGTATGCACACTGGTGAAAAACCTTATAAATGTGATATATGTCAGAGTAGTTTTAGTACAAAAGGTAATTTAACAGGTCATATTCGTGTACATAATGGTGAAAAACCTTATAAGTGTGATATATGTCAGCGTAGTTTTAGTTCAAAGAGATGTTTACAAATACATATTCGTATACACACTGGTAGAAAACCTTATAAGTGTGATGTATGTCATTTGAGTTTTAATCAAAAGGCTGCTTTAAGACCACATATTCGTATACATACTGGTGAAAAACCTTATAAATGTGATGTATGTCAAGTTCGTTTTAGGGCAAAGGGTAATTTAACAGATCATATTCGTATACACACTGGCGAAAAACCTTATAAATGTGATGTATGTCAAGGTAATTTTAGGACAAAGGGTTATTTAAGAAGACATATTCGTACACACACTGGTGAAAAACCTTACAAGTGTAATGTATGTCAGAGTAGTTTTAGTACTAAAACTGGCTTAACTCAACATATTCGTATACACACTGGTGAAAAACCTTATAAATGTGATATATGTCAGAGTAGTTTTAGTACAAAAGGTAATTTAACAGGTCATATTCGTGTACATAATGGTGAAAAACCTTATAAGTGTGATATATGTCAGCGTAGTTTTAGTCTAACGAGTAATTTAAGAAAACATATTCGTATACACACTGGCGAAAAACCTTAAGCCCAGGTCCGCACGTGTGATTTTTTCCCGCGGTGATTTTTTTCTTGCACTGGATTTTCAAGGCATTGCTTAGCACAGCACCGATAGTTCAAATTCAAATTCTCTATTGCGAACTAAACTGAACTGCAGTGTGAGATGTTTTATTGCGTAATGTATTTTTAAGTCCACTACTTGTTAATATGTCATAGATGCTGAAGTTTGATTTAACTAAAATTGAGGCCGCGTAGATATACAGAGCAGGGAGGGTTATATCTGTTTGGTGTATCCCACATATTGTTCTAATACACTTTTTTGTGCCTTGAACGAAATTTCTTTATCAGTTGAGTATCTCCAATATAGTATCCCATAAGATAGAATGGATCCCACATAGGCATGATATGCACTAAGTAGTGTGGTTTGGTTGGTTAGATACTTTTTGGTGCATGTAGAGGGCATAAAATAATTGATTTAATTTACTACATACACTATTTACATGTGTTTTACATGACATATTAGAATCTATATAGATACCTAGAAATTTTGTACTTGTAACCTCGGATACAGTTGCATTATTGTACTCAATAGATAATGGAATTGAGTTTGCGTTTTTGTTCTTGAAATTCATGTGGTTTTAGTAAGATTTATTTTTAGATTGTTTATTGTAAGCCAATGTATTAATTATATAGGGAATCATTTATTTCTAGTTCATGTGTTTGTGAAAAGAGCCGTACTGTCATCTGCAAATAAAACCATAGGGTGCCGAATAGCGTTAGGTAAGTCATTAATATACAGGGTTATTGGTAAAACACCAAAAACCTCTTAAGAGGTCATTGTACTCATCATTATAAACAACTTTTACTATGGGAACAAACGTGAAATCTCGAAAAAAAAAATCAGCTGTTCCGTAAATTTTGACGAGTTATACGAACATAAATGTAGGGAACAGCTGTTTTTTTTTCGAGGCGGTTTTTTTTTGTGATGACTAGTGTATAGACATTTATGTCTGTGGTGTATAACTCTGTCGTCTCGAGCAGCGCACGCGCTGGGTCGCGGGGCGGGGGGCACTAACCTACCGACCGCCGCGGAGAGAAGACGTGGACGCTTGCTGCGAGCCGATATCAGTGTAATTGGGTTATTGCTCTTCCTAATATCAACCTGTGAGTCCTAGTGTACATTACAATGATGTCAGCGTAGTTTTAGTGTAAACATAAAAAATCTCAGCATATTCGTTTACACACTGGCGAGAAACCTTTCCAATGTGATATGTGAGCGTGATTTCGTCAATTTTGTCATTTAAAAAAACATTTCAATTCAAATTGATAAAAAACCTTATAAGCTTGATATACACCAATGATTACTTTAAATATTCCGAGTGATTATTACAAACATCTTGCAACGAGATGTAAGAAAGTTAAAAATAGATGTCACGTGATCAACTTAGAACGTTAATATCTCTGAAACGTAACATTACGGGGTTTGGTCTTATTTTGTTTTCTGTTTGCATTGATGTCGGCTATCGATTTATAAAGGTCATCCGTGGCCACTATTTTGAAAAAAAAATCAAAATAGCGGACAATAGGTATGCCTCAACCTTCTAAGCCCTTTAGGTTTTGTTAAAATGTAGAGTTGAAGCAGTTTATTGTAAACTATTATCAGACCCTTCAGGATTGTATGACTGATTTCAAAAGGTAATGGATGAAGTGTACACAAAAATAACTCGAATAAGTATAGTAGGGCTGCAAAAGTGCATGGATAGTTCAGAAATAAAATCGTGTGAAGCGAGAAATGACGCCATCTAGCGTAAAACCAGTTAACGACTAACAAAATTTCATTATACTGTTACTAGATGGCGTTGCTTCGCTTTTTATGACAAAATATTTTTGTAGTTTCTTTTTGATGTTTGATGATGATGACGTCACGCTGGAGTAGGTGCACGAAGGCTGCGCTGACGTTCATATTCGGGGTCACCAGTATAGAGGTATGAGGAACAGGGTGTAAAGTTCACTCAACCTCCATAGAAAAGGGAGGATCCTCCGACCAGACGGGTGTTGTGTCTGGCGGGCAACTGCCCGATGATTCATGTCGGGCCGTTGTATCTATGCTAGTTGCGCGGTAAACTCTGCTTGCGCGATGCAGGATTTGCGTGACGTCAGTATGACGCGTTGTTCGCATGTGGCGTTGTAGATACCGCTACAGTCTCTTCAAACATTCATGAAAACAATTTATAATTAATATTTACCTTAAAAAAAATTGTTCCTAACTATCTACCTACTATGTTAAAATTGAATATGAATTTATTAGTAGCAAGTAAGAAATAACCAAACAAACGATGAGGGCGCCACTGCGCATACTTAATTATTCCTATCGGTTTCTTTTATTAATTTATCATATGCTAGCAAATGTAATGTAATAGTTAGATAAATATATTAGCTGTGTAACTCCTTTCTCAATAAGTTTCTTCCCAACTGCCTACTTACTTTTCGTAAATTAGTCACAGTTGTGAAGAAACCAACGCCATCTAGTTTATTTTAGAAAACTTTAACTCAAACGTTCACAGGAAAATAGCCATTAGGGTATCCATGAACTTTTGCAGGTGAGTGTACATTATCACTTGCGGTGATTTTAACGTTAATTTATTAGAAAACTCATGTTCATTTAGCAAAATTATAAGTCTGTTGCAGTTCTACAATCTTGTAAACTTATTTTTGGAGCCCACAAGAAGTAACATATAACTGTTTTGGGCTGAATCGCTATTTCTAATCGATTGAATACTAAAACTAATTTTCTTTTTTAAATAACTGGATTAAAATGGTAATCTATCAATAAATTAGTTATTAGTATTAGTTACCAACGCGCACTGGGCCGGCGTGGTAGATTACAGCCCAATCCCTCTCGAAGAAAAGAGCCCTGTGTCCCAGCAGTGGGAACATTATAGGCTGGTGTTGGTATACTTATGCTAGTATTAGTTAAACAGTAGGTTCAGGGCCTCGTTAGAGTAAATATGTTCCTTGTTCAGGGCCAACTTGAATGTGCTTGTGAACGAACACCTGGCTGGGATATACCTAATAATACACAATGGGTGGGATGTAGTAATTGTTGTTTGTTTGTTGTCCTTTGCCAGTGTCGCAAGCGTACGAGGCTTTTGACTAGGTACTTTTTATGTGTTTATATTTTTTCTTGTAATATGCGTTTTGTTTATGCAGAATAAACAAATTTTCTTTCTTTTTCTAACAATCATACAGTAAGTATTCTAGGAAATATGTATTTTATATTTGTACACATTGTATGACCATTAAAAGATTAAACCATTTGCTTAATTTTATAATCGCTTTTTTATTTTCCTTGACATTACTATTTCAATCAAAATAAACTAACACTAATTCAATCGTCAATAGTTAGTTCAACAAACGTTAGATTAGTGTTAAATCGTGAAACAGACGGACATAGGCCAAGCACCGCCACAATAATAACATTAGGGTGAAAGCGCCAGGGTAGCCCGCGAAATTCATTTTTTTACGATTTGCAATTTGCTGGTCAGTGTTAAGTTGTACGTTGATTAAAATATGATTCGCGGCCGTAACAAATATGTATTTACAGAATTATAATCATTAAAGTCATCAACACAACTCTCTAAGACTAAGTAATCCCCAAGAATGACTATTTTATGAAATTTTGACATTTTGGGATTATACTAACTTAACAAGTTGTATTACTGATTGTAATGATTATAATTCTGTAAGGGATCTCTAGTCACCAGATGTCAAAGTGGCATAGTGAGTCGATATTGCTTTAGTATGTACCTAGTAGTACTTACTAGTTTCATGCATTTAGAATAGATCGTTCTTAATGAGGGATTTTCTTTTTCTTTTTTTTTAACGCTTCCCTAGTCGCTGGATAGATGGCGCTGAACTTGGTAAGTTACTGCAAGGAACGGAAGTCAAATAATTTTTTTATTAATTCACTGGGATGTAATTTTGAGCTCGTAAAACGAAAGCAAACGAAACTGTCACTCAACGAGCGTATATGACGTGACGCAATGTTTTTTTTTCCAAGCGTTTTGACTTTGGCATCTAGTAACGTAGTCAGTTCAACGCCATCTTCAGGGTTCTTAGGAACTATTTTTTTTTTAAATACTGAAAAGAAAAACCTCTCATTTCCGCACATTTCGATGTAGGTATGGCAACCCTAGGAGCGACTAGTCTATGATTTAAAAAAATATTATATCTAGTTACCTCTCGTAGTCTCGTTAGAGAGCATAGACTACTATTGTATACTAGAGATACACTGGCAACTTAAGAATTTCGTAGGCAGCGCCATCTAGTTACCAGGACATACACTATTACATACACATAATATACCTACGTAGTAGTACTAGAGTCTGTCAAGCGAGTCGTGTCCACGACCATTTAGCTGATTTCTTATAATGGCAACACTAATAATCTGTCAAAGTTGTCAAACGGATTGTCACAAGTTCTGTTCTAACCTCGTAGCATTCCGGATTTTGTTGATTTTTGTTATTTAATAATGCCAAAACCTATAAAAAGTAGTGTCAGGAGCATGTTGTTTACAATGATTAATAAATATAATCATGTAAAGATTGAATCTGACAACGTGATAACGGAAAAACGACGAATTTTTGATGAAATCGTGTCAACATCAGGTAGGTTGGCTACAACATTTTTGATACTTATTATTTTACTGACGATTTCGGATTTAGATTCAGACGTCGTAGTCATGACGTTGAATCTTAATAGGGCACATAATAGTGATAGCCAATTTAAGAGATTGTTGTTTGAACTGAAACTTACTGTTTATCTGCATTTTTAATAACACACAATTTTTTTTCAGCCACTTTGGGTGATGAAGTAATAAAAAGCACAATTGATAATTTAGTTAAGCAACTCATAGCCATAGAAGAGAATAGAAAAATTAAATCTGAAACAGACTATCTGACGAAAATCGCTGCCATGTCAGGTTAGTATATTTTTTTTTTGTTTACCCTGCATTTTCTACATAGATTATCTTATAATTTGTGCGTTTTTGTAACTTTCAGATATAAGTGTTAAAACATTGCGAAGAATAAAAAAAGAAGGTGCTATTAACCACGGTGAATGGAACACACCAGGGAAAAAGCGTCCACGACAGCCAACTGTAGCCAACCTAGATGATTTTGATTTATCAGCAATACGCAATAAAATTAATGAATTTTACTGTGTAAAAAAGCAAGTTCCAACTCTGCGAAGTTTGGTTGCAGATTTAAGAGAATCAATTGGATTTACTGGAAGTCATGAAACATTGAGACAATTATTGCTCAAAAATGGATTTGAATTCAAAAAAAATAAAAATGAGAGATCTGTTCTTATTGAAAAGTATGAACTATCTGCATGGCGACATAGGTATCTCAGAACAATTGATGAAAAGCGGAAACAAGGAAAATTAATAGTTTACCTTGATGAAACCTACGTCCACCAAAATTATAAAGTTAAAAAATCATGGCAAGGCCCATCCACTAGCGGAGTAATTGAAAAAATATCATCAGGCAAAAGGCATATTGTTGTTCATGCTGGATCCGAAAAAGGTTTTGTCCCCAATGCGTTATTAGTATTCAGTACTAAATCAAAAATGGCAGATTATCATGATGATATGAACAGATATAATTTTATGAAATGGTTACGTGAAAAATTAATACCCAATTTAACTCAGCCCAGTGTTATTGTTATGGACAACGCTAGCTATCATGTAACGCAAATAAATAAGCCACCAACTATGAATGATTTAAAGGCTGACATTCAGAAATGGCTAACTGAAAATGGAATTAATTATGAACAATACTTTACAAAGGCAGAGCTTATGTGCCTTGTCAATGAAAATAAAACAACTCCAATGTATGAAGCTGAAGAATTTTTGAAAGAGCATGGCCATGAGGTTTTGAAACTTCCGCCGTATCATTGTGACCTGAACGCAATTGAACTCATATGGAGTTTGGCTAAAAGGAAAATAGCCAGCAAAAACTTGGGAATTCCAGGTAATGAAATGGGGAACCTTATAAAAGAATGTTTTAATAGTGTCACAGCCAATGATTGGAAAAAATGCACAGATCACACTATTACTGTAGAAAACAAATATAAAGTAAGGGACAGGATAACCGAAACGGAGTTGGAACCCTTCATAATTTCTGTTCGTAATGATGATACTGACAGTGATTTCTCTTATGAAGGCATTGAATTTCTAGATTCTGATTTTAGTTCTGAATGTGACTAATAAATACCTACATTGGAATGCACTTTTTTAATTTATCCCAAAAAAAATTTTGTCTAGAAAATTCAAGTATCAAACCAGTTTACAGCGTACTATATCAGTGTTGACACCTGTAAGATTTTTGAATTTGCCGCATTTTTCATGGGACAAGATTCGCTTGACAGACTCTACACACAGCTATATTGTACCGAGTAGAATAATGTAGAATGGTTAAAAATTTTGTTGTAGGAAATCTAAACCTAAAAAATTAAAATCTGGTTCTGAGATATATTTTTAGGTTTAGTTTAACCACAGCAAAATTTCCAACCATTCTACATTATTCTACTCGGTAAAGCTAATTAGTTATTACACTAAACTTGTTGTTTCGAGGATAATAAAACCAATACCAATTTTAGATGTTCATATTTATTGGGTAACACAAAACATTACATAATATATATTTACCGTCTTTTTTTATGACTAGGCAGCCGGGCACACAACACTTGTTTCGAGACATTGTTATTTAAACACAAAACACTTAACTAATATGGTCCAAACTCCAATTTACGGAGGGCCTAAGCAATTCTGTTCGATCACGGAGGACCACAGGGGATTCAACTCAACGTGATTTAGAAAGACGAGACACAATGGGAAAGTTTATCTTCCAAGATTTTTAGCAAATACGGAGTAACAAACTCGACGTAAATTACACTTAAATCAGAAAGAAAATGAAATAATTACAAAAATAAGCGCAACCGTCGACATTTTAATTTGCAATGAAATGTCAATATGATGTGGCCCTATCTTGTGTTATAAATTCTACTAAAAGTTTATTTTTGATCAATATGAACAAAATATCCGGGAACTTTTACAAACATAAAAAAAAATACAAAAAATAATAACTAACTCACAATAGATCAAAAATAAAAATGATATGGTTACAGTTCTACTAAAATATACTACCAATTTCGTAATGGACTTACGCTGACAACACTGTTCATTTTTAATTTATGTCCTGGTAGATGGATGGCGCTGAATACTAAGAAATTAAAATGTATAGCAGTTGCCACCCCCTGTTATGGAGAGAGTAGTATATTCCTTGCTAGTTATATTTTCGTTATCTATGAAACTAACCGTAATATTAATAACTATAAAGTGTTTTTATTTATTAATTAGATTTTCGCTGCTTTAACGGGAAAAACATGTAAAAACAATAGGTATAAGTAGGTAATAAGAGTTAGTATAGTCTGGCAAATAAGAGTAGAAAATAATGAAGGCGCCACTGTGCTGTTCGTATGGCAGCCCGCTGCAACCGAATAGCGTACCGACCTAATCTTGATACTTAGCTGATTTTTTTTTAAAGCACTATTGTTTTTTCAAATCAGTAAGTATTACTTGACGTGTTTCCTGAGATCACAATTTTTTTTAGGAATTATAGAAAAAAAGATTATATTGTATATATACATCATTCTATTTTATTCCAACATATCTTCATCTAAATATTCCACCCCCACCATATCCATATCTTGGCTAGAGCTAGCCGTAAACTCATCTGAATCGTGTTCCGATTCAGAGTTGCTGCTGCTATCATCTTC
This sequence comes from Mesoligia furuncula, assembly GCA_916614155.1. Taxonomy (NCBI): domain Eukaryota; kingdom Metazoa; phylum Arthropoda; class Insecta; order Lepidoptera; family Noctuidae; genus Mesoligia; species Mesoligia furuncula. The sequence continues at coordinate 2,668,694 of OU744817.1, read as the reverse complement.
CAGGTTTATGACTAAACGTTCTATATTCTCATAGAGGGTTAGTTCCCTTTCACAATACTCCTTTTCTATTTTTATAACGTGCTGGCACGAGTTCTTCCAATCCTCCTCAGTAATTGCTTGGAATGCACGTTCAGCTGCTTCCTGTAAAGACGAAATATGTCATAAAAATGTTATACTGTTGTATGTTGTAGTATAAAAATGTTTTACTTTTAATATTGATAGAGGGTACCTCTATCAATATTAAAAGTAAAACATTTTTTATCATATATTATTAATAAACCATACCTTTATGTCGATCGATCCTACATTTTGGGCGGCAATCTTGTGTTTCGCTATCCCCCAGATTAGCTCGATTGGATTGAGGTCGCAGTGGTAAGGTGGAAGTCTTACCACAGTGTGCCCATGTGCACCTAAAAGCTCATCAATTTCAAATATCGGCTCTGGCTTGTGACGTTTCACGAGCATCAAAAGCGAAGGCTTTTTTAAGGTTTCATTAAATGGCATTTGGTTTTGAACTAACCATTCCTTTATTTCGGCTACTTTGGTAGCAGAGGTTGGCGCTTTGTTCAACATTGCAGAATGATATGGCGCATTATCCATAACCACAATCGATGCCGGTGGTAAGTTGGGAATCAGCTTTTCTTCAACCCATTTAGTGAAATTGCTTTTGTTCATCTCAGAATGGTAATCGGCATTTTTATTTGCTCCAGTAAATAATGCAAAGCATTAGGGATAAACCCTTTTTCACTGCCAGCATGAACAATGATATAGCGTTTCCCTTTAGAAACGTTATGTTTTACTCCACTCACATCAATAGACTGCCAGCACTTTTGTAATTTGTATGATTGGTGAACGTAGCTTTCATCAAGATACACTATTTCTTTTCTAAGCTCTTCGGGTAAATTTCTATTATCGGTAATCTTTTTAAGGTACCTACTCTATTCGTTTCGCGGCTATACATGGTCGTTCCATCAACGCAGTTCTTTCAGATTGACATTTTTTATATTTAAAACCTAGGGCTACAAGTACTTTTCTTAAATATTCACGGCTTCCGTCGAATCCTAAATCTTCTCTTACTTCTGGTAGCAAGTTTCGTAAAGTTGGTACCTGAGAATGAAATAACCATGTAAAGATTTAAAAAATATCTATGTTTAATAAATTAAGGCAGAATAAAAAAGTCGGTTGCAGTAATTACAACTACAATCCCTCATATTTAGAACGGAAATAGCTAACCGTAGATTGGTAGAGCACACAGGTAATTTATTCAGTTTAATTTTAATATACATAAAGCAATAATTGATGTACCTGTTTTTTCACGGTGTAAAAAAATTGTATTTTTTGCCTGATGGCACATAAGTCAAAGTTATCCAATTCCTTTTTGGGACGACCTTTTCTATGTTTTCCGGGCGTAGAAAATACCCCCTTGTTTCTCTCTCCTTCCAGCACGACTCTTCTTACAGTGCTAACAGATTTACCTGAATAGAATAAATAAATTTTGTGGCACGATAATTTCTTCTATATTTCTAATGCAAACGCTACAACCAATACATCATTATTTTGTAGTCACATTAAAAGTATAAGTTAAATAGAAATAGTTTTCATTTACTTAAAGTTTAATTCACTAAAGGATCAATTAATCTAGGCGCGGTATATCTGAGTAATGAAAACAAAATGTAAACATAACCTATGTGCTCGATGTTTATTACTTCAAATTCTATTTATTCCGTATGCAAGCAAATTAAAGCAGCTTTGAATTCATCAATTAACACGTAATTTAACTAAAAAGAACAAAATAAACTCTTACATACCTGTCATTTCAGCGGTTCTTTGGAAAACATTGTTAAGGTCGGAAAGAATTGTTTGGGCCTCATATTCCGCCAGACATCGCCTGTACACTTTATAAATAACCTCCCTGCCAGCACTTCGAATTGTTTTATTCATTATTATCGACTTTTTACCTATATTAAACACTGTTTAGTGGTCAAAAGAAAATTTTTCCGTAATCGCGAACCACGTCGCGAACTTTGTTTATCAAGAAACGTCAACTTTTTGGGAATGTTGCCAACAGACAAAAAATTAGTTCCGTTTCTAGACTTTTTTGCCAGACTAGCAAGTCGTTCAGTGAAAAATGTTTTGACCAAAGACTACAATATAATGGTTTTGACGAAAGTTTAAAAAAAATTTGTTGAAAACAAATGCGTACCTAATACTTTTTGTTAAAACTTCTAAGTGCAGTGCAGTGGACCATATTTTAATACAGTGATTCATCCTGGCACGATTTTTCAAATAGCTTGAAGCATTGGGTAAGCTTACTACAACTACCAATGGTTTTAATCTACGTATCAGATTTAGGTAAAAAAAATATTTAGTCCTGGCGCAAAATTCCGCGAGTCAAAGTGCGTCAGCAAATTTCTTCAAAAACTTAGGATGCTTCTAAATAATTAATATTGTACTAGGCAATGTGGTTTTATTTATTTATTACAATAAGAATATAATAAATCATCCATTTTAATCCTTAAAACATTTATGTAATCGTTTTTTTATTGTTTTAAATATTTACTTGAATCATAAGATAAAAATTCTCTATTTCATATTTACAACCAAATAGTAGATTATTAACCAAGGGGATAAAGCAGTGTCTTCTGTCGCGGGTGACGATTTAAATCGCGAGCGTAACGAAGGACTCGAGGTTTACTCCCGAGCGTAGCGAGGGTGTTAAAAACTGAAATCACGAGCGAAGCGAGGGATTTAAGACGAGTCCTGAGTGTAGCGAGGGATTTAAGTTCACCCAAGACTAAGACAGCTTTATCACCGAGGAAAATACTCTAAAAGTAAAGTATTTTTTTTTCAAAAAAACTTTGTGGTTATCATACATTTGACATTGCCAATGTTGTCAAATGTATGAAATCCACAAAGTTTATTTGTTTTTTTTTTTGCCATGAGATACTGGTAGACCTATATCCGTTATACAGGTGTACTTACTACACAATAACAGTACCGTAAAACGCTGCAACTTTGCCAACTAAGCCCAAGTTTGCCTATCAAAAATCAAAAAACATGCATAGCAAACCATTTGGTCGACCTACAGAGTTGACAACTGAGGAAGAAGCCCACATCGTAAAAGCCAGCATTGCTAAAAAGCAATACATTTGTGATTTTTACTCATAAGTAGCAATTTGTTTTATTTTTTTACAAAGTGAACAAAATTTAAAAAAATAATCCGTATTTTTTTGGGACAACCCTAGAGTCAACGACATTTTTGTATGAAAAGTTTCTGGTACCTGCTACAACATTGCCTATTAGCTGTAAAAAAATATATATTACCGTCATGGCAATAATCTAACTGCTGGGGACAAGCACGGTGTCTCATGTACACGGAAAAAAAATACTAAAAAGATCAACAATATATTTATTGAGATATCCTTCTAGGCAAAGTTGTGTCTTTTACCTACAACTTTGCCTACGACTTTGAGTGCTTGTAATTCTGAATGACGGCATGATTTAAATAGATTTGGGTTCTACCTGGCAAGGCATAAGGTCTGTTTTCCATCTGCATGTCTTTAGAAGCCGTAATAGTAAATAGGTTCAGAGATACGAACAAAAAACGTCAAAATCCAGGCAAAGTTACAGCATTTTACGGTACCTCAAGCTTTTAAAATTTATATAATATGTTTTAAAATGACAGTGTTACTTAAATTTATTTTTTTCTTTTTAGTTAGCTTTAACCTTTCTTTTTTGGGTTACGTTTTTTATTTAAATACAAGCTTGTTTTTAAAAACTATTTTTATTTTCATTTTATTTTTTACTTTTTAGTCTTAAAGATTTATTATTAACATTTTTTTTACTATTATTTACTTACATTATATGGGGGGGACCTTTGGAAGGCGTACGAGGGTCCGGAGCCAACTCGCTGAGGCCCCTTAGGAAATTTTAATGAAATGCGGCACCAAACGACGATTATCCTTGTATGCACTATACAAGGGCACCCAAGGATAACCCCCGATTGGTGTAGGACTATTGCAGGATATGGAAAAATAAAAAGTTGGACTATGGGTCTGGGTGGCTAAAGTGGACTGGTTACCTACCAAGAGCGATGGAAGAACTATGACCTCTGCCTGATCAATGTTTTATAGAGGGTTATTAGTAAAACATTAACAACCTCTTAAGAGGTCATTGTACTCATCATTATGAACAACTTTTACTAAGTATGGGACCAAACCTAAAATGGCAAAAAAAACAGCTGTTCCCTAGATTTTGACGAGTTAAACGAATATAAATGTAGGGAACTGCAGATTTTTTTTTTGCAATTTCTGGTTTGGTCCCATAGTAAAAGTTGTTTATAATGATGGGTACAATGACCTCTTAAGAGGTTGTTAATGTTTTACCAATAACCATTTTTATTTTATTTTTTTGGTTGGGAAATCAACCGACCCCTCCCGCTCTGGGCGGAGCGGAAGGGAGTGTCAGACTCTTACTGATTAAAAACCATCCGTGTTCCTTCAGTTGCCTGTGCCAGGGGGTATTTATGTTCTGTGGCCAAGGGCCACGGTATCGCCTTCGAACAACCCGCGACCCTGGCAGGCATCGGCCCTAGCAGAACCCGTCAGTTAGTGCTGACATCTCTTCGAGGCGCGCGTGGAACACAACGCGCTGTCGACCCGGGCCTGGTCCTTACCGGACGGCGAGCTGCCCATTGCTCGCTTTCTGCAAGCCCGCGCCTACGGTGGCCGGGAACCGGCTATCGATTCCCGACGCCCAGGGCGTCTCCTGCGGCGGCTAGGGGCGTGAGGGCGCAAAGATTGCCTCTCCCTCACGCGCTCCGCCTCCTCCTTCGCAAGCATTACTGCTTCGCAGAAGGAGGCGACAGCCTTCCATGCACCTTCGCTCCATATCATGGCCTGGACAAGGGCCGGACGCGAGAGATCGCCGACGCCGATCGCTAAAGCTGGGCAGATCTCCACCGTATGCTCCACCGTGTCCTCCGGGCGATCCACACAATGGTGACACCCGGGCGTTTCCTCCCGCCTTATTCTGAACAGGAACCTCCCGAAGCAGCCGAGCCCGGTGAGGACCTGTGTTAGGCGGAAGGTGAGGACGCCATTGCGCCTCTCTAGCCACACACACAAAAAGGGGACTTATCGCCGCAATTGTGGCATGCCCAGCACTGGGTTGCGTCAGTCGCACTCTCCATATCGCCATGATTTCCTTTCGAAAAATTCAAAGCAGAGGGTTGTGCAGTCTGAGGATGTATGTTTGGCTACAGAATACTTTTATGACACAATTTATTCCATCTTTGACACTTGTGTACCTAAGAAACGTCGATTTAAAACTACAAGTAGGCGTTATCCTGTGTGGTTCACCAAAGAAATAATTCAGGATACTAGACTTAAGCTCAAGTGGCACACTGTTTGGAAGCGCACCAAATGTACAGTAGCCCATAAAAACTTTTCAGATTTGAGAGCCAGCCTTAAAACACGGGTAGCACTTGCTTATGCATCGTATATCAAAAGGATCGAAAATAACTTAAGAATCAATCCGCGTAATTTCTGGCAACATATTGCCAGTTTACACTCAAAAGGTGGTTTCGAGCCGAGTGTTACCTACAACGGTGAAAAATTCTCAGGGGTCCGTGCGGCTGACGCATTCGCTGATTACTTTGTTAGCGTTTATCTTCCCGATGTTCCGCAACTTGATGTTGAAAGGGTTTCCGCTTGCGAGACTAATGTTAATAGTAATTATTATTAAGTAAATATATTTAAATTCACTCCTCAGGATGTCATGTCAGGAATAGCTAAACTCAAAGTTAGTAGCTCAGTAGGGCCTGACAACATTCCGCCAGACATCTTGAAAGCTTGTAAAAAACACTTTTGGTTACCTTTATTGCATATATTATCTATCCTTAAAAACTGGAATATACCCACCGCAATGGAAGATCTCTAGGGTCACACCTATTCCCAAGAGTTTGAATAAAGCATTAGTGGAGGAGTTCCGTCCCATTGCCAAAGTTTTTGAAAACATACTGCATAATTATATTTATTCCCAGGTTGGAAATTATTTATGTAACGAACAACATGGTTTCAGAGCAAAAAGATCAGTAAATACTAACCTTCTTACCCTAGTAGGCTATATATCTAAACGATTGGACCGTGGAGCCCAGGTCGATGTCTTGTACTTTGACTTCCGGAAGGCGTTTGATAGGGTCAATAACGATATTCTGCTGGAAAAATTATGTGCCATCGGATTTCCGCCAGGTCTGTTACGGCTTCTCGCTGACTACCTCCGCGATCGTCAGCAGTTTGTCAGACTGGGCCTTTATGAATCCCAGCCATATTATACGCTTTCTGGAGTCAGTCAAGGATCAATCCTGGGACCGCTTCTTTTCTTGATAATGATCAACGACATTCCTTTAGTTATTCATCACGCCAGAAGTCTATTGTATGCAGACGATCTAAAACTTTTTTCCCAAATTCGCTCTGAAGCCGATAGTCTTGCGCTGCAGCGTGATATTGAGGCGATATTTGAGTGGAGTGTTAGGAACAAAATGGAATTTAATTCTTCCAAGTGCTTCTGTACTATTACCAGAACAACTGGAATGAAGGATCTAGGTGTCACATTTGACAACAAGCTTACGTTTCATGATCATATGGTATCGGTAGCAAAAGATTCATTTAGACGTTTAGGTTTCATACTGCGCAATGCTAAAGATTTTAGCAACATCGGCGCAATTAAATCTATTTTCAATGTACTTGTTTGTAGTAAACTGGAGTCCAGTGCATGCGTCTGGAACCCGCACGAAAAGAAGTACACTCTATTATTGGAAAAAGTACAAAAGGCTTATCTTAGGTACCTTTATAAACGCCTCAATCGGTATTATCCGTTTATGTACCCTTCAAACTTTCTCTTAGGCTGCTTAGGGTACAACTCTCTCGAGGTCAGAAGAAATAATGACCAAATTATTAATATGGTTAAGATCTTTCACGGTAAAACAGATGCTCCTGAACTGCTTGATGAGTTGTCCCATCTTTTTGCTCCGGTAAATTACAACCGTGGCAGGAGGCATAGATTGTTCGCCGTGCCTTGGAGTCGAACTGTCGCGCGAGCCCAGTCTCCTGTTCCTCGCACACTCTCTGCGCTGAACGCGCTTTTGGACGGTAAGCCTGACTGTGATGTGTTTGCGGATGGATGGAAGAAGATCTTGTCAGTATGTCTGGGGTATTGTGAGATGAGTGTATGACTGGCGATTAGTTATATACTTTTGTTTACTGTGCTTTTAAAATGTGTCTGTTTTTAACTAATGTAATTGGCCTTGGCTAACTAATGTAATTGGCCTTTTATGTTAAATAAATAAATAATATGAGATCCGGAGCTCTGTCCAGTGCGCCGCGATTTCTCGCGGCAGCGGAGTTACGCCCCGGCGTCTTGCCTCCTCACGCCACTCCCATATGTGGGCGAGGACATTTGCCTCCACATCCCATGATCCGAGTAATCCGGCAAGGAGGCTCGCTGCCTCCCCGGAGACCGTGCGATATCCCCGGACTAGCCGGACGGCCATGAATCTCTGGGATGCGTTCAACCGCTGGGCTGGTCGCCGCCTCAATGAACTAGCCCCCACAGGTGCCCCGTAAAGGGCCATGGACCACACGAACCCCGCGTAGAGCCTCCGGCAGGAGGCGCTTGGATCCCCTAGATTGGGCAGGAGCCGCTTCCAAGGCAGCCCGGCCCTCTCCAGTCTGGGAGCCAAACGTCTGAAATGCTCCATGAAATTCCACCGGCTGTCGAGGACAAGTCCCAGGTACTTCATCGTCGACTCGACGCCGATGTGAACCCCTCCTGCCGTTATTTGGGAACCCGACGGTGGCGCGTTCCGGGGGCCATGAAAACACGTGGCCTCGGACTTGTGCAGGACCACCACGAGTCCCAGTTGTCGGATCCTTTCAACGAATGTCGCAACCCCGCGTAGCGCTAGTTCCGCCGCCGCCTGGTGCGACTTCCACTGCGCCAGGACCAGCGTGTCGTCAGCGTAGCAAACTACGCTGACTCGCTGACTAGGGAGGTCGGCACGCAGCACCCAGTCGTACCCGATGTCCCACAGATGCGGCCCCAGGACCGATCCCTGTGGGACACCGCACGACATCTCTCGCCGGTTCCACTCTCCCTGATGACCGGGGTAGATGACGGACCTGTCCGTCAGATTGGCCTCGACCACGCGACAGAAGTAGATAGAGGAGATAGATAGAGGTATCACTGGATGCCGACTCCAGTGATACCGGAGTGCCTCTCTGATGCTACTCCAGGGCAGGGTATTGAAAGCATTGACGATTTCTAGAGACACCGCCATGACGACCCCACCCTGGGCAACCGCCCCTCCCGTCGTACGCGCTTGATGGCGTCTACCGTAGAGCGCCCCCTGCGGAAACCGAACTGGCCCTCCGCCAGATTCGGCCCCACCCGCACCAGCCGCCCGACGAGGCGGTCCGCAATGATTCTTTCAAAGAGCATGCCCACCTCGTCGAGCAGCACGATGGGCCGGTAAGTGGACGGAGAGTCCGCAGGGTGCCCCGGCTTCTTAATTAGGACCATTTTCCCCGTCTTCCAATGAAGTGGGAACTGGCCCCTCTCCAACCATGCGCTTAGGAGCCCCTGGGGCCTGGCCTGGCCTGGCCGGGCCTTAGGGACCTGGGGCGGTATTTTCAACCTTCGTACAGCCACTCTCAGCTCTACCTCGGTCACCTCCGGAGCAGTAGTGCTTGACGCTAATGATCGCATGGAGGTATGGCAGAGTAAGGAGCTTCACGGACGCTTTTTCCGGGCCCTACATGGACACTAGGGCTTTCAGTCTCGATGCATTACTGAGTCCCTGGAAAAAAAAACGAGACTCGATGTGGTCTCGAAATTCCCGGGAAAAACGAGACTTTTGAGACTATGTCAAAACTAGGTTTCTTACTTATAGGCTATGCAATTAGACAGTTAAAACACGATATTTTAATGAAGTACTTTATTAAACAAACGTCATCATCATCATTTCAGCTGAAAGACGTCCACTGCTGGACATAGGCGTCCTCCAAGCACCTCCACTTTGACTGGATCTGTGCTTCTCGCATCCAACGGGTTCTGCGGCCTTCACAAGGTCGTCGGACCACCTTGTGGGAGGCCTTCCACTTAAGTTTGGCAATTCTTCGGGCTATGTCGGTTACCTTGGTTCTCCTGCGGATCTCCTCATTCCTGATTCGATCACGTAGGGAAACTCCAAGCATAGCCCTCGCCATTGCCCTTTGGGTGACTTTTAGCCTTCTTATAAGGTCCACTGTGAGCGACCTCCTCTCAGTGATACAAGTCATCACTGGCATCACGCTCTGGTCAAAGATTTGCGTCTTGAGACACTGCGGTATGTGGGACGAGAAGATATTGCGTAGCTTCCCGAACGCTGCCCAGCCGAGTCGGATTCAACGATTGACCTCTTTCTAGAAGTTAGACCCACCTAACTGGACAGTTTGTCCTAGGTAAACATACTCGTTCACGACTTCGAGTGTAGCGTCTCCTATCTTTATGAGAGTGGGTGGGCATGGGCATTTGACATGACTTTCGTTTTGTCCATGTTCATTTTAAGACCAACTCTTTCGGAGGCTCTACTGAGGTCATCGAGCATTGTACTGAGGTCCTCCATAGTCTCAGCCATGACTACGATATCGTCGGCAAACCGAAGGTGAGTTATGTACTCGCCATTGATGTAATTGCCAGCCCCTTTCCAGTCCAGAACCTTGAAGATATCCTCCAGTGCAGCGGTGAACAGTTTTGGAGAGAAAATGTCTCCCTGTCTCACACCTTGCTGCAGAAGGATAGGTTTCGAGGTCTGGTCCTGGAGTCGGACTGACATAACTATTGGCGTTTTCATACAAACACTTCAGCACCTCGATGTACCGATAGTCGATCGAATCAAAGGCTTTCTCGTAGTCCACAAACGCTAAGCAGAGAGGCAGGTTATACTCTTCGGTCTTCTGTATAACCTGTCGCAGCGTATGGATGTGGTCTACGGTGCTAAAGCCTTTACGGAATCCGGCTTGTTCGGGAGGCTGGAAGTCGTCAAACCTGCGCGCGAGACGGTTCGTGATGACTCGAAAACAGCTTGTAGAAATGGCTCAGAAGTGAGATGGGCCTATAATTCTTAAGAAGGGCATTGTCGCCCTTCTTAAAGAAAAGTATCACCACACCTCGTTCCATGCCTGTGGTGTTTTGCAACAGCTTCTGAAGGGCCTTAAGAACGGGTTTTCCGCCGGCCTACAGGAGCTCGGCCGTAATTCCGTAATCACCCGACGCCTTGTTGTTTTTAAGCTGCTTCAGAGTCATCCTAATCTCGTATAGGCTGACGTCCGGGATGTCTTCGGTATAGTGTCGGGTCAATCTAGCTCTTAGGTCGTTTGACAGATTCATAACGGGGTTACTTGTTGACGTGTATAACTGTCCATAGAACCTCTCGATCTCTCTCAACAGCTCTGGTTTGGCGGATACGATCCTGCCATCATCGGTCTTCAGTTTCGTAAGCTGGCTTTGCCCAATAGACAGATCTCTAGCAAAGACTTTGGAGCCTTTATTTCGCTCTATCGCGTCCTTAATGCGGTCTCTATTAAAGCGGCGAAGGTCGCTTTTCAAGGACTTAGAGATCCGTCTATTGAGTTGCCCGTAATTTAGCGCATAACTGAAGACTGCAGGATCATCTCGCGCCTCTCCTTCATGAGCCGTAAAGTAGGTTCAGAGAGCTTCTTTTTTGAATATTAAACAAACGCAAATTAAAAAAATATTTGTTGAAGTTTTTTTCATTTTTGTAGTGGGCACGGAAGAAACAAAAGGCGTTTAATGTGGTTTCTGACGGAGAGAACCTAATTTTATTACAAAAGTAAACCGCGTCTCAAGTCTCAAAAGTCTCGTTATTCCCGTGACCGAAAATTTTATTATCGAGTCTCGAAAATACCAAAAAATCATCGAGACTCTCGAAATTTTCGAGACCGAGACTCCCGGGATGAAAGCCTTAATGGACACGATGTAGATCTACTAGCGTCCGTAGCCTGGCTGCGTTTCGGTGACCTCTTTGGAGAAACCGAAGGTTTTGTTTGTGCAATTATGGACTAAGTTATGATGACGAATATTTGTATGGTTTATCGGGCCAGGGGTAAATGTCCAGATAGTATCCCTAGCATTAAGTTAAATAATGTACCGCTAAATAGGGTTGACACCTTCAAATACGAGAACGTAGATAGAGCGGGAACGTAGGGCGTTGTCTGTTAGAGCGAACATGATAGCTCGCAGGTTTGCACGATGCTCGAAGGAAGTAAAAAAAACTCTTTCAGAGCGTATTGCACCTGTTTTTGCACGAGTCCAATTCAACTATGCCTACAGGATGTTGTTGGGGCTGCCTCGGTACTGCAGTGCATCGGGGATGTTCGCTGAGTCGCGCATTGACTGCTTCTTTGCGACGATGCGGAAGCGGTGCACATCCTTGGTGCGCAGGGTCCGCGCCAGCTCCAACACCATAATAATATGAGGATGATGGCTGAGAGGTTCGACTGTCACTACATTAACCATTGTTGTCTGATTAATGTAGTGACAGCAAAAAAGAACTGAAATAATCATGAGCTTATTGTTAATAATAATATATTTATTTGCAATAATGTGCTATGCTTATGATTGTTCATTATCAACTTATTTATATTATTAATAATTTGTAATTATTATTTTATATTATTAATTTGTAATTATTTCATGGATGATGACTTTGCCTTTTTTTAAATTGTAAGTAGGTAATAATGAAATTGTGTGTTGTGTTTTGTCTTATTTTTGTTTATTTTTCTATATTTTATTTTTATTGAATGTATCTGAATTGAATTGAATTACTAACACTAGTCATTAAGTTATTTTGTTGCTACTAACACTATGGACTTACGTCTGAAATAAAGAATTTAAATTGAATTGAATTACCGGAGATTTATTGTGAAAGACGGCACGGTTGACATCTGTCGGGCATGTCACCGGCCGGGGGAATCAATCAGGCATATCATCTCCGGGTGTTCTCGTCTGGCTAACGGAGACTACTTGCATAGACACAACTTTGTAGCCAGGATAATCCATCAGCAGCTTGCTTTGAAATACAGCCTTGTGGAATCGGAGGTAATATCACATTGTACTGGGATCGATCCATCATCACTGACGGGAGTATTGTTGCCAATAAGCCAGATATATAGTGGTGGTGGATCGATCAGAGCAGCGCGCAATGATTGTTGACATCGTCCCGCATGATGAGAACCTCGTGAAAGCCGAGAAAGATGAACAGATCAAGTATCTTGACTTGGCTCGCGATATTGTCGACGTGTGGGATGTGGACTCAGCGATCATTGTACAGCCAGTCGTGACAGCCAATGGGTTAATAGTCAAGAGCCTCGACCGACACCTAAGGAGGCTGTCGTTGGGCGGCTGGATCAAGGGCTTGATTCAGAAAGCGATACTTCTGGACACGGCCCGCATTGTTAGGTGGTTCCTCTCTCTGGAGCCCTGACCGCCGGTACTCTTGGACCCTGTTCCCGATACCGGTGGGCTACTACTATTTTTTATATTTTTAAATGTTTTTATATTTTTTATATTCTAATATTTAAAAATATAATTTATAATATGTATACAGGGTGTTTGGTGCATCGTTTGCCAAATGGAATTGGCCGAAAGAAGAGGTCATTTGCTATCTCTTAAGGCCCAGTAACTCATTCCTTGTATCACTGGTTTTTTTAAAATGACTTTTTAATTTTTATTTGGAGAAATACAAGAACTCTGCATTTAAGCTTAATTTTTTTTTAAGTTATGAGTATAGCCTTCAAATTTTATTTTAATTCTTATGTTTACTCTTGTATGGTTCTATGAAATTAAAAATTTACTTACTAATAACATCTAGTTCCTTTTTAATAACTCCCAAAATTTTTGAAAAAAGGAAAAATACACTTAACACTCAACTTTAAATTGCTGTAAAAAAAAAACTAAAAGCGATTGGGATCTTCGAATTCTTTTAAAAGGTTCTCTAGTTTGTCCCCTTTCCAACGGTGTGCAATATACCAAAAAAAACTTTTGATAACTTCAGTAATTCGCTAAATGTGTAATCGAGACACATCAAGCTGATGTTCGATATTACGGTAAGAACACTAGTTTTCACATAAATAACATACTTTAAGTAGGTGGATAGTATTATCTCACTCTTACGCAGTCTTTTATCTCTTTCTAGGGTTCTAACTTTCCTCGAACTTGAAATAAAAAATAATCTTTTATTTAATAAGCACCTAATTATAAATTTTGTTCAAATTGTCCTCCACTATTGCGTACACACGCGCGACATCTTCGTCTTATCTCGACTGTAGTGGTGTGTAAACGTATTTCTGCTTTGATAGTGACGAAAGCCAATGCGTTGGATTAAATCATCCCTAGTCTCAACTTCCGTGGAGTAAACAAGTTCTTTGGGCCATCCCCAGATGTAAAAATCTAACGGAGTCAGGTCTGGGGAACGGAGGTCAAGGAATAGGGCCATCCCTCCCAAACCATGATTCTGGGAATGCAACATTTGGATGTTGTACTCCCTGGCGGTTAATCTCCAGTGAGCGGGATAATCGTTTTGATGAAAAACAAAAGACAGGTCTTCACTGAAAATTGGTAGCTGACCTAATAATTAGGGTAAGTCTGTTTGTAGAAATTCTTTTTAAAAAGTTCGGATCATCCACGTCCGAGTGTAATAAGAAGATGTCGCGCGTGTGTACGCAATAGTGGCGGACAATTTGAACAAAATTTATAATTAGGTACTTATTAAATAAAAGTTTATTTTTTATTTCAAGTTCGAGGAAAGTTAGAACCCTAGAAATAGATAAGAGACTGCATAAGAGTGAGATAACACTATCCACTTACTCAAAGAATGTTATTTATGTGAAAACTAGTGTTCTTACCGTAATATCGAATATCAGCCTGATGTCTCGATTACAAATTTAGCGAATTACTGAAGTTATTAAAAGTTTTTTTGGTATATTGCACACCGTTGGAAAGGGGACAAACTAGAGAACCTTTTAAAAGAATTCGAAGATCCCGATCGCTTTTAGTTTTTTTTTTACAACAATTTAAAGTTGAGTGTTAAGTGTATTTTTCCTTTTTTCAAAAACTTTGGGAGTTATAAAAAGGAACTAGATGTTATTAGCAAGTAAATTTTTAGTTTCATAGAACCATACAAGAGTAAACCTAAGAATTAAAATAAAATTTGAAGGCTATACTCATAACTTAAAAAAAAAATTAAGCTTAAATGCAGAGTTCTTGTATTTCTCCAAATAAAAACTAAAAAGTCATTTTAAAAAAACCAGTGAAACAAGGAATGAGTTACTGGGCCTTAAGAGATAGCAAATGACCTCTCCTTTCGGCCAATTCCATTTGGCAAACGATGCACCAAACACCCTGTATAATGAAATAATAGAAATAATTTATTTAATTCACAGACAACAAAAGGTCCATACTGACAAAAACAAAAAATACATAAAAGATGTTAGAAACAATATATCCTATGTTAGTACTTATGTACTAGTATGTTAGTAAAAATGTGGCATACGATCTATGTTAATACTTTTATACTACGACAGACAGTGTTGTTTTGATGAGATGTCCCATTATGGGGTTCTCATCAAGCCTGTCAGCTATCACCTTCAGGAGGCTGTTGCCAGTGCCACGCAATCTAGTGAGCAGAGACGCCAACATGTTCGCCCGTACCGCCAATGCCCTGCGTTCTCGTTTAACATCAGCATCATCTTTAAGGTTGTCAACAATCAAATGTAAGTATTTAAACTGATGTACCCGTTGAATCGGGACATCGTTAATTTTTATTGGTGGCACATTTACTGGACATTTCTTGCCAACAGCCTGAAAGACCATGAGTTCAGACTTCTTCACATTATACAGCAACCATGGTTGGCAGCATAGTTCTCACAGATTTTTACGTTTTCTGAGTGCACTGACCGAGGGAGCCTACAACACCATATCATCTGCGTAGCTGATGTTATTAAAACACAACCCGTCCACAAAACAGCCCACATAAGCACTGCTGAGTCCCCCGATCAATGCATTCAGATACAAGTTGGCGTTACCCCTGGCGCTCCTCCTTTCACGCTGTGTCGCGGGTGAGAGTCCTGGCGGAGGAAGCGGTGGCCCGGGGCGAGGTGTTGCTGGTGGTGTCCTTGGACATCTCCAACGCCTTCAACACCCTGCCCTGGAGTTGTATTCGGGAGGCACTGCGGTATCATCGGGTGCCTCCCTACCTCCGCCGCATCGTTGGGGCTTATCTGTCGGAGAGGAGTGTCACCTACATGGGACGCGATGGCGTAAACCAGCACCGCATGTCGTGCGGTGTTCCACAGGGCTCGGTCGTTGGCCCGCTCCTGTGGAACATCGGGTACGATTGGGTGCTGAGGGGTGAGCTCAAGCCGAGCGTGGACCTGACGTGGTATGCCGATGACACGCTGGTCACTGCCCGGAGGAGCTCGCACAGGGAGGCAGCGTTGCTGGCGACGGCTGCGGTGTCACAGGTGGTGAGTCGCATACGTCGCCTGGGCCTGAAGGTGGCCCTCAAAAAGTCGGAGGCCATGGTGCTTCATGGCCCCCGGCGGGCGCCGCCGCCCGGCTTACACATAGTGGTCGAGGGGGGCTCGGATCACTGTCGAGTCTACCATGAAGTACCTGGGATTGGTGCTCGACAGCCGGTGGGATTTCGGCCCCCAATTCCGGCGGCTGGCGCCCAAATTGTTGGGCGCGGCTGGGGCGCTGTCAACGCTGCTTCCCAATCTGGGAGGCCCGAGTGCCGCCTGTAGGCGGCTCTACGTGGGGATCGTGCGATCGATGGCCCTGTATAGGGCTCCGATCTGGGCGACTGACCTGACGGTTGGTAGCATCGCAGTACTGCGAAATCTCAGCTTCGCGAGGTCCTGGTGGCGAAATGGCAGGACAGGCTCTCACGCCCTACCGCCGGCCTCGGCACCATCGTGGCGGTCCGGCCAGTACTTGAGCCCTAGCTCGGGAGGAGGCACGGCTTCCTGTCGTTTCGGGTAACGCAGGTGCTCTCGGGGCATGGTTGCTTCGGGAAGTACCTGTGTCGCATAAACAGGGAGCCGGAAGCCCAGTGTCACCACTGCGTTGACTGCCGGGAGGACACGGCTTGGCATACGCTGGCAGAGTGTGCCGCTTGGGAGGAGCCGCGCCGTGCCCTCATATCTCAGAAGTAGGCAGTGACCTGTCGCTGCCGGCCGTGGTCGAGTCGATGGTCGGCAGCGAAGAGTCCTGGGACGCGGTGGTTTCCTTCTGCGAAACGGTCATCTCGCAGAAGGAGGCTGCGGAAAGGGAGAGGGAGATCTCGTCCATTTACCCAGCCCGCAGCAGGCGCACCGGGCGTCGGCGGCAGGCGGACAACGCCCTCTTCCAGCCCCCCTAAATGGGTCCAGGGGCGACGGACTCGGGGACATCCGTCGCGCCCCCCCCACACATCAGGACCCGAGGCGGCGGCGCGTAGTGTTCCACGCGCGCCCCTCTTAGACGTCGCGGGGGGAGTCAAACACCTCACTCCCCCCCTGACCCGACGAGGCCCGCAGTGCCGGGCCGGCACCAGTCGAGGGTTGCGGAAGGATCATACGTTCCCGCGGCCCCTGGCGTAGGTGTGAGATGGAACACCGAGGTGGTTTTTAGTCAGTAAGAGTCTGACAGACCCCGTCGCCCGCCCCAGGTCGGCGGACATCCATGAGGGTTCTCCAAACCGGAAAAAAAAAAGGTAAAGCCCTGCCTCACGCCACACTCCAACCTGTACGGTACTGAACATTCATTCCCCCACCTTACAACGTTAGTTTGACTGTCGTACCAGTACCTAAAAACGCTCAGGAGCTCATTGGGTATCCGTTTCTTTTAATTTATCCCAAAGAATGTCATATGAGACCAGGTCGAAGGCCTTGGAGAGATCCAGGAACGCCGCATAAACTGGTGTACTCCTGTCAGCGTAGTACCTGACAGTGTGCTTGAGGCACGCGATTGCACTTTCGGTGGATAAGCCAGGACGAAAACCAAATTGCGCATCGTGTAAAGATATATATTTGACAAAGATGGTATGTTTGTCTCGTCATCATCAGGCATATTTTAATTAGCGTAGGCGTACTATGGGCAGTGTCGGTTATTGCGCAATAGAAAAACTGTCTACAGTTCAAATCAGATTATAATTTTACGAACAAATTAATCACACTAGCGAATCACACACTGTAGGTACACAACTCGTCTACTATTAGACAATAACAGGCTGGTATGATGATGATGGTTTCAACAAAACGTAGGACAGTTCCGAAGCGTCTGCCTGCTCGATCACCGGGATCAGGAATGCGCCACTTGACGCGTTCTCTTCAACCCCGTAATCGAGCGGAAACGTCCCGGAGAGAGTACAGAGTCGGGCTCTGTCCAAACACGCCAACTCCAGTCTTGATAGTTGCCGCTAGGTGGCGTGCCTTGTTTTGTTCCATCCTGCGAGGACACACGTCCTCGTGTGTTGCTCTGTAAACAAACATACCCGCAAAGTATCTCATAGCTCGGTCACACCTGACCAAATTTGGTACAGGCAAAAACAATAAAAATCCGGACAAACAAAAATAGCAGAGTTCAGAGCATTATTATTCACTATTCGATTCCCAAATCTCAAGATTACAATCAAAATAATCAATTAAACATGTTAGAGCAGCCAATAAAAAATTCTTAGAGCATCATAAACACAAAGCACTGAATCTTATTCGTGGCCTGAGGCTTTTCGTTAAGCCCCAACAACAAATCTCGCGTTTGTTTCATTGCATTCTCTTGAATGCCCAGTCATCCATGACTCTACGGACTTGGCTTCGAGCCTAGACCCGGCCATACTACCCAGAGCTACCGCGTACCACGTACCCACGGTCTAGCAAGTAGATGCCGATTTCTAACGGGCTATGGCTACGATACTCTGGTACGGTCTCCTACCAGCCGAACTAAAATGCACCACTATCACTCGACTCAATCTCTACTCTGTTTCATCAACAAGACTATTCAACTTGACTTTTCTCAAATTCGTTAATATACTCTGATTTTCTGGCATTTTTCGCAATCTGCCGTATGAAGACTGATGAGAAAATTAAAAGGAACTCGACTCTTTAAAATCTGTTTTATTTTACGATCAATTTGCAATAAGCATTCAAATTAGAAACCAACTAATCTAAGAATTTGAACTATCTAGTTTCAAGATTACCGAGACCAAGTACAACGATTCCACACTACGTTAGTCAAAGAAAACACCACCTCAGGCATCCCATTCACGGTCCCACACATTTGTCACATACGCACTTCCCGCAGGAATGCCGAGTCGTCCTTGACTCTACGGTCTTGGCTTCAAGGCTAGACCCGACCATACTACCCAGAGCTACCGCGTATACCACGTACCCACGATACTCTGGTACGGTCTCCAACCCAATGAACCGAGAACCTGAGTACACAAACTATAGTGATGCCAACTCATCATCCATTTCGTCTACAGTCTCAATTGGCACTTGGCCCTCGGGCATCTTCCAAACACACGGTCATGGAGCGTATTTGTAAGTACGCTTGATAGCTAAAGATTTTAAAACATTTCGATCGCCATCTAACACTTCAACTATTTGAAATGACCCTCTATACTTCACGTCAATCTTAGTTTGATTACACTCGCCGTTCTCAATAAGCATGAATTCACCGATAGAGAACCTATTCACATTTGCCTTTTTACCATCAAAACGACTTTTATCATAACGTGCAGACTTTTTAATGCCTTCCGATGCTAATCTCGTAACGTTACTGTACGACGATAGTCTATACACTTTGTTCAAGCGTACGATGATTGTTCGGTACACTTGTGATGATGGAAACCCGGGGATAAAGAAATAAACCGCCCGTGTTGAGTGTGGTAAAATCACTGATTTATTTTACTTAGCTAGTTCACTAAATGATCGCGCGTATGCAAACGCTGATGTAGCTTAACCTACTTAATGTTACGAAATGTGCGGGTTCACCGTACATACTGCCAACTCTAAAGGAGAGAAGACGAGGGGATATGGTGAACTTAGATGAAATTGGTGTCCAAATACAATAAAAATGATGACTTAGAATAAATGATACAATTTTCCGTTAAAAGCTGATACAAGGTGATTTCAATAATATCTACTCTAAGTACTATATATATATAACACAAAATTGTCTGATTTTGTTTAAGTTAATATTTCACCATAGGAGAGGTCCCTTTATTGACACTCTCGGTTGTCTTACTTATATCACTGGCACTGGCACTGTTTCACGCACACAGTCAGTAGATCCCGGTCCTGCGAGGTCAGCTCGCGCCTCCGCCCCCAGGGCTCGCTCGCCCTCTGGTGCACGTACCTCGAACATCTCACGCTGCTGCGGCGCAGGTGCGGCTTGGCACTTACTTCTTAGAATTAAGTATAAGCATATGCCGCCTAAGACGAGAACCAAGGCCAAGGTAACGTACACGACGGAATAATGGTGGATGTCGTGGACGTTTAGTTGTGTAGAAGATTGTTCCTTTAAATTGCTTATTTGGTCTCTAAGCTGATTCCACATATGTGTGTGGTTTTCCGGTACGTCGAAATCGTTGGGCAAGGTTGTGTTTAATAGAGAGTTCAACATGGAAACCTCTGGGACTTCGATATTTGATTGCATGTTCAAATAGCGTAAGTAGTTGTTGTGCGTGTGAATACTGTACGAATCCGATTTCAGTGTGCATCCATAACCTAGGTCAATGATACCACTGCCTCGTATAACTGTCGTTGTTGTGTCAGCAATACAGGAAATACGGAGTTCACATGACTCACAACAGGTGTAAAACCAAGAGTTCAAGTTGTGTAAGTTGATCCAGTAATTCTGGCACGTGGACACGTCTTGTTTACAAGCGCTCCTCATATTACTTACAGTCTGGATGTCGCATAACGACTGTTTTATTCCCAGATTGTAAACAGGTTTGTCAATGGAACACAGTAGCCGATTGTTACTGATAATATGAAAGCATGCTTGCAGATCGCTATCTGATAAGAGAAGGGCGAGGTCCTTTTGTATATTGTAGGCAATATATGGTGAGCTAGGGACAGTGCGAACGTGATTCGACCCTCTTTTCTGAGGGATAGGTATGATTCTGTCTAACTCGAAGATATCGTTGCTCACAAGCGGAATCTTTATCTCTATAATAAAATAGCCTTCATACAGCGTTGCCGACGCCTTCATAATCTTGTACAGTTCGGCTAAGTTTGACGACTCGATTGGGGTCATTAGATTTCCCTGCAATTGCCCGGAGATTATGATGATCTGACTAGCCAGTTGTTCGGGAGTCAAAAGGTACGGGTCGATGCGACCGTGGCTGATGTCTGTCACGGTGTTGATAAGTGTGTGTTGGATTCGTGAAGTTACATAAATGCCGTTTCTGTTGTCCAGACGCACCTTATTGATTTCATCAGTGACGTTTTGCAGATGTTGTTTTATAAATTTGAACTGTTTGTTCATAGTCTCCTCGCTACGTCGCAGAATGTTATATTCTGATTCCAAGACCAAGGTTTGATTCTTCAGTAACATCTGAAGATGATTTTCATTATTGGTTATTTTTTCTATGTCCTGCTTATACTGTTGAGCGAAGTTTTCATCTAACACTCCGAACAACGTGTTTGCTAGGTATCCTACTCCGTTGATTAAACCTCGTTTTTGTCTTCTTGCGTTTGAGTTTTCAAGGAGTTTTTGATAATGCTCAAGTTCCTTTACTTCATGCTCTAATTGTAGAATAACGCTGTCGTATTGCGAACCCATGCAATCGGCGGTTTGTTTTAAGTGCTTGACATAGTTTCGAATGTTAGATACTCCATGATAGAACGTGGACATGTTATAAAACACGATGAGTTTCCAATCGTCTTTGATAACTTGGAGGTTGGACATCTTGTCGAAGAAAAGTCCTTGGTTTGTGGTAATTGGCGTAACGTTGAATGTCGTCACTTTCTGTTGTAGACTAGGAGATGCAAACAAAAGCAATAATAAAACACTGATGAAAAAGGCTTGCAAAGTTCTTTGCTTTCGTGGTCGCGGAGGCCGCCTTTTGCCTTCAACTTGATCTGATGACGTAGTGGAAGACTCATCCTGGCACTGGTTCATGGGTTTGGGTGAGGATACCTCCTCGTTTACCGGCAAGTATACAAGCTTGTTGACTGGACGCTGTATGATGTTATTGCTTGTCTTGACAGTAACTACTCTCACGTACCCGTCCTTTCCAGGATGAAGTAGGTGCACTCGTCCCATTGCCCATTTACCCGCAGGTACGTGCTCTTCGCGGATGAGGACGAAGTCACCGACTTCAAGATTACGTCGTGCCAGTTGCCACTTGGTTCTGGTTTGTAGCTGTTGCAGATACTCCGATGACCACCGTTGCCAGATATTCTTTGCCATAGCTTGGACGAGTTGCCATCGCGCCTTTAACGTTGATGATTCCGGGTCAGTTTGAGGCCGTGATAAAATCGGTGCCCCAGTCAGGAAGTGTCCCGGAGTAAGGCAGTCGTCGTCTGAATTTTCTGTGAGTTGACATAAAGGTCTGGAATTCAGACACGCCTCTATCTGGCAAAGTAACGTCGAAAACTCTTCGTACGTAAGACGTTGATCGCCTATGACCCTTTTCAAATGGTATTTCAGGCTTTTCACAGCTGCCTCCCAAAGTCCACCAGCATTAGGCCAAGCTGGTGCATTAAAGTGCCACTGGATGTTCTGCTCACTAATTTTGTTAAAGAAGTCCGGGTTGATATTCTGAATAATCTCCTTATACTCCTTCTTCATGAGTCGATTAGCGCCTACAAAGTTGGTACCATTGTCACTATACATGTGGCCTGGTGATCCACGTCGAGAGCAGAACCGACGAAACGCTGCTAGAAAGGCGGCCGTACTCAGGTCTGAAACCAGTTCCAGATGGACCGCTTTCGTTAGCAGGCAAACAAATACAGCTACGTATCCTTTCGTTGTTTTGATCCCGCGTCCTTTATTGACTTTCAGTTCTACGTGGCCCGTGAAATCGACACCAGTATGTGTGAATGGCCTTGACGGAGTGACTCTGGCTCGTGGTAAGTCTGCCATAATTTGCTGTTGAACTTCGTTGTTAAATCGGCGACACTTAACGCACAGCCTTAACTGCCGCTTTACCGTCCTGATTCCGCTGATGATCCAATATCTATCTCTTATGTAGGAAAGTGTTAGTCGGGGACCACCGTGCAAAGTTGTTATGTGTGCCTGGCTAATGACAAGATCAGTAAGTCGACTGTGGCTTGGTAGGATGATGGGATGCTTCGCCAATTTGCTTATACTGGCGTGTTTTAAACGTCCACCAACTCTTAATAAGCCATTTTCATCTAACCAAGGGTTTAGACTGCAAATCTTGCTTTTCGAGCTCACGTGTTGTTTACACTTGATATGTTGCAATTCTTGCTGAAATTCCTGTGATTGCACTTCTTTAATAATTAAATGGTAAGCGTTGGTTATTTCTGATGACTCCAGAAAACCATGTGTTGCCATCTGTTTGTAGCGAATTCGCTTGATGAAACGTGACACCCAGCCAGTAATGCGCACAATTCGTGTCAACGAACTGTAATTTTGCAGTAAGTCAGTTATAAATGTAACATTATTTTCAACTAAGGCTGTGTTCACACAAGCTGCTTTTGTTTCTATTGTTGGGGACTGGTATACGATCTTAACTGCATCTTTCCTCTCGCAACCTTTTAGCCATTTAGGCCCTTCCCACCACAAAGATTGGTTCAACAATTGATGAGACGTTATGCCTCGTGTAGCACAATCAGCTGCATTTTCTTCGGAGCTGACATGACTCCAGAATTCTGCCGGGACTATGTTGGTTATCTGCTTCACTCTGTTAGCTACAAATGACTTCCATCTGGATATATCTCCCTGTAGCCAGCCCAAAACTATCATGGAATCTGTCCATGCATGAAGCGTCATACTTATATTTGGTAAGGACTCAATGACCATCTTTACTAGTTGGGATAGAAGTAGCGCGCCGCACAGTTCCAGTCTAGGGAGCGATGTTTTCTTTGCGACCGGTGCCAGCTTTGTTTTTGCGGCAACAATTGTCGATGTGTACTCGCCCTTATGGTTCTTGGTGACGAGGTAAATAACGCAAGCGTAAGCTTTGTCTGATGCATCGCAAAATGCATGTAATCGACAGGTTTTTTCTGTGTTACCTAAAAATCTTGGTATGCGAAATTTGTCGATGTAGTTGATATCTTCTTTTAATTTGAGCCAATGTTCTTGCATGACCTTTGGTAGTTCTTGATCCCAGTTGGTTTCAATGGACCACGTTTGTTGAAATAGTAGCTTCGCTCTGATTGTAAGCGGTGATAACCAACCAAGGGGATCGAATAGCTTTGATACCTCTGACAGTAATTGCCGCTTTGTAATTACTGCATTACTCTCAGGGATTACATGGCTTTGGAACATGAATGTATCAGATGATGGGTTCCATTTTAATCCAAGAGTCTTTCTGGATTCGAGACACTTAAATTCGTAGGGACTATTCAATTGGTCGGTTGTTAAATCCTGCAGGAGTTCTGGCTTGTTACTTGACCATTTTCGCAGGTTCATACCAGCACCCTGGAGCATTTTAATTAGTTGTTGTTGTAGTTCTTTTGCTTGAGCGGCGGTATTCTGTCCACTGAGCAAATCATCCATGTAGAAGGAGTTCTGTACAGCTGCTGCTGCTAGTGGATATTTCTTGGCATCATCTGCTGCGAGTTGTTTTAGAGTCCGCATAGCCAAAAATGGAGCTGCCTTGGTCCCGTACGTAACAGTGGTTAATTGATATAGATTCAATTGACCATCAATTGAATCTCTCCAAATTATCGTTTGCAGAGGCTGATCTTGCTCTCTAACGAGTATCTGACGGAACATTTTTTCAATATCCGCAGTAATTACATATTGGTATTGCCTCCAATTTATGATAAGTGATAATAGGTCTTGTCGTAAGTTGGGTCCGCTGTACATTAAATCGTTCAGACTGTTACCCGATGTAGTCTTCGATGAGGCATTAAAAACTACTCTCAACTTTGTTGTTGTGGAATCAAGTTTCCATACACCATGATGTGGTAAGTAGTACGCCTGATCGGTTATACTTTCAACTTGCCGCATGTGACCTAATTCTTGGTATTCGTTCATAAATTGTTTGTATTGAGTTGCAAATGATGTATTTTTAGACATTTTTGTCTCTAATTGTTTAAATTGCGCTATAGCCTTAAACTTTGATGAACCGAGTTGCTGCTCAAAGCCTGGCACCATGGGTATCCCAACTTCATACATGCCATTATTTAAGCGTCTCGTAGTGGTTTTGTAGAAATCTTCACAAAATTGGTCGCCAATAGTCACGTTTGATGATGATGAGTCGTGAATGTCCTCTAATTCCCAAAACTTGGCTATTTCTGCAATGTTATTGATGGCGACATGACAGTTGAATCTTTTGACATTTCCTGATAGGATCCAACCCATTTTAGTTTGTTGAGCGATTGGGGCCTGCGCTGGGCCCTTGATAAGGCCGCTTAATATAATTTCCGAATATACACTGGCATCCAGAAGAAGATCGATTGGTCTTGATACGTTATACTCCGGGTCTGCTAACTGAAGATGTTGCAGGTGCGACCAGGGTTGTTTGCGGAATGATGAGTTCGGTAGGCTGTTTATGACCTTTGATACAACCAACGCTTAAGTCGCCAGGGTGTAATCTCCGTAGATGGACTTGCAGTCTAGTGTTACAATTCCCTTGCTTTGTTTGGAGACTGGCCCTACTCCTGAAATGGAGGCATGATATTGTCGACGTTGCAAGCCTAGCATTTGTGTCGCATTTTCTGAAATCAATGAAATTTGGGACCCCTGATCTAGAAGCGCTCGTAATGTGACGTATGTACCATTTTCAGATAATACAGCCAACGACAACGTGGTTAACAGTATTTCTTCATTATCAGCTGCAACGTGATTGACATTATGCTGCGCCGGTGATGGCTGCACGGTAGCGCTCGTCGTCGCTGCGGCTTGTTGATGTGATACGCACGCATCATGCAATAAAGTGTTGTGTTCACTGTTACACTCTTTGCAACGTCTTGTGCTGTTGCACTCACTGTCAGGATGATAGTTAAGGCAATTTTTGCAATGTTGACTCTTTGTTACCAAGGCCAGCTTATCACCCGGGGTCATTTTCATAAATTTCTTGCAACGATATATAGAATGACGTTTATTACAAATCGGACAGTCTGGCCCTTGAGTAGCGACGACTTGATACTGTTTCTTGTAGTGGTTCCCATGATTTGCAGGTTTGTCACGCTGTTGACCAGACTCCCGTTTAAAGGCAGGCTTCGCTGATTCTCTCTCTCTTCGGTGTAAAGGTTTCAGGGCTGTGAACTTGTTTTCGAGGAACGTCATGAATTCTCTCAAGGAGGGAAGCTCCCTGGGTGATGTACGCGCCTCTTTGTAATCACAGTAAGTCTCCTGGTCCAGTTTCTTACTGAGAAGATGTACTAACAGCGGATCCCATGTATTTGTATTCACACCGAGGTTGTGTATAGCGTGGATGCACTCCGTGGTGGTATCATATAACCGCTTTAACTCATAGGCTGTTTGTTTGGAGATAGACGGCTGATTTAAAAATATCTCTATTTGATTTGTAAAGAGAACTTGAGCATTATTATATCGGTGATTTAGAATTTCCCAAGCGGTGTCATAATTTTCAGACGAAATGTGAAGATGTTGAATAAGGCGTTCGGCCTCACCCTTGATCTTTCCTTTCAGGTGTTGCATCTTCTGAGCCTTGGTTATTGTGTTGTTGTCGTGAATAGCTTCTGTAAACAGGTCACAAAATGTTGGCCACTGCGTGTATTTCCCCGTAAAGGTAGGAATCTCGAGCTTCGGCGTTGCCTGTTGTACATGAACTATGGACGATATTTTCTTATTTAGCGAACGCTTCATATCTTTGTAGTTACGCTCGTACATGCTAAATTCATTTTCGTACGATACATCTCCACCTTGAAGTATGTGGTCGATTCGCAGATGTAACGTATCGATAGTGTTCCACTTGGCTTGTATAGCCCTAAGCTCGTCTTCAAGTTCCCATTTTTCGGATATTTCGTCTACGTTGATGCTCCTCACCAACCTGTTGAAAGACCTAAGATTGGTTCTCTGTTGAGCCAACAATTCAATGGCTTCAGGGTTTGACTGCGTACCCTTTTCATCCGAACCAAATGCAGTAAGTAAGTTTCGAGTAGACTGGTAGAGGCTCTTACCTTGTTGATAAAGGTTAGATGCGAAATATTGAGGTTCCTGATCCGGAAACTCAGAGAGGTTCAAGTGGTTTTGTTCGAACTCTCCCCAGAGGTTATCCAACGACTCTATTCTCTTTTGGATGTATTCCGGAGTTTTTCTCGACAACGGATCTTTACCGAAGTTGACCCTTATCCTATCGAGACCTTCTAATATTTCCGATTGACGAGCGCTTAAAACGGCCATTGTGGTTTAATAAAAGGAACAATCTTACTTGGACACCGACGAGTTGCGATACCAACTATGGGCTGCCGACGCCGTGTACAGTGCAGATATAGATTCAGCTCCACCGATGTCTTCTTGGAACGATTCACTGATGGTTCACTGAATGGACTGAGTTGATTACGGAACTGTCGCGAAATACTCAACGAATATGATCAAGTGTGTGGCTGCGATTTCAACACACCTTGATCTAGACACCCGATTGATTGTTACGCGTGATCACAGAATCCGGCTCGAAGGACCAAAAAAAATGTACGACGATAGTCTATACACTTTGTTCAAGCGTACGATGATTGTTCGGTACACTTGTGATGATGGAAACCCGGGGATAAAGAAATAAACCGCCCGTGTTGAGTGTGGTAAAATCACTGATTTATTTTACTTAGCTAGTTCACTAAATGATCGCGCGTATGCAAACGCTGATGTAGCTTAACCTACTTAATGTTACGAAATGTGCGGGTTCACCGTACAGTTACCAAGGTCTATAATGTCGTCATTGCCTTTAGCCATTAAATCAAGTGGACGTGCTACCTTACTTATCACAAATTCTAATGGACTAGCTTTGGTAACGCGATTAATCGTACAATTTAGAGCTAGCTGTACATCTCCTAGCAAGTCTTACCACGACCGATTTTTATCAATCTCTATCGCAATTAACATTGAATTGAGCACACTCGTTATCCTTTCCACTTGACTATTCGCACGAAATGAACTAGTCGCAAAAGGTGTAGGTTGGTACTTTTACCTTAACAAAACTCTTTGCTCAAAAAGCACCATCCTTGATCAGCGATTATTCGTACAGGAGATCCAAAGAGTGCAGCGCTGTCCGACACTGCCATCCTGCTTGCACACGTTCTTGCGTGTTAACATGTAACCGACAATTCAACAGCAGTGTATCCACTCGGCCAATTCTGACCATTTACGGCTTCCAACTTTTGAAATCAGAAACCCCAATCCTACTTTCATTGTTCCCACAAATCAATACCTCTAAATTAACTGAACAAACTTTGAATATCTAATCATAGCGAAAATAATTATAAACCAGAGCCATGTATGTACCACCGTTATCTACATTAACAACCATCTTTTTCACTAAGAGCCTTAGACACAGAGAAAACCACACACGAGTAAACCACTCTAACGCCACGCCATGGCTCTCCGGCCGACCAGCAATCGCATTGCTCTCATACATCCAGCGCATGGATCCGTGTACATCACCCAATGACTACACAGTACTTTTCTACGGCCGATAGAGAACCCCTAATTGCGCTAATTTTTGACGTTCAAAAGTGCCTTTTAGGTGCCTATCCGAAATAAATGTTTTGACCTTGACATTGAGTTTGCGCGCTTCCCATAATGAAGGCTTTCTCATCACCACTATGATCACTATCTAATTCGACGGGTACCTACATAACCTACTTTCATCATTCTTATTATATCGTGAGCGTATTTAAAAGTACTGTTAGAATTTAAAGCTTTTAACGTATAAGGATCACCATACAAAACTTCCGCTACCTGCATGACGTCGCATGCGCATCGCTCCTGACCATTTTTTGTTGGCTCGCGACGGGCCACCTAACCACTTTTTTTTTTTTTGCGGATGGGAAATCATCAAATGACTCCTCCCGCTCTGGGTGGAGCGGAAGGGAGTGTCAGACTCTTACTGACTAAAACCCACCCGTGTTCCTTCCTTAGCCCTTTATGTTCCGGGCCAGCGGTAACCCTTTCGGACAATCCCGCTGACAACCACTTAAACTGAGCTAATGACTGTTTCCTCAAGTGGCTGTACCCAGGGTACATTGCAGAGCTTGTTTTGTAACTGAATTTATTACAAGAGCTAAGCAACAAAAACTGTCGCAGACATAGTAATAGAAAAGTCTAGGTTCAATATTTCACGTACTATCACAATATTGCTTTTGCTTTGCAAGTAAAAGTCGGGCAGTAATGTAATAAAATCTCAAGTTGTTGCTCGTTAATCGCAATGCTACTTATGATTTGTTCTGTGCTGAATACACGCGCAGTCAACGCAGTAACTAATTTGCCACTTAACCTCTCCTTTACTAATAAGCATTTAGCACCACAATCGTAAACAAAACACTACAGCTCACCTTTATGTTCTAACGTGTCCGAGGGTAGTTATACGTCGCAAACATCCATTCGCCGTTGCTGCTTGCAGCACATGCTCTATTTCCACCATCTGCTTGGCTGCCACTGCTCTTGCACCGGGCCGCGATATGTCCTGGTTTCCCATTTGCAGCACACGAAGGGCTTCGCTGACGGCTGCGGCTTCTTGGCTCGATTCTTACTGATGACCACAACAAGTTGACCAACTTGCAGTGAATTTTCAGCCAAACTCAAATCAGCTGTCGTGCACTGTTATGTTTGCACACGCCTCTTAACACGTGTTCTAACGGGAACGGGATACGACGAACCCAAACGCCAGTTAGAGACGCCGTTTTTTTTTCAAACATGGCGGTAGGCGCCACTGCTTTGTCTGGGAACTCGAACAGATCCACACGATTATTTAACAAGTGTTCGCATGTTTACACTTTGTTTTTCAAAAGTCAACGGTCACTTTCACTTTTAGCGTTCTCAATTTGCGCTTTAACCAACACGAATCCCACTTCTGATGACAGATGGTATGTTTGTCTCGTCATCATCAGGCATATTTTAATTAGCGTGGGCGTACTATGGGCAGTGTCGGTTATTGCGCAATAGAAAAACTGTCTACAGTTCAAATCAGATTATAATTCTACGAACAAATTAATCACACTAGCTAATCACACACTGTAGGTACACAACTCGTCTACTATTATACAATAACAGGCTGGTATGATGATGATGGTTTCAACAAAACGTAGGACAGTTCCGAAGCGTCTGCCTGCTCGATCACCGGGATCAGGAATGCGCCACTTGACGCGTTCTCTTCAACCCCGTAATCGAGCGGAAACGTCTCGACTCTGTAAAAACACGCCAACTCCAGTCTTGATAGTTGCCGCTAGGTGGCGTGCCTTGTTTTGTTGTAAAAGTCAATTTCCGGATGCGACATATTTATTAGTGTCATTTGTCAATCCCATTAGATTGAGTTTTTATTAACTGCCTCAACCCGTGCCTGAGCGTCCACGTTGTTCTTAACATGGACAAAGCGACGGTAAATAACACCTTCAGGCCAAAGGCGGTCATCTAGGAACATCTTCAGTTTGTGTTTTGGCACAAACAGTTTGTACGCATTATGTTTCGCATTCCTAATCTTTAGTTTTATAACCGTAACACGTTCCTGTAATTTTCTGCATATATAATCAGTTATATGTTGCTCGCTGGTTTCTTTATGGATGTTGGTTATAAAAAGTGGGACTTTACTACCCATGGCAGCTTTAAAGTTTATTTCGAGACTATCGGAACTGTAATGTTCGCTGGGTTAATAAAACACACTTTGACAGATCAGTTAAGTGAAGTAGTCTATGCGAAACCCAGAGAAGGTCTGCACGCGCCTACGGCCGGTAAGCGACTGCCACGCGAATGCCTGCGCATACACTACATCCCTCCTTTATTTTTATTGAATTTAAATGTTTGTTGTTGTCATGTTTATTGAAATATTGAATTGATTCTAGTCGCCCATTCCAAAAGGTAGTTTTCGTATGGAGAAGAATGGGTAAGAAACTCCACCGTTACCCTTTTAAAATGTTTTACAAGATCTTGTTTATATACCTAATATAATTATATGTGAAGACGATGCACCTAGAATAAAATTAGTCTACCACAAAAGGTAAAAAGAATTAAAATGAAGCAATGGCAGGTAAATCAATTATGTGATAAATACATGGTGCTCACATTTACAAATATTGTAAAAGTAGATGATTTTCCTAGAATTTTCGCTTTGATAAATCCAATTTAATGGAGTGTTACATATGGTTTCCTCACGATGTTTTCCTTCACCATTTTGTAATGTCCAATTTAATGGATGTCCAAATGCGTCCAATCTAATGGATGCCCATTGCGTCCAATTTAATGAATCACATGTCTTCGAAGTATTGGTTCTCAGACATGCCGGTTTCCTCACGGTGTTTTCCTTCACCATTGATGAACAGTGGTGATGAGTGAAAATACACAAAATGACTGCCTGGTTTCGAACCCACGAACTTAGTCGGGCTAGACCACCACCACTGTTGTGCTGAAATTAAATGCTATTATTATGTGTATGTGCCTACGTATGACACGGTAAGGTGTGACACCAGAAGGCCAATTCTACTAATTTAAAACGTTCAAAATCTAGTCTCAGTCTCATCTCGGCGATAAACAAATGTCAAAACTTGTCAAAATGTAGTGAGATTAAAGGTAATTTTGCAATTAGCATTATTTTAAGGCACGACCTATTATCACTTTTGCAGACTGTGTCTGTAACACAGTTTATATTAGCACAGACAGACACAGACGTTCACTTAGTCTCAAATAATGCATGACGGTGTACTTCATTGCTTTGTTTTTTTTTTATGCTTGATTGAAATGGACAATTGAGGGGCCCCACAGTGGATCGTCCCCATACAAGAGGTCGGACATAGAATTAAAAATTGAAAAAGTATTTAATTGAAAAAAATGAAATATACAGTTGCATTACTCTATTAAGGAACTACAAAAAATGTTACTACAATTTTTTTATTTGACCAGTACTTTATGAGCAATCCGATGAAAACTGTTATTTTTCTATGGAAATGGTCACAAAAATGTCTGTATCTCATGATTCCCTCCTTGTTTCGATTTGCGGTTTTCACTACTGTTATTTACCCATTTTATGCCACATTTTCTTCAAGAACACATGGTGCCCCCAGCGACCCCCTTCCGAGATATTTTGCTTTTAGTAACTATACTTTTTATTGTATAACTGATGAAATGGAGGTACATTAAGTATATTCATTACTGAGAATAAGTCATCCCTAAGTAGTTCCTTAAATAACAGGTGCATTTGCGATTACTTTAATGACTTATGAACGGTTCTGTTGCCATACAACAAAAGCGTTAATGAGTCCTTAAGTAAAGATTACCAGTACTTGCTTAATCTAATTAGTTGTTGTAATTACTATGTTAACAGCCCTTAATCTCTGCATTGTGATTGGATAATGTCATCATTAGCGTAGTAATGACTGAGTCGAATTTACAATAACACATCGAAAAGAAATAGAGTTTTATGATCAATAAGAAAATATGTAGGTATAAAAATATTTTTTATTTATATAATATAACACTGTAAAAATAATTTAAAAATAAAACAACTATGTACCCTAAAACAAACTAAAAAATTAAACAACTACTAAGAAATAAATTATAATAGGAAATTAATTAATTAACACGACCATTTAGTTACTAACAACAACAGAAAAGAAAGAAAAAAAGAACATTTATTGGCCGATGGGTGGCATAACACAAAACAAAAAAAGAACAGAATAAAAAAAAATACACAAAAACAAGAAATTAACAAAGAAACTGCTTGTTAATAATAATATTAGGTACTATAAGACTTAAACTATATTTTCTTCATCTTTATCAATAACGACATCATGATCATTATTATCGTCATCATCTTCTTCAACGTCACTACATGCAGCAAGTGTATCAGTTGAAACGTCAATGAACTCCAATTCACTCTGATCAACTATGAGTAAATCGTCTAGTTCACTAAATGAAGACTTCTTTTTTTTTAATTTCGTCACCTTTTGCTTGCCATGATTTTATGTCCATTCTGTAAGCAATGTGTAATAAACACTCCATAGACCGAATCCAAGCATGCAATGAACTAAATCCATGCTTGTATAAATCTGTATTCACGGGTTTAGCTCTCACTTCTTCCAAGTTATTCATTTCGCTTGGGCTAGCTTTGCACAAATCACACACTGCTGCCGATGTACCAGATATGATTGAATGTACCTTACCATCAATCATGGTTAGCCATAGATTGTGAGTAACAGTAGCATTGCCGCAATCAGTCGGGTTCAGTTTACGAATCTCGGTCTCAAATATTTCCATTTCAGCCTTAACATTCGCTTCCGTTTCTTTCATAAATGTAAATGAAATCGGGCGACAATATGTGGTTGACGATGGCCGATCATTCTGCCACACTATACTTCCACTAGAAGTCACTAACTTAAGCGGTACAAGACTTGCCATAAATACACTGGATAAGTCTTGTTCACTTGTTGTTGTCGTTTGATGGTAAATGCTTTGACTTGAAGCTCCATCAAAACCCCATTTACTGTGAAGCACATGTTGTTCACCAGCATCAAAATTTGATTCAAGTGAATCGATCAGCCTCCTAACTGTGTGATCAAGGAGGGCTTGGATCCGTATCTTTGCGGAAGTTTCAGTCACAGTTATGTCTTCTTTTGCCGGGTAGCATTTAAGCTTTTCTTTAACTAACAAGTAGTAGCTTGGGTATTTTGCATGACCTTCTTTTAAACTAAAGTCCCGAAGTGTGATGTAACGCCACTTGGATAACTGCAAGTGAACGTAAAGAGCAAGTGCTTTGTGAGTAGGAACTTCACGAAGCGAAGGATTCTGCTTAGTTTCCAGGACATTTAAAACTGTTGAGACGTGTTCAGGATTTTCCAGCAAATTTTTCATTATTCTGGCCATATCATTTTTTCCGGCAGACTTAAGTATACTTTCAACAGTATGCAAAAGCTCATCCGGACGACTGCAACTCGCAACATTTTCATTAACACGTCTTCTTTTGTGTCTAGTCGATAAATCTTCAAAGCGTTTGCGAGGAGATGTATATGTTGAAGTTGATGCATCTGATTTTGATGGACTGACTACCTCTTCTGCCTCATTTTCATTTGCTTCTTCAGTGTCAACAACATTTTCTTTAAAGCAATCTGGCCAAACGATATCGGAATTTAACCACTCTCCGTTCTTGTTAATGAACCTGTCGACTGTCCTTCTTGATTGCACCCATTTGGTGTAAACCCTATAGCAAAATCGTCGACACCAGTTCTTGAGATCCGTCACATCACTTTCACTTAACTGGACGTTAGTACTCGACTTCAATGTGTTAAATAAATTGTCATAGTCACGAAGATCTTTATGATTACGAAGAGCAACGTAAAGATCTAGATAAGTAGAAAACCCACGGAAAGCCATAATGACAACACTTGGTAGAAGTTATAATTACAACTGAATTACATTTGCTAAACACAGTCAAATATATAGGGCAGCAAGTAGGCAACTAGCAATGAATTTGATAAGCTAATGATGACATTAGACAATCACAATGTATAGATTAAGGGCTGTTAACATAGTAATTACAATAACTAATTAGATTAAGCAAGTACTGGTAATCTTTACTTAAGGACTCATTAACGCTTTTGTTGTATGGCAACAGAAGCGTTCATAAGTCATTAAAGTAATCGCAAATGCACCTGTTATTTAAGGAACTACTTAGGGATGACTAATTCTCAGTAATGAATATACTTAATGTACCTCCATTTCATCAGTTATACAATAAAAAGTATAGTTACTAAAAGCAAAATATCTCGGAAGGGGGTCGCTGGGGGCACCATGTGTCCTTGAAGAAAATGTGGCATAAAATGGGTAAATAACAGTAGTGAAAACCGCAAATCGAAACAAGGAGGGAATCATGAGATACAGACATTTTTATGACCATTTCCATAGAAAAATAACAGTTTTCATCGAATTGCTCATAAAGTACTGGTCAAATAAAAAAATTGTAGTAACATTTTTTGTAGTTCCTTAATAGAGTAATGCAACTGTATATTTCATTTTTTTCAATTAAATACTTTTTCAATTTTTAATTCTATGTCCGACCTCTTGTATGGGGACGATCCACTGTGGGCCCGTGGCTAAGAAATAACAGCCGCACAGGTCGATCGATCAGGTTAAGCTACGCTTGCCGCGGTTGGTCTGTGGATGGGTGACCATCTTTACATAACGAGACCCCTCCGTGCCTCGGAAAGCACGTTAAGCCGTTGGTCCCGGCTGTCATTCGTGGATCTTTGACAGTCGTTACGGGTAGTCAGAAGCCCGAGAGTCTGACAACCAGTCTTACCAAGGGGTATCGTATTACCCAGTAACTGGGTTGTGGAGGCCAGATAGGCAGTCGCTCCATGTAAAATATTCAGCTGCATCCGGTTAGACTGGAAGCCGACCCCAATATAGTTGGGAAAAGGCTAGGCAGATGATGATGAAATGGACAAATTGTACTTGGCTTTTTGAAATAAAGATTATTATTATTATTTTGTGATTTTTACTTAGTCTATTACTTTTCGATTTTTACTAAGTTTACCGCTTTTCGTTTACCCTTTTTTGCAATTCGGATTAATTACAAGGGCAACGAATTATTATCTCTTTTGTGATTTTTACTGAAGTTACATCTTTTACTTTTACCCTTTTATGCAATTTGCATTAATTACAGGGCAGGAAACTTTTACCCTTTTATGCAATTTGCATTATTTACAGGTCAGGAAATTTTATCTCTTTTGTGATTTCTACTGCCATACCTAGGTATTGGCAATCATCATCATCTGCCTAGCCTTTTTCCCAACTATGTTGGGGTCGGCTTCCAGTCTTAGCGGATGCAGCTGAATACCAGTATTTTACATGGAGCGACTGCCTATCTGACCTCCACAACCCAGTTACTGGGTAATACCATACCCCTTGGTAAGACTGGTTGTCAGACTTTCCGTGCTTCTGACTACCCGTAACGACTGTCAAAGATTCACGAATGACAGCCGGGACCAACGGCTTAACGTGCTTTCCGAGGCACGGAGGGGACACGGTATGTAAAGATGGTCACCCATCCACAGACCAACCGCAGCAAGCGTAGCTTAACCTGATCGATCGACCTATGCGGCTGTTATTATTTAGCCACGTGCCCCTCATACTTAGGATTGGCAATAGAGATCAAAATCTTTTTAATGTCTAACCATGATTTATTTTGTAAATTGCGTAAACTAGTCATTTCCAATGTATGAACTTGATGAGTTTTCACCCATTGATTGCATACCCTGGTTGTTTATACCAATGTATGAGTTATTGTTAACTTTTAGGTACCCACTATTCATTTAATTGTTTACCTCTTCAAATTACTTCGTAATGTTTTGATACCGATTAACCACATAATCTATCAGTATCGCGACTTCTGCGATCTTATTTGCCTAATATTAGGCAATTGTGTTAACCAAACATTTAATGGCTTAGTTGGGTTGGCACCTAATCAACAAATGAGGTTATACGAAATAAAAGTAAAACTATAAATTCACTGCATATTAAGCATAAGAAAGTTAAAACGCTGTACAAATAACATAGTAATTTTTTTTTTATGTCCATATCGCGAATTTTGCGACAAGGGGTTTGTAAAAGGGGGGCAAATTTTCCATTATTTTTTCGATAGGACGCACCGTTTTCGAGATATAAGTTTTAGAATTATTAGATTTTACGCTCGCATGTTCCCGAAAATAACACCAGTACGTCCCGTGTTTCCCAAATAGTCAATCAATAATGCTATATTTTGCCACTAACTATTTGGAGAAATAATTTTATTAACTACGTAAATAAACCTCATTCGTTAACTTGCCAGTATTAATCGCAACCATTAGGTTGTTTTGTTGGAACTTGTTCTATTTGTGTTTTTCGCAACCATTAGGTTGTTTTATTTTTTATTTTATTTTATTTTTTATTTTATTTCTTAAGAAAACTTACAGCTAGGATACAGAAAGTTGACAGTTAGTGAAAGAAGGCCAATTAAAAGTTTTCACTGACAGTATTAGGGTAGCACAAGAAACAGTAGACAGGTAAGCGAAAGCAAGAATAAGTAAGCACTCGGAGAGAATTAAGAAAAGACTGAACAGCGGGGTAACTGCGTAACACACTATCAGTAGCAATAGGTTTCACTTTGACAGTTCAACATACATTGCGTGATTTACGTTGTTGAGCAAACACATTTTTCGAACATATGGAGCAATAGATTAGCAATGTGCTTCAAAATGATTCAAATTGATAGTAGTAGTGTGTTACGCAATTAGGGTGCAGGTTTTAGTGATCTTCAAAGAAGTTTTTACACAGTATTTTTTTTAGTTTAGGAACACTGGTGGAGAATAAATCAAGATCATCAACACTCTGACACATCGAGTTGTATGCCCTGCTAGCTCTTATCATATAAGAGTTTTGTCGATATATGCACCGCACAGAGGGAACATACAGAGGTTGATGATTCCTTAAGGTGAAGGATGGAACACGCAGCCCAATTTTGCTCATCAATTCAGAACAGTCGGTTGAACCATTTGCCAAATTGAACAAGAATACCATGTCAGCAATTTTTCTCCGCTCAATTAGTGGAAGAATGTGAAACTTCCTGCAGCGGCTGTAATAATTAGGCAAATAGGTTTTGGATCTAAACTGAATGTACCTCAAGAATTTCTTTTGAATACTTTCGATGCGATTGACGTAAATATTATAAATAGGATTCCATACCGGTGAGCAGTATTCGAGATGACTGCGTACAAAAGCACAATAAAGAATTTTTAGTGTTTTGATATTTTTAAAATCAGCTGATATCCTCAAGATGAAACCTAATGCTTTAGAAGCTTTTTTAATAATATTATCGATGTGTGTGTCAAAAAGAACTTGTTGGAACTTTTTGTTGGAACGTTTTGTTGGAACTTGTTCCATTTGTGTCTTTCACACACACACGCACATATTTCAGACAGACAGACAGACAGACAGACAGACAGACAGACTTAAATCACATTTTTTTCTCCTGTCCCTTATATGACCGTTTTTTTTCTACCTCAATGCTTTCTTTACTTTGTAGAAATAGTTTTTCTGTATATAAATGTATAGTCTCATTCTTTACTTTAAATAATATATTATTAAGTTATAATGTTTCATCATTGTATTTAGCTCATTTTTATATCCGTTATAAATACTGATCCTATAGTTATTATCTAGGGATGATAATAACTATAGGATCAGTATTTATAAACAAAAATATTATTATTCGAATTAGTTATAACGGGATATAGGTATCCCGTTATAACTAATTCGAATAATAATATTTTTGTTTCCCTACCTTTATTTCCTTCGTAATAAAAAACAAAACATTAGCTAAATGCACAAACCGTGCGAAGCCAAAAGAAAAAAAAAGAAAAAAAAAAGAACAATATCAGACTCATTATTTATGACTGTTTTTTTGATAGAGTATAACATCGTTCCTCTCATTTTCCTGCAATCTGTGGGAGTGATATCGTGACTGTTCACCATTGAGATAGGAAAAACATGGAGAGGCCGCGTTATTCTATACATACATTTGCTTATACAAATATGAGTGAAATATGATTCAGAATACGAAATATCGTTTTGTCTCGTTCTTTCTAATAAGATAATCGTATTTGATAAAAGAGACAACAATATTTTAAGTTGTTGCTCATTTTGGCAACATTTTGACGTGACGTAGTACAATTGTAGGTAAGGTGCCGTATCAGCCATCTTTTGCGACAAGTTTCGTGGTAGTTTTGCTGTCAAACGGTTGTTTACTTTTTGTATTATTGAGATTTGCGAGAAATATACAAGGATTTTACCTTTTAAAACTGCATGCAAATGTTGGAAAACAACAATTCAACATGTCTGTGTGTTGTATTGTGAAGTGTGGTGCAAGAAAGAATGAAAATCAACCTCTAATGTCTTTGCAGAGGTTAATAGCTGGTTTTCATGCAAAAATACATTTAATAATACACATTCAATGATACAGTTGTGACGCGATCATGAATTTATGGCTAAAGTATTGATATTTGGGTTCATTTCCGTATAATAGACCTTTTTAGTATATTTTGTTAATTCATTTGTTTGTTTACAATAATATGTCAAATGGAATAGGGTTGTACCGTTGCCGTAATAGTTTTCTCCGCTGAAACGTCATCGACATATTCTGCGATTTGAACATAAATAATTCTGTGTCTTATTCGGTCCGAGTGACCTTGCCAGGTCCGTCCTCTGGTTCACAGCACCGAAATTAAAATATTTTATTTCACATAAACCTACATGGCCACTTAGGAGTCGCGTCAGGCACGTCAGTAGCTAGGTCATCATCATCATTTCAGCCGAAAGACGTCCACTGCTGGACATAGGCCTCTCCCAAAGGGGGGGGGGGGGTGGGGTTGCCATAATCGCCACGCTTAGCAGGCGGTTTGGTGATTGCAGTATAGTTTGGTGGTGAAATGCATAGAGAACGCTGCTGCCCATTCTCCGGTACGACCCTTAGTCGCCTTTTACGACACCCACGGGAAGTATGGGGTAGTGCTATTCTTTAAGTCCGGCACCACACAGACTGTGGAGTTTCTTGCCAGTGCAGTAGCTAGGTGCCCGGTTCCAATTGGTTGCTTCCTATGGGGAAGAACTGGCAAGAAACTCCACAATTTTTACAATGTTTTCTAATTTGTTAAGTACCTGGTACTGATTTTAATAAATAAATAACTCGTTTTTTATTAAATTTATGGTCTATCTGTTTCTCTCTTCTCGCCACTGCAGATTTATTACCGAAAAAACTCAGTGAAATCTGAAGTGACGGTAACAGAGAGTTTTTACATTTGGTACTTACGCTATCAGATGCATTTATCAGTAGGTATCTTATTATATTGCCATTTGTCTTCACAACTGGTTTGTACATAATACACATTGTTTGTATATAATACAGGTTTGTACATAACTATAATATTTTCTCTGAAAATTCTAACTCTAATAAAAGATTTTCTTTTTTGACATGTATACCTACCGATAAATAGTTCAGTAATTAACCATGAGTCTTTCGTTTCACGCATCACAAAAGATTATAAATAAAGTATTTTTGCACACTTTATTTTTATGCAAAACTATAAAGTTACCGAAAATAAAGTAACAAACGTTATTATAAAGTATGGTTGGCAACTGTAATTACAACTGACTTTAACTTAGTAAGTTATTATGATCCAAACGTAATAACTAGTAAGACTCATATTTAGTATCGATACTCGATAATAGTAACACCTATGTTCCTTGATTGACACAACCCTAGCAGTGGCAGCCATTTTATGCGACAAAACGAGTTGTAGGTATGCACCCTTTTTTTGTAGGTATTTCCAGTCCATACTTTTTATGTCAATGCTGTTCACGAAATCACTCCCACAGATTGCAGGAAAAAGAGATGAACGATGTTATACAAATTAATAGTAATTGAGAATGCGCGTGTTACACTCTTCCGTCCACAGGGACGGAAGTGTGTAACACGCGCATTCTCAATTTGACCAATGTGAGTGCGCGTTGCTAGAGTTAGCCGTTGAAATGTTACGTTACATCATATTATGCGACTATTGTAAGGCTCGCTCTTTTTTTTGGTATTAGGTAGGTAAGTAGTAAAATAAAACTAATTAATATTTACAGTAAAAACATTTATTACATTAGACACCCTAATACATGATGTTATTATAATATACTATACAGAAAATACTATAGGTACATACAGCATGAATAATAATAATAAAACCTTTATTTTCATGCTATTTTGGCCCATAGATAAATACCTTACAGACTAACATATATGACGGCGCTTCGACGTTTTGAGAGTGTCAAGAAACGTCGCAGGTTGACGTTCCTTCACTCTGACGCAACTCCGGGCTCTTTTGCAGGCAGCCGTTAGACGAGGCAGGATCCGCTTGCATCGTGCTCAAGCAAAACGTGTTCGGTGGAGCGTCGCTGTATTTCGATTAGTTGGGAAGTGTGGATTACGGTTCTGTTAATATTTTGTTAGAATAATAATCGTTTCGTTGTATACGTGGTTTTGATTCTCCTCGCCCGCCTACCCACGATAGCTCGGCAGCCGTAATGGACCTGGAATTGACTGATAATGGCCTTGTGTCGTTATCAGAAGTGGGATATGAAGGGCTTGCTTTAGAGGAGAATAGTCGCACGAGATCTTCAGCGCCGGTATCAGAACCAAGCCTGTCTCAACAAATGGAGCGGTTTTTATCCCGATTGATGGCTATATCACAGCCGCAATTTTCGAGCAGCGCATCCACCCAGTTGATCGAGTTTGATCCAGATGGCAACGAAGCGGACATCGAAGGTTGGTGCAACGTGACAGAAATCGTAGTCAACAACCGTAAGTCAGAAGGTGCAGCATTGCTTTTGTTACTTACACGTGCACTCAAAGGCCGACCTGCTACCTGTTTAACACGACTACAGGCGACGCAGCTGACATGGCCTCAGTTATAGTAAGTATTGCTTGCGAAGTTTGCTAAACCTATGCTGCCACAAGATTACTTCGATGAAATTCTACATTTTCAAGTTGGTGTTAAAGAAACCGCGAGCTAGGCGGCCATGCGCCTGTGGAACATTATCGAACGCATCCCACGGATGGAGATGTCCGAGGATATTACAACGGGATTCGTATCTTAAGTTTTATGCCAAAAGGAAGCCGTGATTCGCTGTGAGCTCCACTCTCATAACCTGACCACTAGATCTCAAGTTCTGCGCGTTCTTAACGGCATTTCACTTGAAAGAAGGCATGAGGGTAGCGATAACCATGATGCGAGCGTGAAAAGGACCCGATTCAACGAATTACGCTTCACGGAAACATGTCACCACTGCAGTACTTCGGGTCACAAAGCGATAGACTGCCGCAAGCGAAGAGAAGAGAACACGCACCACCAAACATCCAGAGCCGCTGATAAACCAAGACCAATCACCTGCTTCGTGTGTGGACGACAGGACACTTGGCGTCGGCGGGTCCAGATCGAGCGGGCGGCGGCGGAGCAGCGACAGTCAAAGAAGGCCATGTGTGTGAACGCAAGGCATCAAGGAGCACCTTGACTACATCATCCGGTGAGCCAGTTTCCTTTCGTTTTGATAGTGGATCGGCTTGTTCATTAGTAACAAACAGCTACGCCGAGAAGTTCCCAGGTACTGCGCAGAATGACTTAGTTTATCTGGCGGGCATTGGTAGGGAGGATGTAGAATGTTTTTCCCAGGTAATTAGCCCCATCAATGTTCAAAGGTCCTTTTACGATTGTCAAGGTACTAGACCACGATAAATACGAGCTGAGTCTCATTGATGGGTCAAACCTATAAGTACGCCCATGAAAACTTGCGCGCAGTACCCAGGGGCTACGGTGGATTGATTGAAGTAGCTACTTCGTTAGTTAACGAGGCAGAGGAGGCCGAGACGGCGGAAATCCATAGTCATGAGAATGGAATGGCAACACCTGATGTTGAAAGTAACACAGTATCGGTATCTAGTTCACACTTTGACCGCAAGCTCGGGCACCCTCTCTGCCTCCGAACATGATGAATGGTGAGTTTATAACAATTGTGTAAATCCTGTTCTTTTAGCGAGAATCGATCTAGAGCGTAGGGCACTGGATAGGCAGTTGGGAGCGGCGTGGTTGATCAATGGGGCTGGCCTAAACCGGGTCGATGCCTCTGATCAGACTATGTCTTCCTACGTGGTATGTAGTGTAGTTGATCGACTGGGCTGGCCTAAACCGGGTCGATGCCTCTGATCAGACTACGTCTTCCTACGTGGTATGTAGTGTAGTTGATCGACTGGGCTGGCCTAAACCGGGTCGACGCCCGCGATCAGACTACGAGTTCTCTGGTACAGGAGATTGAGCTGGAACTGGCCTATGCGGGTCGATGTTCCGGACCAATTGATTGCAGCAGCTGAGTGTTGCTTTTGTGACTGGTGGAAGGGGCGCTGACGGGTTGTCCGGTCCACCGTACCAAGCGAGTTGGTGGGTGGTCGAAGGGGCGCCTGAGGTCAGTTGTCCGCCCAGTGTGATTAATTCAGATGTGTGAACGGGTTGTCCGGTCCACCGCACCATGCGAGTTGGTGGGTGGTCG
This sequence comes from Mesoligia furuncula, assembly GCA_916614155.1. Classification (NCBI taxonomy): domain Eukaryota; kingdom Metazoa; phylum Arthropoda; class Insecta; order Lepidoptera; family Noctuidae; genus Mesoligia; species Mesoligia furuncula. The sequence goes on along the minus strand of OU744817.1, from coordinate 2,626,172 downwards.
AAGGGGCGCCTGAGGTCAGTTGTCCGGTCATTGTGATTAATTTAGATGTGTAGGATGAAGATCGAGATCTCAAACAGGCAGCATAAATGGGTAGCTGGTCAGGGATGGGCGAGCGTGCCCAAACGTGCACTACAGATTTGTATTTGGTCTTTGCAGATAACTCGAGGCGTGAACAGTCGCACGAGGACGTGCGAATGTCAGTCCGGCCGTGACGGCGCTTCGACGTTTTGAGAGTGTCAAGAAACGTCGCAGGTTGACGTTCCTTCACTCTGACGCAACTCCGGGCTCTTTTGCAGGCAGCCGTTAGACGAGGCAGGATCCGCTTGCATCGTGCTCAAGCAAAACGTGTTCGGTGGAGCGTCGCTGTATTTCGATTAGTTGGGAAGTGTGGATTACGGTTCTGTTAATATTTTGTTAGAATAATAATCGTTTCGTTGTATACGTGGTTTTGATTCTCCTCGCCCGCCTACCCACGATAGCTCGGCAGCCGTAATGGACCTGGAATTGACTGATAATGGCCTTGTGTCGTTATATATATTATAATAATACAAGTATAAAGTTAAAACTATGTTAATAAAATACTTCACTCGAATTACTATTACTATACAGATATTACTATACCTTACAGACTAACATATGTATTATAATAATACAATGTGTGTTAGTGTATATAATCTTAAAACTATGTTAGTAAAACAATTCACTCGAATTACTATTACTATACAGATATTACTATACAGAAAATCCGTGAATTCGTGACTTACCTAAGATGAATGGGTAGTTGAGACCTCGAAATTCAAATTTTCTTACGTTTTTTGCAATTTGCAGGTCAGTGCCAGGTTGTATCTTGATCAAAATATGATTCGCGACAATATCAGGTACATATTTAGATAATTATAATCATACATCTTTCTAAGTTAGATTTCTACCATTAACACTTTTCCATAAGAGATTGGTGGTAGAAACTTAGAAATATGTATTAATGATTATAATTCTCTAAATATGTACCTGTTATTGTAGTGAATCATATTTTGATCAAGATATACAACCTGACACTGATCTGCAAATTGCAAAAAACGTAATAAAATTTGAATTTCGCGGTATACGACTGTTAATTCACGGATTTTCTTCGTGGTATCGGCCGTAACATGGAAGACAGAGTCCAACATCACAGTCCGGGGAAATGATTTTTGTCTTTCCTTTTTTTTTTCTTTTACCCAGCACCTGACACATTTGCGCCTTTTAAGACACCCATTGTCATTTCTTTCTAACTCTTTGGGCATGTGTCTTGCCCTTTGAGGCGCAAATGTGTCAGCTATAGGGGGAAGAAGTTCAAGCAGCACTTTTTCCCTATATGATTCTATGGAAAGAGTACTGCTTGTACCTTTTTTAGACAAAAAAAGGAATTTAGTAACATCATTTGAAGGATGTGAATGCCAATTTTTTGATACCATCTCATCGATTTGTGCTCACTTGGATAATAGGCTAACATTTGGTCGTGTCGATCAACACCTTTCATATATTTATTCTATTGTATTATTACATTTGGTTTGTTGACCACACGACCACGCCTATTTTCCACTGGCATCAAGTCGGGTGAATGCTCAGTGGAAATAGTGAGCACATCTCTCTTGTCTTTCCATTTACTGACACAAACACCTTTTCCGTTATACCTATAAATATTTCCTCCTTCCAAAAGTTTCTTAACTACAACAGCTTTTGGATTATTTTTTCTTTTGGCGGCCAAAGTCCCAGTACAGTATGTTTTTTTTGCTAATAAAGTTTCTGCTAACTGTACACTATTATAAAAATTGTCCATATAAATGGAATGGCCGCTGTCCAAATAATCTTTTAAAAGTGTCATAACTACTTTATCGACATGACCTTGACCGCCAACTTCAATATCGGAGCTACCTTTATACATAATAATATTTTATGAACTAATCCTTTAGCATCGGCCAAAACATATAATTTAATCCCATACCTTTACCACCTGTGCCTTTTATTTTTTATATATTGTCTAAAAATGACACGCCCTCTAAATCCAACTATTGATTCGTCAATACTTAATTCACTTTCAGGATATGTAATTTTTTTTCATTACGTCGTTCAAATAATTTAAGAGCGTTTACGCCGTACGGCATTTCATACAAACTTTCAAGCCCTTATTTTTCGAAATGAATGGACCGATTATAATGAAACTTCATAAGCGTAAGCAGGATACCATGGTCTAAAAAGTTAGTAGAAAACGAAATGTCTTATTTAAAAAAAGGTAACTGGAAATCTCTGTTTCTATGGAAAATTTAATATCGGTCTAATTTGCCTGTAACACTATTTTTCGAAAATGTTTTCTACTAACTTTTTAGACCTTCGTATTCTGCTTATGCGTATGAAGTTATTTTAAAATAAAATTGCGTATCTTGAATCATTATTACTATACCTACAATAAATTGCAATAACATACTAGAAATAATGCAATTTGAATCAATGAAAATGCAAAGCATACAAAATAAAATAACACGCGAGAAATTCCGCGTGCCAATACTATTGCATACAAGCGAGCTTCAAAATTGTTTTTTATTATACGTCTATAGCGCGAAAGAAGAGTGGCAACGTTTTCTTCGTATTCTTTCAATGTAGGTCAAGATTGCGAACACAGGTTGGTTGGGACGGCAACGTCGCATAAATCCTATCTACGAGTAAGGATATTGATATTGCCACACAACAATATTATGTAATAAAGATGTTTACGTTGGTAAGGTCGTCAGGTCAGGTTATTAATTATAATTTATTTTTTTGGTGAACCTGTTCATGAAAGGTAGGAAAGGAAATAAATCTATAATTGTAGGTACGTAATATATTGATTTAACAGAATTATAATAACGCCTGCACGCCATCTAGCTTTCTCATCTCTAAACTGTCGCAATCATGGCGCTTGAGTTTGCTTGTCAAAACTCACGCACAGTGACGCAACTGTCAAATTTGGGCTGGATTTCGCGATCGTTTTCCTCAGTAAATAATGCAAGTTATATCCTAAAAAGGTCGATCGCGGGGACATTTCATTATAGAAAAGTGATAAAATGATTCGTTTTCAACAAAGGGTGTCTATGTTTAGCGTATAATCCCCACGAAAAATGTATGGACGGCCCATCGAAGCATCCACCTTAACGTTCTAAGTTGATCACATGACATGATGTATTTTTAACTTGCTTACATCTCGTTGAAAGATGTTTGTAATAATCACTCGGAATTTTTAAAGTAATCAATACTCAATACTTTATTTGCATTCCACAATGTGTAATTAGGTGGTAAGTTCAAAAAAGAAAAAAATTATGTTCATTATGGACCCTGTCGGACACAGCAAAAAAAAAAAAAAAGAAAAACAAACACAGGAAGCCTTAAATAGCCAAACTTAAATCTAAAATAAATCCAATAATACCATATTAGAGACTATATTATATCGCATTATATTTTATCGCTTAAATATTCGTTTAGACTGTAATAGCATTTTTTGATCAAAAATAGTTTTAGTTTTTTTATAAATACGTTATAACTTATAACAATTGTTTCTTGGGGTTTTCGCGAACGGAAGAAAACATGTTTTGTTAGGGACTAATGTCTAATCCGTAGTAATCAGGCACACAAGGTTTACAACAAGAGAATACAGAAATCAATCACATATTGGGACAATAGCCGCGAGCGCGCCATTACGTGCGCGTTACAACGACTCGCGTGGGCATATAGTTACTTTACTCTTTGGTGGGCAGACTGTCAGGTGCGCAAGCACAGGCGGCGCGAGGGCTGCGCGGTGCTGTAGCGGGGGGAAGGGTAGCCCTCCCGTTTACCACGTAATGTTAGTACAAAACTAAACGTTCGGACATCGCGTTACAACGTTTAATTTATCTTCTTTTTTTATTAATTCAGGTAGTTTATTTTATATTTTTATGTACATACATCGCGTATAGACTTTTTGAATGTATTTTTAGTCGAAATTCAGGAATGTTTAATCTTGATTTGTGTCGGAGTGTGTAACGTGATTGTATATGTCCTCGCGTTTTTTAAAAAAATCTTGATATTTACGAACAAATTTTCAAGATTCTAATATGTATATACTTACTAGGCTTGCAGCTGTCAGTTTAATCGATGTTTACGAGGATTCTAACAAATTTTTTCTGAAGAGTAAATAGTGTTGGTGCGTCTGTGTTATTTCCCCGAAGGGTAATTCCGTAGCTTAGCCATGCATAAGCATACGCATAATAGGTGGTGAGCGCTGTTTGAAGATTGGTGGTTTTTTTATCATTGGTGTATATCAAGCTTATAAGGTCTTTCACCAGTTTTAATTGAAATGTGTTTTTCTAAATGACAAAATTGACGAAAACTACGCTCACATTATATCACATTGGAAAGGTTTCTCGCCAGTGGGTAAACGAATATGCTGAGATAATTGATTTGTACATTAAAAGTACGCTGACGTCGTCACACTTAGCCGACGCACGCACGGACGTAAACATATCGCGGCAAGATTTTATCACACACTCGATTTTCAACTTTCAGTGTTAAGAGCGATTACGCCATACGGCTTCTCATACAAACTTTCAAGCCCTTGTTTTTCGGAATGAGTGAACCGATTTTAATGAAACTTCTTACGCATAAGCAGGATACAAAGGTCTAAAAAGTTGCTTAAGAACATTTTCGAAAAATAGTGTTACAGCCGAATTAGACGGATTTTAAATTTTCCATAGAAACAAGGATTTACAGTAAACTATTTTTAAATAAGATATTTCTAAAATCTTCTTAAGTAACTTTTTAGACCTTTGTATCCTGCTTATGCGTATGTAGTTTCATTAAAATCGGTTTGTATGAAATGCCGTACGGCGTAAACGCTCTTAAGCCGAGCTTTGAGAGTCGCAACAGATTGCAACCCCGCGCGCCAAAAAAACACTCGTTGGATTTTCAACTATCGGTGCTAAGCAATGCCTTGAAAATCCAGTACCCGAAAAAAAATACCGCAGGAATAAACCACTCGTGCGTTCTTGCGCTTAAGGTTTTTCGCCAGTGTGTATACGAATAATATGTTGTCTCAAATTACCCTTCAGACGAAAACTACGCTGACATATATTACACTTAAAAGGTTTTACACCAGTGTGTATACGAATATGTTCTATTAACTTAGCCTTTGCCATAAAACTACGTAGACATATATCACATTTATAAAGTTTTTCACCAGTGTGTATACGAATGTGTTCTATTAACTTACCCCTTGCCATGAAACTACGTAGACATATATCACATTTATACGGCTTTTCACCGGTGTGTATACGAATATGTTGAGTTAAGGTAATTTTTCTATTAAAACTACTTTGACATACATTACACTTGTAAGGTTTTTCACCAGTGTGTACACGAATATGTTGTGTTAAATATTGTTTTTGCCTAAAGCTACTCTGACATACATTACACTTGTAAGGTTTTTCAACAGTGTGTATACGAATATGATGTCTTAAATTGGACTTTTGACTAAAACTACAATGACATACGTCACACTTAAAAGGTTTTTCACCAGTGTGTAATCGAGTATGTTGTGTTAAGGTAGCTTTTCTATGGAAACTAGTCTGACATACACTACACTTGTAAGGTTTTTCACCAGTATGTGCACGAATATGAGCAGCTAAATTATGATTCCTTGTAAAACCACGTTGACATATATCACACTCATATCGTTTTTTACCAGAGTGTATACGAGTATGATTTGTTAAACTACTCTTCCGATTAAAAGTATGTTGACATATATCACATTTATAGGGTTTTTCACGAGTGTGTATACGAATATGTTTAGCTAAAATACTCTTTACACTAAAACTTAACTGACATATATCACACATGTAAGGTCGTTCACCAGTGTGTCTACGAATATGATTTCTTAAATTAATATTTGCACTAAAACCACGTTGACATACATCACATTTATAAGGTTTTTCACCAGTGTGTATACGAATATGTCTAGTTAAAATACTCTTTACCCTAAAACTTAGCAGACATACATCGCACTTGTAAGGCTTTTCCCCAGTGTGTATACGAATATGTTGTCTTAAATAACTATTATGAGTAAAACTAACCTGACACACATCACACTTGTAAGGCTTTTCACCAGTGTGTATACGAATATGATTCCTTAAGTCACGCTTGCGACTAAAACTATGTTGGCACACATCACATTTGTAAGGCTTTTCGCCAGTGTGTGTACGAATATGATTCTTTAAGTCACCCTTGCGACTAAAACCACGTTGACACACATCACATTTGAGAATTTTCGAGTCAAATTTTTCTTTTTTCGTTTGCTCGTCTGTTATTGCATCTTCTGGTTTTGCTTTTTGTGTGTCTAGTTTTGGTTTCTTCGTCATGGTCGTCCCTGTAATTATAAATCTGGTAATTACAATGTAAGGAGATAAAATAACAGCGCCTAGCATGATTCAGACTAGGACTGAAAATGAAGAATATCTGGTGACATTGAATAATACAGTAATATCTGTTATGTGCGGAGTAAAATTATGTAAGTATCCCGCCATTTAAATTATGTTAGAATACACAATTTAAATGGCGGGACTTACATAATTTTAACAGAATTTTTTTTTATTGACAGTGTATTTGATTACTTGATTAAGTATTTAATTTGTTATTATTAATAGTTATAAAGGGTGCCCCAGAAGTCGACGTCAAGCCAAAATCGGGTAACAGGCCAAGTCAAAATAGTTATCAGAAAAAAAACTCGCTACTTGCCGAACTCGCATAGTAAATTTTTGTTTCAGTACAGTCAGCGAAAGTTGGGCGGAGTATTAATTTTGAATATTTGGTTGGGCAAAAAGTGACCTTTTCTTCCAAGCTGAAGCAGTTGGCTTTACATTTTAGGCAAGAGTTTACAAAAACATTATTCAGCATCCCATAACAAAAAAAAAAACGACGGGAAAAGGAAAAAATAACTGTCTGCCTGTCTGTCTGTAATTTTATCCTGTGTACTTGTTTTCAATTTTTGATATTTTGGATTCATACGAATTTTCGATATATTCACGTGTCATCTTACGATCAGGGTCACGTCTATATGTAGATAGTCAACCCACCCGGGTTTAAACCCGGTGCTTTGATAAAAACCCAATTTTGTAGGTGTTTATGGGTGCTTACGGGTGTTTATCGGGTGTTTATCAAAAGTACCGGGTTTAAGCCCGGTGGATTGCCCGTCTATAGCACGTGTCATCTTACGAATCTTACGATCAGGGTCACGTGTCCTGACGCGAGTTTAACATTTTTTACCCATTACAAAAAAAGTGTACAACGCCGCTAAAGAAGTTTTCACTTCAAAAATGCAGCCTGTTCTAAAATCCGATATTATTTTAGTTACAAAGACGCTTAAAAATACTAGTACTGTAGGTATTGACGGTATATCTACAAAAGTAGTTAAATACGTAATTGAGCTTATCGCACCTGCCCTAGAACATATTATTAATATAGGTATTATCGAGGACATCTGACCCGAAGGCTTAAAAAAAGCTATAATAAAACCGATCCACAAAAAGGAAGACAAGACGCATATAAAAAACTACCGGCCAATAGCCAAAATTCCTATTTTTACAAAAATCTTTGAGAAAGTTATTTATAACTCGTTATACCAATATCGTCACAAATATAATATTTTGTGCAAAGAACAAAACGGTTTGCGGAGAAATAAAACAATTAACATGGCTATTTTCGAGTTTATAAATAATGTTATGTCTGCTGTTTATAAAAAGACTCCCATCTGCGCTATTTATACAGACATGACTAAAGACTTTGATTATGTTGATCGCAAAATCCTTCTAGATAAATTGCTTTGCTATGGCATCAGAGGGAACATTTTAAAATTACTAGAATCATATCTATGTAACAGATTGCAATGTACTGAAATCACAAGAGTGTGCGCAAAAACCAAAACGGAACACACGTATGTGTCGAATTTCAGAATAATAAAATATGGAGTGCCTCAAGGTAGCGTGCTTGGGCCACCTTTATTTCTCATTTACATAAATGATTTGCCAAAAGTGACACAACAACAAATGATTTCGTTTGCAGACGATAGTACTGCCATAATAAAATTTAGGGTCCGTGCGGTGTCGGACTTAAAGAATTGCACCACCCCATACTTCCCGTGGGTGTCGTAAAAGGCGACTAAGGGTCGTACCGGAGAATGGGCAGCAGCGTTCTCTATGCATTCCACCACCATACTATACTGCGATCGCCAACCCGCCTGCCAAGCGTGGCGATTATGGCAAAATCCCCCCAAGAATGACAAGCACAAAAATCACTAGGCCCCTAGTACCCGGCGGCCCGCCTACCCTTGGTTACGGTAGCGGCCAAGGCCACGGTGAGGCAAGGGGTGCTAAGAATCCCCGGAAGAGATCCGGCTACCACAATCACCGAAAACTGGACCTGGCAACATACAACATGCGTACACTCCGGACCGACGAGAAGATCACCGAACTCGAGGAAGAATTGAGCAAGATACGATGGAGTATAGTGGGGTTATCTGAAGTCCAAAGAGAGGGGGAGGACTCGATAATCCATAAATCCGGAAACTTGCTCTATTTCCGGGAGGGCAACCAGCAGTCCCAAGGGGGTGTCGGGTTTATCGTCCATAAGTCCCTTGTGAGCAACGTGGTGAAGATCGAGAGTGTGTCGACCAGGGTGGCGTACCTTATACTCAGAATATCCGAAAGGTATTCGCTGAAGGTCGTACAGGTTTACGCCTCGACCTCGTCACACCCCGACGATGAGGTGGAGACCATGTATGAGGATATTTCCAGAGCCATGCATGGCTCTAAAACTCACTTTACCGTTGTCATGGGGGACTTTAACGCGAAACTGGGTAAACGTAACGATGATGAGCTGCGAGTGGGGCAATTTGGAGTTGGATGCCGGAACCACCGGGGCCACCTACTAGCCAGTTTTATGGAGAAGGAAGGCCTCTTTATGATGAATTCCTTCTTCAGAAAACGTGAGCATAGAAAGTGGACCTGGCAGAGCCCGGATGGTGCAACTAAAAATGAGATTGACTTCATTATGTCGACGAAGAAGCAAGTATTCAATGATGTCTCTGTGATCAACGCGGTGAAAACCGGAAGTGATCACCGTATGGTAATGTTGGAAATAACATAATTACAACAATGATGTTGGCATGTGCACATCATGGAGTTTGTATATGTGTCCCAGTATAAACTCTGGTAATATAGAATATAGTTTTTCTAGACAGATGTCACATTCATTGACAAGCTTGTTCTTCTGATCGTTTGCCTGTGCGGATGCACAATATATTTTGGAGTCTAAGATGGTATTTTATTGAGTAGTCCACGGAATTTCTAACATGGTAGCAGAGCGTTCAAATTCGCTACTCTAATAACCGTTTTCCAAGTGTGCGCGTGTGATTTCGTAAAATTATTTTCAATATTTATTCGCAAGAAAACAAAAGATGGCAACTGCCATTCAGAATGTTTCTATTGAAAAATTATCTGGGATCCAAGATTATCCATCCTGGAAATTCATGATGCGGATGGTGCTCATCCATGACGATCTTTGGGAGTGTGTGGGCACAACTGAAAATAAAAACGAAGACGCGAAGAAACAGGAAAAGGCGCTCGCAAAAATCGCCTTAAACGTGAAGCCTTGTGTATTTCCACAAATTAGAAATGCCAAGACGGCTCGCGAAGCGTGGAACAACCTTCAGAAGGCATACGAGGACCGAGGCTTGTCACGACGGCTCGGATTGCTTCGCACATTCTTCGCCACCAAATTAAGCGAATGTGCTAGTATGGAGGCATATGTTAATAAGGTTATGGATACATCGCAACAACTGAGCGACATCGGAGCGGCTTTGGAAGATGACTTCGTGGCCGTGATTTTACTCAGCGGTTTGACAAGCGATTACGACCCGTTGATTATGGCTCTAGAAAATTCGAACACGTCACTGTCAAGCGAAAATGTCAAAGCGAAATTGCTTCTGGAAAATGCAAGACGCGATGAGAAAAGCGAAGATGCTACGGCTTTAGCAGCTCGGAAAGCACCCAAACCAATAAAGTGCTTCAGATGCAAAAAGAGTGGGCATATCAAGAAGGATTGTCCTGACAACTCTGACGGCAAGAAGAGTGGCCGGAAGAGCCAGGCGCATCTCACAGCGTTGGCCGCAGGAGTCAAGCGAGACGTTTGGTACGTCGACAGCGGTGCGGCGCAACATTTTTGCAATGATCGCAGTTTTTTATCAGATTTTACAACTGAAAAGCCAAAGAAGGTCTTAATTGCCAATGGTGAAGGATTGCCGACAGCTGGAAAAGGAACTGCGCAAGCTGTGTTAAAGGACAATAGTGTGAGATCGATAAGTAATGTGTACTTAGTCCCTAAGTTGTCTGCTAATTTATTATCTGTTAGTGCGATGGATAAGAAAGGTTACGAAATTGTGTTTCGTTCAGGCGTGTGTACAGTCTATGACAACGGGGAGGTTTTAGCTACAGCTACCCTGAGAGATGGTATTTATGAACTTGATGCCATTGAAACTGTTTCTGTTTCGTGTAGCGAGCTATCCTCGCAGGCCATGTGTTCGTCTTTGTCTGTAGGTACAGGTAACAGTGAAGCGGTGCCGGCACGTCAACTGAAGGATGTCAGTCGTCCTGTTGCCGTGAGCGTGAAGCAAGCGCCGCATTACCCTGCTACTGGAAGCCCGTCAACGCAACAAATTTGGCACCGTCGTCTATCACATCTGAACGCTCGAAGCATGGAGTTACTGCGAAAAGGTATGGTCAAAGGTATTTCTTATGACAACAAGGACTTTCAGTCGTGTGTTTCCTGCATCTTAGGTAAACAGACTAAGTTGCCATTTCCAAAGAAATCTGAGACTAGGGCCAAGGAAATCCTTGGAATAGTTCACAGTGACGTCATGGGACCACTGTCGTGCCCGTCCCTAGGTGGGAAAAAATATTTTCTGTTGTTCATTGACGACCTGTCACGAAAAACATTCGTTTATTTTCTTAAGAGGAAGGATGAGGTTTTTGAGTTGTTTAAAGAATTTAAAGCTCTCGTAGAAAACCAAACCAATAAGAAAATAAAAGTTCTTCGTAGTGACAATGGTGGTGAATATGTCAATTCTAATTTTCAGAAGTTCCTGAAGAAGCATGGGATTCGACATCAGACCACGGTTCCAAGGTCATCAGCTCAGAACGGAGTCGCGGAACGCGCGATCAGGAGCGTTACGGAGAAAGCCAGGTGCATGCTCCAGGAAGCAGGCTTGAAAAAGCAATTCTGGGCAGAAGCGGTCAACACCGCCGTCTACCTGAAGAATCGCTCTCCAACTAAGGCTGTGATGGGCAGTACACCGGAAGAAAAATGGACAGGTAAAAAGGAGAATCTGAGTTACCTACGCATTTTTGGTTGTCAAGCTTATGCCCTACAGCACAAACGGGACAAATTGGATCCCAAAAGTAAGAAATATATTTTTGTCGGATACTGTGACGAGTCAAAGGGTTACAGATTGATAGATCCGGCGAGCCCGAAGAATGTCATTAAAGCAAGAAATGTCACTTTTCTAGAACATGCTTTTTGGAATGACACTTTATCAGATAAGGATGACAGTTCACGTAACACTCAGATTGGTTTGTTTCCAAACAATGTAACTGTCGCCGATAATATTCCAGTGCAACCCGCCTTACCCGATTTACCCCAAGAGCCCGCAGAAATATCTATCGAAAACTGTCAAGATAACAGCGTCATTACGATAGATGATTCTGAGAGTAGTAGTGAGAACCCAGATGATCCTGCGGATGAGACGTATCTCCCAGGAGATTCCACACTGGAAGACTACGAGAACTCTACGGACGAAACTAGTGAGTTTGAGTCAGCTAGTGTAGCACGCACTGTATGCAGTGACACGGGGGACCCTCAGACAGTACGCGAGGCACTGAATGGCCCAGAAGCGAGTAAGTGGAAAGCCGCGATGGCGGAAGAGTATAAATCCTTCATCGATAATAAATGTTGGACTCTGACTGACCGCGATACGAAGCAACGGCCTGTCAAATGCAAGTGGATCTTTAAAAGAAAGCTTGGCCTCGACGGTGAAATATTGAGGTACAAAGCGCGCCTAGTTGCAAAAGGTTATACCCAGAAATACGGTATTGATTACGAAGAAACGTTCTCCCCTGTAGTACGATATTCTACTATACGTACGTTGCTAGCTTTAGCAACAGAACATAACATGAATATCGAGCATCTGGATGTAAAAACGGCGTTTTTAAATGGAGACTTAAAAGAAACCGTTTTTATGGAACAGCCAGAGGGCTACAAGATTAAAGGTCAAGAAGATAAAGTTTACAAGTTGAATAAGGCCATATACGGACTGAAGCAAGCTTCGAAGTCTTGGTATGAGAAAATAAATAGCGTTTTGACGAGCAAAATGAAATTCAAACGTTTATCTTCCGAACCTTGTGTTTATGTCAAATCGAGCGGGAAATCTATGATTATAATTGCGCTCTATGTTGATGACATAATGCTATTTTCTTCAGCTGGTTGCCGGGATACGGCAGGAATCAAAGAAGAATTAAAGAAGGCCTTCGAAATCAAAGATTTAGGGCCAGCACATCACATTCTTGGAATGAGACTTTGCAGACAGAAGAAGGAAATAACTCTAGACCAGTCAAGCTATATTAAGAAGGTGCTAGAACGATTTCACATGTCAGATTGCAAACCTGCGCGAACACCTATGGAGACAGGTCTGAAGCTCGTGAAATCTACAAAGAAGGATTGTACGCACGACTACAGAGGCCTGATAGGATGTCTGATGTACATAGCAGTATGTACGCGGCCGGATATTGCGCACGCTGTCAGCTCGCTCAGCCAGTTCAACGACGCGTACGACGAGACTCACTGGAAGGCGGCAAAACGTGTTCTTCGCTATCTGAAAGGTACGCCTGATAATTATTTAACTTTTCAGAAGTTAGGGTTGGATATTGTTGCATATGCTGACGCTGATTTTGCGTCAAATGAGGTCGATCGACGATCTTATACCGGTTATGTGTTCAAAATTGGAAATTCTACCATTTCTTGGGAGAGTAGAAAACAAAAAACCGTGGCTCTTTCAAGCACAGAGGCCGAATATATGTGTCTGTCAGATGCTTGTAAAGAGGCTCTTTTTCTACGCAAGTTTCTGTTCGAAATTTACGGGGTACAGTATAGGATTACGCTGTTTAATGACAATCAGTCTGCACTGAAGTTGTGCACTAATTCTATGTACCACGCCAGAACGAAACACATTGACGTAAGACATCATTTCATCAGGGAAATCGTTGAGGAAGGTACAATCGTTATAAAATACCTATCTACTGATGAAATGGTGGCCGACGTTTTAACGAAACCGTTGGCAAAGGAAAAACACGATAAGTTTGTATGTCGTTTATTTATATCGTTAAATAAATGATATAATGGTTCTAAGCTGTAGGTATACTTGCAGAAGTATAATTTGTTTTAGATCCGTATTACATAGTTTTGAATATTTACTGTTTATATGTGACGGATACTTTGATAAATTTATACTTTTGCTATGTTGTTTGCTGTTGTAATGCTTTATTATTTTTACACAGCAGATGTGTCTATGCTTAGATTATTTATAGTGTTCAATGTGTGTAATGTGATTTACATGAGTTTATATTGGTTCAAGGGCCAGTGTTGGAAATAACATAATTACAACAATGATGTTGGCATGTGCACATCATGGAGTTTGTATATGTGTCCCAGTATAAACTCTGGTAATATAGAATATAGTTTTTCTAGACAGATGTCACATTCATTGACAAGCTTGTTCTTCTGATCGTTTGCCTGTGCGGATGCACAATATATTTTGGAGTCTAAGATGGTATTTTATTGAGTAGTCCACGGAATTTCTAACAGGTAAGAGGCACATTGAACTTAAATATCAAGCTGGAAAGATCTCGACTGATGAAGTCTACGCTCCGTCCAGCACCGATCCAGAACCAAAACCCCGAGAGCTTTCAGCTCGAACTCCAGAATCGTTTCGAATGCCTAGGGAGCTCCGTGGACGATTATAACGATGGGTTCGTGGAAACTGTCCATACGGTCGGGTCTAAGATCTTCAAGACCCGCCGTACGAATTCAAAAAAGAAGCTCTCTGATCCTACTTTGCGGCTCATGAAGGAGAGGCGCGATATGATCCTGCAGTCTACGGATGATGCGCTAAATTACCGGCAACTCAATAGACGGATCTCTAAGGCCTTAAAAAGCGATCTTCGCCGTTTTAATACAGATCGTATTAAGGACGCGATAGAGCGAAATAAAGGCTCCAAGGTCTTTGCTAGAGATCTGTCTATTAAGCAGAGCCAGCTTACGAGACTGAAGACCGATGATGGCAGGATCGTATCCGACAAACCTGAGCTGTTGAGAGAGATCGAGAGGTTCTATGGACACTTATACACGTCAACAAATAACCCCGCTATGAATCTGGCAAACGACCCAAGAGCTAGATTGACCCGGCACTATACCGAAGATATCCCGGACGTCAGCCTGTACGAGATTAGGATGGCTCTGAAGCAGCTCAAAAACAACAAGGCACCGGGTGATGACGGAATTACGGCCGAGTTGCTGAAGGCCGGCGGAAAACGCGTTCTGAAGGCCCTTCAGAAGCTGTTTGGTTCCGTCATACTCGAGGGCAAAACACCACAGGCATGGAACAGGGGTGTGGTGATACTTTTCTTTAAGAAGGGCGATAATGCCCTCCTTAAGAATTATAGGCCCATCTCACTCCTGAGCCATGTCTACAAGCTGTTTTCGAGAGTCATCACGAACCGTCTCGCGCGCAGGTTTGACGACTTCCAGCCTCCCGAACAAACCGGATTCCGTAAAGGCTTTAGCACCGTAGACCACATCCATACGCTGCGACAGGTTATACAGAAGACCGAAGAGTATAACCTGCCTCTCTGCTTAGCGTTTGTGGACTACGGGAAAGCCTTTGATTCGATCGAGACACGGGCTGTGCTGCAGTCTCTTCAACGGTGCCAGATCGACTATCGGTACATCGAAGTGCTGAAGTGTCTGTACGAAAACTCCACTATGTCAGTCAGACTCCAGGATCAGGCCTCGAAACCTATCCTTCTGCAGCGAGGTGTGAGACAGGGAGACGTTATCTCTCCGAAACTGTTCACCGCTGCACTGGAGGATGTCTTCAAGGTTCTGGACTGGAAAGGGGCTGGCATCAACATCAATGGCGAGTACATAACTCACCTTCGGTTTGCCGACGACATCGTAGTCATGGCTGAGACTATGGAGGACCTCAGTACAATCCTCGATGATCTCAGTAGAGCCTCCGAAAGAGTGGGTCTTAAAATGAACATGGACAAAACGAAGGTCATGTCAAATGCCCATGTAACACCCACTCTCATAAAAATCGGAGACGCTACACTCGAAGTCGTGGACGAGTACGTTTACCTAGGACAAACCGTCCAGTTAGGTAGGTCTAACTTCGAGAAAGAGGTAAATCGACAAATCCGACTCGGCTGGGCAGCGTTCGGGAAGCCACGCAATATCTTTTCGTCCCACATACCGCAGTGTCTCAAGACGAAAGTCTTTGACCAGTGTGTGTTGCCAGTGATGACTTATGGAACGGAAACGTGGGCGCTCACAATGGGCCTTATAAGAAGGCTAAAAGTCACCCAAAGGGCAACGGAGAGGGCTATGCTTGGAGTTTCCCTGCGTGATCGAATCAGGAATGAGGAGATCCGCAGGAGAACCAAGGTAACCGACATAGCCCGAAGAATTGCCAAACTTAAGTGGCAGTGGGCAGGGCACATTGCTCGCAGAACAGATGGCCGATGGGGCCGAAAGGTTCTGGAGTGGCGACCGCGTACCGGAAGACGTAGCGTTGGAAGGCCTCCCACAAGGTGGACCGATGACCTTGAGAAGGCCGCAGGAACCCGTTGGATGCGGGAAGCACAGGACCGGTCGAAGTGGAGGTGCTTGGGGGAGGCCTATGTCCAGCAGTGGACGTCTTTCGGCTGAAATGATGATGATGATGATGAATAAAATTTAAGGACTTAAATACTTATCAATTTGACATTAATAATACTCTTACTGATATGAATAACTGGCTTAATATGAATAATTTAATAATCAACCTTTTTTTTTACATTGATTTACATTCTGTAATTACTTTAACTCACACCCTGACTTATTACTATTATTATTATTTTTTTTTTTAATGACAATCGTTTATTTTTACCATGCTTGTAAATATGTGAGCACCATGTATCTATCAGATAATTTTAATTTTAATAAATGGTACACATAAATTACATTTTTAAATATTTATAAATCCTTAAACAAAACAATAGTGTAAATTAAATAAATACACAGTCAGTCACAAAACAGCCCGCCCCTGATCGTTCCCGGCGCAAAGGTGCCCATAACACTCGCCGCGTTGCCTCGCTGAATAGCGATGGCCAACCTTTGCACCAAGAACGACCCAGAGCGGTTGTCACCGGTTGCCTCCCTGAGCTTACGGCCCAATTCCGCCACAAAAACCTTAGCTTCCCTACTCCAACTACCCAGGGTCTCCACAGCTACCGGCACAAAATAGTAAGGCTGCTCCAAGGAAGCGTACTTGAGCCTTTTTACAGAGCAGGCGTCCTCAGCTGCGGCAGAGGCAGTGTGCGTGGTGCGACTCAGGTGACTGGCAGCGACAGTGCTGACGCAAGTTGCGTCCCAGATCAGGCACTTCCCGTTCTTCCATGGCACTAGAGTCAGCCCATCCGGCCTCTTTCCATCACACCTGCTAAGACCTGTAGGCTCAAGCACGCAGGGGACGTTTGCCGATATAAGGGCTCCACGGATAGTACGGACTATGTCATTCAGGGCATGGTGACGCGGGAACCTCCCTGTGCACCGCCGACAACTCAGTGCGTGATGGCCATCGGCCTCCACCATGGTACCGCAAGTGCATATGTGGGGTTCGCACACCTTACAGCCCAGGCGGAGAGCCACCGCCACACGCAAAGAGTCATCGTCCAGTAGAGTGCCAAGGTGAGGTGAAGGAATCGCCTGTAACCACGCCCCGGACTCAGGTTGCGAAACTGCCAGTAGTCTAGCCTTAACGACTCCTGACGCACCTTCTAACAACTGCTCTTGGAGCAGCCCCACCCCTCTGTCATCCCACGCCCGCTGAACATGTGTCGCTTCGGGGATTGTTGCACCCGTGTTGAGGGTCAACCAAGCTGACACAGCATCCGACACAAAGGGCATGCTTCCCCCGTCACCATTAGTATTGAGTAATAAAGTGACTAGGTTGGCAACCCCATGCGCAGACGCCAAGAAAGCCGGCAAACCCACATCCCGTGCGCAACGCACCCCGAGACCACCACATCGGATGGGCAGAGCCGCCTGTTTCCATTGGGGCCCATCTAGGGAGACATTGAGAATCGACTCCACCACCGATTTCAAGGCGTTGTCAAACGAGGAAACTTCCTCTGGACAGAGCCAAGTAGGGGTGGTCCGCAACAGATATGTCATTTTCAAATCAAGAAAACCAAAGTAATGAATTTCCACCAAAGAATTGAAGCTCCAAAAATGTGTGTCAATTACAATGGCACCGAAATAGATGAAGTAAATGTGTGTTTTTAGGGTGTGCGTTACCCCAGCCAGATAATGTCGAAAATCGTCATCTAAGTGCAATAGATAATAAGATATACAGCTTTTGTAAATGGTAAGCGGAGTTTTGAATTTGGTAAGGTGATAGTTTTTTAATTATTTGATAAAAACAGTTCCGGCTGGAGTAACGTTACCGCAGCCAGAGCTTTTGTTTAATAACGGGTATGTTGAAATAAATTTTATCTTAATAATTAGATATCAATTAGAAATAAAACTTAATTAGTATTTGTATTTGCTATGGTTGCGAAGATATTTAAAATCCGCCCAGAGCGGGAGGGGTCATTTGATGATTTCCCACCCAAAAAAAAAAGCCTCGACCTCCACACTTTCGCGGGATGTACAGCCTCATTACCGAATTATGATATTAGTATTTTTAAAGGGTCACTTAGCAAAGACAGGTTTGTGTGGAGAAAGACCCATTTGGCCATTTGGAGGCGGGACCCATTTGAATTTGAAAATATAATAAAAATGGTATGGGTCCCGCCTGCTTCCAACTTTAATTTCATTTAAAATGGGCTTGTTTTTAGCTTTTCAGTTTTTTTAACTTAAGTTTTTTATCGCAGTCGGGTTTTTTATTTTATTAAATAACTTTTTTTTAATACCTACTCATTATTATTTTTGAAATGATTATTCTATTTGTAGACAAAAAAATATTTAATTATAATTATGTTTTACTTTACCACTTGTACACAAGTGTACTGTCTGTACCAAACACGTATTATTCTCACGTAATATCCTGTAAGTTTTAGAAGGTTGGTATAATACATTGCGCGGCCGCTTTTTAGGGTTCCTAAAGGGTAAAAACGGAACCCTATTACTAAGACTTCGCTGTCTGTCCGTCTGTCTGTCTGTCTGTCACCAGGCTGTATCTCAAGAACCGCGATAGCTAGACAGTTGAAATTTTCACAAGTTATGTATTTCTGTTGCCGCTATAACAACAAATACTAAAAACAAAATAAAATAAATATTTAAGGGGGGCTCCCATACAACAAACGCGATTTTTTTGCCCTTTTTTGCTCGATATCAAAAATGGCAACAGGTAGGCACTTGAAATATTCACAAAATACTCAGTTGTATATTAACTTTAATAATAAATAATAAAATTAAAATAAAATAAATATTTAAGTGGGGCTCCCATACAACAAACATGTTTTTTTTCGGCGTTTTTGCCTTGTGGTACGGAACCCTTCCTGTGCGAGTCCGACTCGCACTTGGACAGTTTTTCTATTTGTTTATAACATCCTAGATTTGGTCGGGTTAAATACTTTTTTCCGATTATCTCGTTAATTAATTAGTGTGGGAGTCTGAAATTTCACAGGTATACAGGGTGTTTGGTGCATCGTTTGCCAAATGGAATTGGCCGAAAGGAGAGGTCATTTGCTATCTCTTAAGGCCCAGTAACTCATTCCTTGTAACACCGGTTTTTTTATTATGACTTTTTAATTTTTATTTAGAAAAATACAAGAACTTTGCTTTTAAGCTCAGATTTAAAAAAAGTTTTGTGTATAGCCTTCAAATTTCATTTAATTATTTTGTGTACTCTTGTATGGTTCTATAAAATTCAAAATTACTTGCTAATAACATCTAGTTCCTTTTTAATAACTCACAAAGTTTTTGAAAAAAGGAAAAATACACTTAACACTCAACTTTAAATTGCTGTAAAAAAAACTAAAAGCGATCGGGATCTTCGAATTCTTTTAAAAAGTTCTTTAGTTTGTCCCCTTTCCAACGGTGTGCAATATACTAAAAAACACTTTTAATAACTTCAGTAATTCGCTAAATATGTAATCGAGACGCACCAGGCTGATATTCGATATTACGTTAAGAACACTAGTTTTCACATAAACAACAATATTTAAGTAGGTGGATAATGTTATGTCACTCTTAGGCAGTCTCTTATCTCTTTCTAGGGTTCTAACTTTCCTCGAACTTGAAATAACAAATAAACTTTTATTTAATAAGTACCTAATTATAACATTTGTTCAAATTGTCCTCCACTATTGCGTACACACGCGCAACATCTTCGTCTTATCTCGACTGGTGTGTAAAAGTATTTCTGCTTTGATAGCGACTTACAACCGTACGCGTTAACATGGAATGCAAACCCTTTTTAGCTCTACTGCGTACCTCACCCATGTTCTAAGTAACGGCTTTGACGTCACTCTGCCAAATGTCATGTTATCCCGCACGGATTGTACTTTTTATAAATATTAAATAAAAAAATACCCATTGGGAGAAAGTAATGCATTCTTACGCGTATTTTGTTTGTTGTAGGTCTCGAGAATCAAGACTATCATAACCGAGTCCAGTTTTGTCGTTTTTTATGACACTCGGAATTTTTAAAAATAATTTCTACAAACACACTTACCCTAATTATTAGCTCAGCTACCAATTTTCAGTGAAGACCTGTCTTTTGTTTTTCATCAAGACGTTTGTCCCGCTCACTGGAGATTAACCGTCAGGGAGTACTTGGATGTTGCATTCCCAGACTCATGGATTGGCAGGGATGGCCCTATTCCTTGGCCACCACGTTCCCCAGAACTAATTCCGTTAGATTTTTACGTCTGGGGACAGCCCAAAGAACTTGTTTATGCCACTGAAGTTGAGACTAGGGATACTTTAGTCCAACGCAATGAGGCGGCTTTCGTCACTCTCAAAGCAGAAATACGTTTACACACCAGAGATAAGACGAAGATGGCGTGTGTGACAGTGGAGGACAATTTGAACAAAATTTATAATTAGGTACTTATTAAATAAAAGTTTATTTGTTATTTCAAGTTCGAGGAAAGTTAGAACCCTAGAAAGAGATAAGAGACTGCGTAAGAGTGACATAACACTATCCACCTACTTAAAGACTGTTATTTATGTGAAAACTAGTGTTCTTACCGTAATATCGAATATCAGCCTGATGCGTCTCGATTACATATTTAGCGAATTAAAAGTTTTTATTAAAAGTTTCTTTTTGTATATTGCACACCGTTGGAAAGGGGACAAACTGGAGAACTTTTTAAAAGAATTCGAAGGTCACGATCGCTTTTAGTTTTTTTTTTACAGAAATTTAAAGTTGAGTGTTAAGTGTATTTTTCCTATTTTCAAAAACTTTGTGAGTTATTAAAAAGGAACTAGATGTTATTAGCAAGTAATTTTGAATTTTATAGAACCTTACAAGAGTACACAAAATAATTAAAATGAAATTTGAAGGCTATACACATAACTTTTTTTTAAATTTGAGCTTAAAAGCAGAGTTCTTGTATTTTTCTAAATAAAAATTAAAAAGTCATAATAAAAAAAGCGGTGTTACAAGGAATGAGTTACTGGGCCTTAAGAGATAGCAAATGACCTCTCCTTTCGGCCAATTCCATTTGGCAAACGATGCACCAAACACCCTGTATAATTGAACTGTATATCTAATTATTGATATAAGATTCAGTTACCACTACTACAGGAAACTCGGTTAATCGGTCGTCATATAACTCGACTGCGCGCCGTGGCCGGAACAAATTGAACTTTCTTTATAACTTTTTAATTACGTATAGGTTACTAATGAAACTTCACTACCATTTATAGACAGTATTTACCTATATAATAACGTTTCAAGTGAGTATTTGGAGCGCTTTTAGGAAGTGCTAGGACCTATTAAAGCATATTTCTATTTACTAAAACAACTTCAAAACGGTACATTATTGTGGATTCTTTTATTGCGTAACAAATTATAACTAATTAGCCAGATGTCCTGTACAAAAATGATAATCATCCGTTTAGTCAATTCCAATATGCAGCAATCGTGCAAACGTTACCGCAGCAGGATTTTAAATATCTTCGCAACCATAGCAAATACAAATACAAATTAAGTTGTAACATTTATTTCAAATTGATATCTAATTATTAAGATAAAATTTATTTCAACATACCTGTTATTAACCCTTTAACCGCTTGTG
Source organism: Mesoligia furuncula (assembly GCA_916614155.1). Classification (NCBI taxonomy): domain Eukaryota; kingdom Metazoa; phylum Arthropoda; class Insecta; order Lepidoptera; family Noctuidae; genus Mesoligia; species Mesoligia furuncula. Next base: position 2,604,519 of record OU744817.1, on the reverse strand, counting down.
TCGCATTTATGCGACAAATATTTCCGTGCCCCTACCGCTCGTGTCGTATTTCTGCGACAGAGAACATACATGATTTTTTCGTACTATTCAACGATTTCTCCTCCTTATTTGTTGTAGGTATTATTTTATCGGTTTAGGTATTCAGCTGCATCCAGTTTGACAGGAAGCCGACCCCAACATGGTTGGGAAAAGGCTAGGCAGATGATGATGATTATTTTATCGATTTGTAGCCGCGCGCTAGGGGCACGGCAATTGATATTTAGCCAAGCGCTTAAAAGGTTAAACAAAAGATCTGGCTGCGGTAACGTTACTCCAGCCGGAACTGTTTTTATCAAATAGAAATTATTAAAAAACTATCACCTTACCAAATTCAAAAATCTGCTAAACCATTTTTACAGAAGCTGTATATCTAATTATCTATTGCACTTAGATGACGATTTTCGACAGTATCTGGCTGGGGTATCGCACACGTTTTTAGGTATCCATATTGACAATAACCTTAATTGGAAAGCTCTTATAGAGCAGCTATACAATGTTGATATGACAGAGGGGTTTTCCTTTAAACTGCCTATACTAGGTACCATTTTCAAGCTCTGTACCAAAAATCAATTAAATAGGAGCAGTAGTTTAGTGGCAAATGATTTTTTAAGTTTTTGCCCCGTTTGAACACGCTGTATCTTTCCTAACAGCTGATTATGTCTGTACGCATAGGTCATGCACCTTACAACGATAATCTGAGTAGAATCTAAGATACGTTGTTGCCGCTCTGACGCCAGTCACAAGTACAACCAAATATTGCACTAAAAAGTTGGCAATGCAAACAAGCAATAAGTACACACACACTTGCACTTTCATTACGAGAGTGACAATCATAGCAAAACATCCCGCGCGTAAAAGAAATAGAAATAGGTCAGTGTGTTGCTATTGCATCCTAGATCCTTGCGAATTTGATGAAAAACTTGTTTTTTCAGTGCGCCGACGCTATCCATTCGGAACGTACGTCACGTAACACGGAAGCTCTTGCGCCGCCGCCGCGCCGACGCCGCTATTGTTGTGTCGAACTCGCGCGCTGACAATTACGATTTTGTTTTGTTATTGTGCTAAGACACTAAATAAGTTTAAGACAGTATTTCTTTTTTTTTTATTGTGACAGGACACGTAACTTGGGATTATTATTATTTAGTGTTTTTTTGTTGTGATCGACTGTTTTTTTTATTGTGATAGGACACGTAATTAAACGTTGGTTGTGTGTGTGTGTAATTAAAGTGTTCAACAATGCCTCGTGTAACTTACACGGCGTCAGAATACACTGACATGATACTGAATTACTGACCAACTGCCTTTAGCCGTTCATCGCAAGTTGTGGTACCGGTACCAGCTGGACGGTGCGCCTCCACATTCTGTGGTGGCTTCCAGGAAACGCTCACAGAAATGTTTCGGTCGAATCGGACCTGTTCGGTGGCCACCATCCGATCTCCGGACCTCACTCACATGGATTTCTTTTTGAGGGGGTACATTAAGGGTGAAGTGTATGCCTCCTACGAAATCGCGAAAAAAAAATCAGCTTTTCCCTACTTTTTGGCGAGTTATACGAACATAAATGTAGGGAACAGCTGATTTTTTTTTCGCGATTTCAGATTTGGTCCCATAGTAAAAGTTGTTCATAATGATGAGTACACTGACCTCTTAAGAGGTTTTTGGTGTTTTTCAAATAACCCTGTATAAGCTAGGAACTAGAAAAAATGAAATTAGTGATCGATATTCACAATACACTTGCTACAGTTTACCTACATAATAACATTTTACTTAAGGGATATCAGTTTTGCGGACTAAAAACAGAAAAAATCATTTTTTTTCAGCGCAAATTTCTCAATATCCTTAAGTTATCTAGTTTATTTTAAAATACACAATTATTTATCACCTATCTATCTAGTAAGTCTACGAATTTAAGTTTTGATAACTACTTAATAAAAAAATCGTTTATAAGGCACTATTTAGATATTTTACTACAATTAAATTAGTAGTCAAAATAAAAATATAAAAATTGAGTTTGGTAGATAAACACCTCAAATTTTAAAATATTTAACGCTTTTTGTTATTTTCAATAAATTCTTACGCGTAGACGACGGTTTTGCGCATGACTTTATTGGGTTTTTTCAGCGTAGTCAACATTTTTTTACAAGTACTAATTCATTAAACTTAAAAAAAATAAATCGTACACTTACTAATATACTATAATGCCTAGTATTTAGGATTTTTTTTCAGATCGTTATTTGCTACCAGTTAGCTAAAAAACTTTTTCAAAAAAAAAACAACCGACTTCCAAAAAAACACTACAAATTGAAAAATAACTTTAATTTCGGAAGTCGGTGTCTTTGGTTCCGCATTTTCGTTTATTGACACCGACTTCCGAAATTAAAGTTATTTTTCAATTTGTAGTGTTTTTTTGGAAGTCGGTTGTTTTTTTTTGGTAAAAAGTTTTTATTTTTCACTTTTTAGTGGGTCCGTTTGTAATTTATCTAAGTTACAATAGCCTAATGTCAACTGCTCATCACTTGTTACAAAATACCCAAATCGTTATAGCATTGCCTATAAAATTTGAGGGTTTCCCTCGATTTCCATGGGATCCTCTCATCAGATTCAAACTTGATGATAATGGGACCACCTCGAGAGTATACCCTTTCAAACAAAAAAATAATTTTGAAAATCGGTCCACAATTGGCGGAGTAATCGCGTAACAAACACACAAAAAAAAAAAAAAACATACCGTCGAATTGAGAACCTCCTCCTTTTTTGAAGTCGGTTAAAAAAGCAATCGAAAAACTTGGTGTTTCGTGATTACGTAAAAACGTGTGTTAGTTTTTTTTTTGGAATTTATATTAAGTAGTTATCAAAACTTAATTTCGTACACTTACTAGATAGATAGGTGATAAATACTTGTGTATTTTTAAAAAAACTAGATAACTTAAGGATATTGAGAAATTTGCGCTGAAAAAACCTGATTTTTCTGTTTTTTGTCCGCGAAACTGATAGGGACCCTTACGAATATCGATTTCTAATTCCAGTTTTTCTAGTTCTAGCTTATACTTCTCTTCACTGTGTTGCTTTAATTGCCGAAGAAGCTCAAGCTCTAGCGTATTCTTCTGAATTTTTGGTTCTATGACATGCCGTTTCCTCACGATGTTTCCCTTCACCGTTTTGAGAGCAGTGGTGATGACATAATTTACGCAAAGTAAATCGCCTGCTTGGGTTCTACTCAACTCGTAAGTCGGGGCCATTAGGTAATTATTTAAATAATATGTAGAGTTCTCAGGGGTTCTTGTTTTCAGCAAGGGAGGACCCTTGCTGAAAACAAGAACCCCCGGGAACTAAGACTTTAGCAAGGGCTCTGGCTTCTAACTAGGAAAGTTAGAAGCCCTTGCTAAGGTCTTAGAGCCCGGAATCTGTCGACCAATGCGAGGGTGAATTTTTTTCTCCTCCTAACTGGCAAATCGGATTCACTGTCACTATCATCGCTAGAAGAGCTTTATGCCCATGGCTGTATGGTCGTTGATGTCCACATTACAGTTAGAATTTAATTTTCCTCGATTGTAATTAATGTAAATCCTATTTTTACTTTACTTTATACCTATACTTGCATATTTTTTTTTTAATATGTCGCGGAGTAAAGACATACCTAGGTAATTTGTTTTAGTAGGTACTTTATTCAATAACGCAATATTTTTATAGGTTACAACTGCAAAGCAGATGACATATACAATGACACAAACCGTAACTATAGCCCTTAACCGCCCAAAGTTGGCAAGAAAAACGAATCTTTGTTGGCTAATAATTTTTTATTATACTATGCTGTTTCCGTACAGACACAATTAATAATAAGAAAAAACAATATAATGTATAACTATGTGCATCTGGATTGAGGGCCTATTTTTTGAACCCTTGCGAAACGAAATAAGACTTATAGGGAAACTAGTTCACCATACATTTCTTAAACGTGAATTAAAACTGTTATGATTAAATAACTAGGGCCCTCAATCCAGACGCGTGCATAAAGTGGCATAGCCTAAATCTCTGTAAGTACTATCTCTGGGTTAATATTTTTTTTTTAAGAATTTAGTTAAGAATTTCTTAAATATTTTAAGAAATTCCCAAATCTGTAGAATCTGTACATTACAGATTTATGGCGGTTTAACTAGGGCCCTCACTTCATTATTATCTGAACTGAGAAATCTGCAAAACATGAATTTATCTGAAGAAATACATAAATACGACGTTAACATATTTTACTTAGATACCTATGTGAATTAGTTAAAAAGAAATAATGACAAAAGTTAATAGTTTAGAAGTAAATGAAAGTTGAATTTGACTAAAACGTCTGAACTGAGAGCCCAATATTTTCGGCTTTATTGACTACGCTCAACCTCATAGATTAACGCAAACTAAAATAAGATTTTTAACTATTTCTTAATTAAATTGTAACATATCGTCCGTTCTTCTAACTTTAAGAGAACATTGATCTTTAACTTTTTCTAGGAGAAAATTTTGTAGGGTGACCGTAATGTTAGTAAGTACCTGACGTACATTTTGTAAACCGCAGTCGGAAAGTCATAATATTTGCAGCTAAAAGTATTATATACCTAGTATTTACAATTTTGTTTTCTTTATTTTTAATGTAATTTTTAATTATGTGATGTTAGTCCTTAAGGTACTTACTTACTACTGCTTACTTCACATAAAAGTACCTAACCTTAAAATAGTCTTATACCCTAAAAATACTACATTGCGCGTGAGCGAAGTTACTTTTAGTTATGAGTGCAACTATATGGGTCCATTTACAAAGATGAAAACAAATTGTTTCGTTAATTATTACAATATGGATGGATATCAAATTTAAGAAGCCCCAGGTGAGTACCTACATATTTTAAAATTAAACTGCAGCGCAGTCGAGGTTTTTAAGCTGGTGATCTCATTTGATTTGAATGGGACAGATAAGGGCCTAGTTGCCTAAAACAATTAGGCCCATAGTAGTAGTAGAATTACATACAGTACACCTTTGTATTATGATCTTGCGTATACCCGCCGAAGAGCGATGGCTTTTTTTTTTTTTTTTGTGGATGGGAAATCATCAAATGACTCCTCCCGCTCTGGGTGGAGCGGAAGGGAGTGTCAGACTCTTACTGACTAAAACCCACCCGTGTTCCTTCCTTAGCCCTTTACGTTCCGGGGCAGCGGTAACCCTTTCGGACAATCCCGCAGACCCGGCAGGCTCCTCGATGCTGACATCTCTTTGAGGCGCGCGTGGAACACGTACACGCCGTCCGGCACGGGCCTGGTCCTGATCGGACAGTGAGCTACCCATTACTCTCCGCCCGCAGGCCCGCACCTACGGTGGCCGGGAGTCGCCACGCGGCTCCCGACGCCTGGGGCGTCCCCCGCGGCGGCTGGGACGGGAGGCTCTCTCCCTGAGTCGTCCCGCCACCTCCTTCGCTAGCATGACTGCTTCGCAGAAGGAGGTGACTGCCTCCCACTCCCTCTCGCCCGGGACCATGGCTTGCACCAGGGCCGGACGCGAGAGGTCGCCGCCGCTAAGAGCGATGCCTTGCACTCTATTTAATGTAACTCCTAAATTAATGACGATCACGTTATTATTTTTTGGTGAATTACTTATAAGCTTGACGCTCTATTTTGAAATAAAAATAAAAAATGTCGAAGTGTCTGAAAATCTGATTTGAAATTTTTACTTCCGGTTTTCCATACAAAAAATATAAAATATTCAAATTTGACTTAAAAGTTAAAAAGAACATCCTTTTTACTATTTAAAATCAGATAATTCAAATTCTATTATAAATTCACTTATACCAAAAACAACGCTCAAAAAAACCGGGCAAGAGCGAGTCGGACTCGCGCACCGAGGGTTCCGTAACATCCGGGTTTATGCATAAGGTTTATGTTTATGAAATTAAATGTTTTTTTTATTTTTGAGTTCATTGAATGAATGGTAAATTGTGGTTTACGATTTATGACGTATTAAAAAAAACTACTTACTAGATCTCGTTCAAACCAATTTTCGGTGGTAGTTTACATGGTAATGTACATCATATATTTTTTTTAGTTTTATCATTCTCTTATTTTAGAAGTTACAGGGGGGGGGACACACATTTTACCACTTTGGAAGAGTCTCTCGCGCAAACTATTCAGTTTAGAAAAAAATTATATTAGAAACCTCAATATCATTTTTGAAGACCTACCCATAGATACCCCACACGTATGGGTTTGATAAAAAAAAAAATTCAAGTTTCGGTTCTAAGTATGGGGAACCCTAAAATTTATTGTTTTTTTTCTATTTTTGTGTGAAAATCTTAATGCGGTTCACAGAATACATCTACTTACCAAGTTTCAACAGTATAGTTCTTATAGTTTCGGAGAAAAGTGGCTGTGACATACGGACGGACAGACAGACAGACAGACAGACAGACAGACGGACAGACAGACAGACAGACAGACATGACGAATCTATAAGGGTTCCGTTTTTGCCATTTGGCTACGGAACCCTAAAAATGACTGTCCTCAAACTTTGTCAATTCTTCAGAAGCCCATATCTCGGCAATAAAGCCTCACACGAAAAAAAAATTGTCGGTACGGTATTTATGTCTACTAGAAGTATAACTGACCGGAATGTAAACAAATTCCACGACCTCACTTTTTTTTCATTGTCCGCTTCACGTGAAATGCCCCACATATTATATCTACTAGTATGGTGAACTTGTCACTTAAAGAAGTACACAGTTTAGACATAAATAAAAACTGGCCAAGTGCAAGTCGGACTCGCACACGAAGGGTTCCGTACCACAAGGCAAAAACGCCGAAAAAACATGTTTTTTGTATGGGAGCCCCCCTTAAATATTTATTTTATTTTTATTTTATTATTTATTATTAAAGTTAAAATACAACTGAGTATTTCGTGAATATTTCAAGTACCTACCTGTTGCCATTTTTGATATCGAGCAAAAAAGGGCAAAAAAATCGCGTTTGTTGTATGGGAGCCCCCCTTAAATATTTATTTTATTTTGTTTTTAGTATTTGTTGTTATAGCGGCAACAGAAATACATCATGTGTGAAAATTTCAACTCTCTAGCTATCGAGGTTCTTGAGATACAGCCTGGTGACAGACAGACAGACAGACGGACAGACGGACAGACAGCGAAGTCTTAGTAATAGGGTCCCGTTTTTACCCTTTGGGTACGGAACCCTAAAAATAGATACCTACAACCTACTGGTATCGGTTCTTCCACATTCCTAACGAATCCCACAAATGGGGGCCGGATTGTGGGATCGAATCGGAATAGGCCGCCCTTGAGAGTTATTTTTATAATGTGATATTGCGGAATGTAGGTGTATTATTTATTGATCATACCTACATGCGGCGATGTAATGTAGGTGTGCATACTATACACCTCTGACCCTGCGGGTGACACAGACGTGATGTTGTACTAGTACGTTCAGGTGTATTATATGTCATGCGGATATGCTCCCTCACGCGGAATAAAATCGGATGCGCCCCGCGTGCGTGACTGTATCATTTATTATTGTCTGAACAACGGGCAGCAAGCTCGTCATGCTCCCTGGTGGTGACTGTCTGCGGTAGCGTCGGGGCAGAAACACAGCGAGAGGGCTGAGGGTAATCTTAGCGTTACATTCGTGAATGACTGCTGCTAGTGGTAACTGGTCATCTTGCCAGCCTGTTTACTTACCTACAGATTTAACTAACTAATACTTACTTTTCGTATCACTGACTGTTCGTTTCCTCTTAGATACTTCTTCTCCTTCCCCTTCAGTTTTTAACTCCATTAAAGGTTTATCATCTTCTAAGTCTGATTCAGTATCATGTGGTGGTATATCTGCTACATCTAGACAGCTATTTTCAAAATTTTCGGGTTCTAGTTCTGTAAGTAAACAATAACAGTCAAGAGTGTTACTTGTTTTAAAAATGTCTGTCACATATCTCGGGACCCTCGGATCCCGAACCTTTGGAAGGCATACTAAGGGCCGAAGTTAACTCGCAGAAGCCCGTTAAAAGGTTTTAATGAAATGAGGCACCAACCGACGATTATTGTGTACGCACTATGCAAGTGCACCCAAGGACAAACCCCGGTTGGTGTAGGACTGTTGCAAGTTATGGAAACAAATATCATCATCATCTGCCTAGCCCTTTCCCAAGTTAAGCTTCTCTTGCAGCGGTTGGTCTGTGGATGGGTGACCATCTTTACATACCGTGACTCCTCTGTGCCTCGGAAAACACGTTAAGCCACTGTACCCGGCTGTCATTCGTGGATCTTTGGCAGTTGTTATGGGTAGTCAGAAGCCCGAAAGTCTGACAACTAGGGTTATTGTGTTACCCCATAACTGGACTGTGGAGGTCAGATAGGCAGTCGCTTCATTTAAAATACTGGTATTCAGCTGCATCTGGTTAGACTGGAAACTGACCCCAATATAGTTGGGAAAAGGCTAGGCTCAATTGTTTAACCGTTTGACGGCCACTCGTTAAAAAAACGTGCCCTCGGCGTCAAAGTCTGTCATATAGTCGAACCGTGGCGTGCTGGGCACATTTTGGTTTGTCATCTATACATGACTGTGGCGGTCAAAAGGTCAAAGATATTATTTACTGATAATATTATTTTTGTTCTTTAAACATACCATCACTTTGATGTTCATCCTTTAGCTCAATAACATCATCTACTCCCTCATAAACAGCTGGTAGTTCTTCTTTGAAAGCAGTACTTTCTGTTTCACATTCATCCTCTATACTTATGTGCACTATTGGAGATTTAATAAACCCTCCGAATAACTCTAAGCGGTCTTGGTTTATTAAAGGATTGGGCTGTAAAAAGATAATTACAATATTAGGAAAATATGCTGCTGTTCACAGTCCCACCAACACAAACTTTATGCATTATACTGAAGTCACAAAGAACCCCGCAAGTGAGGGCACTCCAATGTACCCTGGAGAGTCAGCCATGCTAACAACTTCACTGACCACTGCACAAGCTATTGTTGTATAGTTTGTGCGGACATGACACAGGACCGTTTTCAGATTCCCACATACAAGTTTTATACAATACTGCAGTGCTAAACGCAAAAGCGGTATCTCAGGAAAGGCTAGTTTCGAGAAAATTGAAGTTTTGCTTTTATTCTCTTAGTGATTTGAGGTAAAGCTTAGATATTGAACACTTCTCTATGGGATTTTTTAATAAAATACCGCTATTCGGCTTAGCTCATTGGATGTATATTTCTTTAAGTTATCCAATGCCACAAAAACAACTTTACGATTTTTTTTGAGATACCGCTTTTGAGCTTAGCACAGCAGAATAGTTGTAGCAGTATTATGTGTGTATTTAACATGTAATGATTGTATGCACCTACATTTGACAAAAGCTTACATTTCACCATGCAACACTCAACGGTACTTGTTGCGTAAAATCCAAACACAATAGGTATGAGCTAGAGGAAGCACTTCCACATTATACTGAATTAGAAATTATAGGAATAAATGGCTGTTGAAGAATATCTTACCTCATAATCCTCATGCATCCTCTGTGCGAACAGCTCTTCGGCGTCCAGACATTGTTGCAGTAGTCGGTAGCATTGCTTTATTTTAGCACAGCAGAAAAAACAAACAAGAATCGGTCTAATGTCTTCTGTTACAAACTGCAACAAAATTTGTCGGTCAGTGGGTCGTCTTAGGGGCGGGTCTTGCACTATTTTGTTTTTATGAAGAAAATACTTCTATTCTATAATCATATAGTAATGCTGTCCAAGCCAAACAACCAACAGTTGTTGGTCCTTAATGATGTCGTATTGCATCTTACAGAGAAGGCATGAGCCTTGATCACCAGTCTTGCTCCAGGCAGAATTATCGTGTAGGAGAGGCATTTCAAACCTAAGGTAATATTCTTAACTTTTACTAAAAACATCAACTTACTGGAATATCAGTCAGCTTCTCATAAAGTTCGTGCAAGTTCCTGTTGACCACTATATACATGCGGATATTCTCCGCTAAACATATCCTACACATCGGCAGTTTTTCCATCTTTGAACTTAAAAAGTATCAGATATGGTATTAAGATCAACTATTTATATTGTAGAAAAACACTGTAACGTTGCGTACAAATAACGCTCGTATAAATTCACGTTTGGGACGTAGCCTGTGCTTACCACCAGTGTTGCCAACCTAACCGAAGCATAAAACAGCAGATCAGGCTTAAAAAAACAGCAGAAAACAGTAAAATGGAAACTTTAAAACATTTAAGTCTACTACTGTATTAGAATTAAAAATGAAACCCTTAATAGAATTGAAAACGCAAGTACATAATCAATATTATTTATTTAATAAGTTAAAATATGAATAATTGACAAATTCTTAGAAATATTCTTACAAATAATTATTTATCATTTTCAATTTCTCTGTCTTCGATATTTTCTGCCTCGTTTTTTTTATTAAAATCATACATACTTTTATTGAATTTCTCCGCTTTTCAGTCGCTTTAAATGTAAGTATAGCATTCCTTTATTTCGGTTTTATTATCTAATGTGCCTTTGATTGTCGTCGTGGACATTTTATTTCTTAGTTTAGTTTTCAAAATGTTTTCTGCTGTTTTCTTAGACATAGGTAAAAATTATTTCGGATACATGTACAGTCAACAAAGGAGATACTTATACAGGATCGTCGGATATAGTTGAAGTTTAGTAAGAAACCGATGGAGGTTGTTGCCTGAAATTTATTTTGATAAATGAGCTGTTTATTTTCTATTAATAAAATAAAATTTTATTCGAAAACATCCATCGGTTTCTTACTAAACTTCAACTATATCCGACAATCCAGTATACTTATCTCCTTTGTTGACTGTACAGACACCAGCACATCAAGCTACTACAATCTGTCAAATTTCTTTAATAGATTTTCAACTTTATTGGTAAAGGATAAGGTTCAAAGATGATTGAAAAAATTTGACAGTTTCGGGTAGCTTGATGTGCTGGTGTCTGTACATGCATATCATGAAGTTAATTATTTTAACTGAAGTTTTTATCGTTTTAGACGAAATCTCCAGTAATTATAATCGTAAAAACAGTAGAAATTGGCACTTAAACAGAAAACTATTATTATTTATCACTTAGATATAAGCACTTTGTATCTCATTTTAAGTGAACTATGTTATTTAAGTTCTTATGAGAAATAAATATCTTTAAACCTAAACAGGGATGTCATGGTGAAAACAGTAAATCTACTGTTAAAACAGTAGGGTTGGCAACACTGCTTACCACAGAACACTATACTCCTAGCGGAGGTGCTTACGTGTGATAAACCACAGACTACTTAGAGATACTACGTATTGATAAACTTTGCAGTTGCACAATTTTCACGTAAATAATTGTGACACTGACAGCTTGCTTTACTTTTTTTTTTTCTTCTTTTTGGATTCGCACGGTTTGTGCATTTAGCCAATGTCACGTTTTGTTTTTTATTACGAAGGAAATAAAGGTAGGGAAACAAAAATTAGTTATAACGGGATATAGGGATAATAACTATAGGATCAGTATTTATATCGGATATAAAAATGAGCTAAATACAATGATGAAACATTATAACTTAATATTATTTAAAGTAATGAATGAGACTATACATTTATATACAGAAAAACTATTTGTACAAAGTAAAGAAAGTATTGAGGTAGGAAAAGGAGTATTGAGGGACAAGAGGTTACTAAGAAAGGATGAACGGTCATATTAGAATTAATCTAAATGAAACCCATAGTAAGATAAGATTGACTTTATTTTTAAAACACATTACACAAGCAAATCTATGCACACCATTTTCTTACTCTGTTATACCCGTAGTGATGTCTAAACCACAGAGCAAGTAAACTCTACACAGCATAGACTATAATTATCCAATACCCTGGCTCAAGATCAAGTTCTAATTTAAATTTTAAACAATTAAAAAAAAACAAATTAACTTGAGCTTGCATCAAACAAAAAAAACTTAATATCAACACACAAACATAACAGCAACACTTGAAAAAAAAGCGCGGGAAACTTCGGACTTGTTGGACGCGGTTTTTTATAAAAGATTTTAAAATATTGTTTATAAGATCAGTAGTCGTAGGTAGTTTTAGTGCTCAATTCTCTTTCTCATTTCATTTCATTTTAATTTATTTTATTTTCTTCGGTAGTGGTAAGTTTTTTGTAGTTTTTTAGTGGTAAAATGAACGACCCGCCTGACCCGGTGACATTGTGCCCCCGGCAGGCATTTTCGTCACTATTGCATCAAATGAATCGTGCATGGATACCGATGGGTCTTCGGCCCGTGTTTTAAAAAGAAGCCGTGTGCATGTGTGCAAGCACTGCAATAAACGCCGCCGTACCCGCAAAAACCACGGTTCCGAGTCTTCGGGTTGTGATTGCACGGACTTACTAACTACTACATCGGAGCCTAACTGCTCTGATATACGTATTAACAAAAAATCCGATATTCCTGCTCCATCCTTGGTTATTCCGACTCAGATTGGTAGAAAAACCTATGATAAAACCGATATTTCACCATATGTTATTCATGTCCAAAAAAAATATAATTTCACCCGATGATGGAACGACATTGCACCCCATCACATTTGGCAAGTTCCTAAAGCACAACGCCTTCCGAAATATAATTAACGCTAGCGTCAAAAAAATCGGTCGCAATAAAATATCTCTATCTTTTTCAAATTTCTTGGACGCAAGTTCCTTTATTACAAACAATAGTCGCGTAACATATAATTACAAAGCTTTTATACCTACTTTTAATGTTACTAGGATGGGTTTAGTGCGTGGTGTTCATGCGGAATGGTCTCCGGAGGAAGTTATCTATCTATACATAATTATAATAAAATTGTAGAAAAGTGGTGTCTGTACAATGGAAATATATAAAAAAAAAGTAGCAGGGGTTGTTATTATATCGATGCCGAACCCGAAATTGTAATTAATTTTTTTTTTGTCTGTTTGTCTGTATGTTTGTGCACGCTAATATCAGAAACGGCTTATTAGATTTAGATGCGGTTTTCACTAATATATTGTAGTAAGCTTCACTTAACATTTAGTGTTTATTTCATGTCAATCGGTTCATAAATGAAAAAGGTATGTCAATTTAAAGAATCACGGCGAACATTTGTTAAGGTGAACGCGCGTATCCTGGAGAGTATAGGCGAATAGTTGCATTCGATTATTGCGATTCACTTGAATACTGACTGTTTGCATATTTTAGAGGGGCCCGTGGCTAAATAATAACAGCCGCACAGGATCGACCTGTGCGGCTGTTATTATTTAGCACGGGCGATCAGGTTAAGCTACGCTTGCCGCGGTTGGTCTGTGGATGGGTGACCGACCATCTTTACATACCGAGACCCCTCCGTGCTTCGGAAAGCACGTTAAGTCGTTGGTCCCGGCTGTCATTCGTGGATCTTTGACAGTCGTTACGGGTAATCAGAAGCCCGAAAGTCTGACAACCAGTCTTACCAAGGGGTATCATATTACCCAGTAGCTGGGTTGTGGAGGTCAGATAGGCAGTCGATCCATGTAAAATACTGGTATTCAGCTGCATCCGGTTAGACTGGAAGCCGACCCCAACATAGTTGGGAAAAGGCTAGGCAGATGATGATGACTGACTGTTTGCATATTTCATTTATTTATTATTTTAGGGTTTGTAGGTTAGGTTCTTTTTCTTCATTTTCTTTAAAATTTTGTAAATAAATATTGTAAGTATTTGGTAGGATAGGTTAGGCGGTTCTTTTCTTGATTTTTGGGTATTTACTTATCTTAATTTTTATTTAGGGTTTGTAAATAAATATTGTAAGCATTTATGATAGGTTAGGCATTTCTTTCCCTGATTTTCGGTATACTTATCTTAATTTGTATTTAGGGTTTGTATATAAATATTATAAAGTAATTTTCTTTATTAAGTATAAGTTCAGCTCAGGTTAGTAATTAATGTTTCTAGCAATTCTTTTGTTTTATAAAGTTAGTACGTTTGGTTTAAGTACACGTCTTAACACTTATTACTTAAACTGTGATAATTTTAGACTGTATAATAATCTGTAAGTATTTATAATTTAATTGTTTACGATAGTAGGTACGTGTTTACTAAATAACTGTGTGTTAAGTAGTACCTAAGTACTGTTTTATTGTAAGAATGCCTCGAAGAAGATCCAACCTCTCCCAATGTAGCAGATATGCTAAAAGGATGAGATTAGTTCGATCACAGGAATCTGAGGAACATCAGGCTAGGTTTCGTGCTGCAGTAACTTCGACAGCAAGAATCTCGACTGAGTTCAAATCGTTCTCGAATGATGACAAATTGACAACTCGAAATAGGGAAAACGGGGAACAACGAAAGGCCCGTTTATCTGTCGATCGCGAAGCTCACGCGCTATCGCGTGAGTCTGAGACTTTTGCTGACAGGGAAACCCGCCTCAGCTCCCAGAGAGTACGGACAACAAATGCTCGATCCCAGGAGACACAGGACGAACGGGAAATACGTCTCACTGCCGATCGTGAAGCTCATGCACTATCGCGTGAGTCTGAGACTTTCACTGATAGGGAAATTCGCCTGAGTTCTCAGAGGGTTCGGACAGCAAATGCCCGGTCTGTAGACGGTATATGTAATTCAAAATATGCTGCCCGAAAAGTCACTATTCCACGCGAACGAAGTCGCGGGCACAGCTAGTTGATAATATAACGGTACCAATTGGTTGCGAACCAATTTTGAAAGTCAGACGACTTAATTTTAAAACCGTTGTTGATGGTACAACCATTTGGAAACCTTCCCAATCCATAGTTGTTACAATTTGATGGACAGGTTCTACGGAAAATAATTTTTATTTGTTATAATGCATTACCTGTAGATTTATATATTTTCCCTACTGTACAATGTTTCAATTGCTGTCGTTTTGGTCACACTAAAATCCAGTGCAGGTCCAAACCTCGTTGTTATAAATGTGGCCATGGCCACACTGGAGACAGTTGTGAAAGAGAAGAAGAAAGTGCATCTTGCTGCCTTTGCTCTGGTTTTCACTATGCTACTAATAAGTCATGCCCAGAATTTTCTAGACAAAAATTAATTAAAACATACATGGCACAAAGTTCAGTGTCTTATGGTGAAGCGGCAAAAGTATATCCCTCAGTAACTAAATCATATGCTGATGCACTTTTATCTTCTCCCTCCAAAAATTTTGCAGATACTCCATCAATCTCTTCATCTAATAGAATGCCTGCTTCAAGTAGCTATAAAAAGACTGTCTTTCTCAAACCACGCTCCCCTCCCAAATCTGTACAAGGTTATAATAAAGAGGCTCACAATGCCGTTATCAAAGATTTTGACTTTCCACAACCATCTAATGGTTGTGCTTTTTCTATTAATCATAACGAAAAAAAAGACACAAATTTTTCCATAAACGATTTTCTTTCTGCATTACATAATCTTCTATCTCAGTTCAACATTTCACCGTCCAACGATGCCCCTTCTTTCAAAGTATCTCAATCCATTCACAATGGACAACACATCCAAAATAATCCTGTTGAACTACCGCAGTCTAGTAAACAAAAAGAGTGATGTTATTTATCTTTTAAACAAATATGAGCCATTTGCCTTTGCCTTGTCAGAGACTTGGCTCAAATCTAATCATATTTTTAAAATAACGGTTATTTAACCATTAGAGAGTATAGGTCTGATGGGTATGGTGGAGTAGCTATACTTGTTTATCAAGAATTCTATCCCTTTCTCTGTAATTTCCTTACCTCCTCACAGTGAGGAAATTTCAATTGTAGCTATTAAAGTGCATCATACTTGTCTTGTTTCTATTTACATTCCTCACCCTTCTTTTTCTGTTCTTCAAGAGATTCATAATCTCTTTTCTTGTCTTCCAAAGCCATTCTTAATATTGGGGGACTTTAATTGCCATCATCAATCATGGGGCTGTTCAACTTCTAATTGTTATGGTGATGAATTACTAGATATAATAGACTTATATAACTTATGCATCTTGAACTCAGGTGCAGCCACACGCCGTTCAGATCCCAATCAGAACCAAAGCGCAATCGACCTTTCTATCTGTGTTGTTCTGTGTTGTGTGTGTTTCTATCTGTTCTGTTTAATAAAGATGCTAATTTTAGCATCTTTATTAACTTGGCATACTTTAACCTCTACTAATTATGGAAGTGTATAGCGGAAGTTGTTTCCGAACGCTCCCATTTTCCTGGACGTAAGAGGGCCAATAGAGGTAAAGCGCCCGAACGATATTCGCCAACGCGCTAACATGTATGCTTTGCGCTTCGCGCCGACCAATTGTGAATTTGTCGTCGCGCCGCTACTCGGCCGCTGATTGGCTTAGTAGTTTTTGTAGTTTTTAGGTTGGTAGAATTGTTAGAGAGATGATGGATGGAGAACGGTTTAAAGAATCGTGTGGTTGATGTACAGATTTTCGAGTTTTATTAAAGTGTATGCCGATAACAAAGCCCTTTTAATTGAGAACTGACCCACCCCGACTATATCTTGGCGCCCAACGTGTGTTTTGTGTATTAAAACAAGGGGTCGGAGTTTTTGTTGTGCGGATCAAACTTTTCGTTCGTTGCAAGTTCGTTCAAGTCAAAAACTTTGGTGATACGGAAAAACGACCGACAAGTGCATAAAAACTGTGTATAGACAGTGACTTTGCCTGTGTTTTGTGTCTACGTGTGGATTATTGCTGGTTTTCGCTTTTTACGAAAAGTAGGTACTTAGCGGTTTTGCAAAATGCCGCGAAGACGCAAGTCGCTGCCCGCCGACGCCGACGACTCGATTCACGAGGAATCAGAACCAGAACAGTCAAGCAACATAACGATGCCACAAGAGATCCTTGCCAAGCTGTTAACATCGATTCAACAATCGCAAGCAGAATTTTGTCAGGAACTCTTACGCGAAGTTCGTTCGTCGACGCCATTACTCCCGTCGGTAGATGCAAGTACATCTGCCGCCACCGCCAACGCCACCGCGGCTATCATGAAGTCCACAGGCAACTTCTCGAAATGTTCATCTAAGTTTAGCGGCAATCCAGAAGAATCCGTGGAAAACTTTATAGATGCCATAGAGATTTACAAGTCATGCCTAAACATAAGCGACGAGAACGCTCTTCTAGGTATGACTATGCTGCTCACTTCATCGGCGGGAACATGGTGGCAGGGTATCAAGGGCTCAACGAAGACATGGGATGAAGCTATAACTAGACTGCGGAGTGCGTATGGCGAACGCAGCCCACCGTTTCGTATTTACGTTGAGTTATTGTCCCTCATACAAGGTACCCAAAACACAGATTTGTTTATAGCGAAAGTTCGTGCCTTGTTTGCAAAACTTCCACAAGAAGACTTGTGTGAACGCGTCGAGTTAGATATGACATACCTATGGACTGTTAGATCGTCGCATCAGGAAGCGTATCGACAGAGCCATGGTTTCGACATTCGACGAGTTGTTGAAGAAGGCACGCGCCGTAGAAGACTCGTTAAAAGAGTCACAAAACGGTCGTCAAGGTCATAAGCCGTCGTCTCATATCGAAGATGGACGTGGATTGTATCGTGGATGGAAAAGTAGTGACGAAAATAACTCAAAAAGTGAGCATAAAAAAGACATTAAGTGTTACGGTTGTGGTGCCGCGAATATCACAAAGTCGAAGTGCCCGAAGTGTAATGCCAATGATGGTAAGAACAGTGGACATTCGGCGTTCTGTTCTATTGCTTCTACACGTGAGTCTCGTGCACCCACCGATTGCTCCCAGTCGCACCGTACGCCTCGCGCAGATGACGACATACGCCTCAAGGTCAACGCGCCGTCACCGCTACAAGCGCCTACCCCGCCGCCGCCGCCGCGAGGTAGCGCGATGGTGGCCGGTGTTGCGGGCGCGCCTGCGCCTTCCAGCATCGAGCGACGCGTGTCGTTGCGCAAAGTTCTAGGTAACCCCGCGGCCGTGAAAGTCGCAGGGGGTTCTGTTATTAGTTTTGGTTCTGTCACTACATCTGATTCTGTCATTAGGTTTAACCCTCACACTAATGTTCCAGATCGTAATGTTAATATTTTAGCTATGGATACCGACTATTCTGTTATTAGTGTTCCTTAGAGTTACGGTAAATATTTACATAAAGTTTGTTGTATAGAGTCTAACTTACAATGCAATAGTTTACAATGCGATAATTTTTATTTAGATAAGTCGTCTTGT
Organism: Mesoligia furuncula; assembly: GCA_916614155.1. Classification (NCBI taxonomy): domain Eukaryota; kingdom Metazoa; phylum Arthropoda; class Insecta; order Lepidoptera; family Noctuidae; genus Mesoligia; species Mesoligia furuncula. Next base: position 2,586,250 of record OU744817.1, on the reverse strand, counting down.
GTTGATAACAATGTTAGTGTTACGTCTACGACTCGTAATAATAATTTTATGAATCGTGTTTGTGTTGACAATCGTTATTGTTCTCTAATTAAGGAAAATTGTGTTTGTTTTCGTACATACTAAAATGTGTGTCTGTTCTGTACTAAAACTAAGGTATGTGTTTGTACTTCTTGCGACCAGGGGGAGTTCACATCACCGTTGCAGTCTAATGATAGTAGTCGGTAATGTCCAATGGTTGTCAATCGTATTCTGATAATTCCGTCGGTTCAAAATCTTGCGCTCGCGATTTTATGCCTATTTCTTTATTATAAACCATTTGATAACAATACCAGCGACTCTAAACATTTTTCAGAGATCGCAAGTGGTCGTCAACCTTTTTCCGAGAACGTCAGGGGTTCTCAACATTTTTGTTCCCAGAATAATAATTGTCAACAATTGTACGGAATTACCAAAGGTGGACAACTTTTAACGGTAATCGTGACGTTCGATCTTTTCCAAGGCCCGTGCTAAAGATTAGTATTTTAGGTGAGAACGGTACCGCGTTACTAGATTCGGCAGCTAAAAGCTGTGTGGCCGGTCATACGCTATACGCTCTCCTAAAGGCCAAAGGTCATCCTATGTCCTCTAGTGCGGAATGTAAAACTTGCAGATGGTGTACTTAGGTTAATGAATGTACTTACTACCGAAGTGAATGTTACTCTTGAAGGTAGAACCAGGCTTGTTGGTTTTTTAATTTTCCCGGACGCGGACAATAATGAATCACTTTTAGGTATAGATTTTTAGTATCTGTGTTGATTTTAGTAGTTCTAAGTGGCACTTTGCTGACAGTGCTGAGCAGTTCGATCTCCCATTTGAAAAAGGCGCACACCAGGTTAAGAGTGTGCCTATCAGTAGTTTGCTTAGGGACGAGGAAGCTTCAAAGCTTAGCAACGAGCAGCGTGAGGTTCTGGCCCAGTTCCTTTCTGAAAATAAGGATGTGTATGAGTTACGGGGCGAACCGACTGCTTTTGCGGAGCATGTCATTGAAACTGGTGACCACGCTCCTGTTGCAGTCCCTGCATATCGGCTTACTCCTGCTAAAAAAGCCGCACGCGGGCGGCACGTCCATGGGGCGGCAAATCGAGCGACTCATCACGTTCGCGCGAATAGCGAGGCGAATGGCGAGGCGAATAACGAACACGCATGTAATTTAGTATATTACATGCGTGTTTGTTATTCGCCTCGCCATTCGCCTCGCTATTCGCACGAATGTGTAAATGCGGTATTATATTCAAAATCATTGTCATAATACCCACCCCACCTACAGAATAAGAAATGTCATCGCATGGAAAAAAAGCCCGACTGGCGGCGCGCACCAGCTCCACAGGTGAAAGTATATTAAATTTTGTTTTAGATTTATTTTCACAATTAAATCTCAAAATTAAAAACTAACGTGGTCAAGGTTATGATAATGGTTATAATATGCGTGGAAAACACAATGGATTACAAAAAAAATTTGGAAATCAATAAGGAACCGCAAATTTTACGTCCCTTGCTCGGCTCATAGTCTTAATTTGGTAGTGAATGATGCAGCAAATATTACGCACGAAACTTTGAATTTGTTTAATATAATTCAAGATATTTACGTTTTCTTTTCATCATCTACAAAAAGGTGGTCGATAATTTTCAAACATTTACCAAATAAAACTTTTAAGAGCCACGCGATGGTCTAGCAGAATTGATGCAGTTAAACCATTACGGTATCACCTCAAAAAAATATTTGATGCTTTGCTGGAAATATCTGGTGATTCGTTGAAATGGGATTGTAGGTACGACATCTCACAAAGCTCATTCCCTTGCTCTGAACATTCAAAATTATAGATTTATTTGCTCGGTAGTAATTTGGTTCGATATTTTAAACGAAATTAATGCTCTGAGCAAAATGATGCAGAGCCGCCCTACAATGAATAATCAAATCTGCATAAATTTGTTAAATAAGTTGATTGGTAAGATCACAGAATATCGCACGGATGAACACTTTGAAATGTTGTTAGCAGAAGCTTCCAAAGTGGCTCACGAGATCATGGTAGAAACAGATTTCCCACCAATAAATACAATTCGTCCAAGAAGAAAACCAACATAGTTTCAATATGAACACAGTGATGAAGTTTTAGTAGACCCCAAATCAAATATAGAGTAGAGTTTTGTTTTAGAGTCCTAGATCAGGCAATAACATCTTTAAAGGATAGATTTGAGGAGTTAAAATTTGGCTTTTTAGCAATAACTTATTTAATTACTCCAATGATCAGTTAATTAAACATTGTAAAGATTTAAATCTGAAGCTTAAAGATGATTCAAGTAGTGAATCAGATATTGACGGTATTGATTTGTTTAATGAAATCATTGCATTAAAGTTGCATTTTGCAGAAAATCAGTCTAAGTAATGATCCACAAACCCTATTACAATATCTTTTTACTAATGACTTAATTTTCAAAATCTCCGAACACAGCAGTAGCGCTAAGAATATTACTTACACTGCCGGTTTCAGTTGCATCTGGTGAAAGATCCTTTTCAAAATAGAAAATTATTAAAAACTACATACTCGTATTTAAGATCAACAATGCTCCAGCAAAGAATAAGTTATTTAGCTATAGTTTCAATGGAACATGAACACTTAGACAGCTTGGATACAAGAAAGTTGATCCAAGATTTCGCAAATATAAAGGCAAGAAGAGGTCAATTTTTGTAGATACGAAAATAACTATAATAATAATAATGTTTTATCTTTGTTATGTTTTTTTTTCTTTTTTCCCACCATAATGAGAAAACATTAAATAGCCTTTTTTTGACAAAAGTCAGCGTAAGTAGTCGTAGGGCGGCATAATCGGTATTGCACGCGGGCTACTAAACAGCTAGCGGCGGGCCTGGCCATAACTAAAACCGATGTGTACCCAATGCCGCTTATAGACGAGCTGGTGCAGTCTACTAAGCGAAATTGCATCATGAGTACTTTAGATATGCGTAGCCCACTACGCATATCTAAAGTTGGAATGTTGTTTTTGGAATGTTTCGGTCAGGGAATGCGATCGAGATAAAACGACCTTTTTGACGCCTTTTGGTACGTATCGTTTCAAAAGGATGCCGTTTGGGCTCAAAAACGCTCCGTCAACATTCCAACGGCTCATCGACAGGTTGCGCTCTGGCGCCTCACTTCAGAATGTGACCCTGTTGTGCTATCAGGATGATCTGCTCGTAATATCGGAAGGATTCGATCAGCATGTCGCTGATCTACGTGCTGTGTTTGAAAGTCTGCGTATGTTCAATCTTCGCGCCAATCGAGAAAAGTGTGTTTTCGCGCGCGAAGAAGTGAAATACTTGGGTCATGTCATTACTCAGGATGGAGTTTCACCTGATCATGACAAAGTTCGCGCAGTGGCGGACATGAAAGCACCAAGTACTGTACGCCACCTCAGAACGTTTCTTCAGACGTGTTCGTGGTTCAGAAAGTTCATTTTGAACTTTTCAGAAGTCGCTGAACCTTTAACTCGTCTTTTGAAGAAAAATCAGACTTGGGTATGGGGCGCTGAGCAAACTCAGGCGTTTCAGGAGCTGAAAAAGCGCTTAACGTCTGCGCCCATACTCGTCCAAGCTGATTACAGTAAACTGTTTATCTTGCGTACGGACGCAAGTAATTACGCTCTTGGTGCAGTGTTGCTGTAAGGTGAGGGGAAAGACGAAAGGCCGATCGAATACGCGAGCCGCCTTTTAAACCCGGCCGAGCGTAATTATTCTACTACAGAGAGGGAAGCTCTCGCAGTAGTTTGGTCCGTTGAGCGGCTCAGAGGTTATTTGGAAGGTCAACAAATTATTGTATGTAGTGATCACCAACCTCTCAAATGGTTGTTGAGCTTGAAGTCGCCATCAGGTAGATTAGTTCGGTGGCATTGAAGTTACAAGAGTTCAATATTCAGTATGAATACACTCCGGGTAGAGCCAATGTTGTGGCCGACAGGCTGAGACGTCCTACTTGTGAAGAAAGTAGCAAAGATCAATGTGATATTTGTTCAGTAATTGTTGACTTACCTACGAGAAGTCCTGCCGATTTGCGACCTGCTCAGTTAGACGACCCGGAACTAGAAAAGATAATGACCGGTCTTAAAAGTAATGACGCAAAAAATGAAGAAAAACGCTGGTCTGAGCGCGGTTACTTTACGCAGCAAGGAGTCCTATATCGTTACAACCCTGACGTCGACCTTGAGGAAGCTCAGCTCGTTCTTCCGGCGAGTTTACGTCTGGAAGTTTTGAGGGAATGTCACGATACTCCTATTGCTGGGCATCAAGGTATTAATAGGACCTTACATAAGCTTTCACAGCGATTTTTCTTCCCCGGAATGAGACGGTTTGTCGCAGACTTTGTTAAGTCTTGTGCGACGTGCCAGTGGTACAAGTCGTCAAACATGAAGCCTTCCGGCCTTTTACAGACCCCAGTATTGAATCAAAGGGGAGAGGTCTTGGCGATTGACTTGTTTGGCCCGCTCCCTCCTGGAGAGAAGGGGGAGAAGTACATTTTATTAGTCGAGGACACAGCTACTCGGTGGGTCGAGCTTTTTGCTTTGGTCGACGCCACCTCGGAGGTCTGTGCTCGGACACTAATCGAGGAGTATTTCCTTAGGTACGGCCAATCCGCGTCGCATTATCTCGGATAATGGGGTACAGTTTGTGTCTGCGGTTATGCAACAATGTATGTACATTTTAGGAATTGAACAGGACTTGTTACTCTTATATCATCCGGAGGCAAACCCAGCCGAACGAAAAAACAGAGACCTAAAAGTGCAGCTGGCTCAGTTGGTCGACACCAAGCATTTTTCATGGCCTGACCACTTACCGTCAGTTCGTTTCGCTATGAACTCAGCCTTGTGTCAGACAACAGGTGTTACACCAGCTTTTCTCACCTTAGCTAGAGATCTTCGTTCACCAGTTGATGTTCATTATGATATTTAGGCCGTCCTGAAAAAGGATAACTTTGTTCCTCAGATAATTAACGCCTTAGCTAAAGAGGTTTTTAAACTCTTTTGTTTCGATTAGGGATAGGGTAGAGAAAGAACAGGATAGACGTAAAGATTACGCCGATAGGGGTCGAAAACCCTTAGATTTTGATGTCGGTGATCAAGTTTTGGTAAAGTCGCACGTATTGAGTAACACTGCTAAAGGATTGTCGGCTAAGTTTGTACCAAAAAGGGATGGTCCCTATGAGGTCGTTAAGAAAGCCAGTCCTACGAAAGCTAGTCCTAGTATCTAAAATTAATTCTCCTAAAGAGGTCTTAGGCAGGTTCCATGCGACCCAACTTACGCGTTTTGTCAATAGGGACGATACGCCGCCTCTTCCTGTTATGCCAAAACGTAATCGAGGTCGGCCTCGTCATGTCAAGCCTGTTTCTGCCGATCATGAGCGGGCTCCTGAGCGAGGACGCCTTCACGAACCCGAGGGGGAGTGTATAGCGGAAGGCGTTTCCGAACGCTCCCATTTTCCTGGACGTAAGAGGGCCAATAGAGGTAAAGCGCCCGAACGATATTCGCCAACGCGCTGGCATGTTTGCTTCGCGCCTAGCGCCGACCAATTGTGGATTTGTCGTCGCGCCGCTACTCGGCCGCTGTTTGGCTTAGTAGTTTTTGTAGTGTTTTGGTTTGTAGAATTGTTAGAGAGATGATGGATGGCGAAAGTTTTAAGAGTGTAGTGTGGTTGATGTACCGATTTTCGAGTTTTATTAAAGTTTATGCCGATAACAAAGCCCTTTTAATTGAGAACTGACCCACCCCGACTATACTCCTCAATTCCTCATTGCACTGGGTACTTACATTTGTAGCCCTATCAGATACTCCCCTCGTCAGCATGACTTGTATTAGACTGCCGTAGTATTACAGCAGTCTGCGACTGGGGGGCGATGACATGGCTACTCTGCATTTCACTTCGCAGGCGATCAAGTATCTACAGTGTCATCTAACATATGATTACGCTGGATGACCCGCACCTGATCCGACAGTCGTTGTGCCGAAACGTTGACAGCTGGTTCAAGCACCTCAAAAAGAGAGAGCATCCGAACACGGTACGCGGTCAGAAGGGTTAGGTCTTATATCGAGTCGCCTGAATCTGAGTTAAGTGTAGATATGGGAGGGTTTAGGGGGTTCGTACTAAGCGATAAAATGTATTTCTTGCTACCGGAGACGCGCCAAAATATTTTAATTATTATTTAAAAAATCTTGGGAAATCTTACGAAAAACTTATAAATGCATAAGAAGGAACGTAATTTTGATACATTTCATAGCGATTTCGATGCTGCGTTTGTCGAAATGCGTGAAAAGAAACGTAAGCCGCCATTTTGTTTACATTGACAAATACTTTTGGCATTCGTTTTGTCATTCTCATTCCGTTGCTCTCGAGTTTACGTGAATTTTATATTTTGCTATGATTATTAGTTCCCCGCACCCTAATGAGTGACAGATCGTACCCAAAGCACACAAGACTTGTGTTGGTTAGGTTAAGTTAGAACGGTGACCATTAAGCGCGAGCCGAGCGAGAGCGAGTTGTGCTGGTTAGGTTAGGTTAGAACGCCCCGGGGTGCATGTTGAAAGCCTCCTCGCGGCGCACCCTGGGCAACGTCAGCACCAATTGCCCACTGGTTCTGGTGGACTCTTGGGGCTGGCGGCTAATTTTCAACACACGGGGAAAGGTCATGGTTCCAATCACCGATCATCCTTGATGGTCGGTGAAGGGAACCGGGCTACAGACGGACGGTCATACGTCCACTCCACCTCTGCTTACAGAGGGTCGTGAGTGGGCGTAGGCTGGGAAGGAGCGGTTCGCGCCGCTGTACCCACGGGAAGGTGGGTGGTGGAAGGTGTCCAATGTCCGCGCTGCGTCTGTCCGGCATCCGGCGGCAGCGTGGGGACGCCGGGGCGGCGGTTGGTTCTGCCCAATCGTCGGCCACCCCGTAATCCTGAGTTCAGGACCGGGGGTCCGGGCCACTGAGGCTCGGGCCGCGAGGAAGACAACCTCTCTAAAAAATTACCCCAATCCCAAGGTCTAGCGTGCCGAGGGGATGAATGGCCGGAGGGGATCCGGTCGTTAGCGCGATGTAAAGGGACCTCACCCTCAAAAAGGAAAAAATGGAAAAGACTAATGAGAAAACGATTCCCCAGGCGGGTACCCTCCTACCCAAGGAGGGACAATCCCGTCCTTCTTCGGAAGGCAGCCCCTTCGTATCTGGGGGGGGCACCACTAGTCTCGTGGGCCGGCGGACCACCGCCGACCTGCGTCAACCACGTGCGTCGCAAGAAAAGGAGCTCCGGGTTAGCCTGGAGCGACTGTGCGACGCAACAGAACCGTTTGCCGTCGTTGGCGGCAACAGGAGCCGAGGAGGCTCAGGTCCTGGTGAGGACCAACTGTCCGATCAGGGCACGCGCGGGTTTAAACGCCCGCGAAGCAGGGACTCGGGGTCGATGGGCCTCTCCTCCAGTGAGGAGAACCTGTCGGCCCCCAAGGTGCCAACGGCACAGAGAGGGCGGGGTCGTGCGTTGGCGAGCGGAGCTCCCGGTCGGCTGCCGGGCCGCGACCGAGCGGGTCGCTTCGTGCCGATCTCTCGGCCCGCAACGCCATTGCCCATAGCGCGTCCGACGGAGGGCGCGGAGAGTGACCCCGGGCCCTTGCTGGGGTCCAACAAGGCGGAAGAGAACGCTGCCAAGCGGGCGCAAAGGAAGGCTGTCGCGGCTGACGAAGTCAGCGAGTTGGCCCGACAGGCCCGAGAGCGGCGATCCGCTCGGATGGCTGCCGGGGGGAACGTATCGGCGGTGGCGCTCAGCCGCCAAGTTATGGACGGCGTGGATGTCGTCCTGAAGGTTGCCACCAAATCCGGCAGCCTGAAGGGCACGTTCACGCGCGCCCTAAAGGAGGCGGCTGATGATATTAAGGAGGCGGTAGGGGTCCTCCTCAATCGTACGAGCACGGAGGAGACGGCGAAGTTATGGGAGGAGAATAGCCGTCTCCGATCCGAGCTGGAGGACCTCAAACGGCAGTTTGCCGCCCAGAGGGCAACTCCCCCGGCCGCTGGCACCTCTCCCGGCGCGGCCCCGGCGTTGGTCCCGTTCTCGGCACCGTCATCGGCTCCTGCACTTGCGGATGCGGAGGTAGAGAGGATCGCGCGCATATGCATGATGCAGTGCGGGAGTATGGTGGGTGCCCGGTTGGAGGCCATAGAGGCTAGACTTCTCCCGGCCGAAAACCTTCGCCCACCGCTCGCTGCGGACAGACGGAGGGAGGAGGGGCCAGCAAAACCGGGGCCAAAAGCCGCGGTGGCTGGGCCGAGTCAGACCGGAAAGGGGGCCAAGAAGTCCGCGTCCACTTCCCGGACGCCCGCGCCCCGGGCGGCCGCACCACAGGCGACCGCAACCCCGGCGAGCGCATCCTCGGCGACCGCACCTGGGTCCACCACGGAGACCTGGACGACGGTCGTCAAGAGGGGCCGCCGTAAGAAGAAGACGGCGGCGCCGCCACCGGTACCCGCTGGAGCACCGGCGCCGGCATCCAAGAAGGCTCAGGGGCCGCCTAGGGTCAGAGCCCCACGCTCCGCGGCTGTAGTAATTACGCTGCAGCCCGGAGCCATCGAAAGGGGCATATCCTATAAGGCGGTCCTTATGGAGGCAAAAGCCAAAGTCGCGTTCCCCGACCTTGGCATACCGTCCGGCCTCAGACTGAGGCCGGCGATTACGGGGGCGCGACTGCTAGAGGTGTCGGGTGCCTCTAGCGGTGAAAAGGCGGACGTCCTGGCCGCCAAGCTGAGGGAGGTCCTCAACCCGGAGGACGTTCGGGTGTCCAGGCCCATGAAGACCGCTGAACTGCGCGTCAACGGTCTGGATGACTCGACGACTCCGGCCGAGGTCGTGGCGGCCGTCGCCAGAGCCGGTGGATGTCCGCCCGAGAACGTGCGGACAGGCGAGATTCGCGTCGACGCTTCCGGGCTCGGCGCGATCTGGGTACGGTGCCCGGTGGCGGCGGCGAACAAAGTCGCCGACGCTGGGCGTCTGTTGGTGGGGTGGGTTGCAGCGAGGGTGAAGCTGCTGCAACCCCGGGCCTTGCGGTGCTACCGTTGCCTCGACGTTGGGCATGTCAGGGCACGGTGCACCTCCGTTGACCGCAGTGAGCAGTGCTATCGCTGCGGTCAGGTCGGTCACAAGGCGGCCCAGTGCTCCGCGGCGCCAAACTGCAGCCTCTGTACAGCTGCAGGGAGGCCCGCTGGGCACAGAGCGGGCGGAAAGGCCTGTGGCGTGCCAGCCAAGAAAGGGAAGAGAAGGGGTGCCAAGGCTGCCGGGGGCTCTTTACCCCCCCCTCAGCCTGGCTCCTCTTCGGCCGACTCCCGGCCTAGGAATGGTGCGGAGGGAATGGATTGCGCATAAATGGCGCTGTACCATTTCCTCCAGGGCAACATCAACCACTCTGCTAGAGCTCAGGATCTATTGCTCCAGAGCATGGCAGAGTGGTCGATTCACGTGGCGGTGGTTGCCGAACCGTACTTTGTCCCCCCCAGGGATAACTGGGTGGGAGACCTGGACGGTTTGGTAGCCATCATTGGCGGGGCTCTTGCCAACCCGTCCCGAGGTCACGGCTGGGTGGCCGCCCTCGTGGACGGCATTGGCACGGTTGGGGCGTACTTTTCGCCCAACAAGAGCCTCGCCGACTTCGAGAGGTTCCTTGTCGAGTTGGGTGCCGTCGTGGGCCGACTCCACCCTCGCCCTGTGCTGTTGCTGGGGGATCTCAACGCCAAGTCTGCGGCGTGGGGATCTCCAGTGACCGATGCTAGGGGCGAGGTGCTGGAGGAGTGGGCGGTCACGACTGGCTTGACCGTCCTAAATCGGGGATCGGTGCACACGTGCGTGCGGCAGCGGGGCGGGTCTATAGTGGACGTCTCGTTCGCTAGCCCCGCTGTCGCGAGCCGTGTCCGCGACTGGCGTGTCGCCGCGGAGGTGGAGACGTTGTCGGATCACCGTTACATCCGTTTCGACGTCTCCGCCCAGACCGCCGGCGGCCGCGGTTTACCGGCCCCGCGTACGGACGGTCCGCGCTGGGCGCGTAAGCGCATCGACAGGGAGCTTCTCGAGGAGGCCGCTGTTGTCCAGGCCTGGTTCCGGGAGTCGGCAACGGACGGACCCGTCGACGTCGAGCAGGAGGCGCTGTGGTTCCGCGGGGCGATGACGCAAATCAGCGACGCGTCCATGCCCCGGGTCCACGCACAGTCGGCAAGGCGCCAGGTGTACTGGTGGACCGCCGAGATCGCGCAGCTGCGCGTCGCGTGCGTGGCGGTCAGGCGCCAGTACACCCGATACCGGAGGAGACGTCGTCGGGTCCCTGACGAAGAAGCCGCGCTGTATGAGGTGTACCGCGCGGCGAAGAGGACTCTGTGGCTGGCCATCGACGAGGCGAGGACGCGAGCCAGGGAGGAGATGTTGGAGACTCTAGACGGGGATCCTTGGGGGCGCCCCTATCGCGCGGTTCGAGGTAAACTTCGAGCTGCGGCGCCCCCACTTACGGAGAGTCTCCAACCCGAGCTGCTGGAGGAGGTAGTCGCAGCCCTCTTCCCGGCTAGAGCGGAGCACACTCCGCCGCCGATGGCTTTGCCCACAGCCGCAGAGTCTACAGAAGAGAACGCCATCAGCGTCCCAGAGGTGACAGAGGCAGAGATGGGGGCAGCCGTGATGCGGCTCCGGGCCAAGAACGTGGCTCCGGGGCCCGACGGGATCCACGGCTGCGTGTTAGCCCTCGCCCTGAAGGAGCTTGAGCCCCAACTGAGAGGACTCTACACAGCGTGCCTTGAGCAGGGCCAGTTTCCCACTTTGTGGAAATCTGGTCGTCTGGTCCTGCTCAGGAAGGAGGGGCGCCCCGCGGACTCGCCGTCCGCGTACCGGCCCATAGTGCTGCTAGACGAGGTGGGTAAGCTGTTTGAGCGGATAATCGCAGCCCGCCTCGTCGACCACTTGTGCGGAGAGGGGCCGGACCTGGACGGTAACCAGTTCGGTTTTCGGCAGGGGCGCTCCACCATTCACGCTGTGTCGCGGGTGAGAGTCCTGGCGGAGGAAGCGGTGGCCCGGGGCGAGGTGTTGTTGGCGGTGTCCTTGGACATCTCCAACGCCTTCAACACCATGCCCTGGAGTACTGTTCGGGAGGCACTGCGGTATCATCGGGTGCCTCTCTACCTCCGCCGCATCATTGGGGCTTATCTGTCGGAGAGGAGTGTCACCTACATGGGACGCGATGGCGAAATCCAGCACCGCATGTCGTGCGGTGTTCCACAGGGCTCGGTCGTTGGCCCGCCCCTGTGGAACATCGGGTACGACTGGGTGCTGAGGGGTGAGCTCCAGCCGGGCGTGGAACTGACGTGTTATGCCGACGACACGCTGGTCACTGCCCGGGGGAGCTCGCACAGGGAGGCAGCGTTGCTGGCGACGGCTGCGGTGTCACAGGTGGTGAGCCGCATACGTCGCCTGGGCCTGGAGGTAGCCCTCAACAAGTCGGAGGCCATGGTGTTTCATGGCCCCCGGCGGGCGCCGCCGCCCGGCTTGCATATAGTGGTCGGGGGGGCTCGGATCGCTGTCGAGTCTACCATGAAGTACCTGGGATTGGTGCTCGACAGCCGGTGGGATTTCGGCCCCCACTTCCGGCGGCTGGCGCCCAAATTGTTGGGCGCGGCTGGGGCGCTGTCAACGCTGCTTCCCAATCTGGGGGGCCCGAGCGCCGCCTGTAGGCGGCTCTACGTGGGGATCGTGCGATCGATGGCCCTGTATGGGGCCCCGATCTGGGCGACTGACCTGACGGCCGGTAGCATCGCAGTACTGCGAAAGCCGCAGAGAGCGATGGCCGTCAGAGTCGTCCGCGGATATCGCACGATCTCCTACGAGGCGGCTTGCGTACTGGCTGGATCCCCGCCCTGGGACCTGGAGGCGAAAGTGCTCGCGTCGCTGTACCGGTGGCGCGAGGAAGCGCGGGCGCGAGGCGAGGGGCTGATGCAGCGCCATATGGAGCTGCGTCGGTCTCAGCTTCGCGAGGTCCTGGTGGCGGAATGGCGGGACAGGCTCTCACGCCCTACCGCCGGCCTCAGCACCATCGAGGCGGTCCAGCCAGTACTCGAGCCCTGGCTCGGGAGGAGGCACGGCTCCCTGTCGTTTCGGGTGACGCAGGTGCTCTCGGGGCATGGTTGCTTCGGGAAGTACCTGTGTCGCATAAACAGGGAGCCGGACGCCCGGTGTCACCACTGCGTCGACTGCCGGGAGGACACGGCGTGGCATACGCTGGCAGAGTGTGCCGCTTGGGAGGAGCCGCGCCGTGCCCTCATCACAGAAGTAGGCAGTGACCTGTCGCTGCCGGCCGTGGTCGAGTCGATGGTCGGCAGCGAAGAGTCCTGGGACGCGGTGGTTTCCTTCTGCGAAACGGTCATCTCGCAGAAGGAGGCTGCGGAAAGGGAGAGGGAGATCTCGTCCACTCACCCTGCCCGCAGCAGGCGCACCGGGCGTTGGCGGACGGCGGACAACGCCCTCTTCCAGCCCCCCTAAATGGGTCCATGGGCGACGGACTCGGGGACGTCCGCCGCCCCCCACACATCAGGACCCGAGGTGGCGGCGCGTAGTGTTCCACGCGCGCCCCTCTTAGACGTCACGGGGGGAGTCAAACACCTCACTCCCCCCCCTGACCCGACGAGGCCCGCAGTGGCGGGCCGGCACCAGCCGGGGGTTGCGGAAGGATCGAACGTTCCCGCGACCCCTGGCGTAGGTGTGAGATGGAACACCGGGGTGGTTTTTAGTCAGTAAGAGTCTGACAGACCCCGTCGCCCGCCCCAGGGCGGCGGACATCCATGAGGATTTTCCACCCCGGAACAAAAAAAAAAAAAAAAAAAAAAGGTTAGAACGATGGTGGGTTCCCGCACCCCCCCGGTGGGTTCCCGCATTGTCGAGGCGGGGGGGCTCAGTAGCCGTGGCTTGGACACCCACGGTGAAGCGAAGAGGAACCCGAGGAGGGGCCGCTCGTCAGGGCTTTTGCCTGTAAGCCGACGACGTAGCGGCCAACAAGTAGGTTGCGGTGCCGCTTCGGCGACATCGCAACTGAGGCGGGCCGCGATGTCATTTGGGAGGCATCGCGGCTGAGGGTTGGAGGCCGCGGCGGGAGATTAGTGCCGGTATTGCGGTGCGCCGCTCTCCCTACCTTCCGCGGCCTTAACGGGGTCGCCACCGTTTGATGGCGGACGCGGTGGGGCCGCAGGGGAGGAGGAGTGTCGGTATGACGTTGGCCGCTCTCCCTATCCTCTGCGGCCGAAAATTGGCAGGCGGCGGGGCCAATGATCTGACCCGTCGAAGGGGGACTAAGGGTGTCCAGACACGGGGTCGTCTGGCGCCCATGTGCTGGTTTGGTCCCTGGGGTGGTCACGGCGTGCTATGTGTTCTGGTGCGCCGGTGATGGGGAATACTCCCCAGAGGAGGGTCCGGTAACGGACAGCCGCGGCGGGTTCACGGATGAGTGCTAACGCGTGCCCGTGTTCCCGCCGTAAGCGGCAGAGGAGGACACCGTGGAGTTTTAGTGGGTTAGAGTCCCACACTCCCACTCCCCGTGGTAGTGCAGAATGCATGAGCATTTCTCCACGTTAAAAAAAAAAAAAAAAGGTTAGAACGGGGTGCAAGTTGAAAGCCTCCTCGCGGCGCACCCTGGGCAACGTCAGCACCAATTGCCCACTGGTTCTGGTGGACTCTTGGGGCTGGCGGCTAATTTTCAACACACGGGGAAAGGTCATGGTTCCAATCACCGATCATTCTTGATGGTCGGTGAAGGGAACCGGGCTACAGATGGACGGGTATGATCGTCCACTCCTCCTCTGCTTACAGAGGGAGGTGAGCGGGCGTAGACTGGGAAGGGGCGGTTCACGCCGCTGTACCCACGAGAGTGTGGGTGGTGGAAGGTGTCCAATGTCCGCGCTGCGTCTGTCCGGCATCCGGCGGCAGCGTGGGGACGCCGGGGCGGCGGTTGGTTCTGCCCAATCGTCGGCCACCCCGTAATCCTGAGTTCAGGACCGGGGGTCCGGGCCACTGAGGCTCGGGCCGCGAGGAAGACAACCTCTCTAAAAAATTACCCCAATCCCAAGGTCTAGCGTGCCGAGGGGATGAATGGCCGGAGGGGATCCGGTCGTTAGCGCGACGAAAAGGGACCTCACCCTTAAAAAGGTATCATGGACAAGACTGATGTTAAAACTATTCCCCAGGCGGGTACCCTCCTACCCAAGGAGGGACAATCCCGCCCTTCTTCGGAAGGCAGCCCCTTCGTATCTGGGGGGGGGCACCATTAGTCCCGTGGGCCGGCAGACCGCTGCCGACCTGCGTCAAACACTTGCGTCGCAAGAAAAGGAGCTCCGGGTTAGCCTGGAGCGCCTGTGCGACGCAACAGAACCGCCTGTCGTCGTGGACGGCAACAAGAGCCGAGGAGGCTCAGGTCCTCGTGAGGGCCAACTGTCCGATCAGGGCACGCGCGGATTTAAAGGCCCGCGAAGCAGGGACTCGGGGTCGATGGGCCTCTCCTCCAGTGAGGAGAACCTGTCGGCCCCCAAGGTGCCAACGGCACAGAGAGGGCGGGGTCGTGCGTTGGCGAGCGGAGCTCCCGGTTGGCTGCCGGGTCGCGACCGAGCGGGTCGCTTCGTGCCGATCTCTCGGCCCGCAACACCAGTGCCCATAGCGAGTCCGACGGAGGGCGCGGAGAGTGACCCCGGGCCCTTGCTGGGGTCCAACAAGGCGGAAGCGAACGCTGCCAAGCGGGCGCAAAGGAAGGCTGTCGCGGCTGACGAAGTCAGCGAGTTGGCCCGACAGGACCGAGAGCGGCGATCCGCTCGGATGGCTGCCGGGGGGAGCGTATCGGCGGTGGCGCTCAGCCGCCAAGTTATAGACGGCGTGGATGTCGTCTTGAAGTTTGCCACCAAATCCGGCAGCCTGAAGGGCACGTTCACGCGCGCCCTAAAGGAGGCGGCTGATGATATTAAGGAAGCGGTAGGGGTCCTCCTCAATCGTACGAGCACGGAGCAGACGGCGAAGTTATGGGAGGAGTATAGCCGTCTCCGATCCGAGCTGGAGGACCTCAAACGGCAGTTTGCCGCCCAGAGGGCTACTCCCCCGGCCGCTGGCACCTCTCCCGGCGCGGTTCCGGCGTTGGCCCCGTTCTCGGCTCCGTCGTCGGCTCCTGCACTTGCGGATGCGGAGGTAGAGAGGATTGCCCGCATATGCATGATGCAGTGCGGGAGTATGGTGGGTGCCGCGGTTGGAGGCCATAGAGGCTAGACTCCTCCCGGCCGAAAACCTTCGCCCAGCGCTCGCTGCGGACAGACGGAGAGAGGAGGGGCCAGCAAAACCGGGACCAAAAGCCGCGGTAGCTGGGTCGAGTCAGGCCGGGAAGGGGGCCAAAAAGTCAGCGTCCACTTCCCGGACGGCCGCGCCCCTGGCAGCCGCGGCCCCGGCGACCGCAGCCCCGGTGACCGCGGCCTCGGCGACTGCGTCCGGGTCCACCACGGAGACCTGGACGACGGTCGTCAAGAGGGGCCGCCGTAAGAAGAAGACGGCGCCGCCGCCACCGGTATCAGCTGGAACACCGGCACCGCCACCCAGGAAGGCTCAGGGGCCGCCTAGGGTCAGAGCCCCACGCTCCGCGGCTGTAGTGATTACGCTGCAGCCCGGAGCCGTCGAAAGGGGCGTCTCCTATAAGGCGGTCCTCATGGAGGCAAAAGCCAAAGTCGCGTTCCCCGATCTTGGCATACCGTCTGGCCTCAGAATGAGGCCGGCGATTACGGGGGCGCGACTGCTAGAGGTGTCGGGTGCCTCTAGCGGTGAAACGGCGGACGTCCTGGCCGCCAAGCTGAAGGAGGTCCTCAACCCTGAGGACGTTCGGTGTCCAGGCCGATGAAGACCGCTGAACTGCGCGTCGACGGTCTGGACGACTCGACGACTCCGGCCGAGGTCGTGGCGGCCGTCGCCAGAGCCGGTGGATGTCCGCCCGCGGACGTGCGGACGGGCGAGATTCGCGTCGACGCCTCCGGGCTCGGCGCGATCTGGGTGCGGTGCCCGGTGGCGGCGGCGAACAAAGTCGCCGACGCTGGGCGTCTGTTGGTGGGGTGGGTTGCAGCGAGGGCGAAGCTGCTGCAACCCCGGGCCTTGCGGTGCTACCGTTGCCTCGACATTGGGCATGTCAGGGCACGGTGCACCTCCGTAGACCGCAGCGAGCAGTGCTATCGCTGCGGTCAGGCCGGCCACAAGGCGGCCCAGTGCTCCGCGGCGCCAAACTGCAGCCTCTGTACAGCTGCAGGGAGGCCCGCTGGGCACAGAGCGTGCGGAAAGGCCTGTGGCGTGCCTGCCCAGAAAGGGAAGAGAAGGCGTGCCAAGGCTGCCGGGGCCTCTTTACCTCCCCCTCAGCCTGGGATCCACGGCTGCGTATTAGCCCTCGCTCTGAAGGAGCTTGAGCCCCAACTGAGAGGACTCTACACGGCGTGCCTTGAGCAGGGCCAGTTTCCCTTTGTGGAAATCTGGTCGTCTGGTCCTGCTCAGGAAGGCGGGGCGCCCCGCGGACTCGCCGTCCGCGTACCGGCCCATAGTGTTGCTAGGCGAGGTGGGTAAGCTGTTTGAGCGGATAATCGCAGCCCGCCTCGTCGGCCACTTGTGCGGAGAGGGGCCGGACCTGGACGGTAACCAGTTCGGTTTTCGGCAGGGGCGCTCCACCATTCACGCTGTGTCGCGGGTGAGGGTCCTGGCGGAGGAAGCGGTGGCCCGGGGCGAGGTGTTGTTGGCGGTGTCCTTGGACATCTCCAACGCCTTCAACACCATGCCCTGGAGTACTATTCGGGAGGCACTGCGGTATCATCGGGTGCCTCTCTACCTCCGCCGCATCATTGGGGCTTATCTGTCGGAGAGGAGTGTCACCTACATGGGACGCGATGGCGAAATCCAGCACCGCATGTCGTGCGGTGTTCCACAGGGCTCGGTCGTTGGCCCGCCCCTGTGGAACATCGGGTACGACTGGGTGCTGAGGGGTGACCTCCAGCCGGGCGTGGAACCGACGTGTTATGCCGACGACACGCTGGTCACTGCCCGGGGGAGCTCGCACAGGGAGGCAGCGTTGCTGGCGACGGCTGCGGTGTCACAGTTGGTGAGCCGCATACGTCGCCTGGGCCTGGAGGTGGCCCTCAACAAGTCGGAGGCCATGGTGTTTCATGGCCCCCGGCGGGCTCCGCCGCCCGGCTTACACATAGTGGTCGGGGGGGCTCGGATCGCTGTCGAGTCTACCATGAAGTACCTGGGATTGGCGCTCGACAGCCGGTGGGATTTCGGCCCCCAATTCCGGCGGCTGGCGCCCAAAAAGTTGGGCGCGGCTGGGGCGCTGTCAACGCTGCTTCCCAATCTGGGGGGCCCGAGCGCCGTCTTTAGGCGGCTCTACGTGGGGATCGTGCGATCGATGGCCCTGTATGGGGCCCCGATCTGGGCGACTGACCTGACGGCCGGTAGCATCGCAGTCCTGCGGAAGCCGCAGAGAGCGATGGCCGTCAGCGTCGTCCGCGGATATCGCACGATCTCCTACGAGGCGGCTTGCGTACTGGCTGGATCCCCGCCCTGGGACCTGGAGGCGAAAGTGCTCGCGTCGCTATACCGGTGGCGCGAGGAAGCGCGGGCGCGAGACGAAAGGCTGATGCAGCGCCATATGGAGCTGCGTCGGTCTCAGCTTCGCGAGGTCCTGGTGGCGGAATGGCGGGACAGGCTCTCACGCCCTACCGCCGGCCTCAGCACCATCGAGGCGGTCCAGCCAGTACTCGAGCCCTGGCTCGGGAGGAGGCACGGCTCCCTGTCGTTTCGGGTGACGCAGGTGCTCTCGGGGCATGGTTGCTTCGGGAAGTACCTGTGTCGCATAAACAGGGAGCCGGACGCCCGGTGTCACCACTGCGTCGACTGCCGGGAGGACACGGCGTGGCATACGCTGGCAGAGTGTGCCGCTTGGGAGGAGCCGCGCCGTGCCCTCATCACAGAAGTAGGCAGTGACCTGTCGCTGCCGGCCGTGGTCGAGTCGATGGTCGGCAGCGAAGAGTCCTGGGACGCGGTGGTTTCCTTCTGCGAAACGGTCATCTCGCAGAAGGAGGCTGCGGAAAGGGAGAGGGAGATCTCGTCCACTCACCCTGCCCGCAGCAGGCGCACCGGGCGTTGGCGGACGGCGGACAACGCCCTCTTCCAGCCCCCCTAAATGGGTCCATGGGCGACGGACTCGGGGACGTCCGCCGCCCCCCACACATCAGGACCCGAGGTGGCGGCGCGTAGTGTTCCACGCGCGCCCCTCTTAGACGTCACGGGGGGAGTCAAACACCTCACTCCCCCCCCTGACCCGACGAGGCCCGCAGTGGCGGGCCGGCACCAGCCGGGGGTTGCGGAAGGATCGAACGTTCCCGCGACCCCTGGCGTAGGTGTGAGATGGAACACCGGGGTGGTTTTTAGTCAGTAAGAGTCTGACAGACCCCGTCGCCCGCCCCAGGGCGGCGGACAATGCGGACATCCATGAGGATTTTCCACCCCGGAACAAAAAAAAAAAAAAAAAGGTTAGAACGGTCCGGGGGTTCCCCCACAGAGCTTACTTCCACGCAGTAACCCCCGGGCAACGCCGTGTCTGACCACCGTAACGGAGTGGCAGACTGGCGGCTAAAGAGCTCTGTGACTTGCAGCAATAACAAGCGGACGGCTGCAAGTATGCCGAAAACCAAAGCCAGGCGCGACGCCTCCGGGCGATTTTTACCCTCTGCTCGTCCCTCCCAGGACGAGGATACAAATGGCCCTTCTCAGGGCCAATTCACTGGCCCTTCTAAGGGTCTCGCCGAAGCTGGCCGCACAAAATCCGCGGCCAGCTTATCCAGTCTGCGGGCGGAGTTTTCGGACACCGACGAGTCTGTCATGGACACGTCGGCGGCCGAGAACGACCGCCTCCAGCGGAAGCGGGCCTACCTGAGGCTCGGGTCCGGGGGCTCCTCGGAGTCTGTCGGCAATTCGAAGAAGAAGCCGAAGTCAAAAAAGGCTTCGACTCCTGCTTCGACCTCCACCCACGATGTGGGCCTTGTGGACGCCGAGCGTCAGTTAGGCCTGGCAAGAAGGGAGCAGCTGCAGCAGGACCTCGAGGAGAAGGTCGCTGCCAGGGAGCAGCGGGCCACCAGGTCGAGGACTGGCTGTGGCACATCCATAGTGCTGTACGCCGACCACTCCCTGGCGGAGCTGGAGCGCATGGCGCTCCAGGACAAGGAGGAGGTACTGGAGGTCGCCTCCAAGTCCTCGAACTTGAAGGGGACCTTCCAGAAGGCCCTCAAATGCCGGGCCATCAGTCTGCACGGCATTGTCCTGGAGCTGGCCAAGCGGACGGCCACGGACGAGACGCGGCAGCTGCAGGCGAAGGTGGATCGCCTGCAGGCGGAGGTCAGCCAGCTACACCAGAAACTGGCTGAGGCCACGGCCCGGCCTGCTCAACCTGCCCCGGGTCCGGTGGTAGGAGGCTTCTCCTCCTCCCTTTCCAACCTTGAGGATATAATCCGAAAGGTTGTCATGGAGGAGAGGGCCTTCACCAGAGCCTGCTTTGCAGGCATCGAGGACCGGCTCTTGCCGGAACGGCGGCTCCGCCCGCCGCGGATAAGTGTCCACCACCGAGGGAGCCGGAACCTGCGCCTCTAGCAGACTCGGCATCGGGTGCGCAGGCCCCGAAGCCCTCCAAGGGCAAAGGCAAGGGCAAGAGGACCAAGGTGGCTCCTCAAACCCCCACCACAAGCGCGGATGGAGCGCCTGCCACTCCAGCAGCCCCCGAGAACTCGCAAGAGGAAGACGCCCTCCTTCCCTCCACCACCCCGTCCAACCAGTCGTGGACGGAAGTGGTCAGGAGAGGAAAAGGGAAGGGAGGGAAGAAGACGGCCCCCAAGCCCGCTGCGACTGCTTCGGCAGCCCAGAAGGCTCCGGTGGGCGGGAGGAAGCGGCCCAGGACCTGCTGGTGCAGGCCATGGCTGAGTGGTCGGTGAACGTAGCGGTGGTCGCCGAGCCCTACTCGATCCCCGGCAGTCGGCTGGGTGACGAGGACGGCTTGGTGGCACTAGCGGCGCGGTCCTCCACAGACTCCCCTCCCCTTTCGCTATAAGAGAGGGGACCGGGATACGTGGCCGCCGCGTGGGGAGAGGTAGCCCTCGTGGGCGTCTATTTCTCCCCAAACCGCCTTCTCCAGGACTTCGAGAACTATCTCGGAGTCCTGGCCGCCGTGGTCGGCAGGGCGGCGCCGCGTCAGGTCTCCGTATTGGGAGACCTGAATGCCAAGTCGGTGACCTGGGGCAACCCGGCCACCGACCCTCCTCTGGACTCTCCCTCCTCAACAGGAAACGTCCAGACATGCGTGCGGCGGCAGGGTGGCTCGATAGTGGACGTCACTTTTGCCACCCCTGCGTTGGCCGCGCGCGTGCTGAGCTGGCGGGTGGACCTGGTGGAGACCATTTCGGACCACCACTACGTGCGGTTCGACATCTCCACCGGTGGCCCCGGAGAGACGCGGCCCCCCTAGGGGCGGTCAGCGTTTCCAAGGTGGGCTTTCACCCGCCTGGACAGGGAGGCGGCGGCGGAGGCGGCGTTTATCCAGGACTGGCTTTCGCCGCCTTCTGCTGGCCTGGACGTAGACACCGTGGCGGGACACCTGAGGGAGTCTCTGACCGAGGTGAGCAATTCTAGCATGCCTCGGTCCGGCCGACCGCTGCCCAATCGGGCGGTGTACTGGTGGTCGGTGGAGCTGGAGGGGCTTCGAGTGACGTGCGTGGGGGCCAGAAGGGCCTACGCGCGGAGCAGGCGGCGGCGTCGACGAGACCACGCCCACGAGGACCACTTCTATGAGATGTAGATAGAGGCAAAACTGGTCCTCGAGCGGGCCATCGCCGACGCCAGGGATTCGGCAAGAGCGGAGATGCTGGAGGGTCTCGACCGGGATCCCTACGGGAGGCCATACAAGGCGGCGCGCAACAAGCTGCGCCCCTTTGGTCCCCCGGTGGCCGAGACCCTGGAGCCCTCATTCCTGGATGGGGTGGTTTAGTCCCTGTTCCCGTGCAGGGACAACTTCACCCCGCCAGTGATGGACCCTCCGCGGGGGACGGCTCCGCCAGCTGAGGAGGAAGAGGAGGCCCCTCCTGTCACGGAGTCGGAACTCAGCGCGGCGATTGTGCACATCCGCGCCAAGAAGACGGCTCCGGGCCCCGGCCGAGCCCGGCCCGGGCCGGGTGGTGGCATTTGCCGCCACTCAAATGGAGGAGCGGTTTCGGGACCTCTTTAGCGCATGTCTTGCGTCTGGGAGGTTCCCGAAACCGTGGAAGGAGGGGCAGTTGTGCCTCCTTCGCAAGGAGGGCCGCCCGGCAGACTCCCCCTCGGCATACCGACCCATCGTCCTGCTCGATGAGGTCGGCAAAATGTTCGAGGGGATAATCGCTGCCCGCCTAAAGGGCCACCTGCGGAATGTGGGGCCGGACTTGTCGGACGCTCAGTTTGGTTTCCGGGCTGAGCGTTCCACGGTAGACGCGCTGGCCCGCCTTAAGGGCCAGGT
The DNA here is from genome assembly GCA_916614155.1 of Mesoligia furuncula. Taxonomy (NCBI): domain Eukaryota; kingdom Metazoa; phylum Arthropoda; class Insecta; order Lepidoptera; family Noctuidae; genus Mesoligia; species Mesoligia furuncula. The sequence goes on along the minus strand of OU744817.1, from coordinate 2,564,627 downwards.
GAAGGAGGCGATGGAGGCGGGGGACGGATTGTTGGCGGTGTCATTCGACATAACCAACGCCTTCAATTCTTTTCCCCACAGCACCATCCTAGAGGCGCTCCGATTCCACGGGGTGCCTCCATACATGCGGCGTCTACTGGCCAGCTACCTGGAGGAACGGGCGAGCGTCCTCGTGAACAGGGCTGGCCAAGTCCGGCGGTACACAGTCGAGGCCGGCGTTCCGCAGGGGTCAGTCGTGGGACCTCTCCTCTGGAACGTCGGCTACGACTGGCTCTTGCGGGGAACTCTCCTCCGAGGCACGAGTGTCGTCTGCTACGCGGATGACACTCTCCTCACCGCCCGTGGGGAGAGTTTCAGGGAGGCGGCCAACTTGGCCTCGGCGGGCGGATCCTTGGTCGCAGGGAGGATCCGCCGCCTAGGATTGACGGTGGCGCTGCACAAGACCGAGGCCGTGTTCTTCCACTGGCCTCGGCAGCGCCAACCACCAGACGCCCACATTTTTGTGGAGGGCGTCCGAATTGGGGTGAAGGCCCAGATGAAATATCTGGGCCTTGTTCTCGACAGCAGGTGGCGTTTCGGCCCGCATTTTAGCGGGCTGTCGTCGCGCCTGCTGAAGACTGCGGGCACCCTCTCGTGGCTCCTCCCCAACTTGGGGGGGCCCAGCGCGCGATGCCGGCAACTTTACGCCGGCATCTTGAGGAGTATGGCCCTTTACGGGGCCCCCATTTGGGAGGACTCCCTCAAAAGGCCCTCCTTTTGAGAACCCCTCCGGAGAACGCCGCTGCATTGCGGGCCCCCCAAAAGGCCATATCCCAGCGGGTGGCGAGGGCCTACCGCACGGTCGGCTTCTCCGCGGCACGTGCTGTGGCCGGCACCCCGCCTTGGGAGCTCGAGGCGTAGGTGCTCGCCAGAGTATATGAATGGACGGCGGGGCGGAGGGCGAGAGGAGAACGCCCAGCCCCGGAAGAGCGGGAGGCCGTCCGGCGGGAAGCGAAGGACGCCATTGTCGTCCACTGGACGCGGGACCTCGCCGCCGCAGCCTTCGGCCGCCGAACCCTCGACGCGATTGGGCCGGTCCTGCGAGACTGGCTCGAGCGGTCACACGGGTTCCTCTCCTTCCGTCTGGTGCAGGTGCTGTCCGGACACGGTTGCTTCGGATCGTACCTGCACCGTATCGGGCGGGAGGAGACGCCGTCGTGTCACGACTGTGGCGCGGCGGAGGACACGGCGCAGCACACTCTGGAGGTGTGCCCGTCGTGGTCCGAGGCGCGCCGCAGTCTCACCGCGGCGATCGGAATGGACCTCTCGCTCCCCGGCTTGGTCAACGCCATGCTGGGGGATGAGGGGTCCTGGGCGGCAGTCGCCTCCTTCTGCGAACACGTCATGTCCCAGAAGGGGGCGGCGGAGGCGCGGGAGGAAGACCCTCTCGCGGCGCCGCTCCGAAGGCGGAGGAGGGGTCGAAGAAGACGTCAGTATAACAGTCATCTCCGACTCCTCCCAGGTGGAAGCCAGCAGGCGACGGGTGCGGGGGCACCCTCGCCTGTATTGCACAGGCTTCCACGAGTGCCGGACGGGAATGGCCAGGTGTTCCCTTCCATTCCCGTAGCCCCCCAGCCGGGGGGACATGCGGGGCCCGTCAGATAGCCGGGCATGCGCCGGGGGGGTTGTAGACGCAAAGGCTGAGCCGGATTCCCATGACCCCCCCCATCAAGGCGATGAGGGAACATCGCTGAGTTTTAGTGGGTATACTGCCACTCTGGCAGGGAGTCCCACATACTCCGTCTCGTCCCCCGGCGAGCGGAGTTGCGTAATGTCATTTCCCAGCGACAAAAAAAAAAAAAAGGTTAGAACGGTCCCCCCGGTGGGTTCCCGCATTGTCGAGGCAGGGGGCCTCATTAGGGGTGCATGTTGAAAGCCTCCTCGCGGCGCACCCTGGGCAACGTCAGCACCAATTGCCCACTGGTTCTGGTGGACTCTTGGGGCTGGCGGCTAATTTTCAACACACGGGGAAAGGTCATGGTTCCAATCACCGATCATCCTTGATGGTCGGTGAAGGGAACCGGGCTACAGACGGACGGTCATACGTCCACTTCACCTCTGCTTACAGAGGGTCGTGAGTGGGCGTAGGCTGGGAAGGAGCGGTTCGCGCCGCTGTACCCACGGGAAGGTGGGTGGTGGAAGGTGTCCAATGTCCGCGCTGCGTCTGTCCGGCATCCGGCGGCAGCGTGGGGACGCCGGGGCGGCGGTTGGTTCTGCCCAATCGTCGGCCACCCCGTAATCCTGAGTTCAGGACCGGGGGTCCGGGCCACTGAGGCTCGGGCCGCGAGGAAGACAACCTCTCTAAAAAATTACCCCAATCCCAAGGTCTAGCGTGCCGAGGGGATGAATGGCCGGAGGGGATCCGGTCGTTAGCGCGACGAAAAGGGACCTCACCCTTAAAAAGGAATCATGGAAACGGCTACTGGAAAAACTATTCCCCAGGCGGGTACCCTCCTACCCAAGGAGGGACAATCCCGCCCTTCTTCGGAAGGCAGCCCCTTCGTATCTGGGGGGGGCACCACTAGTCCCGTGGGCCGGCAGACAACCGCCGACCTGCGTCAACCTGCGCCGCAAGAAAAGGAGCTCCGGGTTAGCCTGGAGCGACTGTGCGACGCACAAAAAACGCCACTTGCCGTCATTGACGGCAACAAGAGCCGAGGAGGCTCAGATTCTCGTGAGGACCACCTGTCCGATCAGGGCACGCGCGGGTTTAAACGCCCGCGAAGCAGGGACTCGGGGTCGATGGGCTTCTCCTCCAGTGAGGAGAACCTGTCGGCCCCCAAGGTGCCAACGGCACACAGAGGTAGGGGGCGTGCGATGGCGAGCGGAGCTCCCGCTCGGCTGCCGGGCCGTGACCGAGCGGGTCGCTTCGTGCCGATTTCTCGGCCCGCAACACCAGCTCCCGTAGAGCGTCCGACGAAGGGCGTGGAGAGTGACCCCGGGCCCTCGACAGTAGTGGACCTGTGCGAGGACTCCTCGTTATCCTTGCTGGGGTCCAACAGGGCGGAGGTGAACGCTGCCAAGCGGGCGCAAAGGAAAGCTGTCGCGGCTGACGAAGTCAGTGAGTTGGCCCGACAGGCCCGAGAGCGACGATCCGCTCGGATGGCTGCCGGGGGGAGCGTATCGGCGGTGGCACTCAGCCGCCAAGTTATGGACGGCGTGGATGTCGTCCTGAAGGTTGCCACTAAATCCGGCAGCCTGAAGGGCACGTTCACGCGCGCCCTAAAGGAGGCGGCTGACGACATTAAGAAGGCGGTTGGGGTCCTCCTTAATCGTACGAGCACGGAGGAGACGGCGAAGTTATGGGAGGAGAACAGCCGTCTCCGATCCGAGCTGGAGGACCTCAAACGACGGTTTGCCGCCCAGAAGGCAACTTCCCTGGCCGCTGGCATCTCTCCCAGCGCGGCCCCGGCATTGGCCCCATTTTCGGCTCCGTCGTCGGCTCCTGCACTTACGGATGCGGAGGTAGAAAGGATCGCGCGCATATGCATGATGCAGTGCGGGAGTATAGTGGGTGCCCGGTTGGAGGCCATAGAGGCTAGACTCCTCCCGGCTGAAAACCTTCGCCCACCGCTCGCTGCGGACAGACGGAGAGAGGAGGGGCCAGCAAAACCGGGGCCAAAAGCCGCGGTGTCTGGGTCGAGTCAGGCCGGGAAGGGGGCCAAAAAGTCCGCGTCCACTTCCCGGACGTCCGCGCCCCTGCCGACCGCACCACAGGCGACCGCACCCCCGGCGACCGCAACCTCGGCGACCGCACCTGGGTCCACCACGGAGGCCTGGACGACGGTCGTCAAGAGTGGCCGCCGTAAGAAGAAGACGGCGCCGCCGCCACCGGTATCAGCTGGAACACCGGCACCGCCACCCAGGAAGGCTCAGGGGCCGCCTAGGGTCAGAGCCCCACGCTCCGCGGCTGTAGTGATAACACTGCAGCCCGGAGCCGTCGAAAGGGGCGTCTCCTATAAGGCGGTCCTCGTGGAGGCAAAAGCCAAAGTCGCGTTCCCCGATCTTGGCATACCGTCTGGCCTCAGAATGAGGCCGGCGATTACGGGGGCGCGACTGCTAGAGGTGTCGGGTGCCTCTAGCGGTGAAAAGGCGGACGTTCTGGCCGCCAAGCTGAGGGAGGTCCTCAACCCGGAGGACGTTCGGGTGTCCAGGCCGATGAAGAACTGCGCGTCGACGGTCTGGACGACTCGACGACTCCGGCCGAGGTCGTGGCGGCCGTCGCCAGAGCCGGTGGATGTCCGCCCGGAGCCGTCGAAAGGGGCGTCTCCTATAAGGCGGTCCTCATGGAGGCAAAAGCCAAAGTCGCGTTCCCCGATCTTGGCATACCGTCTGGCCTCAGAATGAGGCCGGCGATTACGGGGGCGCGACTGCTAGAGGTGTCGGGTGCCTCTAGCGGTGAAAAGGCGGACGTCCTGGCCACCAAGCTGAGGGAGGTCCTCAACCCGGAGGACGTTCGGGTGTCCAGGCCGATGAAGAACTGCGCGTCGACGGTCTGGACGACTCGACGACTCCGGCCGAGGTCGTGGCGGCCGTCGCCAGAGCCGGTGGATGTCCGCCCGCGGACGTGCGGACGGGCGAGATTCGCGTCGACGCCTCCGGGCTCGGCGCGATCTGGGTGCGGTGCCCGGTAGCGGCGGCGAACAAAGTCGCCGACGCTGGGCGTCTGTTGGTGGGGTGGGTTGCAGCGAGGGCGAAGCTGCTGCAACCCCGGGCCTTGCGGTGCTACCGTTGCCTCGACATTGGGCATGTCAGGGCACGGTGCACCTCCGTAGACCGCAGCGAGCAGTGCTATCGCTGCGGTCAGGCCGGCCACAAGGCGGCCAAGTGCTCCGCGGCGCCAAACTGCAGCCTCTGTACAGCTGCAGGGAGGCCCGCTGGGCACAGAGCGTGCGGAAAGGCCTGTGGCGTGCCTGCCCAGAAAGGGAAGAGAAGGCGTGCCAAGGCTGCCGGGGCCTCTTTACCCCCCCCTCAGCCTGGGATTCACGGCTGCGTATTAGCCCTCGCTCTGAAGGAGCTTGAGCCCCAACTGAGAGGACTCTACACGGCGTGCCTTGAGCAGGGCCAGTTTCCCACTTTGTGGAAATCTGGTCGTCTGGTCCTGCTCAGGAAGGCGGGGCGCCCCGCGGCCCATAGTGTTGCTAGGCGAGGTGGGTAAGCTGTTTGAGCAGATAATCGCAGCCCGCCTCGTCGGCCACTTGTGCGGAGAGGGGCCGGACCTGGACGGTAACCAGTTCGGTTTTCGGCAGGGGCGCTCCACCATTCACGCTGTGTCGCGGGTGAGGGTCCTGGCGGAGGAAGCGGTGGCCCGGGGCGAGGTGTTGTTGGCGGTGTCCATGGACATCTCCAACGCCTTCAACACCATGCCCTGGAGTACTATTCGGGAGGCACTGCGGTATCATCGGGTGCCTCTCTACCTCCGCCGCATCATTGGGGCTTATCTGTCGGAGAGGAGTGTCACCTACATGGGACGCGATGGCGAAATCCAGCACCGCATTTCGTGCGGTGTTCCACAGGGCTCGGTCGTTGGCCCGCCCCTGTGGAACATCGGGTACGACTGGGTGCTGAGGGGTGAGCTCCAGCCGGGCGTGGAACTGACGTGTTATGCCGACGACACGCTGGTCACTGCCCGGGGGAGCTCGCACAGGGAGGCAGCGTTGCTGGCGACGGCTGCGGTGTCACAGGTAGTGAGCCGCATACGTCGCCTGGGCCTAGAGGTAGCCCTCAACAAGTCGGAGGCCATGGTGTTTCATGGCCCCCGGCGGGCGCCGCCGCCCGGCTTGCATATAGTGGTCGGGGGGGCTCGGATCGCTGTCAAGTCTACCATGAAGTACCTGGGATTGGTGCTCGACAGCCGGTGGGATTTCGGCCCCCACTTCCGGCGGCTGGCGCCCAAATTGTTTGGCGCGGCTGGGGCGCTGTCAACGTTGCTTCCCAATCTGGGGGGCCCGAGCGCCGCCTGTAGGCGGCTCCACGTGGAGATCGTGCGATCGATGGCCCTGTATTGGGCCCCGATCTGGGCGACTGACCTGACGGCCGGTAGCATCGCAGTACTGCGAAAGCCGCAGAGAGCGATGGCCGTCAGAGTCGTCCGCGGATATCGCACGATCTCCTACGAGGCGGCTTGCGTACTGGCTGGATCCCCGGCCTGGGACCTGGAGGCGAAAGTGCTCGCGTCACTGTACCGGTGGCGCGAGGAAGCGCGGGCGCGAGGCGAAGGGCTGATGCAGCGCCATATGGAGCGGCGTCGGTCTCAACTTCGCGAGGTCCTGGTAGCGGAATGGCGGGACAGGCTCCCACGCCCTACCGCCGGCCTCAGCACTATCGAGGCGGTCCGGCCAGTACTCGAGCCCTGGCTCGGGAGGAGGCACGGCTCCCTGTCGTTTCGGGTGACGCAGGTACTTTCGGGGCATGGTTGCTTCGGGAAGTACCTGTGTCGCGTAAACAGGGAGCCGGACGCCCGGTGTCACCACTGCGTCGACTGCCGGGAGGACACGGCGTGGCATACGCTGGCAGAGTGCGCCGCATGGGAGGAGCCGCGCCGTGCCCTCATCACAGAAGTAGGCAGTGACCTGTCGCTGCCGGCCGTGGTCGAGTCGATGGTCGGCAGCGAAGAGTCCTGGGACGCGGTGGTTTCCTTTTGCGAAACAGTCATGTCGCAGAAGGAGGCTGCGGAAAGGGAGAGGGAGATCTCGTCCACTCACCCTGCCCGCAGCAGGCGCACCGGGCGTCGGCGGAGGGCGGACAACGCCCTCTTCCAGCCCCCCTAAATGGGTCCAAGGGCGACGGACTCGGGGACGTCCGCCGCCCCCCACACATCAGGACCCGATGTGGCGGCGCGTAGTGTTCCACGCGCGCCCCTCTTAGACGTCACGGGGGGAGTCAAACACCTCACTCCCCCCCCTGACCCGACGAGGCCCGCAGTGGCGGGCCGGCACCAGCCGGGGGTTGCGGAAGGATCGAACGTTCCCGCGACCCCTGGCGTAGGTGTGAGATTGAACACCGGGGTAGGGGGCCTCATTAGCCATGGCTTGGTCACCCACGGTGAAGCGAAGAGGAACCCGAAAAGGGGCCGCTCGTCAGGGCTTTTGCCGGTAAGTCGACGACGTAGCGGCCAACAAGTAGGTTGCGGTGCCACAGTTACGATGTCACAACTGTGGCGGGCCGCGATGTCGTATGGGAGGCATCGCGGCTGAAGGTTGGAGGCCGCGGCGGGAAAGGAGTGCCGGTATTGCGATGCGCCGCTCTCCCTACCTTCCGCAGCCTTGACAGGGTCGCCACCGTCTGATGGTGGACGCGGTGGGGCCGCAGTGGAGGAGGATTGTCGGTATGACGTTGGCCGCTTTCCCTATCCTCTGCGGCCGAATATTGGCAGGCGGCGGGGCCAATGACTTGACCCGTGGCAGAGAGACCAAGGGTGCCCAGACGGGGTCGTCTGGCGCCCATGTGCTGGTTTGGTCCCTGGGGTGGTCACGGCGTACTGTGTTCTGGTGCGCCGGTGATGGGGAGTACTACCCAGAGGAGGGTCCGATGACGGACAGCCGGGGCGGGTTCACAGATGAGTGCTAACGCGTGCCCGTGTTTCCGCCGTAAGCGGCAGAGGAGGACACCGTGGAGTTTTAGTGGGTTAGAGTCCCACATAACTGCACTATCTCCCCGTGGTAGTGCAGAATGCATGAGCATTTCTCAGCGTTAAAAAAAAAAAGGTTAAGTTAGAACGGTGACCACTTAGCGCGAGACGAGCGAGCGCAGCGAGCGTGCCGCGGCAGCGGCCGGCGAAGCGCCAGAAAGTAACTAACTCCCCGTACCCTAATGAGTGACAGAACCTACCCAGAGCACACAGCCTTGTGTTGGTTAGGTTAGAAGGTTGTTTTCAAAGTGGAATAATAGGAAAACTACGCATTTCCGGCGGGGCAAGGGCGGGGGGGTGAAACAGGGCGCCCCACACAACCCTCCTCCACCCCTCCCATCTTCGTACGGAGGCGACTTGATATAAGACTTTAACCGGTCAGAATGTTTCCCCGTTCTGTAGCCCCATAATATGAGCGCATGACATTTTCATTGATGGATCGTGTCCATCTCATGCGCTGCACACATCCGCCGGGAGCTGGGACCCTATCAGAGGCCGGTGGGCTTCGAAGTCCTAAGCCGTCCGGCGGCTGGCGTCCTCCCCGTCGACGAGCAGGTGGGCGGAGAGAAATACTCGTCGCTCGAGCTCGACGCAACTGCCGCGGCCGGTGTCGTCACAGCGCTCACAGTGGGGCTGCGTACGCGGTGGGGAGGCGGAGCTGAGCGAAGAGTCCGGAGGTGGTAGGCGTGCACGGCGAGCTGCTAACCTCGTCAACATTTTTTTTATAACAATATAGTCATTTTCATATTTTTATTTAACGGGGGTGACATAACAGACGTCACCTCCCCGGTTCGGCAGTTTTTGATATAAGTTTATGATCTTTCATTGTATTTTTAAATTATTTTTTACTATTTCGATTTTGGTTTCACATTTAATACAAAAATGATAAATATGACTTACTTACTGCTTCTAAAAATAAAAAAAATCTGAATAATATAAAGAGATGACAAGATGTTACATCGTGTGTTGATGTTGTTGGTGCTGCTAGCTTATTGTATTAGGTATTATTATTTAGTATTTATCAGGGCAGTGAAACTTCCATACATTGGCTTCTAATAAAATATTCATAGATCGTGCTGCTATGCTGAGTGTGTGGGTACAGAAACTTTGGCCATAGTTTTACATTTTAGGCTGATAGATAGAGCTACTTTACAACAGTACCAACAATACTAAAACTAATATACAAATTAAACAATAATAAACAAGTATTATTTTAAAATAATAAATAATAACAGCCGCACAGGTCGATCGATCAGGTTAAGCTACGCTTGCCGCGGTTGGTCTGTGGATGGGTGACCATCTTTACATACCGAGACCCCTCCGTGCCACGGAAAGCACGTTAAGCCGTTGTTGGTCCCGGCTGTCATTCGTGGATCTTTGGCAGTCGTTACGGGTAGTCAGAGGGCCGAAAGTCTGACAACCAGTCTTACCAAGGGGTATCGTATTACCCAGTAACTGGGTTGTGGAGGTCAGATAGGCAGTCGCTCCATGTAAAATACTGGTACTCAGCTGCATCCGGTTAGACTGGAAGCCGACCCCAACATAGTTGGGAAAAGGCTAGGCAGATGATGATGATATTATTTATTATTTTACTATTGCATTAGAAATATTTTTTTTAAATATAGTAGAATAATAAATAAAACCTTTTTCAAAATTGAAACGAAACGTAAATGATGATAGACAGTTCGAGTTCAAACTGTCAGTTGGGTTTTGAAAACATTCCAAGAGGATTTTATTTGCATATTCCTCATCATTTAGGTGATCCTACGGCTAAAAAGTGCCCGTGGTCCACCCAGGTGAAATAAGCAGGTGGACCACGCCCGAATCCCGGTTCGTTGTGCTCTGGTGATCTGTTTTGTGTTCTTTTACGACTTAGGACTGTGCTTGTTTTCTTGATAAAACGTTTGACCCTGCTTCTCCCTTCGACCCTGTGATAAGATACGTAAACGATTGACCCAACAACGTGTATTACTGGACCTCGATTTTGCGTAAATAAATTCTTAAAAAAAAACGAAATATTATTTCATTTCAATCTACCATTTTATTCGGTTCAATGATATTTTAGTAAACAGATATGTTATGAGCGCGCAAATCGTGAAGACTAAAAAACGTCCTAATTGGGACGTATTGCCTTTAGTCTGTGTCACGCACGTCTACGAGTGAGACGGTGCGCGCAGCTACGTAATTACCATCCAAAATGGCATTTTGTGTATTTAGAAAGTGTACCAATTATGATACCAAAGTTAATAAAACACAAGGAATCTCATACCACACGAAAGTACACATTATACTTCGATTTATTATTATATTTCAATTATTTTACTAATATTCTGATATTTGGAGGTTAGGAAAAAGAAAGAGATGGAAAATACATTTTTTGTCGTTCTTACGACAAAAAATGTATTTTATTGTATTGTATGTTTTTTTATTGTAGGATGCGAGCACTCCGGACATAGAATAAAAGTACAGATGCGAATATTAGGCAGTAAAGTCATCTTTACAGCAGAGTTCTAGTTTCCCTTTTAATAACTTTTCTTTATAATTTTGTTTGATATATTTAATTATAAATTAAACATGTCATAATATGTAGGAAAAGAAAATATTAATAGCTTATCGTTACCAGTCACAGATAGTGTTAAAATAAACCTACCATTGAGATTAAAATTAAATCTTTTCGAAGGTGTATGATTATTTTTACAATTGTATTTCTTTCTTTTTAAAACGTGTTTTATTTTTCACCTACCTACCTTTTAATAGTGTTTATTCGTTGCATAGGCACAAATCCCGACTACAAATTCTGTACACGCGGTTTGTACTTTCTGCCTAGTTAATTTGTTAGTCTATGATGCCAACGTGCGGTGATTGGTATCCCGAATAATGTTTGTTTACATTCACGCGCAATTGACAACATCTAGCTGTCACTTTTTTTCTTATTGGTTTTATCAAGCTATCCTTTTTTATCCTTTTTACTTGTAGTGAAATGTAAAATGAATGAAAAGTTTGTATGTGTGCTGCATCTCGGCGCGGAACACTTTTTTCTGTTGTTTTGTAAGTGTATAACATATCTGTTTATTAGAATATCATTGATTCGGTTTCATTTATTGATCTGTCTCTTGACGATGTAATTTCTAGTTTATGATTTTGAAGAATGATTTTCTTTATATTGTGAAATGATACAACGTCTGCTCAATAGAAATATTTATGTATTTTATAACAGTGTACACGTACAAACTTTGAGTAGCAATTTTTAACAAACTGACAACGTCTTGTAGACAACCTTTTGGTTCTGAAGCTCGATGAGAACTCCCTTAGGAACTAGACGACACTCCAAACATCATGTTTGCATTCTGTTCCGTTAGAAATAAAACCAGTACTTTTGGCGGTAACTGTCAAATGAGATACTTTTAAACTTCATGTACGCTATACAAAAATAATTTTAATCAAATCAAATACTTTAAATTTTATATTTAGTGTTTGAAATCGATAAATCTTAGAACTATTTGGAAATCATGACATTCGGCCGTCCGACACTGTGTTGCCTCCTGGCACACACACAACAATCTTACCTATTCAATTTAAATCATGACATTCAAGCTTTACAAAAAAATAATGTGTTAACTTCCTCATATAAATATACAAATCATAACAATACATTTTAATTATATCCTCATATCACTACTTTATAATAATAACATACAAAATATGAAAAACATTTTACTAAATAGTTGCAACAACAAAACATTACTCTGCCTTAATAATAATACTATACAAAATATGAAAAAATAATTTACTAGATCATTGCAACAACAATACATTACACTGCCTTAAAATAATAATATACAAAATATGAAAAACATTTTACTAGATAATTGCAACAACAAAACATTACACTGCCTTAATAATAATACTATAGGTACAAAATATGATAAAATATTTTACTAGATCATTACAACAACAATACATTACACTGCCTTAAAATACAAAATATGAAAAACATTTCACTAGATAATTGCAATGACAAAACATTACACTGCCTTAATAATATTACTATACAAAATATGATAAAATATTTTACTAGATCATTACAACAACAATACATTACACCGCCTTAAAATAATAATATACAAAATGTGGCAAAACATTTTACTAGATCATTACGACAACAAAACATTACACTGCCTTTTATTATACCAAACATAACAAAACATTTTACTATAATCAAGGTAATATTTTATAACAAAACTAGTTTTTTTTTTTGTATTTTGATTTAGCTTTGTTCAGTTACTATTATCAGAGCTACTTTCATCGGAGCTATGTAGCTCCAAAGCTTTTATGTGTATCCACGGTCGGATTCTATCAGCTGCAATAACAGTTTTGTAAGGTTTGCCCTTCTTAGCAAAACCAGGGACATCTGTTATTCGATAGCGGTCATTGCCAAGAACTTCAGTGACTTTGTAAGGACCCACAAATTTCGACAGAAGCTTTGTACTTTTCTTATCATTATCAAAATTATTTCGAGAAATTTTAACTAAATCACCGATCTCATACTTAGTTGCGGGGATTCGACTTGCGTCATGTCTATTTTTTTGTTTTTCTTGGTCTTTTTCTATATTATTACTAACTTGTTCTCTGATTTGTTGTAACTCTAAATTACTTCTTGAATTATTTTCAACGTTAAGCTTATTGGACAAGACGTCGCGCAATTTTATTCCAAACATAGCTTCTGTCGCAGTTTTCTGTGTTGAGGCATTAACAGTGTTGTTAATACCCCATTGAATTTTTCCCAGACACTTGTCCCAGTCACGTTCATGGCTTGAAAAGTTTTGAGATGACAATGAATTTAAGATGGTTTGATTAAACCTCTCTGCCTGGCCATTAGCTCTGGGACAAGCTACTGCGTTCAAAATGTGCTTGATACCATGTGTATGACAAAAGGCTTGAAAGGCTGTTGACGTAAAACTCGTGCCGCGGTCTGACACAATCCTAGCCGGAACACCGAAGTCATAAAATATTTTTTCTAAAACCTTAACCGTAGTTTTTGTTTTCACATCTTTAACCGCTCTTACGAAGACATACTTTGTGAAAGCGTCTACTACCGTTAAAATGTGAGTATTGCCGTCTTTACTCCTAACAAAAGGCCCAAGGTGATCCATATGAATAGTATGAAATGGTATTTGTACTTTTTCTATCGGATACAGATATCCTGACTTTTGTTTTGACACGTTATCTTTATTACAAGCGCAGTCTAAGCATGCCGCAACGTATTTCTTAATAAATTTTCTTAGTTTAGGGAACCAGTATAAATGTTGTATTCTTTCTAGGGTTTTTGCGTACCCCAGATGACCGATTTCATCGTGGTTGGCTCGGCATATTTGCCATCGAGCACTTCGCGGTACAACCAGACATAACCTATCGTCTAGCCTTTTATACACGGTATGGTCTTTTACAACATAGTTTTTGCGAATTTCTCTACATTCCTGATCATTTTCGGGTTTAAGGATCTTAAATATACGAGATATTTCGGGGTCAGCTAATTGTAATGATAAAAGCCAGTTCTCTTTGCTTATTGTATACACGCCAACAGAAGGGCTATCATCTGGTTCCGCAGATAACCTGGTATTTCTACTTAAAGCATCGACGTGTGACATCTGAACACCAGGTCGATATTCAATATCAAACGTGAACTCGCTTATTTGCAGCCACCACCTCGCTATCCGCGGAACGAGATCCCTCTTGGTTAGTGTAGTGCGAAGAGCAGCACAATCGGTATAAACCTTAAAATGAATGCCTAACAGATACACACGGATTTTTTTTAGGGAACATACAACAGCCAGTGTTTCTAGTTCGTAGGAATGCAGGTATTTTTCTTCGGGTGTAGTCTGTCGACTAAAATAAGCAACCGGTTTTAAGACCCTAGCGTCTTTTTGCCATTGCATAAGTATACCTCCTACACCCAAAGCACTAGCATCAGTATGGAGTTCGGTTTCAAGGGTGGGATCATAAAGAGCTAGGACAGGCCGACCGGCCAGACTATCCTTTAAGATTGAAAATGCCTGGTCTTCCGTATGAGACCATTTCCATAAACAGTCTTTTTTTAATAAAGATGTTAACGGGCGAGCGACCTCTCCATAACCCTTAATAAATTTTCGGAAGTAACCAGTCAACCCAAGAAATTGTCGGACCTCATGGACATTTCGTGGTTTCGGAAATTCCTTAACTGCTATAATTTTTGTTTCACTCGGCTGAATGCCTTGTGGAGAGATTTCGTACCCAAGGTAGGTAACAGTACTATCAAAAAATCGACATTTAGCCAGCTTTAAGGTTAACCCATTTTGCCTAAAAAGTATTAACACTTCTTCTAGTCTATGAAACATCTCGTCTACTGTTTTTGCGGTAATTAATACGTCATCTAAATAAGCTAACGCGTATTCAAATCTTCTGTTCCCGAGCACTTTGTTAACCATTCTCTGGAACACGGCTGGGGCATTTGCTAGACCGAAAGGCATTCTTTTGAACTCGAAATGACCATCGGGTGTAACAAAACCAGTAAGATGTTGGCTTTCTTTAGCCATGGGTATTTGATAATACCCTAAAGTGAGGTCTAGAGTCGTGAAGAAAACATTGCCACTGAGGTTCGATATTTGGTCTTCTATAATCGGCAGCGGAAACCGATCTTTTATAGTTTTATTATTCAGGGCTCGAAAGTCCACGCATAATCGCTGCTCACCCGTTTTCTTTTTGACCATTAAAATCGGGCTGGCATAGTCAGATTTCGATTCCTGAATAATATCGTTTTGAAGCAATTCGTCAATGGTTTCTCGGACTCGTTCGCGTTCATAATGTGACAACCGATACGGACGGTAAACAATTGGCTTATTATCTGTTAAATCGATTTTCATTTCGACATCAATAACGCAACCTATCTCGTTAAGGTTCATAGCAAAACAATCGCGATAATTTTGCAACAATAAGTACAATCTATCCAATTGTTCATCGTTCAATCTTGGTCCTGTTTTAATATCATCTTTATTGAGAGGTGCTACAGTAGTGGAATCTTTCGCTATTTTATTTATTTTGCATTCTTTCTGTTCATTGTATGGAATGGCTCTAGCAATTAAAACATTTGGTTCTAAGGTAACAGCAAAGGGTGACAGATTAGATATAACAACGAATCCCTGACCATTTAAAATATTAAAAGCACCTTGTAACAGACGGAACTCTTTACCAGTTTCTACAGCGTTATAACCTTCTATAAATACATCTCCCGTGAAGTTGCAGTTTGAATAAACAGGGACCCTACTGGTTTTCAAGATTTCTATTCTATCAGTAATATATAGCTTTAAAATGCCTTTTGGATGGTCAGAATGAGCTAGGCCTGGGCTTTTATAAAATGTAAGTTTAGAGCTATCTTTTAAAACAGTGATAAATGGCAATTCAGTAAAATTCTGACCAATAATAAGTGATGTCTGCATGTGAACGTCATCTACAACCAATACTTCAATATCAGATTCAATTTCATCGATCCTAATAAACACAACCGTCTTGTACATAGGCATAACTGACGACTGTCCAAAACCCTTAACAACCGGAACGTTATCAAAGTTCTTAACTAAATTAAGTAGTTCTGCATCGGTCCTGCGCAAGAGTGTACACTCACTACCAAAGTCAATATACGCTTCGAAAGACATATCATTTATTACCACGGACTTAAAGTATTTGGCATTGCCCTTATTGTAAGAATCAATTTTTAAAGTCTTTTTTTTCCATACTTTCTACATGGTTAGATTTAGAATTCGAAGGAATAAAGGGTTCCAATTTACAATCGTCATTATTGTGCCCTATCCGATTGCATTGTTTGCATGTAATAATGGGCTTGGTACATTTAAAATAAGGATGACCTTTCATACGACAGTTGTAACAAGTGATTGAATTGGAGTTAGCACCATTTGATCTGCCGCTGGTATTAGTAGAGTTTGGTTTTGGAGTTGTACGCTCACGAAATTTATTATTAAGCTGCGATTGAGGTTTCTGATATGTAAGAAAGTTAAGTAAATCTTCGGGTTCCAAACTATTCTGAGCCTGCGCTCCAAGCCTAATCGAACGATCGCTTATACTCAAACTCAAACTCAAACCATTTATTTCAATTAAACCATTTACAGGCACTTTTGAATTGTCAAGAAGTCGGTCAGTCAGAAAATATGAAGCTAGTTGCCCATTCCAAAGCGTAGGTACCTATGGAGAAGAACGGGCAAGAAACTCCATGGACACTCTTTTAAATTGTATTTTTACAAAAATATTAGTTACATCATTAATGTTGAATTTACAATTATATGTGAGAACGATGTAAAAAAATACGTACGCGTTAAGAGCGTCCAGAGTACAGCAAATAGTAAGAAGACAACAATCCAAAAATAAAATAATTAAAAATAAGCCTAGGCAGCTGAGTGATGACCAGCCCCAACTGACGGCGCCCGTTCACGAACATGACGCATGGATCAGCACCATTCAGCTCAACCATTTTGAAGGGAGCTAAATGATCCAATACACACGCCACCGTCAGCGAGACATTTGTGTGAGCATGACATACTATCAGCCGCCATGGCACATTCAAGTCAATGTAAGACATATTACCCGGTAAATGGTAAAGAAGGTATACTTACATAGAACTCACATCTGTGCTATGCAGTTATACAATGCAAAGGAAATTGAGTTTATACAATGCAAAGATAATCTTACAATCTTCAGCAGCTCCAACAGTATTTTCAAGTGTTAATCAATTAGTTGTGGTTGTGGAGCAGGACCAGCATTGAGCCAGGCATTTTTATCAGCGATGTAATCCCCTAACTTATAATATGCCTGACTGCATAGTGTGCGTTTTATACAAGACTTGAATTTTGTCTCATTCAGTTGAAGAATGTGGGGAGGTATTTTATTATAACATTTTAAACAGTACCCCATAAAAGATGAGTCTACTTTAGCCAGTCTGAAACCTGGTTGAACTAATAGGTCCCTATTCCTAGTACTATAATTATGTCTTTCACCTCTTTTACCAAAAAGATGTAAGTTTTTTCTTACATACATGATGTTTTCGTAGATATATTGACAAGGTACCGTCATGATGTTAATTTCCTTAAACAGTTCCCTTAGAGAATCACGCCTGCAGAGGTTATATATGGCTCTGATGGCTCTTTTCTGCAGAATAAAAATAGAATCAATGTCTGCAGCCCGTCCCCAAAGCAAAATACCGTAAGACATGATACTATGAAAGTAACTAAAATAGACCAGTCTCGCGGTATCTATATCAGTAAATTGGCGGATTTTTCTGACAGCATAAGCTGCTGAACTTAGCCGTCCTGCAAGAGATGTTAAATGAGGACCCCATTGTAGCCTTGAGTCGAGCGTGATCCCCAGGAAAACCGTTTCATCGACGAATTCTAGTTTCTCTTGATTCAATACTATCTCACAATCACTACTCTTTACATTTGGTAGAGAAAATCTTATGCACTTAGTTTTTTTCCCATTTAATACTAAATTATTAGCAGTGAACCAACTTTGGACCTGCAGTAAGGCGTTATTTACGTCGTCATAATTTGTAGCACGTCTATTTACCTTAAAAATTAAGGAAGTGTCATCAGCAAATAACACCATTTGTGGTTGATTTTTTAATAAATGGAGTAGATCATTAACATACACTAAAAAGAGGAAAGGACCCAATATCGAGCCCTGTGGCACACCCATTTTTACTGTTAAACCATGTGAATTGACACCATTTATTTGAACTTGCTGTTGTCTGTCATTTAAATAAGAACTAACTAAACTGAGCGCAAGTTTTCCAAGCCCATAATGCTCAAGTTTCAAAAGCAAGGTTTCGTGATCGACGCAATCAAATGCCTTAGAGAGGTCACAAAAGATTCCTATGGCGTCTTGGGCCTCTTCCCACGCGTTAAAAATGTGTTTTAATAAGGTTACACCGGCGTCGGTCGTACAACGTCCTTTGGTGAAACCATATTGTTGATCGTGAAGGATTTTATTCGTGTTAAAATGATTGAGCATCTGATTAAGCATTATCTTTTCAAACACCTTACTGAAAACCGGCAACACGGATACGGGTCTATAATTATTGGTGTCTTTACTGTCCCCAGATTTGAAAAGTGGTATTACCTTACTGAATTTCATTAAATCGGGGAAGACTCCTTGATCAACACACGAATTAAATACTAAGGCTAAATAAGGTGCAATAGTCTCAATTATGGAGGCACAGACTTTAATGGACATTCCCCAAAGATCTTCGGTCAATTTGATCTTAATTTGCTTAAAAGCTTTTATTACTGTTACGGGGTTAATATGTGTAAATTGAAATTCAACCGGGCAGGCTGCAACGTTTGCTCTTAATAAATCAATTGATACGTCGGATGAGGAATTTAAGGCTTCCGTCGTTTTTGATGGTATATTAGTAAAGAAATTTACAAACTCCTGAGCTACTTCTAAGTTAGAGCTTATGGCTCCACGTGAAGTCTCCAATGTGTAATCAGTGTTTCGTTTTTTATTTCTACTAGTTTCGTTATTTATAATTTTCCAAACTGTTTTTATTTTATTTTCAGCTGATTTGATTTTATTGCTAATGTACAGGGCTTTGGCTATTTTGCATGTATTTCTAAAAATTTTGGAATATGTAGCAACATACTTGCTGAAAGTTACAGTATTGATGTAAGGCTTAAGGCCATACAGCTCGAACAGTCTTTCCCTACTTATTCTAATACCTCTAGTTGCCCAGTCACTAAATATAAAATTAGGGCAAATGTTTTTTGTTTTCTTTTCAAAAGTTGTATTGAATTGAGTGTACACTACTGAAAAGAAATCCTCGTACAATTTATTTGCATCATCCATATCATGGCCCAGATCATTTAACTTATTATTTAGGGTACTATTGAATCTATTTAGTTTACCAGTCGTTATTGGTCTAAATTGTATTTGCACTTTTTGCAAAGGTGTTTTAAACTTAAAAGATACCGTTTGTCCACTATGATCAGACGGCAGATAGTTGACGATGGCTTTATCTAAATAATCACAATCGCAAAAGACATTATCTATACAAGTAGCAGAAGTTGGAGTTATTCTAGTCGGTTCTGTAAAAACATTTGATAAATTGAACGATTTAAAAAGGCTTAATAATCTACTGCTATTAGAATTATTTTCCAAAATATTAATATTAAAATCACCACAAATAATTGCGGCTTTGTTAATGGATGCAAGTTTCGCTAAGACATCTTCCATTATTGACTCAAATACAGAAAAGTTCTGATAATTAGGGGGTCTGTAAACGCACACTACGACATGCTTATCTAGCTCAACACAGGACAGTTCGATGCAATGTTCAATTGATAAACCCACTATGTCATTTCGTTGCTTAGATTTTAAACAATTTTTTATCAAGATTAGGGAACCTCCACGTAGCATAGATTTACGGTTAAAACAACTGCCCACACTATAGTTTTCAAAATTAATTAACAGTTGGTAATCCTTTAACCAATGTTCAGTACAACAAACAATGTCAAACTTTGTTTTTTCTAAAAACATTTCAATTTCTAATAATTTGGAAGAAATGCCTTGAATATTTTGATGAAATAATGTCAAGGCATTCTGCTGATCTCCTTTTTGATATTTACTTATTTTAGAGCAAGAAGATACCTTGTTGTTGTTAGGTATAAGAATATTATTACTGGTACCTTCTGTTGTCTTACAAACTAGTTTAAATGATTATCCGGAGTTAATCCCAAGACTTCAATGTCATCACCAGGCAATGAGCTCATAGTGCGTGAGGGAAATGGAACCTCCTTCGTATAATTTGTATAAATATTTATAGCATTTGAGCTACATTCATTCAGGCAAACCACCTTATTATTAGTATTATTACTAACTGTTGTGGTGTTAATAATACAAGACTTCGACATAATACTTATGTCTGAGTTTATATAAAAAGCTAATAGCCTTGCTATTATGTGTCTAAAGCTAACAGGCAGATACACAGTATCCCTAGTCGACTTTAAAGTTTCTACAAAACTGTTGGTGTCAAAATATACAAGCTTGTCACTGTAATGACTAACTAAAAAGTGCATATGCTTATTAAGCATATGAATATAATTGTTTTGTCTATTTGTTAATTTTTTAAAATATGGAAAAGCACACAATATTATTTTATTACAATTTAACTTTAACAACTCAGTTACACAGTCAGTTATTTCATATTTTTTTACCTTAGAACTGTTACCTACAAATACAGTAATGTTAGTTTTAGGATTAAATACATTTCCTGTTACTGATGCCATTATTTGTTTGTAGGTTGACCCTGGCATACAATTATTTTGAGTAGAGTAACTCAGGTTGTTACTAATTAATTTACCTAAACCTCTTCCTATACTATCCGAGAACATAACCGAATCATAACAATCATGACTACTGAAAGATGGACCAGTCTCAAGCTGTCCCAATTGAGAAAGATCTTGTACTATTTCAGATACATTCTGGTTAAGGATACACTCTTGAGGCAAACTCTTAGTCTGGGACGGGTCCTCCGTTACCTCAGGCTGGACAGCGACAGGGTGTGGAACTGTCTGACACGTGCACTGACACATAACTAACTCATTTGCTGCAAGAATGTGTTCTTTAATTTGGTTCTGGGAACCCACATATTTAATGTAAAGAGAACTAAGTCTGCCCTCAAGTTCCTGTATGTCAGACTGTAAGCGCTGTGTATCAATTTCATAGATTTTTTTGCTGTCTTCTAATTTAATTTGATAATTGGTTAATTTACTAATTAGATCAACACGTTCTTTCCTCAGTGAAATATTTTTGGAAAAGTGTTTTTGTTGTTTTCTAAATTGATTACATTTTTTAATTATTCTATTCATTCTTGCATATTTTTTCATTTTGTTATGACTTAATTTACAACTGTAATTCTGTTTTAACAAGGAATCTTCAGTAAGGTCAATAGTTGTTAATGAATGAGGGTTACCGTACCATACCGTATACAATACAATCAACAGCCTTTTTACCACTAATTTCACACCTATTTAGTAATCCTAATTTATCGTAAAAATATTCACGAAGACTTTCATCACCACGTGAGGTACGATTTAGCATCTCTTCTAATAGACGTCCATAATTTTCTGCACTTGGAAAAGCCTTCTTGAGTTTAACCTGCCACTCATCCCAAGTGAAGACAACTGTCGGCAAGGCTTCAAACCATCGCTTTGCTAGGCCGGCTAACTTTTGCAAAGAGAAGTGGACAATTTGTTTCTCATCCCATCCATAAATAACCGCACATTCATTAACTTTTCGCAACCAGCTTTCGATGGTTTGATTTCTATTCGACGGATCAAACCGGAATTACATTACTAAGATTGTTATTATTCCAGGAGTTCTTTGGAGCGTCACTTGTAACATGCTTAACTAATCTTAATATATCCCTAGTAGAAAGTTTGTTTGCACGCTTACGTATCTTGCTTGGTACAGGCTCTTCGCTTGAACTAGATGACGAGCTGCTCTGCCTAGCCTTCGTCATCTTGGATTTACGCCGACGTCTCGGAGGTGTACCAGGTGGGGTAGTGCCAGGTGGGGTACCAGGCTCGTCATCCGACGTCATCGTCACACCTCTCTGAAACGTTATACATTACTTGGGGCGTAATCCATTCACAATCCTTACACAAGAGTAAACTATAGTAAACCAAATCAGTATTTAAAGTTAGTTATACTCAATTAAAAATTGAAACATTGTAGGAATTAAGATTAAATTTTATTCCTCATGATAGTGAATTGTATTGTTTATTTATTTTTGAAATAAATGTCTTAAACAGTATAAATGATCGAGCACAATAAGCATTATGTATCATAATTTTCACAACATAAAACGGTATCATAAAATCAATCATACTATCATAATGCCTAGAACTCACATCCATTTCAGATTATCATTCATGTAAATAATTCCAAGCAAAAACAAAGTATTGGCCAAGTTCGTTAACTCAATCAACTAACATAGGCAATCGCAATGCCCTATATCCAGTTACTATGCCTTTAAAGCAGTTTATCCGACGACTAGCGACTCACTCAACAACCAGTAGGAACCATACCCACTCAAAATCCAGTGAAATCACCAAGTACGCCCAGTAACATAATCCGACGACTAGCGACTCACTCAACAACCAGTAGGAACCATACCCACTCAAAATCCAGTGAAATCACCAAGTACGCCCAGTAACATAATCCGACGACTAGTGATTCACTGAACAACCAGTAGGAACCATACCCACTCAAAATCCAGTGAAATCACAAAGTACGCCCAGTAACATTTACCTAGTGAACAACCATAGTTCACTTATCCATTATGCAAACTATCACGACAATAACTAAGGCAGTAATAATCATAACCAAAAATTTGTTTATGCTTGCACGGGTTGCTTGTAAATAATCATGAAATAAAGTAAATATGTTCAAATGTAGCTCATTTACATCTTCCATAGAGGCTTATGGGAACGTAGCCATAAGTTACGGTATCAAAAAAAAATTAAAAATAAGGAAACATTATGAAATTGTAAATATTGCTTCATTTAAATAATCCCAAAATCATGACTAAGGCACCGTTTTGGCCGGAACATATCCGCGCTATCAGAGAGTAGCTCTGACCAAGCACGCGATAAGTCCAGCCGCAGTGTACAATATTTCGCGCTATGGTACTGCCAGAGAGTGGCCCTGGCCACGTACCCGCACAAAACACTACACACATGTGTACTTCACCGCACATCATCAGAGAGTTGCCCTGACCTGATGTGCGATACCCACACTAGTGCCCCGAAATCACGCTCATTGGTTTAATTTAGGCAACCAGAACACATCCCGTGCTATCGAGGAGTCGCCCCGATCAAACACACGATCCGTCCAGTCAGTACGTGCAATAATGCGTGGAAGATACCGTTAGAGTGTAGCCCTAACCACGTACCCACACACAGTATTACACACAACCTACATAACACAACACATCATCAGAGAGTTGCCCTGACCTGACGTGCAGCGTCATGCAGCCGAAAAAAAAATGATAGCAATATATACAGAAAAAGAAATACAATAATCCTTATAACAGGTACTTAATTGTTCTCATAAGTCTCTTGATATGTTTTTCAAAAGTGAGCGTTTAGCAATCGTATTTAAATAAAATTAATTACAAGCAATTAATTTATTTATATATGATCTACGTACCTTTTTGGTTTATCCCGCTTCTGAGATGAAATGATACAACGTCTGCTCAATAGAAATATTTATGTATTTTATAACAGTGTACACGTACAAACTTGGAGTAGCAATTTTTAACAAACTGACAACGTCTTGTAGACAACCTTTTGGTTCTGAAGCTCGATGAGAACTCCCTTAGGAACTAGACGACACTCCAAACATCATGTTTGCATTCTGTTCCGTTAGAAATAAAACCAGTACTTTTGGCGGTAACTGTCAAATGAGATACTTTTAAACTTCATGTACGCTATACAAAAATAATTTTAATCAAATCAAATACTTTAAATTTTATATTTAGTGTTTGAAATCGATAAATCTTAGAACTATTTGGAAATCATGACAATTGGTTACTTATTTTGTGAAATAAGTAAATTCTTATGTGTATGTTTCAAATTCTACATTTCCTTTAAGACAAGAACTAGAATATGATTTTGTCATCATAATCTTGTTTTATACACATAACAATTATATTTATTCCACACAAGTAATCATTCTTCATTCTAAGGATTTAATCGTCGTCGTTTCAGCCGATAGACGTTCACTGCTGGACATAGGCCTCCCCCAATTTTGGGGGGGGGTTTGCCATAATCGCCACGCTTGGCAGGCGGGTTGGCGATCGCAGTATGGTATGATGGTGGAATAAATAGAGAACGCTGCTGCCCATTCTCCGGTAAGACCCTTAGTCGCCTTTTACGACACCCACGGGGAGTAAGGGGTGGTGCAATTCTTTAGGTCCGGCACCACACAGACAAAGGATTTAATACTAGAAACAAAAACTCCTAAAAGCGCCATCTAGCGTAAGCGAAGGGGACATTGGGACATGCAGCGCTGTCTCTTGGTCAGGGTACTGACTTTTTATAAAACGAAAACCTCAGTGGCCCCTCTATTGTACATTTAGTATTTTTATCTATGGTATTTATTTATTTTAGCCACTCACCGAATTAGCGTGTTTGTCGCAGAATTAGACAAGTCATTTCGGTTTGATTAAGCTCATTTTACGCTGAGTTAATTCATATATGTTAAGATTACACTTGCTCATATGATAAGTAGAAGACTGATTAATGTTCCTATTAAAAATAAAAATATTTATAAAGTTTAACCTGTTTTTTTTTTCCACATTCTGTTTTGTCACAGAATTAGATGAGTTGACCCTATTCATACTTATTTAGGTGTGTTACAAAAAGTTAAGGTTTTGTACCCTTTTCTCTATTCTTATCACTTCATTACTTCTTGATAAAAAAGTTTTGGTTTAAATTAAAATTCAATGGCACCGTTTCTGTTGGTCACAAACTAATTTAAATTTAAGTTCATGCATCTTTTTCTTTCTATTTCATTAAGAAAAGGACAGAAGATAAATATTAGTATACTTAGTCCTGTCAAATTAAGATACTCCATAGACAACTTTAGACGAGATTAAAACTACTAAAGGCGCCGACTAATTTGACAGGACTATATTAATAGACAACTATTTTTCTCCCCTTGTGTCCATTGTTAGTTGATTAAGTCTTCCTCTATAGTTACTTTACTCTTTGATTAAGTCTTAGCATGTTATTCCTAAACAATATGTCTATGTATATCTTGGGATCAATAAACTCATTATTATTTACTTTATAACATTATCTATATAAGTATTATAAATAAATTTTTAAATATTAGGAAATAAAAACATTTAAAAATATAAAAAATAGTAGTAGGCCACCGGTACCGGGAACAGGGTCCAAGCTACCCGGCGGTCAGGGCTCCAGAGAGAGGAACCTTTATTATTATTATTATCAAATAGTAATGTCAAGGAAAATAAAAAAAAAAACGATCATAAAATTAAGCAAATGATTTATTCTTATAATAGTCATACAAGGTGTACAATTAAAAAATTCACATCTCCTAGAATAGTCTGATTGTTAGAAAAAGAAAGAACAATTGTTTATTCTGCATAAACAAATCGCATATTACAAGAAAAAGTATAAACACACATAAATGTAGTCAAAAGCCTCGTACGCTTGCGACACTGGCAAAGGACAACAAACAAATAACAATTATTACATCCCATCCACTGTGTATTGTTATATCCTAGCCAGGTGTTCACAAGCACATTCAAGTTGGCCCTGAACCTACTATTTAACTAATATTACCATAAGTATACCAACACCAGCCCACTGCTTCCCAGCAGTGTGTCCCCACAGGGCTCTTTTCTTCGAGAGGGAGTGGGCTGTAATCTACCACGCGGGCCCAGTGCGCGTTGGTAACTAATACTAATAACTAATTATTGATAGATTACCGTATTAATCCAGTTATTTGAAAAAAGGAAATGAGTTTTAAAAACTGCTAAATATTTAGTTCAACTAAAACTAAAAATTAATCGTGAATTAATGAATGCCTACGACTAATTATATCGCAAAATTTTTAGTTTGACTAATCAATCGATTAAAAATAGCGATTCAGCCCAATACAGATATAAGTTAGTCTTGTGGGCTCTAAAAACAGGTTTACAAGATTGTAGAACTGAAACAAACTTCTAATTTTGCTAAATGAACAAGTGATAATGCAGTTATTCGAGTTATTTTTGTAAACACTTCATCCATTACCTTTTCAAATCAGTCATACAATCCTGAAGGGTCTGAACTCTGAACATACTTTTTTAATAAACTGCTTCAACTCTGCATTTTTAACAAAACCTAAAGGGCTTTGAAGGTCTGTGGCATACCTAATGCCCGCTATTTTGTATTATTTTTTTCAAAATAGTGGCCATGGATGACCTTTATAAATCAATAGCCGACATCAATGCAAACAGAAAACATAATAAGACCAAACCCCGTAATGTTACGTTTCAGAGATATTAACGTTCTAAGTTGATCACGTGACATCTATATATTTAACATAACATGCTTACATCTCGTTGCAAGATGTTTGTAATAATCACTCGGAATATATAAAGTAATCATTGGTGTATATCAAGCTTATAAGGTCTTTCACCAATTTCAAAGTAAAACGTGTTTTTTAATGACAATATTGACCAAAACTACGCTCACATATATATCACATTGGAAAGGTTTCTCGCCAGTAGCGGATTAGCCACGTAGCAAGAATAGCAAATGCTACGGGCACCGCGCACCAGCGCTTTCTCCGTAAAAAAAAGTATCAATTTACATAGAAGCTTAAAAATATTTTTTCAAATCAATGTATACATAACACGATAGAGTTGGTATGAAAATGTTTTACAGCCATGTTGAAGGTCATACTGTTGAACAACTCGCTCAAAGCTTATTAAATTTCCATTGGTATCAAAGATTGTCGTGGACAAAGCTATGATAACGCCAGCAATATGAGTGGGAAATACAGTGGCTTACAAGCACGTATTAAGCAAATAAATAAGTATGCTCATTAAAGGAGATGTCTGGTGCAGCAATGGGCGATTGTCTAGGTAGTCAAACAAAATGTTCAGTAACAATTGTTATATTATTATAATCGTCGTATTTTATAGTTTATCAATTAATAAGTTTCAGGAGTCAGGATCTTGCGAAAACTGGTGAAAATAAGGTTTATATGCTGAGGATTTTTCTTAGTTTTTTTTAGTATAATGCCATCTGTGAGCGAATACAGGTACTAATTCGTGGTATGACTTTGTGAGGTTAAGCCGCGTTTCCATTGGGCAAGTCTTGCATGCAAGAATGACGTCACACTTGTGTGCAAGTGATTTGAATTGAAAACAGGAATTTGTTCAACTTGCAGCTTGCATGCAAGATTTTAGTGGCATACAAGTAATAATCCTGCACATAATCTATACACCTGCGCATGCGCTTGCAACTTGTATGCAAATGAGCTGACTTGAGTGTTGTGTGTACAAGTTTAAACCTAATTGCATACTGGTTGCAACTTGTTTGCAAGCTGTGGTTTCCACTATACAAATTGCATGCAACTTGCAACTTGTATGCAAGTCATTTGCATAATGGAAACGCGGCTTTAATGAAACATTTAATATTTTGTTGTGGACCCCTGTTATTCCTTATATATATCAATAATATATATGAGATTGGACTGAAGGGAGATATTACTTTATATGCTGATGATACTAGCCTGTTCTATTCTGGTCACACCTTGGAAACAGTAATAAACCAAGCTCAGCAGGAATTACATCTGTTACACATCTGGTTACAGTCAAATTTACTTACAATTAATGCCTCGAAAACGAAATACATTATATTCTCTGCTAAAAACAAAAAAATTGAAAATCATAGTCCTCTTACTATTAACGGTGAAAAAATAACTAAAGTTAACAATGAAAAATATTTAGGCCTTGTTCTTGACAGTCAGCTTACCTGGAAACCGCAAATCGAAAAAATCCGCAATAAAATAAATTCACTAACAGGCGCGCTAAGAGGTATAGTGAGATGTCTCCCGAGACATGTCCGATACATGATATATAACTCCTTGGTCAAGTCTCGTATAGATTATTTAGTAGAGGTATGGGGTTCAGCAACTAAATCAAACTTGCAAAAACTGCAAGTTGCACAAAATAGGATTATTAAAACATTATTTTTATACGATTATCTAACACCAACTATCAAAATTTACAAAGAAACAAAATTACTCAATCTGGCCCAAACACATAAATATAATACATGCATTCTTATTAGAAAAATCCTTAATAAAGATATCCACTCACAAATTACATTCACAAAAAAGATAGATTACCATAAACGTATGACAAGGCAGGCCAATAACCTGTGTTTAAGAAGGCATAGAACGAACTACGGAAAAAAGAGTATTCTATATGATGGGGCCCAACACTACAACGAATTACCTAAAAATATAAAAGAAGCAAAATCTCTGTTTACATTTAAAAAATTATTAAAAAGCCACATTTTAAAGGATTTTTCATTAATAAATGCTTAATATTGAGTTCAGTGGTACCAATTACTAATTTATATTGTAAAACACATACCAGGTAGGTACAAGTCAAAATATATATTATTAGACAATTAGTCATAATATATGAATATAATACACATAAGTACATTATTATAGTATACAATATAAAAACCTAACAAACATACACAAACAAAACATATACATACATACACTTTATTTTAATCTTATGTTCAAATAAATATATCTACAAAAATAACAATATTTTTAAATATTATAACATACGTATTTGACACTACCTACTAACTATTATATCTATATATAATAAAATAATACATAAACAAACTCAAGTAATCATAATAAATAAATTCTATGTAGTTATTTATCACCATAACTTATCAGTGATAATTTAAAAAGGTATGAACACAATAATAAAAACCATCTAAGTACTTTTATATCATAGTGAAACAGTCACTATGTCATGGGCCTTAATAAACATGTATTGTATCCTCAACTCATGCACATCTACCCGCAGTGGCGATTTCTGGCGATATGCATACGACGTCGTGCACTTATTTTCTACAACTACCCTTTTACTAAAACTGTTACAAAATCCTAATGTAATTTTGTCATAGTACTAGCCCACTACGCCAATCGGCTTTATGTATTTTTAAGTTATAATATTGTATTTTCTCTGTAAGTGATTGTGTAAATCTTTTGAGAAAATAAATGTCTAAAACCGTAGATCATAGTCTGCAGTTTTTTTTGGATATTTCTATATTTGTGTAACAAAAATGTAAAGCTCCTATTGTTTATCTATTAAAATAATACATTTTTTTTTCATTTCATCACAAAGCAATCATAATCTATATTGTACACATAGATGCACATAAGTAATATGATATTGGTATCACCTCTGATACCGTATTTTAGTTTCTATCTTCATGCAATACCCATAATAATATTATTTATATTAGCTACTTGTAGGTACTGAATCGGGATTATAATAAATAAAACTATGTATGTATTTATTGCCAAACAAATTCTTATATTGTAGATAACTACATACATAAATAAAATGATAAAAAAAACCTCTTCTAGAGACACCAAAACATTGTTGTTATTAAATATACAGCGGCTTGAATTGTTACCTACTGGCTCGCTTGTTATTTGGTAGGCTTACAGCTAATGTTGTACGAGCACCTCGTTGTGCTACTGGTGATAAGGGGGGTGGTAATGGTAGCGGCGGTGGTGTTGGTGGAAAATACTGTGGTGGCGGCGGTGTTGGCGATTTATGTTCCACAGATGGAACAACATCCTCTTGTAAGTCCCTTGATGAGTCATGAATCAGGTGTCGATTTGCTCGAACCTAACAGGTTTGCATAAACTGTTGCTATATCCTGAAAATATTATTACATTTTATTACATGGCATGACATAACTGGCGAAATGTGGGGTGTACTACTGGTTCACTTTCCCCAAATCCTTCGGGGATCGCTGGCGTGATGTTATGTTTTATATGACGAAACACTCTTTTTTTTTTGACAGTCGTTACCAGTGCTCGTCTTTCCAGTTTTGACGGATCTATCAAATTCATTTACCTATTTTCTTTCTAAGACCTTTCCTACTTATTATAAACATAAATAATTTACCTTGAATTTACCTGATAATTATTATCATTGGAAATAAGGCGTACTAAAGGGTTGTTCACTGCAACAGTATAGAAACGTCAGCTTCTTGGATTTCTGAGTCCGACTGAGGTACACGGCAGACCATTGTATGACCTAGTAATCTCTCATTGTCAGCAGCTTCGGTATTTAATAAATTATAACCATCGTGACAAGCGTATCCATCTAATGGGAGCTGGAACAATAACAAATGCCATTGTATTTTTCAAATTATAACACAACTAACTGCACAATGTAGGGGAAACTGGGTACACTTGATCCCCCCTTTTTATTTTGGTTCATAAAATTTGTTTTAAGTCCTACATTGGGGATGTGTTTGAGCCAAAATGTTGGGAAGTTAATAGCCCACGCTTCGAAAAAAGTAAAACAGGGTAGTACAATATTTGTAAAAAATAAAGGACTATAACGAAAAACACAGGTTTGCACCAAGTGTCCCTGTGTATGGGAGACTTGATCCCGCCCAAAGGGAGACTTGATACGGGGGGATCAAGTCTCCCATATCTAAAGGTGCACTTGATACATTCTAGGCGATTAAGTTTAATCAACTTTATATACTTGTTAAAATAAGAAAATAATGAAACAATGAATTCAATTTCTTTAAATATAATTCTTTATTATAGAAAAATCCAGTATGAACTGAACGTAACAATTAGTCTGGAACTGTTTAGGCCTTCCTGCAGGCAGTCTCAGTCTCGTTTAGGTAATCAAAATAATCGGTCTCAAATAGCTTCAATTATCTCAACTTACTAACAAAACTAAATTTATATCACAACAGCAATACCATCTGTTTTTTTCTTGACTTTGGGGGTCAATTTTTTCCCCTTTTTTTAGCACCCTGCTTCGCCTTGTATTGTATTCGCGGCATTTTTTGACCTGCAATAATAACGTTAAGTAACTGAAAACTGTATCTTTCACAAATTTTAATAATGATCACATTCCTCTAATAGACTTGATCCCGCTATGGGAGACTTGATCCCCCCGGATCAAGTCTCCCACAACGCTCTGTATCATCTCTCCCCAGTAACCGAAAAAATGAAAAAGATAACCTCTTTCTTAGCCTTATTATCCTATGAGTATGAACTTTTAGCGCAATCATTGCACATAAAATAGCAGTTCTAATAATTAATACTGAAACTCTAAAACATATTATTCGATTATTTTACAAACAAAAATACACTTACCAAAATAAGGTTTCTCTACACGAAAATCACTTACCGGTCGCTATGTCACAAACTGGTTGTTTTGACATTTGTGGTGTTTCCTAAAAGTCATACCGTACAATAAACAAACACGGTTGCTAGTTATTAATAATCTAGCAAGCGTGGTTGGTTTATAAAATTAGTGTACCATGTGTCCCAGAGGGATCAAGTGTACCCAGTCTCCCCTACTCAATAACTGCCTTTACTGCAGGGTTTACGCGACTGCCGTAGTATAGAGGCGTACCTGATTTGCTAACCATCGTGCCACTTGCAGGCGTAACGCGAGCCCTCTCACACGATATGTCTGCGAATCCTCATCATAATATATAATATAGGGTAAGGAGCAATTAAACGGCGGTAATACCAGTCTATTTATATATTGTTAAAAGAACAAGATAATAGGTGAACACAACAAAGGTAAAATAATGTGAAGACCGGGTCGGCGCGCGGCCAGAGCGCGCGTACGTGCTCATCGATTGCTAGCTCGCGTAATACTATTGAGAGGGCCGCGCGGATTCCGTGGCACGAACTCTCGCGCCAATGCGGGCAGAGCGTCGACTCGGTTGGGGGGGCTGAGGAGTGCGGGCTTGTGGCGAACGACTATCGCGTAATATACTACGCGCTATAACCTCCCCCTCCAAGACAGCAGAAGTCTCTGGAGTTGGCTTGGAACCCACTACCTTACGTGGACGGCCCTTCTTCCTGTTGTGAACGACTACGTCGGAATCACCTACATAAGGCGTTAGGAGACTGGCATGATACCTGCCTCGAGGTACTTTATCCTTATCAACCACTTCATAAGTAGTCGGTGAAATTACTTTACCGACACGATACGGACCTTCGCGACGCGGAGAAAACTTACTGGTGTACCCTTTTGCTGCCTGACTAAGGCGATGACTATCTACAAGGACGAGGTCACCCTCCTGATAGCGGGGTCCCGGACGACGATGTTTATCGGCTGCTTCCTTACGGATATCTTGTTGGCGTTCAACTCGCCACTTTACCTCCTGCAAGCGGTGTACGAAGTCGCGCAAATACGGCGATATTTGCGGCACGTAATTTTCCTGTTCTACGATAGCCCGCAGATCGTGGGCTAAGTCCACCGGGGACCGAAACTCGCGTGCAAAAGTCAAGAAGGCGGCGGAGTGGCCAGTGCCCTGATTATAAGCTGTATTTAAGGCGAACCGGACGGCTGGCAATACTTCTGGCCAACGCCGATGTTCCGGATCCAACAGGATTGCTAACATTTTCTTCATCTCACGATTCTTTCGTTCAGCGGGGTTGGCTTCGGGGTGATAGACGGGAGTCAAAGATTGCTGAACCCCAAGGACGTGCATGGCCTTCTGCATCACTGCTGACACGAACTGCGTCCCGTTGTCCGATATTACTCGACGAGGGAAACCATATCGCATGAAAACTTCCTCGATAAGTACTTTTGCACACGACTCAGCAGTCGCATCGCACAACGCAAACAATTCCACCCACCGGCTAGCGGTGTCCTCCACCAGAAGAATCCACTTCTCTCCCTTGTTACCTTCGGGAAGTGGACCAAATAGGTCCATTGCCAGAACTTCAAAACGCTGCTGTGGCACTGGAGTCTGGAGTAGACCGGCAGGTTTGAGATTTGTGGCTTTATACTTCTGACACAGATCGCAAGACTTTAAGTACTGTGCCACGTAAGTTCTCATGTTTCTAAAAAAGTACTTTTCTTTGACCTTCCTCAAGGTCCGCTCCAAACCCAAGTGTCCAGCAGTGGGCGCATCATGAAGCTCCTTCATGAGCTCGGCCTGTAATGACTCTGGAATAACTAATTGAGGTTCTTCGGAATCACCATCCGGGTCGCAGCGGTACAACACGCCTTGCGAAATATAATAACCTCTGTCAGTCCAGCACATGGCTGCATCTGGGTTACTGGAACGCTCAAAATCCCCTATGATTTTGTTTACCTTGGGATCTTTTAGTTGAGCATCTCGAATATCCTCTGGTTTCCTCTGAGGTAAGTCAACGATCACCGGACAAATGCTGCAAGAGCTTGTAGCGCTCGGCTCTGCAACATCGGCGTATACTGGTCGACAGAGAGTATCAGCGACTAAGTTGACTCTTCCAGGTGTATACTCGATATCCAAGTTGTAACACTGAATTTTCATTGCCCAACGGGCCAAACGACCACTGGGTATTTTCAGAGACAAGAGCCATTTCAATGGCTGGTGATCGGTAGCCACACGAGTCTGCGCTCCTTCGATGTATCCTCTGAATTTGTCCAGAGCCCAGACAACCGCTAGAGCTTCGCGCTCTGTCGTGTGATAGTTACGCTCGGCGGATGTCAGCAACCGACTCGCGTACTCAATAGGTCTTTCTTCAGTAGGATTTTCACCTTGCATTAAAACTGCTCCAAGCGCATAAGCACTTGCGTCCGTGCGCAGTACGAAGGGTTTCTCAAAGCTTGGTTGGCGAAGAATGGGACTAGTTGAGAGCCGTAGCTTCAGCTCTTCAAAAGCTCTTTGCTCATTCTCCCCCCATTGCCAACGTCGATCTTTCTTTGTAAGGTCCGTCAAAGGACGCGCTACCTCTGAAAACTGCGGAATAAATTTACGAAACCAAGAACACGTTTGCAGGAAAGTCTTCAGCTCTTTAAGATTCGTCGGTGGCTTCATGTTCACCACTACTTCGACCTTCGTGGGATCAGGCTCGATTCCACGTGCTGAAATGACGTGTCCCAGGTAAGTTACTCTATCCCTAGCGAAAACACACTTCTGTTTGCTTTCAGGTTGAACAGGCGGAGGCGTTCGAAGACCTGCCGCAGATCCGTCACATGAGATTCTAGATCCTCGGAGATTACAAGGATGTCATCCAGGTACGCTACCACAGTGATGTTCTTCAAACCAGCTCGAAATCTGTCAATAAGGCGTTGAAATGTCGACGGAGAATTCTTCAAGCCAAACGGCATACGTCGGAAACGAAACATTCCAAAGGGTGAAATAAAAGTCGTTTTGTCCCTGTCTTCAGGAGCTACTTCAATTTGCCAATACCCAGCATTCAGATCTATGGTTGACATTACACTGTTAGTCTTGGTCGACTGCAGAATCTCATCAATAACAGGTAAGGGATACTTATCCGTTTTTGTTACCTTATTCAAGGCCCTGTAGTCTACGCAGAATCGTACTTCTCCATTTTTCTTTGGCACCAGCACTACGGGGGATGCCCATGGCGATTCTGCCTCTTCAATGACTTCTTCTTCTAACATTCTATCAATCTCTTTTCTTATGATCTCTTTCTTTGCCGGTGTCACCCTATACGGCGGCACTGAAATTGGAGCACTGTTCCCAGTGTCTATCCGATGCAAAGCAAAAGTAGTTGGTCCTCCCCCTGGTTCAAAATTATCCTTATTGGATTCCAGCAAGTTGGCCAATTTACTACGTTCAGATGGTTGTAGGAGAGTACCCTCGTCCTCGCGGAGGCTAAAGGTAGCACACACGGTTTCAGAACGCCCTTCCTCATACAAAATGGGATAAATTACCTGTGAGCCTTCTAAAGACCAAGAATTCTTATGGAAGTCAAGTACCATGCCAGCATCCCTAATGAAGTCAATGCCGAGCAACGACTCCACAGCCCCAGGTAATACAATAAAATGGGTGGGTACAACTCTATTACAAAAATGAACATCAACCAAAGCAGTCACTACATTTAAACAATTGATAGAACCATCAGCAAGCTTAATTTCTGAATATTTTTTTACAAATTGTTGACCATTTTTAATTAAAACATTTTTTAAACTAACACTAGCTATTGATAGTTTAGCACCGGTATCTAATAGCGCACTACCACTTTCACCGTAAATTTTTATGTTTAACTTTGGCCTACTACGCGGATCTAATGATTCAAAACCACACGCGGACACTGATTGAAACGGAATGGAAGACGTATTTGGTTTCTTCTCTTTACAGTTCGAGCAGTTTGAACGAATGACGCCGGGTGCTCCACACCCAAAACATGTAACCGAAGTCGCAGGCGGAGGCGACTCTCCCTCTACGATACCGTCCTTGGCTTTCTTCTGCTTTGCCAGCCGCTGACAAGACTCTTTAAGATGCCCGTACTGTTTACAGTAATTGCAATGCGGCCTTATCTTATTTGTAGAAGGCACAGCCGTTGGCCGCGGAGTCGGCGACGAAGAGGACATCGGAGGTTTTCTATCCGCAGAGGCACGCGGGCGGAATTCATCAAGAATATCTTCAACGCGGCGAGCCTGCGTCAACATTTCCGCAAAAGTATTAAAAGCGGTGCGCGGAAGCTTTTCTCGAATGTGGTGGTTGAGCAACCCATATGCCATGTCCAACTGAACCACCTCTGGAAGCAAGAACGGTGGTAGCTGAGCGATTAAGAGCAAACTAGTCGCGAGCTCGAACTCACTGGTGGTCATGGCTAAAAATCACGTTGTCTTATCTGGCTTCGTGCCCGACTGAGCTAGTATCAGTGATGAGCAGTTAGACGCTAGTCTACATGAAAAAAGTCTAGTTCTCACCCACAGAAATACCATTCCGAACTGATAGGCGCGGAAAAAAAAATTAAAAGTTCTTCGGAAAAAAGTGTTTTATGAAAAAAATAATGCGTAAATCAATTAAAAATAAAGTTTATTGAACTCTTCGATAACTGAGCTTTGTCGGTACGGACTTGGTTTTGAAGATTTTACAGTTCTTATATTACTTATTTACACCCAAAGTTACGTTAAAAATAGCTAGAAAAACGAATCTTTGTTGGCTCATAACTTTTTAATGGCTTTTTATTTTACTATTCTGTTTCCGTACAGACAACATTAATAATAAGACAAAACGATATCATGCTTAACTTTGGATGCACAATGTCAAACAGTGGAGTAATACACTCCCGAAATTTGTATGGAAAAAATATCGACTAGAGTCACCTTAAGGCCAGGATATTCGAGCGCAGTAGGCATTTAGCGTTACCTCCCTCCGCGCGTGGCAAGTTCCGCGAACGCGCAATTCGAATGAACTCGCTGACCCCGCTGCTGCCACGGTAATTTCATCTAACAGTATTGTGACTCGGCCCTATTCTTGAAATATAGGGCTGGTCGCCTACAGTATTTTAATTTCATCATCCTACTTTAGTTTCTTTCTAGTTTTGTGATTGTAAATATTATATTTTTTTTAATATTATGTATAAAATTTATGTTAAAATATTTCTGGTGTTTAGTTTTTAGGGAAATATAAATATAGCAACATAATTAATTTTATTACCTACCAAAAATTTTCTTTTTAGGGTTCCGTACCAAAATGGTAAAACGGAACCCTTATGGTGAGACTCAGTCTGTCTGTCTGTCTGTCTGTCACAGCTGGACATGTCAAGAACTACTAATGCATCAACTTGAAATTTGGAATAGTTTTAGATGACGTTTGCTCAACTATTTTGCAAATAAGAAAGAAATAAAAATATATGTACGTTTTTTGCAACAGGGCCTGAAAGGAAGTCTGAAGAATTCGAAGTGGGGCTACTAGAGCACGTGGGGTATCATATGAAAGAAAACAGTTTGCACATTCTCAAACATTTATTCTTTTTTTTGGGCCGCATTGTTTTCGACTTTTGATGTAAAATGCAAAAAAATTTGAAATTATTTTATGTGATAGAAGTTTATGTAAAGATTACAGGAAAAATAAAACGAAGTCTCTAAATAGCACACTTGTTCAGAAATCATCAATAAAAGTTATATTAGTTTCACTATCGGACAAGAGATGGCGCTGACATAAAACTGCAATATTATACACCGCAGTGCACAATGTTAAAATTCTCTGATGAATATAGGCCTCGTCGATGAAAATTTAAAAACATATGATGGTACGGAACCCTCGTTGCGCGAGTCCGCAGTCCGGTGCGCAGTTTTTTAATTGCTACCTAATCTTTTCTTTCATGACTGTTATATCGCTTCCGCACTACCCTTATGAATGATCCGTTTTGTCGAATTTTTGTCTGATAATAAACTACTGAAGGGATTTTGATGAAAGTTTCGATATTCTGTAGCTTTGGTTTTCATCCATCACATAGGGTATGTTTAATAACTAATTTATAGTCCACGCGTACGAAGTCGCGGGCATAAGCTAGTTATTTATTATTAGTTATATACTTTGGACTAAATAAATTCTGATAAAACTCATTACCAGGATAATAAATTCTTTATTAGAAATAAGAAATACTAAAATACTGCTCTGTCAAAGACGTACCGAGATCAAATAATACACAAAATGTTAGTTAGGTATTCATCCAAATTTATTTTATCCCCTTCAAAGTATGATCCTTCAGAAACGACACACTTACACCAACGAATAACCAAATCATAAAAACATTTTTTAAACGCTTTTTCCGGAATTGAGCTTAGTTTATGCCGCGAATTCTCCTTCGTTCGCTAAAATTCGTTCACAGTGATGGCCTTGTGCGAAGGCGCAATATCGTGGTGCAAGATCCAACAATTTTCTTTCCACAAATCTGGCCTTTTTTTCGAATTTACTCTCTCAAAAGCCGCATATCGCTCAAATAATATATTTTATTTAACGTTTGACCTTCCGGTATGAATTCCGAGTGTACAATACCGCGATAGTCAAAGAAAACAGTCAACATGACTGACTTTTGATCGACTTTGGCCGTGGCGTGGTTTTTTCGGTTTCAGTTCAGTTGGAAGGCTCCACTCCGAAGCTTGTTGACTAGTTTGCATGTCAAACTCGTCTCGTCACCAGTAACAATGCGTTTCATGAATGTTGGGTCGGAGTTGACTCGTTCTAGTATGTCTTCAGCGACTCATAAT
The DNA here is from genome assembly GCA_916614155.1 of Mesoligia furuncula. Lineage (NCBI taxonomy): Eukaryota > Metazoa > Arthropoda > Insecta > Lepidoptera > Noctuidae > Mesoligia > Mesoligia furuncula. The sequence goes on along the minus strand of OU744817.1, from coordinate 2,527,116 downwards.
CGATTGAGTTTTTGGATCACGTTCTCCAGCTCCATCTCCACTGGTGCTTTCCGTTGCTTCAGAGTGTCTGAAGGATAGATCAATGCTAAAAAAAAAACCTACTATAGACGCATTCGCAAGCTTATCCTATTACTAAGTTTTATAAGTAATTAGGTAGGTACCTATGTAATGTATATTATAATAAAAAGATCATCTATAAATTGAGCCATCGTGAGAGGCCTGGCAGATGTGAAACATCGAAATTATTTTAGACGAGCTTGCCCCGCTGTTTTACCCGCGTAATTCAATTTCCCGCAGGAAGTCAGTCAGTAAGTCGGTAAGTCAGTCGGTAAGTCGATCGGTAAGTCGAGTAGTAAGTCAGTCGTTAAATCAGGAGGTAACAAATATCTACGTACACTCTACTATCAACAACATCAACAACCTTGCATTATTATTATAATTTATAGAATAGATACAGTAGGCACGGTAATAATTATTATCTATACAGTATACTATCTTCATACAAACGGTCGGAACGCGAGTTATACCAGTAAGCGTGCTATTTGTGACAAATATTCATTGAAATAATTAATACAAGTACTTACTTAATAATATGGTAAAGAGCAATTATAGACCATATTGTGCTGTTTTTGGTTGCTTGAATTCGTCAATAAATCTAATAATAAAAAAAAAACAAAAATATGTATTGTTTTTGAACTCTTCCTATTTCATTCACAACGAATTTCATATTTTTAAATAAAAAATATAATATTTTACCTATACAATCACAAAACTAGAATGAAGCTGGCAGGTTGATGAAATTAAAATACTGTAGGCGGGCAGCCCTATTGCGTGTTTATTTCTAGAAGAGGGCCGAGTCACAATACTGTATAGATAATAGTGTGTACATGTCTGTCGCTCACGTAGTAGTAGCTATTGCGCCAGAGCGAGAAGCAAATACTGCCGTCGCGTCGGTCGTCATTCTAAATCCCATTCTCTAACTAAAAAAATCGAGTTGTAGATTATGTAGTTACTGTTCGCCTGTGCATTTTTAGGGTTCCGTTGCCGTATGTCATAGCCACTTTTTTCCGAAACTATAAGAACTATAGGTACTGTTTAAACTTGGTAAGTAGATGTATTCTGTGAACCGCATTAAGATTTTCACACAAAAATAGAAAAAAAAACAATAAATTTTGGGGGATCCCCATACTTAGAACTGAAACTCAATTTTTTTTTTCATCAAACTCATACGTGTATCTATGGATAGGTCTTCAAAAATGATATTGAGGTTTCTAATATATTTTTTTCTAAACTGAATAGTTTGCGCGAGAGACACTTCCAAAGTGGTAAAATGTCCCCCCCCCCCCCCCTGTAACTTCTAAAATAAGAAAATGATAAAACTAAAAAAATATATGATGTTAAGTTCCACCGAAAATTGGTTTGACGAGATCTACTAAGTAGTTTTTTTTTTAATACGTCATAAATCGTAAACCGCAATTTACCTTTCATTCAATCAACTCAAATATAAAAATATAAAAAAACATTTAATTTCATAAACATAAACCTTACGCATAAACCCGGATGTTACGGAACCCTCGGTACGCGAGTTCGACTCGCTCTTGCCCGGTTTTTTTTTTAAATACGCCTTTAGATCTTGGTATCGATGAACTGCAAAGATAAAAAGTTTTATTAGCAAAAATTATCTTTGTTGTAGTTGTGCTACTGTTTTGTCTATAAACTGAAATATTAAAAACTAAAATATCAACTAGTTTATATTTACTTTGATATTACTATACTTAATTTTATTGTAAATTTATGGTACGCCAGCACATTAAGCTACTACAATCTGTCAAATTTCTTTAATAGATTTTCAACTTTAACGCTAAAGCATAAGGTTCAAAGTTGATTGGAAAAATTTGACAGTTTCTGATATCTTGATGTGCTGGCGTCTGTACCTACCTGCTACTGCTAGTACTGTGACGAAAGCAAGTAGGTACCTAATTACATAAACAACTACAATATTGTTCTGTCCCGTCGACTTTTACAAATAGGTAAGTAAGTAGTCATAAATACGTAGAAAAATAATAATCAAACTTACTTTATTTTTTTTAAGCTCCCGCAGTTCAATGCTGGACATTTTTTCTTCCTTCTGTTTTTATTCCCCATAATTTAATCTTAATTATCACTATATAATATACCTACTACAACATAAACTAATCATCATCTGCCTAGCCTTTTCCCAACTATGTTGGGGTCGGCTTCCAGTCTAACCGGATGCAGCTGAATACCAGTATTTTACATGGAGCGACTGCTTATCTGACCTCCACAACCCAGTTACTGGGTAATACGATACCCCTTGGTAAGACTGGTTGTCAGACTTTCGGGCTTCTGACTACCCGTAACGACTGTCAAAGATCCACAAATGACAGCCGGGACCAACGGCTTAACGTGCTTTCCGAGGCACGAAGGGGTCTCGGTATGTAAAGATGGTCACCCATCCACAGACCAACCGCGGCAAGCGTAGCTTAACCTGATCGATCGACCTGTGCGGCTGTTATTATTTAGCCACGGGCCCCTCAACAACATAAACTAATATCTAGTTTAATTATTAATACTAGAACCTACAACAATATTTACAGACTGATTTTTAAAACGAATACACAAACACGGTAAATAACAATACTGCATTATATTTCAGTCTGTGAACGTATATTTCGATCGATTAGCGGGGGAACGCAGCGAGCCAGGAAAAGCGACACAGGTCCTACCTCGGTGACGCCTGGCAGGCTACTGAAGCGATGCGCGCGGGCCGCCTTGTTATATTATATCTTGTTAAAACAATACAATTCTGTTTTGAGAAAAATTACCCGTAGAATTTTCTTCTATACATCATTGCCTATTTTTTGACATATTTTTTGTGAGTAAAAGTTTGATCTACTTCAAGTAAAACTTGAAAAACGATCAAAAACTTCCTTGTTTTCGATTTGTTTGCGATTTTTTATGATCGAGTGAAGTTGTAAATATCGTGTTTTGAACCGTAGAATAATCAAGAGTGTTAATTGAACTGCAACATATATTTTTTTCAGATTAAAACAAAGAATATTTGATTGTTTAATGTTGAATCAAAAATAGGTCAATTTTGAGAGTCCTGGCCTTAAGGCCCGAATATGGCACACAAACAAATCCGTAGCTTCGTCTACTCGTTGTTCCCGTTCAAATATTTTTCTATATAATTTATGCGGCGGCAATCGTGGTCCAAATGTTTGCTTTAATGACTCTACGGCAACTTGCCAGGAGGCTGTGGACTCATTTACTCCTTGCCACCATGTGGCGGCCAGCCCCGTCAACAACATGGGTAAACCACGAAGAGCGTTGTGGTCGTCGACGCCAACACACTCCTTATACGTCTCTACAGCATCGATGAACGCCAAAACATTGCTTGACTTATCGCCGTCGAAACGCGCCGTACACTTGGCGAAGTGGCCATTATGGCCAGAATAAACAGGTGTACTTACAGGTTCGCTGCGACTTAGCCTGTTTATCAGCAACAGAAGTTGCTCGGTCGACATTGTGACCGGAGCCGCTGCAGCGGCAGCAGCCAGCTGCGGATCTACCGCGGCCATCTGCGTGGCGGCGGTGTCGGCGGCAGCGCCGCGCGGAGCCAACTCCGGCGCGGGCGCAACAGGCTCAGGCCGCGCCATGCCCTCGGACAAGGCGCCAGCCAAAGTCGGACTAGCAGCGCGTGATCTCGTTAGCACCATTGTGAAATAGTCCACAAAACGAACGAAACACCAACTTAGGTACTATAGGTAGTCTAGGTTCCACCTAAGCACTAAGACTGTTCGCAGTCCATTAACACATAACAGTTACTTTAGAATTATAGATCGCGTCGCGATACCAACGGTTGTAATAAAAACACACCTAGATACGTTTTAGGAGCTATTACTGGTCTAAACTTCTCACAGTTACGCGATTAAACAGTCAAAAAAAATAATTAATAGTTTCATTCACTACCAGATTCCAATTAATTACGAAAGTTTATTTACACCACACGTTAACTATTGTTTACGTCCACGTAATAATTTATTAATCTTTACACAAGTCACAAGTTTCTAGTTCATATCGGCACAGTCTTTTGGTCCGTAATCTAGGTTCAGGTATATACCAAATTACCCGCGACGAAACCTAGCACACAAATTACGACCCTGCTCCTACGCCATAGGCGCGAAACTTGCAATCACAGTGCCGAGCGTTACACGAGCGCTGTGACAAATATACTTCACGAAGTGGGCGGAGTCTAGCCTCCCGCCGCACACGAGGTCCGCGCCAAATATAGGTACTTCACGAACCTAGAACTTAACTGTTCGCGCGCTTTTCTTTAGAACGTAGGTACCTAACCCAACATTGAACGGTAGGTAGACTTGTTAATTAAAATGTTAACACATTACACGACACAATTAATGTTAGGTATTAGTTCTAACACGCGAAAGTTCTGCACTGCCACAATGTACCTTGTTCACTGATTCACTCACGGTTCAGCTCCACGTTAGGCTGCCAGTTATAGGGTAAGGAGCAATTAAACGGCGGTAATACCAGTCTATTTATATATTGTTAAAAGAACAAGATAATAGGTGAACACAACAAAGGTAAAATAATGTGAAGACCGGGTCGGCGCGCGGCCAGAGCGCGCGTACGTGCTCATCGATTGCTAGCTCGCGTAATACTATTGAGAGGGCCGCGCGGATTCCGTGGCACGAACTCTCGCGCCAATGCGGGCAGAGCGTCGACTCGGTTGGGGGGGCTGAGGAGTGCGGGCTTGTGGCGAACGACTATCGCGTAATATACTACGCGCTATAATAATCATAATAAGGAAAAGCAGAATCCTATAAGAATAGCAATAGTAATCGTGTCTAGAATCAATGTTAGTCCGTGTAGAATATATCAATAATACAAAATAATCGCACAGTAAGCATACACGCAACTTGGAACCGCAATGCAAGGAAAGCAAGCAAAAAATACACAGACGACTTTTAAAACACTGAAAAAATATCTGGTAATATTATGTCAATCTCATGTCAAACAAGTAATAAATACTTACCTTCATGTTAGGAAGTGGGTATTTAAAAAAAAACATACATGATGTGTAAACAAACATATTTTAGTAATATTGTCGTATTTTATAAGCAAATACGTTAATATAATCCTTTGATCTAAAATAAGCGGCATGGTTATTGTTCACACTCTTTAAAGGTAATTACGGGATAAAATGGAACGTCAAAAACATTTTTAGTATCTACTTCCCGTTAAAAATAGCAAAGCGGAAGCTACGATTGAGTACTGTTTTATGAGAATTATGTTACGCAAGTAATACTGAAATAATAAATCCATAGTAATTTAGATCTAAATTTTTAAATCTTACTGTAAAGATTTAAATCATGAACATTTATCAATACCAGAATTACCAGAGGGCAGAAATTGGACATGTCATTTGGTTGCCAGGCACACGGTACAGAAGCGCAGACACAGTACAGAAGCATCAATTTTCTTTGATTTCGTTGAATGCCTACTTATACAATATGTTGATTTGCATCCTCGTCAAAGTTCAGGAGGTTGTCATAAATTACATAAATAATCAATTGAAGTACGTTATGGGGCAATAACTAGTAAGCGCTGCTTTTTTTTTTTTGTTGTTGAAATTTAGTGTAGGTAAGAATGACGGGTGTATTGTCGCAGAAATGAATGTGTTGTATATGAAAGGAATGTACCTGCAATGTACCTGAATGTACCTTTAATGAAATTCAATGTACCTCAAAGAAACAAGAACAATTATAATAATAAAGTGAGCCGCAGTCCTGACAGTCAGAATGACGGGTGAATACTAATAATGAATGTAATAGATATCTTATGGTTACCTAATATTTACCAGATGAATGTACCTACAATGTACCTCACAAAAATATAATCTGAAAATATAATGCGACGAGTAATTAACAAGAAAATCAAGAAAAAAAATTTTGACGCCTACTATTTTTCAATAGCAATATCGCACCTCCGCTCATAAAGTGACGTAAGTCAAAAAATCAAACTTTCGAGAAAAATGTGTTTGAAATTTGATTTGAAACGTATGGTACAGTCGGTAATCAACATTGTCTGACCCACCCAACATTGCCTTACCCACCGGCATATCTTGTTAAGCCATTTTAATCATTATCTTCTTATAGTTAAAGTTGAAAAGCTTTTAAGTAAGGGCGATGCCCCATTAGTGCGTTGCGTCGTCGCAGCGTTGACTCAATACTGACTAATGATTAATTAAATTATGACAATTAAATTATTATTTCAATTAAATTAATCAGTCATAATGACTAATAAATTAGGCAATTATTGATTAATTTAATTAAAATTTTAACTCAGACCAACAAAAAAAGAAAGACGGCGCGCCGCGGTCATCAAAAGTGAAGCCATAAAACCGTGCTCCTGCAAGTAAACATACACGCTCACGCACACAACTACACTAAAACCATGCTCATCGCTCTTAGTACGTCACGAGTCGTCGTCAAGTTGACATAGATTAAAAAAATATAATTATGCCTTCCTGTGCAGTGAAAAGTTGCATAAACAGCAAATCACATAAAAAGTCTCACGGAATCACTTTTCACTTGTAAGTACTTGAAATAATATCGTTTCTATAATATTAAATTTTAGATTACTTGGAACAAAAAACATCAATGAACGAACGTAGTGACAACATAAGGTGCGGGGGTTGCCATAATACGATTTAAATTTTCCCCATTCGATTAATACATACATATAAATATGATTTGTTACTTCGAGTTATATTCCTATTTTCTTTTTTATGTATTGAATATTTTGGGCTTCCAATTAATACCAATACCATACTCAACAATATCTTACTCGTACAATATTATACTAGTTCCTACTCGCACAAATATCCCCAAATTATAGGGAAAATACACACATCAAAAGTGTCTAGGGATCAAGCATTTTTATGCGGATTTCTTGAGATTGAGATGTGGCTTTGTAATAAATTTATGATTTTATAAATTTATATGGATCCTTTTTGGTGCATTTCATAATTTGAATCAGGAACTGTGAATCAAATTCGAGTAAAAGATGAAAATCAGCTGTCAATATTTTCCCTATAAAAACATACAACGCATTGAAGACATTATTAGTGCTACTGTTTCCCTACTACTGATTAAAACCAACGTTATTATGGAGCGGCGACGTCATTTAAGCAGGGAAGAAATGCTCAGAGCCGTGGGAATGATAGAAGCTGGTTCCCGGCAACGTACTGTGGCTTTAGCTCTGAATACAAGTCAGAGTGTTATCAGTCGACTTTGGACACGTTACCGAAGCACTGGTACCGTGGCTGAGCGCCATGGAGGACGGTATCGCTGCACCACACGGAGACAAGACCGATACATTCAAATCTTAACTCGAAGAGCTCCAACAATAACCGCCATGATGTTAGCCGTGAGGCTTCATCACTCTTCAGGGAACTTAATTAGCGACCAAACAGTCAGAAACCGCTTGCATGAAGTGAACCTTCATTCCCGAAGACCGCTACGGGTACCACCTATAGCAATGCACAATCGTAGGATTCGGTATCAATGGGCTCTTGAACACAGAAATTGGGCAGAAGAACAATGGCGTTTCGTGTGCTTTTCTGATGAGTCTCGTTTTGGTATGAGACCGGATACAAGACGTATACGACACTGGAGAACCCCTGGACGCCAACAGCGATTAAAATCCTGCCAGGAAGTCCATCCTTATAGTGGTGGAACCATCATGGTATGGGCGGGTATTTGGATCGGCGGAAGAACTGAGTTGATTTGGATCAGAGGCAACCTCAACGCTCAAATTTATGCTGAGACGATTGTATCAGACGTCATCGTTCCTCTACAAGTGCAAATCGGTCCCTTATTTCAGTTAATGCATGATAATGCACGACCGCACACCGCAAGAGTTGTAAGACAGACTCTCGCCGCAGCTAACATCAATGTCCTGCCCTGGCCTGCTCAGTCGCCAGACTTGAACCCGATTGAGCATGCATGGGATATGCTACAGAGAAGAGCTCTGCCGAATATGGAGGGTATCCAGTCGCAAAGAAGACCTTTTTTTGTTGTTGCAACGAACATGGGCGGCCATTCCACAGCGTGATTTGGATGAACTCATTTTGAGTATGCCAAACCGATGTTCTTGTGTTGTTAGTGTTCGCGGTAGAAACACGGATTATTAATTGTTTAAGTTACCCAATAAAATTTTAAAGAAAACTGTTATTTCAGTCTTTTTTTCGAATTTTTGTGTTAGTGGTTCAAATGTCAAAAATCCCTTTATTAGGAAAATGGCAAATTTCTTTATTAATGCAAAGGTGACTTGGTTTATCGTTACTGTGACAAACGAAAACACTTTATTTGATGAATCCTTAAAGAAAATTTTAATTAATATCAATCAGGAGAAAAGTTATTGCAAAAATATATGTTGATCCCTAGACACTTTTGATGTGTGTATTTAACAAATGGCAAGCCTTCGATACACACATAGATAAAAACGTGGCTTCAGTTTTAATGTTCGTGGCGCGCTGTCTATCTTTTTTTGTTGGTCTGAGAATTTTAATTAATCATTCGTCATTATTGAGTCGACGCTGCGACGACGCAACGCACTAATGGGGCCTCGCTCTAACACGGCAATACTTACTACCTAATCTTTAATTTCGCGTATTCTCAACCAGTCAGTGTGGCTTCGCGGTTCGATGCTGGATTGGCGACGAACAACATGTGGGTTCGAAAATACAATCCACCTATTATCAATTTCTTTTTTATTTGTTTTGACAGAATAAATGGGTGTATTATGATGATCTATGTAATCGTACTATAAGAAGCCCTAAAAACATGATTGCGCATTGTATTTTATTAGGACAAAAGTAAATACCTTCTTTTGTAAATTCATTTTTGTTATTTTTTTCTTTGATTTTCATGAACGTTGAGTAAATGATAATATTATTTTCTTCTCAAATTTTGTTTTATTTATCAAATCACACGTATGTAAAAAATTGTAAACAATCCTCTCATAATCACGTTAAATTCTCAATACGAGCAAATAAAACTATAGGTACTCGTATTGCTATGAAAAATGGTAGGCGTCAAATTTTTGTTTTCTTAACCGAGACTCTCCAACTCTTTTATTAAGTATATCATTCGTTTCAGAAAACTTCAAAATTTATTACTATTAAATTTCAAACACATTTTTCTCGAAAGTTTGATTTTTTGACTTACGTTACCATATGAGCGGAGGTGCGATATTGCTATTAAAAAATAGTAGGCGTCAAAATTTTTTTTCTTGATTTTCTTGTTAATTACTCGTCGCATTATATTTTCAGATTATATTTTTGTGAAGTACATTGTAGGTACATTCGTCTGGTAAATATTAGGTAACCATAAAATATCTATTACATTCATTATCAGTATTCACCCGTCATTCTGACTGTCAGGACTGCGGCTCACTTTATTATTATAATTGTTCTTGTTTCTTTGAGGTACATTGAATTTCATTAAAGGTACATTGCAGGTACATTCCTTTCATATACAACACATTAATTTCTGCGACAATACACCCGTCATTCTTACCTACACGAAATTTAACAGTATTTCAGAATTACACCCTTAATTCAATACAAATAAAACAGAATCACCCGACTACGCACACCGCGACAATGCATGCAGCTGTTTTTCCCAGAAATGGTAGCGCCGCGCCGTCGCGCCAATGCGCGTGCAATGACCGGTAGCAATAATTTTACCTAATTTTATTTCGAAAATCACCTACATTATTGTCATAAATTTCGCTTGATAATTAACTCATTTTTGAGCATCATTGGAATACGGAAATCTTACTAATGACAGTAATACTAGTGCGCCAAAGAAAAGTTAACTGACCTGTTATCAGATGATTAATAATATCCTTCAACCTAAAGTTTTCGTAGTGATTTTGTTTTTATTTGTGGATTAAATTGGTTGATTTGAAACTTTCCTTCCTACTTAACGGGCTTAGGGCCGGCAATAATACCTACCTTAGTTAGTGTACCGATCTACTAAGTCTAAAAATGATGTTTTCTACGTTTGATGAAATGGAAAGACGTGCTAGTTAAGTGTAAGTACGTGGTATACTTACTTTCAACTCTTAGGTAAACACTCGTCCGTCCACAGGATGTTGGCGTCTTGGTGTTCCAGGAACCAGCGACCAAAATGTAACCCGCACGGCATTATCACCTGGGTGAATGTCTTGTGCCTTGCGGTAGTGGAATGGGTGTTGCAGCTCAAGCTTCAGTAGGCGCCACACTGTAGTGTGGTGCACTCCAAAGCGTTGACCAGCCTCCCGCGTGCTGGCCCGTGGGTCTCGCTGGAAGTTTTCCAGGATGTCTTCCTGCAAGGCGACAGGCAGGCCTACGCTGCCGCGAGCTTGAGCATGCCGGGGAACGTCAAACTGCCGATGATCCCGCAGTCTCTGCGTAGCAGCCAGCATGACGCTCTGTGACGGGGGTTCCCGATCGGGATACATTTCCACGAACATCCGGATGGCTCCACGTAGGCTGTCTCCACTGATGGCGACCATCTCCACCAACTCGGCATTTTAGTAATTGTCCGTCATCACACTTTGTAACTACGTCTCGATGTACGGAAATTCGCAAAGCGCACTCGCGAACACTTCGGCGAGTTCAATCACAGTCGGCGCCAGCGCCGCGGCGCCGGCGGGGCAGAGGGGGCGTGGCTAAGAGCGGCGCGGGAGAGTGCGATTGGGGGATGGGATTGATTACCTACGAATTTATCGAATGAGCATTGCATGTTTGGTTTGCATTTGTGTGTGTGAAGCGCGGTTATAGGGCTAGTAACAGACGGGCCGCGTTTAAATACGGCTGGTTCACACTTACGGATTTCCTTAAATAAGAAAAAAAAAAAACATTAGCATAATTACGTCCTTGAATTTGACTAGGATGCAAATCAACACCTTGTATAATTTATTTCCGTTTCTACCTATCGATGGGGTCGTATTAAGGCGCATCTCCACTAGGGCGTGCGGTCTATTGGGGCTCCGAGGCTCGGCGGTCTCGCGAGGCTTTTGTTTTTCTGCAACGCATCCTCATTATAAGAGCAGCGCGCCCTGCCTTCGAGATATGTACTAACAAGAGGAGATGCTTTTACCTTTCAGGAAGCATTTATGCAATAGCATGTTCCATCAGGGCATCATTCCTTTTGATTTTCACATACATGACATACATCACATTTATAAGGTTTTTCACCAGTGTGTATACGAATATGTATTTGTAAACATCTCTTTGAAGCAAAACTACGCTGACATATATCACACTTGTAAGGCTTTTCCCCAGTGTGTATACGAATATGTTTTCTTAAATTACTATTTACACTAAAACTAAGCTGACATACATCACTTGTAAGGCTTTTCCCCAGTGTGTATACGAATATGTCTTCTTAAATTACTATTTAGACTAAAACTACGCTGACATACATCACACTTGTAAGGCTTTTCCCCAGTGTGTATACGAATATGTTTTCTTAAATTACAATTAAGACTAAAACTAAGCTGACATACATCACACTTGTGAGGCTTTTCCCCAGTGTGTATACGAATATGTTTTCTTAAAGTACTATTTACACTAAAACTAACCTGACATACATCACACTTGTAAGGCTTTTCGCCAGTGTGTGTACGAATATGATACTTTAAGTCACCCTTGCGACTAAAAGTACGTTGACACACATCACATTTGTAAGGCTTTTCGCCAGAGTGTGTAGGAATATGATACTTTAAGTCACCCTTGCGACTAAAACTACGTTGACACACATCACATTTGTAAGGCTTTTCGCCAGTGTGTGTACGAATATGATTTCTTAAGTCATCCTTGCGACTAAAACTACGTTGACACACATCACATTTGTTAGGCTTTTCGCCAGTGTGTATACGAATATGTTTTCTTAAATGACTATTTAGACTAAAACTAAGCTGACATACATCACACTTGTAAGGCTTTTCCCCAGTGTGTATACGAATATGTTGTTCTAAATAACTATTTAGACTAAAACTACGCTGACATACATCACACTTGTAAGGCTTTTCCCCAGTGTGTATACGAATATGTTTTCTTAAATGACTATTTACCCTAAAACTAAGCTGACATACATCACACTTGTAAGGCTTTTCGCCAGTGTGTGTACGAATATGATACTTTAAGTCACCCTTGCGACTAAAACTACGTTGACACACATCACATTTGTAAGGCTTTTCGCCAGTGTGTGTACGAATATGATACTTTAAGTCACCCTTGCGACTAAAACTACGTTGACACATATCACATTTGTAAGGCTTTTCGCCAGTGTGTGTACGAATATGATTCCTTAAGTCATCCTTCCGACTAAAACTACGTTGACACACATCACATTTGTTAGGCTTTTCGCCAGTGTGTAATCGAGTATGGTGTGTTAAGGTAACTTTTTTATTAAAACTAGTCTGACATACATTACACTTGTAAGGCTTTTCGCCAGTGTGTGTACAAATATGATTTGTTAAAGTAGTATTTGCACTAAAACCACGTTGACATACATCACATTTATAAGGTTTTTCACCAGTGTGTATACGAATATGTCTAGTTAAAATACTCTTTACACTAAAACTTAGCTGACATACATCACATTTGTAAGGCTCTTTGAAATAAGTGCCAGGTTTGGAGGTACGTTTTTGAGTTGCCCGGAGAACTTTCGAGTCAAATTTTTCTTTTTTCGTTTGCTCGTCTGTTATTGCATCTTCTGGTTTCGCCCTTTGTGTGTCTAGTTTCGGTTTCTTCGCAATGGTCGTCCCTGTAATTAAAATAAACATTATTAAAATAAACAGCGCCTAGCATGATTCAGACTAGGACTGAAAATGAGGAATTTCTGGTGACATTGAATAATACAGTGATATCTGTTATGTGCGACATGAAATTATGAAAGTATCCCGCCATTTAAATGATATATTCTACAGCATTTTTTTTTTATTGACAGTATATTTGATTACTTAATTCAGAATTTAATTTGTTATTATTAACAGTTTTACAGGACGACTTCTGGGGCACGAAGTCGACGTCAAGCCGGAGTCGGGTAATAGGCCAAGTCATAATAGTTATCAGAAAAAAAAAAACTCACTACTTGCCGAACTCGCATAGTAAATTTTTGTTTTAGTACAGTCAGTCAAAGTTGGGTGGAGTATTAATTTTGAATATTTGGTTGCTAAAAGTGCACTTTTCTTTCAAGCTGGAGCAGTTATTTTAGGCAAGAGTTTACAAAAACATTATTCAGCATCCCATAACAAAAAAAAAATAGAAGTTAAGTTTTGTCTCAACAAACTCAAACTCAAAGCCTTTATTTCAATTAAACCTTAAACAGGCACTTTTGAATTGTCAAAATTAAATAGTCTGTCAGTTAGTCCGAAAGTTGAAGCTAGTTGCCCATTCCAAAACGTAGACCTCTATGGAGAAGAACGGGCAAGAAAGTCCATGGACACTCTTTTAAATCAAGACATTACAAAATCCTGGGTACATTTTTCTTGTTGCTTCTACATGTGAGAACAATGTAAAAAAAAGACACAAATGAAGAAACAATTCAAAATATAAGATTAAAAATAAGCATTGGCAGTTAAGAGATGACCAGTCTCAACCGACGGCGCCCGTTCACGAACGTGACGCGTGGATTAGCACCATCCAGCTCAACCAGTTTGTAGGGAACCGAATGATCCAACACACGCGCCACCATCGGTGAGACGTTTAAGTGAGCATGACACGATCTCAACTGCCATGCTCTTTCAAGTCAACATAAAAAAAAAAAAATTATAATAAACGGAAACATGGTTCTTACATTTACACAATTTAAAAAATGCTTCTAAATTATACAAAACAATAGTTTGCAATTTATTTAAGAGGTTAATAGAATTTTACTACCAAACAGGAAGAGAAATTTAATATTGACGTATTCAACAATTAAAAGTTGATTGAATAAAATAAAAAAAATTATGTTCGTAATGTCAGAAACACTAAAAAAGAAAAAGGGAAGCACCTCTTCCAAATATTGAAATTTTAACTACTGAGCCCAAGAGCCTGTGGCGCAGGACCAGCATTAAGCCAAGCATTTTTGTCTACGATATAATCATCCAACTTGTAATATGCTTATCTACATAGTGTGCGTTTAGCAGTAACAGGAGTGAAAAGTCTGTCACAGGGTGCAGATTTTCTCGATTTTTTTAAATGCCAATAATTTTTGCAATACACAACTTAGATTTTTTTTATATGCCTATGTTTTTTTAAATACACAACTTAGTTTTTTTTTTCTGATATGTATTATGACTTGGCCTATTACCCGATTCCGGCTTGACGTCGACTTCTGGGACACCCTGTATATAGAATGTGGAGACTAGCAATACTAATGCATAGGACAATTCAGCAGTAGCGTGCATTGGTTTTCAGAATAGGTATGCAGGCACTAAGCCGGTTCTAGTTTAGGCAGACGCGGTCACTAATCAGAAACATTAAACAAAAGTATCTATTAACAAAAAAAATTACAGCCGCCATCTTAGATTTTCATTTTGACATTATTTTCGGTTTCAGCAACCTCGAAAACAACGAAAACGACACCATAACCAAAAATTTAAAAATGTTCGCAGCCTTCATTTTTATTTCACTATCGGAGACCTCAATATCCATCCCATTCTTTCTTCGCACGGCCAAATTACGAACGAATTACAAATTACGATTTTAACATTCTAATCGTCGATGTCGTTGTTATTTGAGTACGCATGCCCACTCAAAAAAACCGGCCAAGTGCGTATCGGGCCACGCACTATATAGGGTTCCGTAGTAGCCCGTTATCACAATATAGTACGTTTCTGTTGTTCTTTATTCTGAATATAATGAATATATGTAATGGTATTAGGAGTTAATGGTTATAATAACAAAAATAGACTTTAAATTTGAATACCTTGCAAGAAAATCTTAACACCGCGATCTACAAAAGTGACGTCACGGCAAAGCTCCATATGTTATTGAATAGCGATACTAAACACAATAAAATATTGATTTTCGGAGATAATTATTTAAACAGATTAAACATTAACTAATAAGAACCACTTTCTTCCTTGTAAAGCTAAAAAATAAGAGTACGATTGCTGCCAAGTTATTATTTCAATTATTCACAAAATTGTAATTCGAAAATTAAACAAAGTTCGTTTGTGACTTCCACAGGTACTCGAATGAAAGCGTACCCCGTTGGTACAGCGCCATCTAGCGCGGCATATTGTGAAACTTATGATAATTTATTATGGTTTTTAGTTTTCGTATTGCATATTTTGTTTTTTAATGCGAGTCTTTACCCATCATAAACAAGCAACTACTTCATCTTAGTCACTTTAAAGGATTAATGGTAAGGATTTTGTATTTGGTACAAAATTATCCAACACCCAAGTTCAACGACTATTACTGCTAAACTAATAAAGTTATCTTAACCGCTATACTTTTCCTTTAAAGTTCATGGATTGCACTATCATCGTGAATTTTTTCAGATTCTTTAAGCCAGCAGTTTAACTTTTAGAGGGGGGGGGGGGCATTAAATCGAAAAATAATTCAAGCAACCCCCAAGTCCAAGCCATGGTCCGGGGCGAGAGGGAGTGGGAGGCGGTCACCTCCTTCTGCGAAGCAGTCATGCTAGCGAAGGAGGTAGCGGGACGGTTCAGGGAGAGAGCCTCCCGTCTAAGCCGCCGCGGGGGACGGCCCAGGCGTCGGGAGCCGCGTGACGACTCCCGGCCACCGTAGGCGCGGGCCTTCGGGCGGTGAGTAATGGGTAGCTTACCGTCCGATCAGGACCAGGCCCGTGCCGGACGGCGCGTACGTGTTCCACGCGCGCCTCAAAGAGATGTCAGCATCGAGGAGGGGCCCCTTAGGGCCGAAGCCTGCCGGGTCAGCGGGATTGTCCGATAGGGTTACCGCTGGCCCGGAACATAAAGGGCTAAGGAAGGAACACGGGTGGGTTTTAGTCAGTAAGAGTCTGACACTCCCTTCCGCTCCACCCAGAGCGGGAGGAGTCATTTGATGATTTCCCATCCGCAAAACAAAAAAAGCAACCCCCAAGTCATTTTAGAAGAACTATTCAACGATACCCCACACGATGGGGTAGATTACGAAAAAAATATTTATCCCCACTTCACATGTAGGGGAGATACCCTAAAAAAAATATTTTCCATCGTTTTATTTTACCACTTTGTTGTCGGCATAATTGATATACACACTCCTACAAAATTTTAGCAAAACCTCGGACAGACAGACAGACAGACAGACGGACATGACGAAACTATAAGGGTTCCTTGTAGGAACTACGGAACCCTAAAAAATGATGACAAATTGCGAAGGTCGAACGTGGTAACATGGTACTCCACGTGAAACGTACGTATTTTTAATTTCGTCGTATTAACTTGAACAACGAGTAAAGCTAAAGACCCAATGACAATAATGTGCGAATAATACGGGAGCCGAGTAGGGCGTCTGGCGACCGCCTACTGCCGCGCGTGTTTGTATGAAGATTTCGTTTTTTGTCAAGTATGGTAATTTTTTTAATTCTACATACACACATCAAAAGTGTCTAGGGATCAACATATATTTTTGCAATAACTTTTCTCCTGATTGATATTAATTAAAATTTTCTTTAAGGATTCATCAAATAAAGTGTTTTCGTTTGTCACAGTAACGATAAACCAAGTCACCTTTGCATTAATAAAGAAATTTGCCATTTTCCTAATAAAGGGATTTTTGACATTTGAACCACTAACACAAAAGTTCGAAAAAAAGACTGAAATAACAGTTTTCTTTAAAATTTTATTGGGTAACTTAAACAATTAATAATCCGTGTTTCTACCGCGAACACTAACAACACAAGAACATCGGTTTGGCATACTCAAAATGAGTTCATCCAAATCACGCTGTGGAATGGCCGCCCATGTTCGTTGCAACAACAAAAAAAGGTCTTCTTGCAACTGGATACCCTCCATATTCGGCAGAGCTCTTCTCTGTTGCATATCCCATGCATGCTCAATCGGGTTCAAGTCTGGCGACTGAGCAGGCCAGGGCAGGACATTGATGTTAGCTGCGGCGAGAGTCTGTCTTACAACTCTTGCGGTGTGCGGTCGTGCATTATCATGCATTAACTGAAATAAGGCACCGATTTGCACTTGTAGAGGAACGATGACGTCTGATACAATCGTCTCAGCATAAATTTGAGCGTTGAGGTTGCCTCTGATCCAAATCAACTCAGTTCTTCCGCCGATCCAAATACCCGCCCATACCATGATGGTTCCACCACTATAAGGATGGACTTCCTGGCAGGATTTTAATCGCTGTTGGCGTCCAGGGGTTCTCCAGTGTCGTATACGTCTTTTATCCGGTCTCATACCAAAACGAGACTCATCAGAAAAGCACACGAAACGCCATTGTTCTTCTGCCCAATTTCTGTGTTCAAGAGCCCATTGATATCGAATCCTACGATTGTGCATTGCTATAGGTGGTACCCGTAGCGGTCTTCGGGAATGAAGGTTCACTTCATGCAAGCGGTTTCTGACTGTTTGGTCGCTAATTAAGTTCCCTGAAGAGTGATGAAGCCTCACGGCTAACATCATGGCGGTTATTGTTGGAGCTCTTCGAGTTAAGATTTGAATGTATCGGTCTTGTCTCCGTGTGGTGCAGCGATACCGTCCTCCATGGCGCTCAGCCACGGTACCAGTGCTTCGGTAACGTGTCCAAAGTCGACTGATAACACTCTGACTTGTATTCAGAGCTAAAGCCACAGTACGTTGCCGGGAACCAGCTTCTATCATTCCCACGGCTCTGAGCATTTCTTCCCTGCTTAAATGACGTCGCCGCTCCATAATAACGTTGGTTTTAATCAGTAGTAGGGAAACAGTAGCACTAATAATGTCTTCAATGCGTTGTATGTTTTTATAGGGAAAATATTGACAGCTGATTTTCATCTTTTACTCGAATTTGATTCACAGTTCCTGATTCAAATTATGAAATGCACCAAAAAGGATCCATATAAATTTATAAAATCATAAATTTATTACAAAGCCACATCTCAATCTCAAGAAATCCGCATAAAAATGCTTGATCCCTAGACACTTTTGATGTGTGTACATACGAACAGAACAACGTAGGCCGCAGCAGCAGCCTGAGTCGAAATAGATAGATGGTTCGGAACTTTGAGTATGAAACTAACCGGAGACGCCACGAGTACTAATATCTATGCAAATAAGTCTATCACTTTCATCGCGGGGGACGAGGGAACGCATACAAGTAGTAATAATACACTAATGCAATTCGATCGCGTTGTTACGCACGCATACAAAACAAAAAACGTTCGGGACCTGTATGACAGATCTCCAGGCTCGCACCCCTTTACTAAAGGGGTTTTAGTTACTCAGTCCTAGTACGTTTATGCTCCCGCACTCGGAATAAACTCGGATGCGCCCCGCGTCATTGGCGTATCTAGGCCTTTTTACTCGACTGTGCGACGCAAAGGATGGTAATGTGTTCTCCAGAGGGGGCCTGGCCCCTAAACTTTTTTTTTTTTCTTTGGGTAATCATCACCCAAGAGATACTTGCACATTCGCCGCACCCTCGACTGATATCAGCACGCCATGCCTAGCGGGCCCCATCCCCAAGTGCGGCGATCCCACGACCGATCCTTTTCTTTTAACATCATTTTCTTTTCCCCCCTATATACGCCTATGCCCCGCGTGCGTGACTGTATTATTTATTATTCAAACTCAAACTCAAAGCATTTATTTCAATTAAACCAATTACAGGCACTTTTGAATTGTCAAGGGGTCGGTCAGTCAGAAAGATGAAGCTAGTTGCCCATTCCAAAGAGTAGGTACCTATGGAGAAGAACGGGCAAGAAACTCCATGGACACTCTTTTAAATCAAAATAACATGGTTACAAAGTCTTGTTTACATCATTCATGTTAAAAATTATACATGTGAGAACGATGCAGAACGTTAAAACCGTCCGTAATGATAAGACGAAGTCCGTAATGAAAAGACGAAATAAAAAAAAAACAATTCAAATAGGTATTAAATTAAAATAAGCCATGGCAGCAAAGAGATGACCAGTCCCTACTGACGGCGCCCGTTCACGAACATGACGCATGTATTAGCACCATTCGCCTCAACCATTTTGAAGGGAGCTAAATGATCCAACACACGCGCCACCATCAGCGAGACATTTGAGTGAGCGTGACATACTCTCAGCTGCCAGGGCACATTCAAGTCAATAAAAGGCGTACCCAGTAAATGGAAGCTTTATAGTATGTACATAGTACTCACACATGTGCTATGCAATTATACAATACTAGGTGATTGAATTTATATAATGCAAAAATAGTATTTTAAAATCTTCAGCAGCTCCAACAGTGTTTTTCAATGCTAAACAATTTATTTGTGCGTCCTTATGGAGCAGGACCAGCGTTTAGCCAAGCATTTCTGTCAGTGATGTAATCCCCCAATTTATAATATGCCTGGCTGCATAGTGTGCGTTTCATACAAGATTTAAATTTTGTTTCATTCAGTTCAAGTATGTGGGTAGGTATTTTATTGTAACATTTTAAACAGTAGCCCATGAAAGACGAGTCTACTTTAGCCAGCCTGAAACCTGGTTGAACTAATTGGTCCCTATTTCTAGTGATATAATTGTGTCTTTCACCTCTTTTACTAAAAAGATGTAGATTTTTCCTTACGTACATGATATTTTCATAGATATATTGACAAGGTACCGTCATGATGTTAATATCTTTAAACAGTTCCCTTAGAGAGTCACGCCTGCGGAGGCTGTATATGGCTCTGACGGCCCTTTTCTGCAGAATAAAAATAGACTCGATGTCTGCAGCCCGTCCCCATAGTAAAATACCGTACGACATGATACTATGAAAGTAACTAAAATAGACCAGTCTCGCGGTATCAACATCAGTAAATTGACGGATTTTTCTCACAGCATATGCTGCTGAACTTAGCCGTCCTGCAGGACGGCTAAGTTCAGCCCCCCTTGCAAGGGATGTTAAATGAGGACCCCATTGAAGCCTTGAGTCGAGCGTGATCCCCAGGAAAACAGTATTATCGACGAATTCTAGTTTCTCTTGATTCAATACTATCTCACAATTACTACTTTTGACATTTGGTAAAGAAAATCTTATGCACTTCGTTTTTTTCCCATTTAATACTAAATTATTAGCAGTGAACCAATTTTGGATCTGCAGTAGGGCGTTATTTACGTCGTCAAGATTTGATGCATGTCTATTTATTTTAAAAATCAAGGACGTATCTTCAGCAAATAACACCATTTGTGGTTGAGTTTTTAACAAATGGGGTAGATCATTAATATATACTAAAAAGAGGAAAGGACCTAATATCGAGCCCTGTGGTACACCCATTTTTACTTTTAAGCCAGGTGAATTGACACCATTTATTTGAACGTGCTGTTGTCTATCATTTAAATAAGATTTTACTAAACTGAGCGCAGGTTTTCCCAGTCCGTAATGCTCAAGTTTTAAGAGTAAGGTTTCGCGTTCGACGCAATCAAAAGCCTTGGAGAGGTCACAAAAAATTCCTATGGCGTCTTGGGACTCTTCCCAGGCCGCAAATATGTGTTTTAATAAGGTGACACCGGCATCAGTCGTACAACGTCCCTTGGTAAAACCGTATTGTTGGTCGTGTAATATTTTATTGGTGTTAAAATGATTGAGCATTTGGTTCAGCATCACCTTTTCAAACACCTTGCTGAAAACCGGTAACACGGATACGGGTCTATAATTATTGGTATCTTTACTGTCCCCCGATTTTAAAAGTGGTATTACCTTACTGTATTTCATTAGATCCGGGAAAACTCCTTGATCCACACACAAATTAAATATTAAGGCTAAGTACGGCGCTATTGTCTCAATAATGGAGGTACATACTTTGATAGACATTCCCCATATCTCTTCGGTTAATTTGATCTTGATTTGCTTGAAAGCTTTTATTACAATTTTGGGGTTTATATGCTTGAATTTAAATTCAATCTGGCAGGATGAAACGTTTGCTTTTAATAAATCAATAGAACGTAAGGGCGAGGAATTTAAGGTTTCAGTAGTTTTATGCGGGGTACTGGTAAAGAAATTTACAAATTCTTAAGCAACTTCTTTGTTAGTGCTTATGAGACCACGCGAAGTCTCTAGTGCGAAATCATTATTATGTCTTTTATTCCGGTTAGTTTCGTCATTAATAATTTTCCAAACCGTCTTTATTTATTATCGGCTGATTTAATCTTGTTGCTAATACAGAAGGCTTTAGCTACCTTACAAGTATTTTTAAACGTTTTGGAGTAGGTGCCAACGTATTTATTAAAAGTTTCAGAGTTAATATAAGGCTCAAGGCCATACAGCTCAAACAATTTTTCTCTACTTTTCCTAATACCCTTAGTTGCCCAGTCACTGAACAAAAAATTTGGACAAATAGTTTTAGTTTTCTTCTTCAAAGTGTTATTGAACTCGGTGCGCACTATCGAAAAGAACTCCTCATATAATTCATTTACATTGTTTTTAATTTGGCCTGGTACACTTAACTTACTAATTAAGTTATTATTAAATCTATTTAGATTGCTTGGTGTTATTTGTCTAGTTTGTATCTGAATTTTTTGTAATGGTGTATTGGACTTGAACACAACGGTTTGACCACTGTGATCAGAAGGGAGATAGTTTACAATGGCTTTATCTAAGTAGTCGCAGCTACAAAAAACATTATCAATACATGTAGCAGAATTTATAGTTATGCGGGTTGGTTCTGTAAACACATTTGACAAATTAAATGATTTAAAGAGACTTAATAATCGACTGCTATTTGAACTATTCTCTAAGATGTTAATATTGAAGTCACCACAGATAATTAGCGATTTTTTACCAGTTCCAAGTTTTGCTAGAACATCTTCCATTACTGACTCAAATATGGAGTAGTTTTGATAATTTGGGGGTCTGTAAACGCACACATATGCTTATCTAGCTCAACACAGGACAGTTCAATGTTATGTTCAACCGACAGATCAACTATATCTTTACGAGTCTTAGATTTAATAGAATTTTTAACTAAGATTAATGAACCCCCACGCAGCATAGATTTTCGGTTAAAACAACTGCCCACACTATAATTTTAATTATTAATTAGCATTTCATAATCTTTCAACCAATGTTCAGTTAAACAAATAATTTCAAACATGGTTTTTTCTAAAAATAATTCAATTTCTAATTGTTTGGATGAAAAACCTTGAATATTTTGATGAAATAATTTCAAGGAATTCTGCTTAGACCCTTTTTACACTTAACTATTTGAGAGCAAGAAGGCACCTTGTTGTTGGTAGGTATAACAATATTGTTATTGGTATCTTCTGTTGTCTTACTATCTAGTTTAAATCATCATCCAGAGTGAGCCCCAAGACTCCCATGCCATCACCAGGCAATGATAAGCCAATCCCACTACTTGTGGACCCCACCTTAGAATGAGAATTTTCCAAAGTGACACATGGATCCTCCTTCGTACATTTATTGTAAATAGTTAGCCATCAAAAACAAAACTTGTAAAAAAAAACCAAGTCTCGCAACTCAGTTCTTCTACCATAAAAAGTTGTGAGATCCATGTAATACCAAGTCGGTTAATTTATTCAGTCCCTACTTAAGGGACCTTCTGTCTTAAGTTATTACGTAATTAGCTAACCTAACAACATCTTGTAGTGACCATATCAATATTAAAAATCTTTTATGTTTAAAATACATAGATTGACTTGGCCATCGCATAAAAACACAAGGTATCTCACAGTGCGATTGCCAAGTCAATCTATGTATTTTAAACATAAAAGATTTTTAATATTGATATGGTCACTACAAGATGTTGTTAGGTTAGCTAATTACGTAATAACTTAAGACAGAAGGTCCCTTAAGTAGGGACTGAGTAAATTAACCGACTTGGTATTACATGGATCTCACAACTTTTTATGGTAGAAGAACTGAGTTGCGAGACTTGGTTTTTTTTTACAAGTTTTGTTTTTGATGGCATCTCACTTCTTTTTGTAGATCACTTCTTTTTGTAGATTGTCCTACTTTTTTTCCTTTCCGGTAACCCTTTTAACTTTTTTTTTTAACCTAATCCGTTAACTATTTTACAAGTTACCTTTGAACATCTAGGTACATTCAATTATACACTATAGCTTGCGCTCGCGGCTCCGCCCGCGAGGTATATCGATAAAAACTATCCCAAGTCCTTTCCCGGGATGCAATCTATCTCTCTGCCAAATTTTATCGAAATCCGTTCAAAGGTACATACAGACAGACAGACAGAGTTACTTTCGAATTTATAATATTAGTATGGATAATTGTTATTTTCCTCGCTAGAGAGCTCCGATAAACGCGTGCGATCTCTGCTAATCATAAAGTGCTGTAGACATTTACACTCCAAGGCGGAGTCGTCTATGAATCTCCACCTGAACAGGTTTTCCTTGCTTCGACCAACCTGGGTGCGGAGTCTGTTTAAAGACTTCCAGGTTACCCAAAGGAAAGTCATGTCCAGGTGGGAGGTCAGCGGGTAGGACGAACGGTTTGGGTAAGGAAGCACTGTCTCGTCACAACTTCAGTCTCTCTTGTGATGGTTCGCCAGTAAGTGGAGCGACACACTTTAAAAAACTGTTTTGACTTTTCAGCCTTTGTGTGCAAAGGGTTTTGTGTGTCGGAGACCATTTTGGCTCTTTCGCTGGGGCTTGCCACCGCTCTGCGAGGCACTGGTGGCGCTATTCCTGCTAGTGGATACAGCATTTGTACCGGGGTTGGTTTTAGCCAGCCAGTGATGATCCGGCACGTTTCATTCAAAGCTGTATCCACCAGCTTTGCATGAGCAGAACGGCTCCACATGGGGCACGCGAATTCTCCCGCAGGAAACGATAGCGCCAGTCCAGTAGTCCGCTTGATATTCTTGCAGTTTTTGCTATATATATTAAAGACCTGTCCAGGGTAACACCAAGATATTTAGGGGAGTTGCTGTGCTCGATGGACACCCCACCCCAAACGATGAGAGGTCGTGACTACTTAACCGGACTATCCTGTGGTTGCCTTAAGTAAACTCACCAGCGCTACCGCTATGTCCCTACATGTGAAATCTGTAATATCTTCGAAAATATTCATTTGAATTACATGCTGTAAGGGCCAAATTGATCTATATTAAATGCACAATGTATTTAAGGTACTTAATTGGATAAGGATTAATGCTGTATTGCTTAAAATCGCTTCGTAAATATATTTCTCGTAAAAAGTAAAGGATAAAAAGTGGTTATTGCGAGTTATCCCTAAGAGATAGACATATACCACCGTGGACTTTTTTGTAGACCTTTTTAAGGTGTACAATACTGTAGTACATTATTTTGATCTATCTCGTAGAGTTCAGCTAGCTTTTGCAATATAAGAGCAAAAAATGTGTTTATTTACGACATCACATTAGAAACATCTAAAATTATCAGTGTTTCTCTACTATATTATGCATGTATTATACATATAAAATCGCATCAAAATCCGTTGCGCAGTTTTAAAGATCTAAGCATACATGCGGACAGACAGACAGCGGGAAGCTACTTTATTTTATACTATGCAGTGATAAACAGGTACACTGATTCATTAACTGCAAATGTAACTTTGTAATACTATATATTTATATAGGATTACAAAGTTATTTATGCAGTTAGTGTATCTAGAAAATTGTAACGAAATTGCAAAATATTTTAGTTTTTCCTTGATTTATACACTAAACACTAATTGTATTCTTAATTCGAAGCTTCTATGTCTGCTAGAAGTGCCTTAGAGTTTTGATGATCGGTCAGTCAGTCAGTCAGTGAGTGACAAAATTAAGAAACTTTGACTAGTTATAATTCTTAAACTACTGGTTCAAATTGAATGAAATTTGAAATATACTGTGTTTATACAATGCCTGCTTGATTACTGAAACTTCAGGTCTCTAGTTTTATCCACAACGAAGTTATAGGGTGTCGAAAATGGCCTGAACTGCTTCGAGAAAAGGATGGTACGGCCGTGACCCCTTTTGCTCGACTTGGTGGGGGCACTCCCGTGCCCCCAGATAGCATTAGTGCTACAGTTATTTCGGGTGACCACCTGTACATTAGAGTTATTACTAATACTTGCGGTGTTAATTATAGTACATGACTTCGACATACTACTTATGTCTGAGTTTATATAAGCTAATAGCCTCGCTATTTTATGTCTAAACCTAATGGGCAGATACACTGTATTCCTTGTCGATTTCAACTTATCGACAAAACTGTTGGTGTCAAAAAATATAAGTTTGTCACTGTAGTGACTTACTAAGAAATGAATATGCTTATTAAGCATATGTATATAATTGTTTTTGTTAAAAACTGGTGTGGTAAACACCAACTATCAGTGAACCCCACAAAAACTGAACTGGTTCTCTTCACGAAAAAGAGGAAACTGACGACACTACAACTACCACGTTTCTTTGGTACAACCCTAAGCCTATCAACTGAAACCAAATACCTGGGCATCTTTTTGGACAAACAGCTGAACTGGGCAAAACACACGAGCTATATTACCACGAAAGCCAGCATATCCCTGTGGCAATGCAAGCGAATGCTTGGCAAGAATTGGGGGATTAGCCCCAGGGTTACTCACTGGCTATACACCACAGTCATCCGACCAATCATCACATACGGCTCACTAGTCTGGTGGCCCAGAACAGACCTGAGCACAGCCCAAAAAGACCTTGAAAAGCTGCAGCGGTTCGCGTGTGTGGCAATCACTGGCTGCATGAGAACTACACCCACTGCTGCCCTACAGGCTATGCTTGGACTGCCGCCTCTACACGTCATAGTGAGGGAGGAGGCGACCCTGGCTGCCTTTAGGCTCTTCAAATCAGGGACCCTGAGCAAAGACTCTAGGGTCAAACACATACGTTTAAAAGAAGATGCGATCAAACTGCAGCCAATGATGGCATCACCCTGCGACAGAGCCCCGAAACAATACTGCTTCCAAAAGCATTACAACATAGTGCTTGAAGAGGAGCGGTGCGACCACTCAGGCCCGAAAGAACTGAGGATTTACACTGATGGCTCAAACACCGACTGCGGAACTGGAGTCGGAGTCTTGTCACACGACCTCAACATAAAAAAATATCCAAACCGCTGGGAATGCTCAACACGGTCTACCAAGCAGAGTGTGTGGGCATACTGCAAGCGGCTTATGCCATAGCGGCCAGGAGAGTCACGGACACCCATGTTCGCATACTCTCTGATAGCGCCTCAGTCCTCCAATCCTTAGACAAAAAATGCATCACATCGAACCTAATACTAGAATGTCACAATGCGCTCGAGCGGGTAACTGTATCGAACCGCAATACAGTGACACTACAATGGATAAAAGGACACAGTGGATCGCTAGGCAACGACGCAGCTGACGAGCTATCCAGAAGGGCTTCCAGTATGTCAGTCTGTGGACCGGAACCTATCGTGCCCATCCCCTTCAACCAACTACGCAGGTGGCTACAGGAGCACACCCACACACAAGCAGAAAGCTGGTGGACGTCGTCACCAGGCTGCAGGCAGTCCAAAGAAGCCATGCCGTTATTGGATGGCAGGCTAACCAGGCGCTTACTACGACTGGACAGGAAAGGCCTGCGCCTGGTGACGGGGACCATCACGGGACACTACTCACTAAATAAACACTTTTACACATTAGGCATAACAGACAGTCCCCTGTGCAGGGCTTGCATGGGGGCTGATGAAACCATTGCGCATGTGCTCTTTGAGTGCACAGGCGTCACCCAGATAAGGTCAGAAACCCTCGGGACACCCAGATCGTACACAGATGTTCTTAACAGACCAGGAGACTAGATCAGCTTCTGGAGGGAGGCCCACGCACAATGGTCCACTGAAGGACTAAGTGCGGAAACCAAACCCATAACATAGAACATAGTACAATTGTTTTTTCTATTTGATATATTGTCTCAACAACCGGCAGCAAGCTCATCATGCTCCCTGGTGGCGACTGTTTGCGGTAGCGTCGGGGCAGAAACACAGCGAGAGGGCTGAGGTTAATCTTAGCGTTACATTCGTGAGTGAGTGCTGCTAGCGGTAACTGGTCATCTTGCCAGCCATGGTTTTGTCATTGTTATGAGAAATTAACAGTTTATTCATTCAACTATAATAGTCTCCGTTTGTAACTTCGAGTTAACAGTCCTATGGAAAAAATTCAACATTGCACATGCAAGCGGGTACACCCTTCAGGTAACGCTACCTACCTCCTATCAGGTGAACCATTAGCCTATTTGCTTACCTACAGATTAGCTAACTAATACTTACTTTTCGTATCACTGGCTCTTTGTTCTTTGTTAGGTACTTGATTGTCTTCTACTTCAATTTTAAACTCCATCAAAGGTACATCATCTTCTAAATCTGATTCGAAATGATGGGGTGGTGTATCTGTTACATCTAGACAGCTATTGTCTGAAAGCTCCAGTTCTAGCTCTGTAAGTAAACAAAAACAGTCAAGAGTATTACTTGTTACCTATTATTAATTATTATTATTATTATTAGCCTGTGATGTCGCACTGCAGGGCAAAGGCCTCCCTACTCTCTTTCCACTTCTCTCTGTTCAAAGCTGCTAAGGACCAGTTCTTGTTGAAGGAGTCCAGCTCATCCCGCCATCTCCGTCTGGGCCTGCCACGATGTCGTTTGCCATTAAGAGGGACCCATTGGGTCGTAAGTTTGGCCCATTGTTCGTCTGACATGCGGCAGATGTGTCCAGCCCAGTTCCATTTTAGCGTGGCAGCTTTCCAAGTGACATCAGTTATCTTATTAATATTTTTTTTTATTTCACAACGTAATGTGGTTATCATTATTAAATGTTGAATTAAACTTAACACTGCCAAAAGTATGACGTAGTTAAGACCGTTAAAACGTACGGCATTAAATACAAACTTTCAAGACTTTATTTTTCGAAAGGATGAACCGAGTTTTAAGATATTATTTAGCGATAGTATTATTTTAGTTCTTAAATCATACCATCACTTTGATGTTCCTCCTTTGGCTCAATAACATTATCTACTCCCTCACAAACAGCTGGTAGTTCTTCTTTGAAAGTAGTAATTTCTGTTTCAAATTCATCTTCTATACTTATGTGCTCTATTGGAGATTTAATAAACCCTCCGAATAACTCTAAGCAGTCTTGGTTTATTAAAGGATTGGGCTGTAAAAAGATAATTACAATATTAGAAAAATCTGCTGCTGATCACAGTCCCACAAACACAAACTTTATGCGTTATACTGTAGTCACTTAAAAGAACCCCACAAGTGAGGGCACTCCAATGTACCCTGGAGAGTCAGCCATGCTAACAACTTCACTGACCACTGCACAAACTATTGTTGTATAGTTTGTGCTGACATGACACACAACCGTTTTCAGATTCCTACATACAAGTTCTAAACAATAGTTGCAGCAGTATTATGTGTACATGTAATGATTCAATGCACCTACATTTGACAAAAGCTTACATATCACCATGCAACACTCAACAGTACTTGTTGCGTAAAATCCAAACACAATAGGTATGAGCTAGAGGAAGCACTTCCACATTATACTGAATTAGAAATTATAGGAATAAATGGCTGTTGAAGAATATCTTACCTCATAATCCTCATGCATCCTCTGTGCGAACAGCTCTTCGGCGTCCAGACATTGTTGCAGTAATCGGTAGCATTGCTTTATTTTAGCACAGCAGAAAAAACAAACAAGAATCGGTCTAATGTCTTCTGTTACAAACTGCAACAAAATTTGTCGGTCAGTGGGTCGTCTTAGGGGCGGGTCTTGCACTATTTTGTTTTTATGAAGAAAATACTTCTATTCTATAATCATATAGTAATGCTGTATAATGTATAATGCTGTATAATCATATATAATGTCGATGGCTATAAGAGTAGGGGAAGACCAAAGAAACGATGGATGGAATGTGTGAATGATGATATGGTTAGAAAGGGGGTGACTACCGAGATGACGACTAATAGAGAAGTATGGAAGAAAAAGACATGTTGCGCCGACCCCAAATAAATTGGGATAAGGGCAGGAGAATGATGATATAGTAATGCTGTCCAAGCCAAACAACCAACAGTTGTTGGTCCATAATGATGTCGTATTGCATGTTACAGAGAAGGCATGAGCCTTGATCACCAGTCTTGCTCCAGGCAGAATTATCGTGTAGGAGAGGCATTTCAAACCTAAGGTAATATTCTTAACTTTTACTAAAAACATCAACTTACTGGAATATCAGTCAGCTTCTCATAAAGTTCGTGCAAGTTCCTGTTGACCACTATATACATGCGGATATTCTCCGCTAAACATATCCTACACATCGGCAGTTTTTCCATCTTTGAACTTAAAAAGTATCAGATATGGTATTATGATCAACTATTTATATTGTAGAAAAACACTGTAACGTTGCGTACAAATAACGCTCGTATAAATTCACGTTTGGGACGTAGCCTGTGCTTTCGTGTGATAAACTTTGCATTTGCACAATTTTCACGAAAATAGATAAATTGTGAATTTGTGAGTTGAGTTTGTGACAGCTTGCTTTACTTGATAGACAGCAGAGCTTGACATTGACAGATGTTACTGGTTTTTTTCGGGAATTTAATGTCTGGCTTCTGGGCTTTTAAGTCGTATTTATTTAACATAATTATATTACTATAGTTTAGTTAGATTTGTTTTTTGATACATCTTCGCTTTAAACTGAATGCACTTTAATTTTTACCGACTTCACAAAAAGGAGGAGGTACTATGTTCGGATGTTTGTATGTTTTTTTTTTGATGTTTGTTCATCGATTATTCCGCCTATTGTCGACGGATTTTCAAAATTCTTTTTTTTTAGATATTATTTTCTGTATTTTTAATGAATTCTTATAGTAGTCAAAACAATTGTTATTCATCTGCCAATTAAAAAAATAGTACACTCTAGAAGAATAGAAGGCCCATGTTGCCTTCTTGTTGACCACAACGTGTGGATACAAGTGGTGGTTTCAATGATGCCGAGCAAGGTGTAACAGTGTGGTAATTATGACCGAAGCCTAGTCAATTAAATTGTAGTAATAAAATAATATTCATTTAATTCAGATAAAAAGTATTCCTAACTACCTACTGCTAGAAACATTTACATTTACTTTTTTTTTCCATTTTCATTTTATAATATTCTAGACTAAATTAGTCAACGTTAACTCTTTTAGTTTACAACTAAAATAGTCCAATTATTACTCTAGCATAATATAATAAGTTATAATTAATGTAGGTATCTATTTTAATATATTTTCAGAAACATTGAACACGACAACACGCAGAACACAGCCACGCTCCATTGCGGACAGGCAGCTGAGGCAGCCCGCGCGCGTTCCCACCCATAGATTATACAGTAGGTATATTATTGGTATTCCCAACCCCACGCCCACCCCGCGGCCGCCCCACGCCCGCGGCCGCCCCGCGCCCCTGTCTGGACGGACACTTAAACAGGCTGACCCGTAATTAATGGATAACTTCTTAATCATTATGAACAATTATTACAATGGGGCCAAACCTGAATTCGCGAATAAAGAAGAAGCTGTTTCCTACATTTTGACGAGTTATGCGAACATTATGTTTGGTCTCGTAGTAAAAAATGTTCATGATTGTTGGTGACCCCATAACAGGTTATCCATTAATTACGGGACATCGTGTAGATAATTATATCTGTGCTCACAGCACTCATATCCAGTGTTGCCAGCCTAACCGAAGCATAAAACAGCAGAAAACAGCAGAAAACAGTAAAATGGTAACTTTAAAACATTTAAGTCTACTACTCTATTAGAATTAAAAATGAAACCCTTAATAGAATTGAAAACGCAAGTACATAATCAATATTATTTATTTATTAAGTTAAAAATACGAATAATTGACAAATTCTTAGAAATATTCTTATATGTATATCTTATCTTATTTATCATTTTCAATTTCTCTGTCTTCGATATTATCTGCTTCGTTTTTTTTTAATTAAAATCATACATACTTTTATTGAATTTCTTTGCTTTTCAGTCGTGTTAAATGTATAGCATTCCTTTATTTCGGTTTTACTATGTAATGTGCATTTGATTGTCGTCGTGGACATTCTATTTCTTAGTTTAGTTTTCAAAATGTTTACTGCTGTTTTGTTAGACAGGTAAAAATTAATTCGGGTACATCATGCATATCATGAAGTTAGTTATTTTAACTGGAGGTTTTATCGTTTTAGACGAAATTTCCAGTAAAAATAGTAAAAACAGTAGAAATTGGCACTTAAACAGAAAACGGGGAAGTCATGGTGAATACAGTAAATCTACTGTTAAAACAGTAGGGTTGGCAACACTGCTCATATCATCTCACATGCGTTCCGATTTAGATATTACGTAAAGACAGCTGAGGACTGTCAATAATTCGAACACTCGTGAACGCGCTCACAGTGCTCACTCAACGTTAAAACGATATTACAGTATTTCTTTGTGTATAATGTCGCAGCCAACTGATTATATTAGCCGTTAAGTTAACCGCCTGGCCGTCGAAAGTAGTGCTCGCCTCGCTCCGCTCTCTTTGCTCGCACGCGGTTGATCACAGTTCTAACCTAACCGAACCCATTTGATCGGGGTGTCCTGCCTTAGTTACTACGACCATTTCGGCTCTCGCGTGATTGGTTACAGTTCTAACATGAATACATATTGAATATCATTCAGGCCGTTAGTCGAACGATTACTTGTAGATGATGTTGAAGGACTGGCTTGCTGATGAGATGGCTGTGATTTTTGGTATGATATCTTGTCGTCGACGAGATGATTCCAAACTAGTGAACTTATTCTCTAAGAACTCTAAAAAGTCTTGAAGCACTGGCAGTTCGCTAGTGTTCTCTATATATTCGGAATACGATTCACTATCCAACTTGTTCGATAAAATATGAACGAGTAGAGGGTCCCACGTACTAATGTTCACACCCAGGTTTTTGATGGCGTGAAGAATTCTCTAAAGTGACGTCATGTAATTTTTTAATCGCTGAATATGATTGCTGCTGTATGGTGGGAAGATTCAGGTGTAATTAGGACTTAAAGAATATGAACACTGATTTTAGGATTGAACCATTTATTAACGATGAGAGAAATACAATTAGACATCAAGCCGCCATTAAAATTTGATGGTAAAGGAAAGTGCCACAGACAAAAGAAATAAAGCCCCTTATTTAATAACTTATTGTCTATTCTTTCTTACTCATATTCTCGACCACCCCACATAACATCAGGAACCCATTGACGTGGGATGTAAATATGAGCTTCTTGTTTCCAAAGCGATGGTTTAGAATCTCCCAACAAAATCAAAATGTTTTATTTCACATAAGCCTACATGGGCACTTATGAAACGTCAGAAGCTAGGTGCACGGTTCCAATTGGTCGTTTCCTATGGAGAAGAACCGGCAAGAAACTCCATGGTTAAAAATAATTGGCATTTACAATGTTTCCAGATTACAGTAGGTATGGGAGGACAGGGCAGGCCTGTCAACAAGTACCAAGTAGGTACTTGAAAAACCTCCTCCTTTTTTGAAGTCGGTTAATTAAATAGAAAATGGTCTACAGATCTAAAGTCTAAAAGGCCTACAAAGTCCTCACATTTACAAAATAAGAATCTATCAAAAGGATAAAATAATAAAAAAATAAAAATAAAAACCTACTAAAGCCAAGTGTTATGATTCCCATTAAAACCACTAATAAAGAGGTGAAAATTTTCAATTGTCTATACCTACTTATATAAAGTCAAATAATAAAGAAATTATGTCAAAAAGAATGTAAAAAACAAAAAAAATTAAATATCGTAATTTGAGAGCAGTTAATGTTAAATAAATAAATAATGTACATTTACATAGTTACGCCTAAATAAACCCAAAAACTGGCCAAGTGCGAGTCGGACTCGCACACGAAGGGTTCCGTACCACAAGGCAAAAACGCCGGAAAAAAAACATGTTTGTTGTATGGGAGCCCCCCTTAAATAATTATTTTATTTTATTTTTATTATTAAAGTTAAAATACAACTGAGTATTTTGTGAATATTTCAAGTGCCTACCTGATGCCCTTTTTTATATCGAGCAAAAAAGGGCAAAAAAATCGCGTTTGTTGTATGGAAGCCCGCTTAATTTTTTTTTTTTTTTTTTGTTTTTAGTGTTTGTTGTTATAGCGGCAACAGAAATACATACTTTATAAAAATTTCAACAGTCGAGCTATCGCGGTTCTTGAGATACAGCCTGGTGACAGACAGACGGACAGAAGGGCAGACGGACAGACAGACAGACGGACAGACAGCGAAGTCTTAGTAATAGGGTTCCGTTTTTACCCTTTGGGTACGG
This sequence comes from Mesoligia furuncula, assembly GCA_916614155.1. Taxonomy (NCBI): domain Eukaryota; kingdom Metazoa; phylum Arthropoda; class Insecta; order Lepidoptera; family Noctuidae; genus Mesoligia; species Mesoligia furuncula. The sequence continues at coordinate 2,493,569 of OU744817.1, read as the reverse complement.
AACCCTAAAAAACACATAACGGGTTAGGTACTGCTCGAAAGATGTTATTTTACTCTAGATGATTTTTTTAATGACGATTCTCTCTGATCATATAAAATGCAATAAAGTAATAAATAAATTTTAATACTTTACATCAATACTAATATTTTGAATTGAATTGACATTAAAGAATCATGTCCAGTCTTGACCTGAAAATTTTCGACCGCGTCTAGTGATGTAAAATATCTTAAAAAATTGCATTTTTTTTGCTTATTTCGTATCACTTAATTGAATTTTCAAATGAAGCCAGGAAAAAATACAATTTATATTATGTTTATCATTCTCAATATACTTTTGGAAACGGAACGTGTTTTACACACGTTCCATTTTAAGTGTACAGTTGACAGGTTACGCGTAAAACGGACTTCTTTAGCCGCAACGAATGACAGGCTGCCGCTGTGACAGTGTGACCGCTGTCATTAGTTTGACGTTTTGCAGTCGTTCGTTTCATAATGTATGTACTATGCGATTTTGGATTTTCTGATACCCTTACAACTTTTGCATTTTCCATGGACTTCGATTACTTTGGCCTGTGTTATACGGATACCGATTTAGTGCTTTTGATTGGGATCTAAGTTATCGTAATCGCTCTTGTTGGAAAGTGTTATGGAGCCTTCTACGAGATGGGCCTAGATTGGCTTTGTATAAACTACAACAAAGTGTTAATACGCTTCGGCGTTATCGGGCGCTTCAGCTTGATAGCAGAGTCATCTCGCTAATTAGCACTTGGATATCTCCAGTAATAGTAAGTATAATAACAATCAAGTACCTAACGATTTAGTATTCAGTCAACGGAGGCTAGCATATTAATTGTTTTGTAAAAAAGAATTGATATTTAGAAGTGGTAAAGTATATTTTTCAAGTTACACGAAAAATATAACTAGTACTACCTACTAGAAATAGGTGACGCCCCTAAGACGACCCACTGACCGAATGTGTTTGTTACATCTAGATATAAATATACATATACATACTTATTTCCATTGTAGGCTTTAAAATCTCATAATATACGAAGACACTGAAAATGTAATGACCCTTTGTGTATAACCCTATCTACCACACAAACACACTTTCTTCACTTACTTCACCACTACATCATTCACACACATACCTCTATTTCATCACTCATATTAACACACATACCCACATCCATACCTCATAATAATATCTTCAAACTTACTAACAAACCCTAGCACTCTCTAATGGTACTTACTAAGACGAATAATTTAATAAATTAATAGTGAGTGTGATAGTGATTTAGTAGTCCTAAGATAAAAATTAAAATGTCAATAGCTGAATACTATCCCCTGAGATACAGGTTACTGCCTAGTTTAGGGGCAAGGGTCAATACTATGTGCACCTTATTATGATCACCACAAAATGTTGAAGAACCTACTTGTATAATTGTAACTTTTAACGGTAAGAAATAAACTATTTTTATTTTATTTGTTTTTCAGATAACTGAAGAAGATTACATTTGTGAAGCGTGCTTTGATGTATCCATGCAGACTATTAATGCTCAGATTCATGGAAAAAATTAGTGTGATCCATCTGTTGGTTCATCTCGACGTGGTCATGCTCAAGTGTGCCCCGTTTGTTGTCGATCATTGCTCAATCGTCAAAGTGACCACATTCTCAAAGAAAACCCATCAAGCCTCACACTAAGGATGATCAACTTAATGCATGATCACAGGCATGAAACCAACATTGTGGCTCCAGTGGCATTTTTAAATGAAGTGGTTGTACGAGAAGATATTGATAATGATAATGATAATAGATAACGATAATAGAGATAATGATAATAAATCAATCCTGTTTTTTATTTAATTTCCCTGTCCTCGCCAAAAACATGTGATGTTCTGCTCTTTTCGTTATCTATTTATGTCGTCAGTCAGGCCGACTCCTGGAGTCTGGTCCGCTTCGACGGCGACGACAGATTTTGACCGATACCTACTTCAATGAACTGTAAGTAGGTACCTAAATTGCTCAAACTTGCACAAAGTGTAGTAAACAAGGATAGCACAACATCACACGAAGTCTATAACTCAGCATCGGCGGGTTATTACGAGAATAATAACTGCTGTTTGCGACCGCGCGCCAATTTGATGATGATGATTTGATGTTATTACATTGGAGAGGGATTTATTTCTGAGTGATTGTAACTCTCAGCGATTAAGAAACCATTTGATTTTAATTATCGTACAGTTTTTGAGAATTGAGGTTATAACAGCTGTCAAACCTTATCTGACAGCTGCTATAACCTCAAAATCTTATTCACTTAATAACATTTTTCCCTGGCCTCTAAATGAAATGATAATAAATTATTGTGTTATTATGAACAATAATTGTTTTTATACAACACTAGTTGTAGGTAGACGCGACCTGTAAAACAAATCAAGTGACAGGTCAATCAATGTATGGAAAGTGGGCATGATTCTTTTGACATGAAATGAAATTGACTATATGAACTGCATAATGACTTTCAATTTATATGCATGCGATAATACAATAAGGTACCTACCTACTGAAATACTTCTAATATTGTATTGTAATAAATTTATGATTGTAATTTAATAGTAGGTACAGTACGACACATCTTATATGTAGCATCGTAAAACCGATCACTTCCGATTTACACAACCAATAGAAATCGCTCACTATCGCGCACTGACCTCTATAATAGAGCTGTTTTGCATTAAAACAAAACAGTTATTATGTTATGAAAAACACATAGCATTGGGTGAAGAAGCAATCTAAAATTTAGTATATAAATGCCTTAATAATCATAAAAAACGTACCTCGTAGTTCTTGTCTTTGTTACCTGTGGTTCTTTTCCAAGGCAGAAGTCGGGGCCATCCTTGGCCACAGCTGTCATTTTCAAATGTCATTCATAGAAGTCTTCAAAACTCAACAGCAAGCACATTGCTCCAATGCTATGTGTTTTTCATAACATAATAACTGTTTTGTTTTAATGCAAAACAGCTCTATTATGTTTCCTTCCAAACACATAGCATTGGGTGAAGACCTGTTTGATATCTGCTGGTGAAAGAACACCCGAAGGATGTAGACGCTATTTGAATTATATATTAAATGAAATTAATGAATATTTCTGTATGTACTTATTCATTAAATTTTGAAACCGAAAATTAAAGGTTTTCAATTTCTTGATTCTAAAAAATTCAAAAATTAACAAATCTTCCATAAAATGTTATATATTGTTAACAATTTGCCTTATATAGGGTGAACATAAAATATAAAGCAATAATGATAATTTAAAATCAATGAGATCTAAATTGAATTAAAATAATAATCTCATTCATTATTAAAGGATAATTGGATCACTCATAAGATCCTATCCTTAATTAATCAAAAGTACAAATATTTTTGAATCTCAAACTTTATAAGATGTGGGAAAACAAACTCAATGTTTAACACAACAAAGTCAAAATCCCATTGGAACTGAAATTTATTTAGGACCTTTTATATTACTATGGTTTATAGATTAATCCTCGCATGTAAATGAAGTATAATTCTATTCATTTACCAATTAAATTGACTTAAAATATGAAAATATCATTTAAACAAACATATTTAAATATTTTCATTGAGAATTCGAGAGATCTACGTTTTGGAATGGGCAACTAGCTTCAACTTTCTGACTAACTGACAGACTATTTAATTTTGACAATTCAAAAGTGCCTGTACAAGGTTTAATTGAAATAAATGCTTTGAGTTTGAGTTTGAGTTTGAGATTGAAAATTCTCATATGATACAGTCCATATCTTCGTCCCCCTTCACCGAGAGGAGACCTTTGTCTCATCAGTTGGAACATTATAGGCTGATCATTCTAAGTACTCTTGAGGGATAGCCCTCTCCTTAACTACTTTACAGAAGTAATCATTCTGTAAGCTTAGTGGTTCTTCCAGTTAGATTTTTTCTGATGAACTAATCACCAGTCAGCCTCCCGAAGGCTACCACAGACCTCTTCTGACTTCATGGAGGCTCCTCTAACATAATTTGTTTAGAAATCTTTTGAGCAAGTTTAGACACACCTGTTATTGTAAACCAAAATCAATAATAATTATGGTAGCTTTTAAGTAAATTCTTTGTCAGTGTCTTTAAGCCAAATCTTGGGCGCACTTTGCTTAGTTACCCTACTTTTAACATCTCTTGCATACTGACAATTTGTATTGTAAGTATTGTACTCATGTTTGAGCAAACAAATGATTGTCTTATCTTATTTAACATTTAAAAGTTGTGGGATGTCTTACAATATTAGAGTATGGAAATCTCTGCTAATCAAGGGGTAATTTTCTATTACATACGGGTGACTTTCTAAATGGACAAGAAACTGTCTAGATGTCATGCAATCTACACTATGAGTCTATGACATTCACCTCTGAATACGAGCTTTATAAATAATTATTGTGGATCTTCAACTACATTTGAGCAAGTCCCTTACTCATCTACCAAATACTGCCCCTTCTAACCTGACTGCCCTCCCCCCCCCCAAATTTTCCAAGCTAGGAGTTGCAGCTTGTCAGGTCTAAGAGGTTCTTACTTAGTTCTTGTATGGGTAGGTACTGGCTCTCTGAGACCTCTTGTCTCCAAGTAAGGGAGCCAGGCACACCGGATCCAGTATGGAGGGATTTATACATAGTAAGTCCCTGCCCCTTTTCCGAGTTCAAATGACTGAGCACTCGGTCTTAAATTGGGTGAAGAGAAACACCCAGCTAGTCAAAACTGTCACTTCTGAACAGAATGCATCGCAGAAGCTTGCCAAGCCATCATTTGAGTCTCCTGTGATGTAATGTCGCACAGCGGCCGACTTATCTGACGCGAAAAGGTCTACATCGGAGACGCCCCACTTTGAAAACATGGCCTCCGAGGCCTGGGGCCTAGAGCAACAGGCGCCAATCCGGCTGGTCTGTTCCTAGATAAGCGGTCGGCTAAGCCGTTATTATACCTTTAACCTCCCCGGGAGATAAACCGCTGACAGAGTAATTCTAGTGTTCAGCTAATCTGCTAACTTCGTCATTTTGTAAGTTAGGTTCAGGATCACTAGGGATGTATGTACCCTTGTTCGTTTATCCTAAGTTTGCGACAAATGGTCTGTTGACGGATTGAGCTAGAATACAGCACTCTGAAGACTGGCTTTGGCTGATTATTACTGCGTATATGGCAAACATCTCTCAAGTTAGAGTGCCACTTTTTTTCTGGTTTGGTCAAGTTCCTGGCAAGAGTAGAATATTAGAATATTCTTTATTATGTACACCATACAAACTACAGATATAAGTGTAGAATGTTTTACATAGGGTGACTCAATGGGCGGTCTTATCACTAAAAGCGATATTTTAAAACCTCTTTTGGATGGATATAGTAGCCCTTTGGGCTCCTTACCCTTCCTCCACGGCATGTGTGGACAGGAAGTGGGTTATCCATATATAAAGGAACTGAGCTGTGGTCTCTCAACAGCCACTGGCCACCACATTAACTCTTGACAAACCAGTGGAGCAACCTTTTTTCATTTGTCTTGGTCTGCTCTTCTCAAATATTTTTTGATGACAAGCATTCCAATAAAAGGATAGCAAAATTTTGCTTTTTGAACTTGTCTCAGAGAACAAAATCTCTTTATTAGGAGCATTGATAATATTATCTTCCTTTCTACCTTGCCTGCAGGCTGCAGGCAGGCTGTGATTGCTATCAGTGTTCCATAAAAGGCCTGGATAATTCTAACTCCTGATTGAGATTTAGAATTAGCTTTGGAAATTCATTTGTCACCCAAGCTTTGTTAAGACCCACAGTCTCCGAGACAGCTTTTGCTAGTGAGCCAGCAAAAAATTATCTCAACTAAATAAAATAGATATTGCAGATTAAATTGTTACATGAAAACACCACAGGGTTGCAAATTGTCTGCCACTTAGTTGGCTAATGCTACAATTGTCCCGGGAACTGAAGAAAAGCCAAAAGGGGTGTGTTGTCAATTCCCATATTTCTCTTGGTTCTAAAAGACTCTCCGGAGTCGTTGGTGTGAACTATGGCATGAACAGCTTCCCTTCATTAATACATAATTACTTCCGTTTAACTTTTTAGTAATACCGGAGTGTAAACAATAGGCTATTTGATTATAATATCATAATCTTAGATATCCGCATAGATTAATATGATTGGTTTAATAGAGATTTGCATTAATTATATTAACTAAAGATACTTACTTGTATCTCAAAATAGAAATGTTTTGAATATAAATGTCTTCCAGATTTGACTTCCTGTTATGATTTTCAGTATGAAACGGAAACAGGTTTGCAGTCTTTCATTCCCAAGCTTTCGACATGGTTCTTTAGACAGCCTGAATCTTGTCTCTTAGTGTGTATCTTGGCCTAGTTATTTTAGATATGATCCTCATTTATCATGTTTCTTTTTATTTTTTTTTAATAAAATAACTATTTTCTTATATTAATCAATTTTAAATTATTTATTGCCAATTTTAAATTGTGAAGTGGATGTATTTGCTCCACTGCAAATATAATAAATATCTAAATGATAGAGGACACTTTGATGAATGCCAAGAAGATCCTGATGGTCCTGTTCCTGACCATAACTATAAGATTTCCTTAAATATTACAAAATACAGCAAAAAATATACAGTATAGCATAATAAGTTATAAGTAGTTATAACCTTGTTTAAATATTTAACATTTGTTATTAGTTATAAAACTTATGTAATTTTTAATTATTCATCTTAATGTTCTAATTGCACATTAGAGTTAGAGGTCCTGAACCTCTTCAATGTAAGTAACAACTGCATACTGCGTGAGAGCAATGAACTAAGTAATTACACTCCTGGATAGGAGTGTACTGACTACCTCCAAAAGGGGTAGGATACAATCCTAGTGGGTAGGTTGCTGCTCAATTAACAAATGTCTGTAGAACTACTTAAGCAGCTAGCTCCTTTTCTCTAGACCCACATATTAGAGATCCCAGCCACACCTCCCTCCGCGGGGGCTAAAAATTGTTTTTATTTTTGTTTCGTGGCCTATGTACTCACTCTCAGTGTGTCGAACATATAGGGTAGGTGAGCATACATGTAAGGTTTACTTATAATGGATTGCTTTTCATGGTGGAATGTCAAAGAAAAGCCACCGCTTGCTTAGCTCCTCAAGACATTCAGTATTTGCTTTAGGAATTACTACCTAATCATCATATTTTTACACTGAAATCCCTTTCCATAACTTGTAATATTCTTTAAACACAAAAGGGTTGTATACAAAACAACACTGCACTTCTGTCTGAAGTACCTACCTAGATACTAGCAAGAAACAGATTAGAAATTTGTTGATAGTATTTTTGATTAAGGTTAGTGATATAATGTGTCTTAATAACAGATATTCAGCACTTACTTGGCTTACTGGCTACTAATTCAATTATAAAAATGCGTAGGTCGGACTTACAGGAAATCGTTTCGATCTCTTTGCCTTGTCGTTCGGCGGTGGGAAAAGGGGTGTCTCAATCCTCCGAGGATGACGAGAGTTTTTCCCCACTATTGCGCTTAGGAGAATCACTCAGGGTCGCTACACACGGTTCCTCGAAGTAACCGGTGACCACGTATCTATAATTTGAACCTTCAATCTCCGTTTCGTCATTTCGCTGACTAACGATCAGCGCAACACTATATATCACTTACCACAATCACTATTATTCACTTTCTTTAAAGTTATACCTGAATATTTTCTAATTTTCTATGAAAATTAACGAGAGAAAATTTTTTCCGTACGTTGGCGGCAAAAATTTTAGACGCTATGTATGAATGACATTTGAAAATGACAGCTGTGGCCAAGGATGGCCTGACTTCTGCCTTGGAAAAGAACCACAGGTAACAAAGACAAGAACTACGAGGTACGTTTTTTATGATTATTAAGGCATTTATATACTAAATTTTAGATTGCTTCTTCACCCAATGCTATGTGTTTGGAAGGAAACATAATACAATGTATTATAGAGGTCAGTGCTATCGCGCCATTCAATGCTATTCGCGCTATATGTCTATCAAAAAGTACTCTGTGCGCCTCAGTTCAACTCGAGACAGCGTTGAGAATGCACGTGAGTGAATCATTCCGTACACTTCGTGACAATTTAATAGGAAAGTGAATAATATATTTTTGTTGCTGTTTTTTTTTCATGATGACTTCGTTGAAACGTGGTAAGCCGTATAATAGCCAAAGTCGTGAAATAATTTTTAATGTTTATCAATTTATGAGTCGAGAGGCTACGGAGTCTAAAAATAGGGTTTTTGGGAATGATCACTTTCAAAACCTTCAAGAGCGAACTGCGAAGGCAACTGGTGTGTCACGTAGAACAATAAGTGCTGTTTTGAAAGAGCATGACAATGCCTTGGCTTCGACTAGTTCAACTCGTGCAACTTTTAGTTCGCCTAAAAAGTCCAGAAAAAAGAAAGAACATCGAGCAAATTTAGACGGTTTTGATTATGATGTCATTAGTAGGAAGATGTATGACTTTCATGTCACTGAAAAAAGGTTGCCTACAATAAAATCGTTGTTAACCAAATTACAGGAAGATATAAATTTCACAGGCAGTCGAGAAACTTTGCCCAGAATATTGCTTGAACTGGGTTTAAAATTCAAGAAAATGGAAAATAATAGATCTTTACTGGCCGAGAAAGATGAAGTAAGACTTCAGCGGATTAAGTATCTTCGACAGCAGATACAAAAGTTCAGAAGTGAAGGTCGGGATATAGTTTATACTGACGAGACTTACATACACGCCACACATACAAAGGAAAGTAGTTGGACGGATAGTTCTAAGAAAGGCTTAAAAAAACCGATATCAAAAGGTGAAAGATTAATTATTGTCCACGCTGGTGGCTCAAGAGGTTTTGTACCTGGCGCTCTCTTAGTTTATAAATCTTCTCAAAGTACTGGCGATTATCACCACGAGATGAATAAAGAAAATTACGAAAAATGGTTAAAACAACATCTCATTCCGAATCTACGACCTAATACTGTTGTGGTCGTAGATAACGCTTCTTACCATAACACACAGATAGACAATGCACCTAATTCCAATTCTCTAAAAGCATCCATGCAATCTTGGCTTACATCTAAAAATATACCCTTTGCGTCAAATCTGCTGAAACCAGAATTGTATGAAATAATTAAACGCCACAAAATATCTGTACACATTAAATACTCAATTGACCAAATAATGGCGGAACATGGTCATTCTGTTTTACGGTTACCTCCTTATCATCCAGATTTTAACCCAATCGAGAATATTTGGGCCCAAGTGAAAGGCCACGTTAGTTCTAAAAATGTCTCGATGAATCTAACGAAAGTCAAAGAACTATTAATGGAGAAATTCGAATCTATTGGCGTATTCGAATGGGAAAAAGTAGTCGATCACGCGATAAAATGCGAAAAAGAGCATATGCGACACGAGGATAGAACAGACCGATATTTGGATCAGTTCATCATAAATTTAAATGACTCATCATCAGACAGCGACGAATCGTTTAACGACTACAATGGAGCTGTTGAGACTGAGGATATAAGTATGGATGTCGAAGGTGTATTCGAATAAGAATGAACAATTTTAATAATATCTGGTGTCGTTCAAAGCCATATTTTTTTTTATGTAACTTATTCCATTTATTGCATGCCCTTAACAAATTATAATTGAAGTTTTTAACAATAAACATCTCTAAAAGTTTTATTTGTGATATTCATCGTTCTAGCCTTGTATCCTTCAAATGGAATCTAAAAAAACAAAGACTTTATTTAAGTGATCATTTATTTTGCAAGCTAGTGCATGTATAATATGCATCAATTTCACGAATGTGTTTTGTTATATGACTTTACAAGTTATGGAGTTTGCATAAAGATCATTTTCTCCTAAAGCAATAATAAAGATTAGTGATTTTGAAGGCGCACTCAGTTCGGATGTGATCGGTTTTGCGAATTTTGCCGATGCTACATCTAAGTTGTGTCGTACTGTACCTACCCACTTACTTAATTGTCTTTTAGGCACATCAATCATTTGTATGTCATTATTGGCAAAGCATAGCGCAAATTTCGTACATCTTCCGTACATTTTTCTTGGCCCATAACAAAGTCTAAAAGTGGAATCAGTGGAATACTACTTAGTGAAATACATAGCGCCCGCTAGAAAGAATACTTCCTGACGGTGACACGTTGGTTATTGTTTTCTGCGAAGTCTTTATAGTACATTTTTTTTTATTTAGCGTACAATTTCGTACATATTTTAGAAATTAAACTGAAGTTCGTACAAAGTCATGTCACCGCTAGAAAGTATGACAAAGGTTGCCGTCTTTCAAAATAAATCTCCGGTAATTGTTCGTCATCATAACTTCGTCCATAATTGCACAGACAAAACCTTCGGTTTCTCCAAAGAGGTCACCGAAACGCAGCCAGGCTACGGACGCTAGTAAATCTACATCGGGTCCATGTAGGGCCCGGAAAAAGCGTCCGTGAAGCTCCTACCTCCATGCGATCATTAGTGTCAAGCACTACTGGTTTGCGCCAGTTCTCTTTAGCCAAGGAGAGCGGGGTGAGGCCCTTATCCACTACGACCTCATCTCGATGCATCCCCACGTCGGTTTCTAGGAAATATTCCCTGAGACTGCATATCTTGTGAACCCTCGACCTCCACATTTTCGCGGGATATACAGCCTCATTACCGATGACCGTGGGTGAAGCATTCGATTTTCAGTCAACTGTGTACGGACCCTCCTATCCAGGGCGTCGAGTTCTGTCTGAATCCATTTGAGTATGCCGAAAGAGTACATCAAAACTGGCATGACCCAACCCTTGAAGGCGCCCACTTTGTTTCCGCCTGATAGAAGAGTATTAAGTACTTTTTTCAGGCGGTCAAAGACGCGCTCCTTCACCGATTGCTTCATGTCAGTAACATTGATCCCTAACGCTTCCGACATACCCAAATACTTATAGGTTTCGGATGCGGAGAGGGCTCTAAGGTTTCTGGAATCCGAGAGTTGGGTTCCCACCGATTCCACAATCTCCCCTCACTTTACATGCATGACCGCACATTTGTGAAAGTTTCAGTAATTTTCAGTAGCTCCATCAGTTGCAAATTGTTGGAGGCAAAGAGTTTTAGGTCATCCAAAGCAGTCTGGAACTGAGATGCCAAGCGAGCGTGCGACCTTGAAAACCATTTGATCCAAAAGTTATGCAGCCCGTCCGGTCCTGGAGACTTCCAGTTAGGCAACGGACGGACTGCACGAGCTACATCTTGGGGGCAGATGGTGAAAGCCCCCATTTCTGATATTGGGTCGCAGGCTCGCTCGACTTCCCGAGCCCAATCACCTTCGGTGTGACTGACAGGCACCGACCAGATACTGCGCCAGAAGGAACACATGGCATCATCATCTGGTAGGCACGTCTCAGCCACACCTTGGTCCGGTCGTTCCCAACCCCTATAAACCCATTTCATCGCTCTGGAAGGTGCGATTCTGAGTGTATCGCTCTACTCGCCGCTTATACCGACGAATACGGTTCGCCCATGCATACACTTTCTGCTTCAGGAAGTCGATGCGCTCTGTGACACAAGACATATAGTCTTGAGGATAACTGATAACAGTCCCCGAGAACGCCCGCTTCACAATGTGCATCACTCTAGGGCGAGTATTGCCCTCCCTGAAGCAGATTAGTTTGCCGATGAGCGCCCTGGCCCCACCAATACGGCGTTCAATCCTGCACTGCCAAGCTGGTACGGCTGGTTACGTCACCTCCCCGGTTCGGCAGTTTTTGATATAAGTTTATGATCTTTCATTGTATTTTTAAATTAATTTTTACTATTTCGATTTTGGTTTCACATTTAATACAAAAATGATAAATATGATACTGCTTCTAAAAATAAAAAAATCTGAATATTATAAAGAGATGACAAGATGTTACGTCGTGTGTTGATGTTGTTGGTGCTGGTAGCTTATTGTATTAGGTATTATTATTTAGTAGGTATTTATCAGGGCAGTGAAACTTCCATACATTGGCTTCTAATAAAATATTCATAGATCGTGCTGCTATGCTGAGTGTGTGGGTACAGAAACTTTGGCCATAGTTTTACATTTTAAGCTGATAGATAGAGCTACTTTACAACAGTACCAACAATACTAAAACTATTATTTTAAAATAATAAATAATAACAGCCGCACAGGTCGATCGATCAGGTTAAGCTACGCTTGCCGCGGTTGGTCTGTGGATGGGTGACCATCTTTACATACCGAGACCCCTCCGTGCCACGGAAAGCACGTTAAGCCGTTGTTGGTCCCGGCTGTCATTCGTGGATCTTTGGCAGTCGTTACGGGTAGTCAGAGGGCCGAAAGTCTGACAACCAGTCTTACCAAGGGGTATCGTATTACCCAGTAACTGGGTTGTGGAGGTCAGATAGGCAGTCGCTCCATGTAAAATACTGGTACTCAGCTGCATCCGGTTAGACTGGAAGCCGACCCCAACATAGTTGGGAAAAGGCTAGGCAGATGATGATGATATTATTTATTATTTTACTATTGCATTAGAAATATTTTTTTTTAAATATAGTAGAATAATAAATAAAACCTTTTTCAAAATTGAAACGAAACGTAAATGATGATAGACAGTTCGAGTTCAAACTGGTCAGTTGGGTTTTGAAAACATTCCAAGAGGATTTTATTTGCATATTCCTCATCATTTAGGTGATCCTACGGCAAAAACGTGCCCGTGGACCACCCAGGTGAAATAAGCAGGTGGACCACGCCCGAATCCCGGTTCGTTGTGCTCTGGTGATCTGTTTTGTGTTCTTTTACGACTTAGGACTGTGCTTGTTTTCTTGATAAAACGTTTGACCCTGCTTCTCCCTTGGACCCTGTGATAAGATACGTAAACGATTGACCCAACAACGTGTATTACTGGACCTCGATTTTGCGTAAATAAATTCTTAAAAAAAAACTAAATATTATTTCATTTCAATCTACCATTTTATTCGGTTTCATTTATTGATCTGTCTCTTGACGATGTAATTTCTAGTTTATGATTTTGAAGAATTATTTATGGTAACATAATTTTAAAAGCTAACAGTATTAAAATAATACATAATATGTACAAGTATATAAAAAGGAGGGAAAATAATCAAAGGGCATCAAAAAATTCATCCGCATCGCTGTCAACAGGAAACGTGCCCAAAAGACTGGCAGCATTGCCACGTTGTATGGCAATGCTGATTCTTTGGCCAAAAAATAAGCCAGTCCTCTGGTCACGTGAAGAGTCGACCAACCGCTTGGCGATGTCTCGAAATACTAAGTGGGCACTCGGGCCCCATGGCCCTAGAGTTTCAACCCCAAACGAAGAATGATTTTCTTTATATTGGTTACTTATTTTGTGAAATAAGTAAATTCTTATGTGTGTGTTTAAAATTCTACATTTCCTTTAAGACAAGAACTAGAATATGATTTTGTCATCATAATCTTGTTTTATACACATAACAATTATATTTATTCCACACAAGTAATCATTCTTCATTCTAAGGATTTAATCGTCGTCGTTTCAGCCGATAGACGTCCACTGCTGGACATAGGCCTCCCCCAATTTTGGGGGGGGGGTGGGGTTTGCCATAATCGCCACGCTTGTCAGGCGGGTTGGCGATCGCAGTATGGTATGATGGTGGAATAAATAGAGAACGCTGCTGCCCATTCTCCGGTAAGACCCTTAGTCGCCTTTTACGACACCCACGGGGAGTAAGGGGTGGTGCAATTCTTTAAGTCCGGCACCACACAGACAAAGGATTTAATACTAGAAACAAAAACTCCTAAAAGCGCCATCTAGCGTAAGCGAAGGGGACATTGGGACATGCAGCGCTGTCTCTTGGTCAGGGTACTGACTTTTTATAAAACGAAAACCTCAGTGGCCCCTCTGTTGTACATTTAGTATTTTTATCTATGGTATTTATTTATTTTAGTCACTCACCGAATTAGCGTGTTTGTCGCAGAATTAGACAAGTCATTGCGGTTTGATTAAGCTCATTTTACGCTGAGTTAATTCATATATGTTAAGATTACACTTGCTCATATGATAAGTAGAAGACTGATTAATGTTCCTATTAAAAATAAAAATATTTATAAAGTTTAACCTGTTTTTTTTTCCACATTCTGTTTTGTCACAGAATTAGATGCGTTGACCCTATTCATACTTATTTAGGTGTGTTACAAAAAGTTAAGGTTTTGTACCCTTTTCTCTATTCTTATCACTTCATTACTTCTTGATAAAAAAGTTTTGGTTTAAATTAAAATTCAATGGCACCGTTTCTGTTGGTCACAAACTAATTTAAATTTAAGTTCATGCATCTTTTTCTTTCTATTTCATTAAGAAAAGGACAGAAGATAAATATTAGTATACTTAGTCCTGTCAAATTAAGATACTCCATAGACAACTTTAGACGAGATTAAAACTACTAAAGGCGCCGACTAATTTGACAGGACTATATTAATAGACAACTATTTTTCTCCCCTTGTGTCACTGACCTCTATAATACATAGAGGTCAGTGCCTTGTGTCCATTGTTAGTTGATTAAGTCCTCTATAGTTACTTTACTCTTTGATTAAGTCTTAGCATGTTATTCCTAAACAATATGTCTATGTACATATATCTTGGGATCAATAAACTCATTATTATTTCCTTTATAACATTATCTATATAAGTATTATAAATAAATTTTTAAATACCTATTAGGAAATAAAAACATTTAAAAATATAAAAAATAGTAGCAGGCCACCGGTATCGGGAACAGGGTCCAAGCTACCCGGCGGTCAGGGCTCCAGAGAGAGGAACCTTTATTATTATTATCAAATAGTAATGTCAAGGAAAATAAAAAAAAAACGATCATAAAATTAAGCAAATGGTTTATTCTTATAATAGTCATACAAGGTGTACAATTAAAAAATTCATATCTCCTAGAATAGTCTGATTGTTAGAAAAAGAAAGAACAATTGTTTATTCTGCATAAACAAATCGCATATTACAAGAAAAAGTATAAACACACATAAATGTAGTCAAAAGCCTCGTACGCTTGCGACACTGGCAAAGGACAACAAACAAATAACAATTATTACATCCCATCCACTGTGTATTATTATATCCCAGCCAGGTGTTCACAAGCACATTCAAGTTGGCCCTGAACCTACTATTTAACTAATATTACCATAAGTATACCAACACCAGCCCACTGCTTCCCAGCAGTGTGTCCCCACAGGGCTCTTTTCTTCGAGAGGGAGTGGGCTGTAATCTACCACGCGGGCCCAGTGCGCGTTGGTAACTAATACTAATAACTAATCATTGATAGATTACCGTATTAATCCAGTGATTTGAAAAAAGGAAATTAGTTTTAAAAACTGCTAAATATTTAGTTCAACTAAAACTAAAAATTAATCGTGAATTAATGAATGCCTACGACTAATTATATCGCAAAATTTTTAGTTTGACTAATCAATCGATTAAAAATAGCGATTCAGCCCAATACAGATATAAGTTAGTCTTGTGGGCTCTAAAAACAGGTTTATAAGATTGTAGAACTGAAACAAACTTCTAATTTTGCTAAATGAACAAGTGATAATGCACTTATTCGAGTTATTTTTGTGAACACTTCATCCATTACCTTTTCAAATCAGTCATACAATACTGAAGGGTCTGAACATACTTTTTTAATAAACTGCTTCAACTCTGCATTTTTAACAAAACCTAAAGGGCTTTGAAGGTCTGTGGCATACCTAATGCCCGCTATTTTGTTTTTTTTTTTTCAAAATAGTGGCCACGGATGACCTTTATAAATCAATAGCCGACATCAATGCAAACAGAAAACATAATAAGACCAAACCCCGTAATGTTACGTTTCAGAGATATTAACGTTCTAAGTTGATCACGTGACATCTATATATTTAACATGCTTACATCTCGTTGCAAGATGTTTGTAATAATCACTCGGAATATATAAAGTAATCATTGGTGTATATCAAGCTTATAAGGTCTTTCACCAGTTTCAAATTAAAACGTGTTTTTTAAATGACAATATTGACGAAAACTACGCTCACATATAGCAAATGCTACGGGCACCGCGCACCAGCGCTTTCTCCGTAAAAAAAGTATCAATTTACATAGAAGCTTAAAAATATTTTTTCAAATCAATGTAGTTACAATACATAACACGATAGAGTTGGTATGAAAATGTTTTACAGTCATGTTGAAGGTCATACTGTAATTAGTGTTGTTAATTAAAGTGTCAATTTTTGGTTGTTGAATCGGCAGTTTTTATTGTCACGAACCCGAAGCTCGTAACAGTATCAAAGATTGTCGTGGACAAAGCTATGATAACGCCAGCAATATGAGTGGGAAATACAGTGGCTTACAAGCACGTATTAAGCAAATAAATAAGTATGCTCATTAAATTTGGTTGCCAGGCACACGGTACAGAAGCGCAGACACAGTACAGAAGCATCAATTTTCTTTGATTTCGTTGAATGCCTACTTAAATAATTTATTTCCGTTTCTACCTATCGATGGGGTCGTATTAAGGCGCGTCTCCACTAGGGCGTGCGGCCTATTGGGGCCCCGAGGCTCGGCGGTCTCGCGAGGCTTTTGTTTTTTTGCAACGCATCCTCATTATAAGAGCCGCGCGCCCTGCCTTCGAGATATGTACTAACAAGAGATGCTTTTACCTTTCAGAAGCATTTATGCAATAGCATGTAGCAATTTCCATCAGGGCATCATTCCTTTTGATTTTCACATACATGACATACATCACATTTATAAGGTTTTTCACCAGTGTGTATACGAATATGTATTTGTAAACATCTCTTTGAAGCAAAACTACGCTGACATACATCACACTTGTAAGGCTTTTCCCCAGTGTGTATACGAATATGTTTTCTTAAATTACTATTTAGACTAAAACTAAGCTGACATACATCACACTTGTAAGGCTTTTCGCCAGTGTGTGTTCGAATATGATACTTTAAGTCACCCTTGCGACTAAAACAACGTTGACACACATCACATTTGTAAGGCTTTTCGCCAGTGTGTGTTCGAATATGATACTTTAAGTCATTCTTGCGACTAAAACTACGCTGACACACATCACATTTGTTAAGCTTTTCGCCAGTGTGTAATCGAGTATGGTGTGTTAACGTAGCTTTTCTATTAAAACTAGTCTGACATACATTACACTTGTAAGGCTTTTCGCCAGTGTGTGTACGAATATGATTTGTTAAAGTAGTATTTGAACTAAAACCACGTTGACATACATCACACTTATAAGGTTTTTCACCAGTGTGTATACGAATATGTCTAGTTAAAATACTCTTTACACTAAAACTTAGCTGACAAACATCACATTTGTAAGGCTCTTTGAAATAAGTGCCAGGTTTGGAGGTACGTTTTTGAGTTGCCTGGAGAACTTTCGAGTCAAATTTTTCTTTTTTCGTTTGCTCGTCTGTTATTGCATCTTCTGGTTTCGCTCTTTGTGTGTCTAGTTTCGGTTTCTTCGCAATGGTCGTCCCTGTAATTATAAATCTAGTAGTACAATGTAAGGAGATAAAATAAACAGCGCCTAGCATGATTCAGACTAGGACTGCAAATGAGGAATTTCTGGTGACATTGAATAATACAGTGATATCTGTTATGTGCGACATGAAATTATGAAAGTATCCCGCCATTTAAATGATATATTCTACAGCATTTTTTTTTATTGACAGTATATTTGATTACTTAATTCAGAATTTAATTTGTTATTATTAACAGTTTTACAGGACGACGACTTCTGGGGCACGAAGTCGACGTCAAGCCGGAGTCGGGTAATAGGCCAAGTCATAATAGTTTTCAGAAAAAAAAACTCACTACTTGCCGAACTCGCATAGTAAATTTTTGTTTCAGTACAGTCAGTCAAAGTTGGGTGGGGTATTAATTTTGAATATTTGGTTGCTAAAAGTGCACTTGTCTTTCAAGCTGGAGCAGTTATTTTAGGCAAGAGTTTACAAAAACATTATTCAGCATCCCATAACAAAAAAAAAAAAATTGAAGTTAAGTTTTGTAGCAACAAACTCAAACTCAAAGCCTTTATTTCAATTAAACCTTATACAGGCACTTTTGAATTGTCAAAATTAAATAGTCTGTCAGTTAGTCCGAAAGTTGAAGCTAGTTGCCCATTCCAAAACGTAGACCTCTATGGAGAAGAACGGGCAAGAAAGTCCATGGACACTCTTTTAAATCAAGATATTACAAAAGCCTGGGTACATTTTTCTTGTTGCTTCTACATGTGAGAACAATGTAAAAAAAGACACAAATGAAGAAACAATTCAAAATATAAGATTAAAAATAAGCATTGGCAGTTAAGAGATGACCAGTCTCAACCGACGGCGCCCGTTCACGAACGTGACGCGTGGATCAACCAGTTTGTAGGGAACCGAATGATCCAACACACGCGCCACCATCGGTGAGACATTTAAGTGAGCATGACACGATCTCAACTGCCATGCTCTTTCAAGTCAACATCAACAAAAAAAAATTATAATAAACGGAAACATGGTTCTTACATTTACACAATTTTGGAAAATGCTTCTAAATTACAAAAAAATAGTTTGCAAAACAATAGTTTGCAATTTATTTAAGAGGTTAATAGAATTTTACTATCAAACAGGAAGAGAAATTTAATATTGACGTATTTAACAATTAAAAGTTGATTGAATAAAATAAAAAAAAATTATGTTCGTAATGTCAGAAACACTAAAAAAGAAAGATTTCAATATTTGGAAGAGGTGCTTTCTTCCAAATATTGAAATTTTAACTACTGAGCCCAAGAGCCTGTGGAGCAGGACCAGCATTAAGCCAAGCATTTTTGTCTACGATATAATCATCCAACTTGTAATATGCTTGTCTACATAGTGTGCGTTTAACAGTAACAGGAGTGAAAAGTCTGTCACAGGGTGCAGATTTTCTCGATTTTTTTAAATGCCAATAATTTTTGCAATACACAACTTAGATTTTTTTTATATGCCTATGTTTTTTTAAATACACAACTTAGTTTTTTTTTTCTGATATGTATTATGACTTGGCCTATTACCCGATTCCGGCTTGACGTCGACTTCTGGGACACCCTGTATATACAATGTGGAGACTAGCAATTCTAATGCATAGGACAGAATGTTTTCAGAATAGGTATGCAGGCACTAAGCCGGTTCTAGTTTAGGCAGACGCGGTCACTAATCAGAAACATTAAACAAAAGTATCTATTAACAAAAAAAAAATTACAGCCGCCATCTTAGATTTTCATTTTGACATTATTTTCGGCTCCAGCAACCTCGAAAACCACGAAAACGACACCATAACGAAAAATTTAAAAATGTTCGCAGCCTTCATTTTTATCTCACTATCGGAGACCTCAATATCCATCCCATTCTTTCTTCGCACGGCCAAATTACGAACGAATTACAAATTACGATTTTAACATTCTAATCGTCGATGTCGTTGTTATTTGAGTACGCATGCCCACTCAAAAAAACCGGCCAAGTGCGTGTCGGGCCACGCACTGTATAGGGTTCCGTAGTAGCCCGTTATCACAATATAGTACGTTTCTGTTGTTCTTTATTCTGAATATAATGAATATACGTAATGGTATTAGGAGTTAATGGTTATAATAACAAAAATAGACTTTAAATTTGAATACCTTGCAAGAAAATCTTAACACCGCGATCTACAAAAGTGACGTCACGGCAAAACGCCATCTGTTATTGAATATACTAAACACAATAAAATATTGATTTTCGAAGATAATTATTTAAACAGATTAGACATTAACTAATAAGAACCACTTTCTTCCTTGTAAAGCTAAAAAATAAGAGTACGATTGCTGCCAAGTTATTATTTCAATTATTCACAAAATTGTAATTCGAAAATTAAACAAAGTTCGTTTGTGACTTCTACAGGTACTCGAATGAAAGCGTACCCCGTTGGTACAGCGCCATCTAGCGCGGCATATTGTGAAACTTATGATAATTTATTATGGTTTTTATTTTTCGTATTGCATATTTTGTTTTTTAATGCGAGTCTTTACCCGTCATAAACAAGCAACTACTTCATCTTAGTCACTTTAAAGGATTAATGCTAAGAATTTTGTATTTGGTACAAAATTATCCAACACCCAAGTTCAACGACTATTACTGCTAAACTAATAAAGTTATCTTAACCGCTATACTTTTCCTTTAAAGTTCATGGATTGCACTATGATCGTGAATTTTTTCAGATTCTTTAAGCTAGCAGTTTAACTTTTAGAGGGGGGGGGGGGGGGCATTAAATCGAAAAATAATTCAAGCAACCCCCAAGTCATTTTAGAAGACCTATTCAACGATACCCCAAAATATTTATCCCCACTTCACATGTAGGGGAGATACCCTAAAAAAAAATATTATCCATCGTTTTATTTTACCACTTTGTTGTCGGCATAATTGATATACATACTCGTACAAAATTAGAGCTTTCTAGTACTAACGGTCTCTTAGCAAAACTTTGGACAGACAGACAGACAGACAGACAGACGGATATGACGAAACTATAAGGGTTCCTTGTAGGAACTACGGAACCCTAAAAAATGATGACAAATTGCGAAGGTCGAACGTGGTAACATGGTACTCCACGTGAGACGTACGTATTTTTAATTTCGTCGTATTAACTTGAACAACGAGTAAAGCTAAAGACCCAATGACAATAATGTGCGAATAATACGGGAGCCGAGTAGGGCGTCTGGCGACCGCCTACTGCCGCGCGTGTTTATGAAGATTTCGTTTTTTGTCAAGTATGGTATTTTTTTTTAAATTCTACATACATACGAACAGAACAGTGTAGGCCGCAGCAGCAGCCTGAGTCGAAATAGATAGATGGTTCGGAACTTTGAGTATTAAACCAACCGGAGACGCCACGAGTACTAATATCTATGCAAATAAGTATGTCACTTTCATCGCGGGGGACGAGGGAACGCACACAAGTAGTAATAATACACTAATGCAATTCGATCGCGTTGTTACGCACGCATACAAAACAAAAAACGTTCGGGACCTGTATGACAGATCTCCAGGCTCACACCCCTTTACTAAAGGAGTTTTAGTTACTCAGTCCTAGTACGTTTATGCTCCCGCACTCGGAATAAACTCGGATGCGCCCCGCGTCATTGGCGTATCTAGGGCTTTTTACCCGACTGTGCGACGCAAAGGAGTGGTAATGTGTTCTCCGGAGGGGGGATGGCCCTCATCCGAGAGATACTTGCACATTCGCCGCACCCTCAACTGATATCAGCACGCCATGCCTAGCGGGCCACATCCCCAAGTGCGGCGATCGCACGACCGATCCTTTTCTTTTTTTTGATTCTTCTTTGAAAACGTAATCGTGTTTGGAAATAAGTGATTTGATACAATGGACAAAAGAAAGAAATCCGTGACAATCGAATTTGAAACTGGAAAATATCGCCCTGTGTAATTTAATCTTTTAATAATATATTTAACCGGTCTAAGTAACAAAAAAGTACATAATAAATACACTCGGATGTTGTGATACCAGTGAAAGTGTTATCTGTTACTTTTACTGTGTGTTACTTTTTATCTGCAGTTTAAGGCTTGAGCCTTAAACTGCAGATAAAAAGTGAACAAGACAAAAAAGTGGAAAAGCATAATCACTAACAATCTATCAACAACATCATGAAACATGTTGGCTATACACAATCTGAAACAGTAAGTAAATATTAAGCTGTAAAACATGAAATACTGAATAGAAATTTAACAATATATGACAAAAATCAGTCGCAAATATTTTTAGAATATAAACAGACAGTGAATATGACTCACTAACGGAGCATTTAAATTACTCGACCAATCACGAGCTTTGCCTGTGACTTGACAAGAGGAGCTTCGTTCAGAAACTTGACGTGACTGTGTTTGAATACAAGCGATTTGAGACTACGTTCTATTTCACGCAGACTTTTATATACTTACGCATAGAATATTTTGGATTATTATTTTTGATAAATAATGGAAGAATTTAATAATATCACATAACGTAAATTACGCACAACCAGTTCGCGAAATGATATCAGTGGAGACAGTTCGGCACTATTTAATGCGACTATAATGAGCTTACCAAATACGACATTGAATACTAGTCAAACTGTACTAGACTTAAACGAAAAAGTGAAACAGTTATCAGACGACTTATTAGTTGCTCACCAGGAAATTGAACATCTTAATGTAGAAAATTTTAGCTTGAAAACAGATCTCCAAAAATACTTAAAAGTAATAGAAGCATATACAATTCTAAACGTAACAGAAAATAATATTACACCTAGATCCGGACAGAAACGCAAAGCAAAGCAAAACACCGCTAAAACACCTGACCAAAAAAGTAATCGATTAACATACTCACAGTCACAAATAACAAATGAAGCAAACGTTAATGCAAAAAATGACATATCGGAATTGTTAACTGCACAACAAACGACATCCAAACCTGATATAAATGAAATTCAGCAAAGAAAAGCTAACAAATGTACAAACAGTTCACTTAAGCAAAACATAACATGTTTAAGTACTCCATTAAAGAAAGATAGCTTAAAAAATAACAGACTCCCCGAAAAAACTACATCACAAAAAATAACACAAAGAAAAAAATATGTATTTTGAGTAGTAATAACAAAAAAACAATCCTTCCTATAGCAGAATCTACCTTCTCTAATGAGTATGATTTATGCCACTATATTAAGCCTGGTGTAAGGAACAAAACAGCTTTTAGAAGACTTACAACCAAAACTAATCGGATTCACTATGGAAGATTTTTGTATAATTCTACTTGGAGAGGAAGTCTTCAAAACCACTAACAATTATGTCAAAATTATTGTTCACATGAGAGAAGCACTGCAAGTTATTAAACATACCAATATCATTATATGCTCGCCGACGTTCATTTGTGGGAATTATTCTGACTTAAGTAATTGGAGAATAGAGACATTCAATCATTTATTACATCCGGACTTATTAACGCGTGAACACGCATTTGTCATTGACAGTAACTTAAATTTAAAATATGACCACACTATGTTTGATAAAAACTCTGGTAGAA
The DNA here is from genome assembly GCA_916614155.1 of Mesoligia furuncula. NCBI lineage: Eukaryota > Metazoa > Arthropoda > Insecta > Lepidoptera > Noctuidae > Mesoligia > Mesoligia furuncula. The sequence goes on along the minus strand of OU744817.1, from coordinate 2,470,359 downwards.
TCAATAACTTCGGACTACATACAATTTTTAAGGACACATTGCAATGAATTACTGACATAAGTCTTAACATACAAAATAATGAAGAAAAGGACAAGAATGACGACGTTAACAAGAGGCACAATACTTTTTTTCTTGACTAATTACTTATATGTACTGCATCAAAATATAGCAGGGTTAATATCAAAAGCCGACCTGCTCACAGTTTGCTTACAGTAACTAGCAGAAAAAAACATGGAAGTCGACATTTTATGCATCACTGAACACTTCATGAAGCAAGACTTTGAATATCAGTTATGCATACCTAATTATTGTTTAGCTGCATGTTTTAGTAGGAAGGAAAGTAAGAGGGGTGGCGCATGTATAAGTATCAAGAATGGGCTACAATGGAGTGTACTACCAAAAATTTCGAAAATGTCTTCTGTTGGTGTATTCGAATGCTGTGCCATCGAGCTTACTGACCATAACACCATTATAGTATGTATTTATACCGGATGACTTTTTTTACCGTCTTGAAAACAATAGGGTATAATAGGTGAACGGAGTAGAAGCCTATGGCATAGAATTTTTCGATTATTTTTTTTTTTTAATAACATACAAAGAAATAGATCTAGCATGAAATACTACACATTTGAAGTAAACTTTTCCAACCAACCAACCATAATCAGCTTATAATGTTCCCACTGCTGGGACACAGGCCTCCTCTCGGTGAGAGGGAGTTTTCATATTAGAACAATAAAATCTGAAATTATGAAAAAAAAGTTAAAAACGACTTAAAAATGTAAACATTCAAATCATACGCACCCTACTAAATGCGCGTAATTTATCAATGAATTCGTAGCGCAATACCTACTAGCCTTTGAAGCCGGCCGATAGGCGATAGGTACTCGCCGCACATACCGTCGGTCTCTTTAATACCCTTTTCTGCGAAAAATATCAAAAAAGCCGACGGCACACGACTCTAGAGCCGCTTGCGCATCCCTCCCGCCCGCACCCCGCGTTCTCTCTCTCTTTCATTTCAGTACTATCCCTTTTCCTCAAGCGGCCGCATGGTACCTACAACTTTCATTCATGCGCAATCGCAGTTTACTATCTCTTATTTAGCTATTATTAGTTTTACGCACGAGCCGTAGGATGGATACTTTTCATGATTTTGAAGGATTTTCCGAACTTTTACAATCTTAATGGTACTAAGCAAATATCCTTGTGCATGACTTCTGTTCCACTTACACAACACACCCTATTATTTCCGAGACGGTAAAAAAAAGCATCCGGTATAGTTCCTAATGTTAGTAATTTCAACGACTGTGTTGACAAAATTGCTATACTTTTACGGACGCTAACAAAGAAATGTCAAAAGAATGTTATCATAGCGGGAGATTTTAACATTGATATATTAAAAACAAAACAAATATTCAATTGAATTTGAAAATCTGCTTTTAAATTTTGACTTCAAACTAGCACTTAATGAACCTACTCGATTAGAAAGCCAGACATGCATAGACTATTTTGCGCATAATTTCAATAAACCATGCAAGACTGTAGTATTAGAATTCGCATTATCAGACCACACCGCGCAACTACTTAAGTTTCCTATAAAAAAAAATTGTGCTATTGATAAATGGCGTATTATTAGACGTGACTATTGTAGAGAAAATCTAATTAAGTTCAAAAATCATTTAAGCAGTCTGACTTTTTCAGAACTATATGGAACAAATGACCCTAATGTTGCCTATAATTATTTCATTGAGTTGTTTACATTACTTTATGACCTATGCTTTCCCTCTATCGGTATAACTGTAAACATTAAAAAAAAGGTAAAATGGATATCACGTGGTATTAAGATTTGCAGCAGAAAGAAGCGACAACTATTGTGGCAATATAGGGTAAAACATACCCCATCAAATAAAACGCAACTTAAAAACTACGCTAAAAAATATAAAAGAATTATCAAGTTGACACGGCGCGCCTAAAATAGCTATAAAGTAAAAACTGCCGAGAATAAGTCCAAAACTATTTGGCAAATCATTCAGCAAAACAAATTAAATTTACCAAAACAATTCATAGAAAAAATTAAAGTTGATAACAAAACCGTCACAGAGCCAAACCACATAGCGGAGCTATTTAATAATTATTTCATTAATAAAATTTAACCCATCACAAATGCGGGATCTGGAGTAACGCAACATATTTTGAACAAAAAAGATTCTATGTTTATGGCCCCGAACACACCACATGATGTATTTAAAATTATAAAAACGCTTAGAAATACTAATAGCGTGGGATGTGATGGAATATCCACGAGAATTCTCAAAGCTGTAGCCAACGAGATAAGTACTCCCCTAAGTTACATAATAAACTTGAGCATTACCGTCGGTATATTCCCAGAGGCGTTAAAAAAATCAGTAGTGAAGCCACTGTTTAAGGTCACAGCTCATTAGAGCCACCCGTCGCCCACTCCGCACCGCCTCGCCTCCTGCGGCTAGTATTCTTTATATGGATTTGTATGGGTATGCGCTCACTACATCAACTCTGTAGCGTCACCGGATCGCCTCTGTCGTAAGCCCTCCACGCGCGGACGGCAGGTGGACCACTCAGTGACAACTCGCTGCTCGCATGCTTGCCTTGCGTTGACTGCGCATTGCCAACGCGCGGGTCCCGAGTGGACCGCGCGCTGCCCGCGAATGATTCTCGCGAGGACGACACGTTAGCGATGCGCCGCTCCCCACCCTCCCTTCGTCGTCCACTGGTTGACGACGCGAGGTTCACTGGTTGACCGCGCGACGTTTATTGGTGATAACGCGGCGTCCACCCGTGGATCACCTGTCGACAACGAGTGGACGCCGTGCGACGAGGCGGTGCGGGGTGGGTGCCGGGTGGCTTTAATGAGCTGTGACCTTTAAAAAGGAGAACAGGGAACTAATGCAAAATTACAGACCAATATCACTGATCTCCATAATTTCTAAAATATTTGAAAAATATATGTATAGGCAACTTAACTCATATGTGGAAAAAAATTATATTATTTGCAATGAACAAAAAGGCTTCAGAGAAAAAAAGACGATAAACATGGCAATTTATGACTTTTTATTACCCGACTGCGTCAGAAGGAGGGTTATGTTTTTCGAGTGTATGTATGTATGTATGTATGTATATTTCTTTGGCACCCTCTGTAGCCTAAACGGCTTGATCGATTTCAGCTTGAGAGGTGCCGTTAAATTCGTCTTAATTGTGAGAGTGACACTGGGTATATCAAAATTGAAAAAAAAAAAATGGCCGATTTATGGCGCAATATGTCTTCAAAAAAAATTTTTTTTTTTCTCGAAACCTATCGAGTGGGGTATCAAAATAAAGGATTTTAAAAGGTGATTACAATAATATATATAACTTATATGGTTAAAAGTAATTCAAAGTGACAAAACGTAAAAAACAAGTACCAAGAACTAAATCGTTTGCGAAATCTTTCACATTTGTAAACTAAAAAGCTGGAAAAAAAAAAAAATTTACAAACGGTGATGATATGGATCATAATAACCCAGTTTCTGCTATATTCTGTGATATGATGCAGGCTTTCAATTATGTTCATCACAACATTTTGATTAAGAAACTCGAAGCTTATGGAGTTCGAGGTAATGTTCTAAAATTATTTGAGTCATACCTGCAGAAACGAACGCAAATTACGGAAGTTAGTAGGATAAATTTGACTACGAAACGAGAAGAAATCCATAAATCGCAAGAACGTGAAGTAGTGTATGGTGTTCCACAGGGAAGTGTATTAGGCCCTACCCTTTTTAGGGTTCCGTAGCCAAATGGCAAAAACGGAACCCTTATAGATTCGTCATGTCTTGTAATAATAAAAAAAGATAATTTAAAGAGTGGATGTATGTTATTAATGTGTGTGTTGTACTCCAAATAAATAAACAATAAGTAGAAGTGAAAATTCGGGCGCCAGGAGTTCAAACCAAACTATGCCAAGGATAGACTAACCTGCGGGAACTGGAAACTTTTAATCTTCAAGCGGGGAGTATCAATAAAAATCGACACAGAAGTTATTGAACGATTTTATTACCCGAAGGCTGCTGGTCTCAATATACAAGAAAATTCCTTTCTAATATTAAGTTCTAAGGTGTAAAACTAAGATGGAATAGAAATTAATTTTTGTCCTGTCATTATTGCACTTTTGTCAATTTAAGTTAAGTATTATAAACCATACCACATTCCGTCGAATAAACTAACAACCGAATGGGCAAACCCTGGTGATTTTGATCTTCGCGGGGACGTCAGGCGGTCCATGATATATGTCGGTAGGGGCTAGCGTTAAAAATTTAAGTCTTGAAATAACAAGAAACGCCTCGTGGCTGAAATGAAACATGAATAACTGTTAGCTGATGTCCAGCGTCGACAAAAATGGCGATCGAAATGTTTACGACCAAATACAAATCAACTTACCGTTTCTTTTCCAAAGAAAGTTTTTACATCAGTAGATGAATTAATCCAAAATATATAAGGTTCAAAAGATCCTGAAACAAATATCGCAAACTATTAACGTCTGCCATCCAAATAGCCACGCGACACGTGAATAGGTATGAAACCACGAAGAATTTTACCAACCTTTTAAAAAATATGGGCAATCCCATTATGATGCCGACAAGGGCAAATCAGCTACCACATATTTAGGACTAGATATCGTCCTTCTGAAGATTATTATTTACGATTAAATTAGGAGCTCTCAAATTACTCCATTCTATGCAAAGCTTAGGTCGGAAAGTGACCTGTCAAAATCAACTGACAGCATCACAAGAAAAAATCAGTGTGACCACTACACGATTCCGATTCAAAAAAATGAATTTTTGCATGGCAACACCACCACGCCGCCTACAAATTAAAGCAAAGAACGCGATATCATGTAACAGGCTTAAAAGACTCGTTACATTACATCCCCTCCCGAAAATAAAAGAAAGGAACTTTCTTTTATTAGAAAGAAATCTTCAACCAAATAAACCAGTCTTAACAACTTTTTAATTCAAAAAAAGAAAAAGAATCATATAAGATTCAAAGGGCAAATCAACTCTGAAAATGTCAAACGACAAAATCTCAAGAATTTAATAAAAGTAAAAATATGTAAACGACAAAAAGTCAAAAACGAAATAGTGAAAAACAAAAAATTATAAGTTATAAAAACTCAATAAATGAAACGAAGAGAGAAATCTCTTAGCGCTCCAAAACTCCAAAACAGTGCAGTTAGGCACTATAGCCACTGACTAAAAATTTCAAACAAATTCGGACATTTTACCAAAACAAACTACAATCTTTATAGTGCAGCTAGGCTCCTTCGCCACTGACTAAAAATTTCAAACCACTTGAAACAGTACAACTTTGAGTGCAGTTAGGCACTATCGCCACTGACTACTATGTCAACCGCTTCCAACTCAACCATCTCTATGAGTGCAGTTAGGCTCTATTGCCACTGACTAACTCTGTATTCAACAATCCAAAAAATTTGAAACTCCGAACAAAAGTTTTTAAATAAAGCTGAAAGACCTTATTTAAAATACTGTTACAGGCACAACCTGCAACGAGACCAAGGAAAGCATATTGTGATCGGCTCATCACCACCGAATTCCCGAGCACAATAGCTGTAAAAGAATGTGAATGCTGTGACTGGCTCAACACTTCCAATCTCCCAAACACAGACAAACACAAAAAAAACATTGAGATCTCCAATGTGAAATCTCAATAACAAAAAGGCGAAAGCCAAAGTTTCACAATGCGACCGGCATACCACCACCGAACTTCCGAACGCAAAGGAAAAAAGGATGACGAAAGTCAAAACAAAATCTCGCATCGTGATTGGAACAACAAAGTCCAACACAATGGAAAAGAGTCGAAATCAAGGTCAAAAACTACACCAAGATCCAAAAAATAATAAGGCATTTTGTAACAAAGGTTACAGAATGACCCTAAAAAGTAAAGTCCAGGATGAACGCGTTACTAACAAAGTCAAATCCGATCATTAAAAAGAATGAAACTCCAGTAAAAATGAGAAACAATTGCGAAAAAAAAGATTACAAAAACTTGAAATTGAATTTAAGTTTTTTAACCTCAAGGTAGAAATTACCTGAACTGTAGGGTTGTATAAGATCTTAATAAAATATAAACAGGTAGCTTACCCTTAAAAAAGAAAAATAAGATCTTAGACAATCCAACAAAAACAAACAAAACATAAAATAAGATCCTTCGATGTGAAAAATATTTGGTGTGAAAAAGAATAGTATTAAATTAACCAGAATGACCTAAGTTTTATTTTTAGTATGTCTCAAATTCAACAAATTTATAAGAAGTTACCTAACATACATCTTTCAAACCACCGATAACCTATCATCCATCCTCTCGTACATCACACTGTCAAAAGTGGCCTTCAAACAAAATTATCAAAATCAAGACCTAACACTTGGAAACCAAATTAAAATTTAATAATATCTTTAACATGATAACGTCCCACTGAACCTTTATTTAAATCTTTCAAAACATAAACGTTATCTGAAACCTTTTCAGTTATTTTACATTTTACAAACTTAGGTGCAAGTTTAGCTGAAAAATATGCTTGTGCATTAGATTGAAGAAAACTTCTTCTCCACACCACATCACCCACATCAAAAGAAATGACTTTCCGACCCTTATTATAATAAGCGGCATTACGCTTATACCCCTTTAACAAGTAAGCTTGAACTTTAACAAAAATATCACTAAGTGAATTAAGAGAAACTGCATAAGCATTTCTATTTGAAATTTCTAGTTGAGATAAGTTATCAACAGAACTACTAAAGTGATGTAATGACGCATCAAGAATAAGCTCCCTACCAAACATCAGAAAGTTAGGAGTAAACTCAGTAGCAAGGTTTACACTATTATTTAAAGCTAATTGAACATTGGGCAAAAAACTTGACCAAGTTCTATGATCATCTTTAACAAAACACGATATGCAGGTTTCGACCGTTTTATTATATCTCTCAACAGGATTATTTTGAGGCGTATACAAAGTATTATAAAATATTTTGGTTATATTAAAACCTTTCAAAAAATCTGCAAAATGTTTTGAAGTAAATTGAGTTCCATTGTCACAAACTACTATTTTTGGACAACCAACTTGAGAAATATTTCTTTTTCAAAATGTTTACAGATTACTCTAGTGGTAGCATTGATCATTGGAAAGAACCAGCAATATTTAGTAAAAACGTCTACGACCGAAAGTATGTATCTATGACCAGAATAAGTTTTAGGTAGAATTCCTATGACATCAACTGAGAGCATAAGCATGGGACGATCAACCTTTTTAGGATTAATCATAATACCAAAAGGTGGAGATGACAAAATGTATTGATGAATATCATTAAACATTCCCTTCCAAAAATAATGTTGTTTTAATTTCTCTAAAGTTTTATGTATTCCCAAGTGTCCATGATGAACAAACAGCAAGGCGAATAGCAAACGAAAAGCAAAAACTAAGTTTCAAAAAGTTAAATGTTTGAAAATAAATTCTCAAATTTGAGGTTAATTATAAAAGTCAATGTGGGTATTCCCATAAAAAATTACTACGTTAATTTTATTGTTTTAAAAGTGCAATAATCACTTACAAGCAGTTTAAATCTAGATAAATTAAATGTACAATATTGTACTTAACAATTAGATTAAATTATTTACTTAAAAAGTTAAACTTAGTTTTTAAATAACTTTACTGTTGAGAACAACAAAACGCAGTCTATGCTATACATTTCTGTTGGTTTTGCTAAGAAAAAAACATGATATTAAACAAAATCATCAATTGTAAACACCAAACATTGTTTACAAAGATTCACCAAATTAAGTTAAGTACTACTTCATCATCTGCCTAGCCTTTTCCCAACTATGTTGGGGTCGGCTTCCAGTCTAACCGGATGCAGCTGAATACCAGTATTTTACATGGAGCGACTGCCTATCTGACCTCCACAACCCAGTTACTGGGTAATACGATACCCCTTGGTAAGACTGGTTGTCCGACTTTCGGGCTTCTGACTACCCGTAACGACTGTCAAAGATCCACAAATGACAGCCGGGACCAACGGCTTAACGTGCTTTCCGAGGCACGGAGGGGTCTCGGTATGTAAAGATGGTCACCCATCCACAGACCAACCGCGGCAAGCGTAGCTTAACCTGATCGATTACTTATGAGTCAAAAATCAAAATAAACACAAAGTTATTAAAGTAACAATGTAGAACAAACCAATGCAAACAATAGACTCATAAGTTAATTAATTAATAGTGCAATAATGACAGTATAAGGTACCAGACAAACCTACTTCAAGTCCCTGTTCGCAGAGCGACAATTGTAATAATAATAAAAAAATAATTTAAAGAGTGGATGTATGTTATTAATGTGTGTGTTGTACTCCAAATAAATAAACAATAAGTAGAAGTGAAAATTCGGGCGCCAGGAGTTCAAACCAAACTATGCCAAGGATAGACTAACCTGCGGGAACTGGAAACTTTTAATCTTCAAGCGGGGAGTATCAATAAAAATCGACACAGAAGTTATTGAACGATTTTATTACCCGAAGGCTGCTGGTCTCAATATACAAGAAAATTCCTTTCTAATATTAAGTTCTAAGGTGTAAAACTAAGATGGAATAGAAATTAATTTTTGTCCTGTCATTATTGCACTTTTGTCAATTTAAGTTAAGTATTATAAACCATACCACATTCCGTCGAATGAACTAACAACCGAATGGGCAAACCCTGGTGATTTTGATCTTCGCGGGGACGTCAGGCGGTCCATGATATATGTCGGTAGGGGCTAGCGTTAAAAATTTAAGTCTTGAAATAACAAGAAACGCCTCGTGGCTGAAATGAAACATGAATAACTGTTAGCTGATGTCCAGCGTCGACAAAAATGGCGATCGAAATGTTTACGACCAAATACAAATCAACTTACCGTTTCTTTTCCAAAGCAAGTTTTTACATCAGTAGATGAATTAATCCAAAATATATAAGGTTCAAAAGATCCTGAAACAAATATCGGAAACTATTAACGTCTGCCATCCAAATAGCCACGCGACACGTGAATAGGTATGAAACCACGAAGAATTTTACCAACCTTTTAAAAAATATGGGCAATCCCATTATGATGCCGACAAGGGCAAATCAGCTACCACATATTTAGGACTAGATATCGTCCTTCTGAAGATTATTATTTACGATTAAATTAGGAGCTCTCAAATTACTCCATTCTATGCAAAGCTTAGGTCGGAAAGTGACCTGTCAAAATCAACTGACAGCATCAAAAGAAAAAATCAGTGTGACCACTACACGATTCCGATTCAAAAAAATGAATTTTTGCATGGCAACACCACCACGCCGCCTACAAATTAAAGCAAAGAACGCGATATCATGTAACAGGCTTAAAAGACTCGTTACAGTCTGTCTGTCTGTCTGTCTGTCCGTCCGTATGTCACAGCCACTTTTCTCCGAAACTATAAGAACTATACTGTTGAAACTTGGTAAGTAGATGTATTCTGTGAACCGCATTAAGATTTTCACACAAAAATAGAAAAAAAACAATAAACTTTAGGGTTCCCCATACTTAGAACCAAAACTCAATTTTTTTTTTTCATCAAACCTATACGTGTGGGGTGGGGTATCTATGGGTAGGTCTTCAAAAATGATATTTATTTATTTATTTATTTATTTAAGGATTACCAACGAGATACATTACAATTATCTTTACCATTATAGAACTTGTATAATATACATTTTCCTGTAATGCACACTCAATTACAGGTAACCACAGCTTATACATTATCGAGTATACATGCTCTGAATACATAATTAAATTATAAATATATTAAAAAGAAAAACAATAACGTGCTAATAAGAGATTTACATGCTTTAAAAGATTAAAAAATACATTTATAAAATAAAATAAAACAATAAAAAATATAGGAATTGAACAGCATTCGTAGTTTAAAATTACATTAAAAATGATAAATTATTTAATACATTATTTAATTATTAGAATGATAAATCAAATGTCCTCCAACCGAAAGTGCTTAGATAGTTTACGTTTAAAAGTGTTAAGACTGTCATGATTTATATCTAGTTCAGCTTTGCGGCATATACCATTGTACAATTTGGTAGCCCTGGTAAGGGGAGAGTTGTCACCTAAATTGGTTTTGTGCAAAGGTTGTCTGAAAAGATTGTAGGTATGTGACCGTGGTAACCTCCGAGGAACATTAAAAGATATTTTGGATAGTAGTTCAGTGTTTAGTTTAGATGTCACCAATTTGTGAAGGAAACAAAGATCTAGAACTTTTCTACGATTGGTGAGGCTTTGGAGTTTGAAGTGCTGAACACGCTCTTTATAGGAATTTAATTGTATCGCATTTTTGCTTTGTATGGATAGATGATACAAGAATCTCTTTTGAACTCGTTCAATACGCTGCATATGAACGTTATAACGGGGTGACCATACCTGTGAACAATATTCCAAATTACTGCGAACCAACGTCTCATATAGAATAATTTTGGTTTTAGAGTCGTTGAATGGCTTTGAGGTCCTTAATACAAAACCTAGCATTTTGTTTGCATTTGATATTATTTTATCTATATGGCCATTGTAGGTCATTTTGCTGTCTATCAAGATTCCCAGGTCCCGGATGGTATTAACTTCGTTGAGTGTCTCGCCCGCAATAGAGTATTTTGTATTAAAAACATTTTTATTGCGACAAAATTTTATATGTAAACATTTTTGTAAGTTTAAGCTCATCCTATTTTCCTTACACCACTCAACTAATCTATCCAAGTCAGCTTGCAACAAGTAAGAATCCTCTATAGATTTTATAGGCAAGGTTAACTTAAGATCGTCTGCAAATAAATATGATTCTGCGTGATGGAAGCAGTGAATAATCGTATTTATAAAAATATTGAAAAGCAAGGGCCCTAAGTGGGAGCCTTGTGGTACCCCAGACGTCACGTGAAAATCTTCAGATCGGACCCCATTCAAAACAACGAACGATGAACGATCACTAAGGTATGACTGAAACCATTGCAGTAGTGGACCGTAGATTCCGCAGCTCTCGAGTCTTTGTATTAATAGTAGGTGGTCTACTTTGTCGAACGCTTTACTAAAATCGGTATACACTGCGTCAACCTGAATCCTTTTGTCCATAGATTCTATGACATTTTCTGAGAAAGCGACTAGATTAGAGTGAGTTGATCTGCCCTGAAAGAAACCATGTTGATTGCCTACTATGTGATTTTTCAAGTGGCTATACAGATAAGGATACAATAATAACTCGAAAACTTTAGGGATAACAGAGATAATCGATATAGGTCTATAATTTTTTATATCGTTTTTACGACCGTTCTTAAAAATAGGGACTATTTTAGCTTTTTTCCACGCGGATGGGAAACAACCTGTTTCAAGTGAGCGATTAAAAAGTATTGCTAAAGGCGCCGAGAATGACTTCGCGCACTTAGCTAGGAGAATTGGGGGAATCTCGTCTGGACCTGGTCCTTTGCGAATATCCAGACATTTCAGTTTGGTAGCGACCATATCTTCTGTAAGCGATAGGTGACTTAATACATTTAGATTTACACAACTCAATGAACTGTTTGATGTATTAGTTAGCTGTGTGGGGTGGTTCTGATTATACACCGAAGAAAAGTTTTTTGCGTATAGTTGACAGATATCGGTACTATTGTCAGCTACTTCATCGTTTAAGCTCATTATTTCCGGGATTGTACTTTTATTTTTACGCTTATATTTAATGTATGTCCAAAAGTATTTAGAATTGGTTTTTATTCTAGCTTCTATTTTTCTAATATAGGTAATGTAAGATGATTTGTTTAATGACCGGCACCTCTCCTTTAGTAATGCTAAACTAATCTTATCAATAGCGTTGTTATATTTTTTTACTCTTATTCTAAGATTGTATGTTTCCTTCAGTAATTTAGTGAGTTCTTTTGTAAACCATGGCGGTAGTTTCTTGTTATTAACTTTATATGAAAAAGGAACGTTGTTGTTAATAGCAGCCTTTATGTTGTCATAGAATATTTCAACCATGTCATCTATCGTCCCACAGTTTTGTAACGTTGTAGTCCAGTTTATAGAGTCAAGATGTTGTGTTATAGCTTGATAATCTGCTTTGTGATAGTTACGTGTAGGCAACATACTGCAGTTCAGAGTTCTTTCAGGAAGTATATCTAAATGGACCAGTAAAGGATGATATTGAGGTTTCTAATATAATTTTTTTCTAAACTGAATAGTTTGCGCGAGAGACATTTCCAAAGTGGTAAAATGTGTGTCCCCGCCCCCCCTGTAACTTCTAAAATAAGAGAATAATAAAACAAAAAAAAAAATGATATTTTTACAAACGGTGATGACAAATATGGATCATAATAACCCAGTTTCAGCTATATTCTGTGATATGACGCAGGCTTTCGATTATGTTCATCACAACATTTTGATTAAGAAACTCGAAGCTTATGGAGTTCGAGGTAATGTTCTAAAATTATTAGTCATACCTGCAGAAACGAACGCAATTTACGGAAGTTAGTAGGATAAATTTGACTACGAAACGAGAAGAAATCCATAAATCGCAAGAACGTGAAGTAGTGTATGGTGTTCCACAGGGAAGTGTATTATGCCCTCCCCTTTTTAGGGTTCCGTAGCCAAATGGCAAAAACGGAACCCTTATAGATTCGTCATGTCTGTCTGTCTGTCCGTCCGTATGTCACAGCCACTTTTCTCCGAAACTATAAGGAGTATACTGTTGAAACTTGGTATGTAAATGTATTCTGTGAACCGTATTAAGATTTTCACACAAAAATAGAAAAAAAACAATAAATTTTAGGGTTCCCCATACTTAGAACCGAAACTCCGGTGATGACAAATATGGATCATAATAACCCAGTTTCTGCTATATTCTGTGATATGACGCAGGCTTTCGATTATGTTCATCACAACATTTTGATTAAGAAACTCGAAGCTTATGGAGTTCGAGGTAATGTTCTAAAATTATTAGAGTCATACCTGCAGAAACGAACGCAAATTACGGAAGTTAGTAGGATAAATTTGACTACGAAACAAGAAGAAATCCATAAATCGCAAGAACGTGAAGTAGTGTATGGTGTTCCACAGGGAAGTGTATTATGCCCTCCCCTTTTTAGGGTTCTGTAGCCAAATGGCAAAAACGGAACCCTTATAGATTCGTCATGTCTGTCTGTCTGTCCGTCCGTATGTCACAGCCACTTTTCTCCGAAACTATAAGAACTATACTGTTGAAACTTGGTAAGTAGATGTATTCTGTGAACCGCATTAAGATTTTCACACAAAAATAGAAAAAAAACAATAAATTTTAGGGTTCCCCATACTTAGAACCGAAACTCAATTTTTTTTTTTTCATCAAACCCATACGTGTGGGGTATCTATGGGTAGGTATTCAAAAATGATATTGAGGTCTCTAATATATTTTTTTTTCTAATCTGAATAGTTTGCGCGAGAGACACTTCCAAAGTGGTAAAATGTGGGCCCCCCCCTGTAACTTCTAAAATACGAGAATGATAAAACTAAAAAAAATATATGATGTACATTACCATGTAAACTACCACCGAAAATTGGTTTGAACGAGATCTAGTAAGGAGTTTTTTTTTAATACGTCATAAATCGTAAACCGCAATTTACCATTCATTCAATCAACTCAAAAATAAAAAAAAACATTTAATTTCATAAACATAAACCTTATGCATAAACACGGATGATACGGAACCCTCGGTGCGCGAGTCCGACTCGCTCTTGCCCGGTTTTACATTATATATAAATGAACAACCCATGAGCCTATTTGCTGATGACAGTGTTGTGACGATTCCATGTAAAAATAGTAATCAATATGAATATGATATTAATAAATCCCTAATTTCAATAATAAAATGGTTAAATAATAATAATTTAAAAATGAATTTAACTAAGACTAAAATCATGCACTTCAAGCAACGACCATTGACATTAATTAATAAACTGGACATAAAATACAATAATACCAACATTGACTCGGTTGATACAACAAAATTTTTAGGATTAATTATTGACACGAAATTAAATTGGAAAGCACATAATTATAGAGACCTTATCGAAGAAAATTCGTTCCTCAGCTTATGCTCTGTACACATTGGCCGAAATAACTAGTGTAGATGCGTTGCTTACCGCATACTACGGGTTAGTGGAATCTGTCCTAAGATACGGGATTATCTTTTGGGGTAACTCAACTGATAAGGACACTATATTTAAAGCACAAAAAAAAATGCATTAGGTTCATGTTCAAACTAGAAACCACTCAGAGTTGTAGGCCTTATTTTGAAAAATATAATATTCTGGCATTACCATCCATTTATATAATAGAAAATACAATGTTTGTAAGGTCCAATCCTAATCTGTTTTCTCCATGGCGGAGGTGTTTCCACGCAACAGACGTGACAACACTCAGATTTGCGTACAACAAGCCAGAACTACTCTTATGCGAAAGAGTGTCTTTTGCATGACTCCAATAATCTATAATAAATTGCCAAAAAGTTGGAAGCTTTTAAGTGACATACAGTTTAAACTGAAACTTAAAAAAATTTTAGCAGAAAGAGCTTATTACACCATCAATGATTTTTAGTGTGAAAAAATTTTGAATGACTATTCTAATTTAGACCTATTTGTTTTGAAGACTTACTTTATATATTGTTCCATGTTAACTATGAGTGTTATATATTTTAATTTGGATAATTGAATTGTGGTTATATATTTCTATTTAAATAATTTTATTAGCTTGGATAATTTGAAAACCGTAAAAATGTTGCTTAATTACCTAGGTACTTAAATATTTGCATGCCATTGTCTATGGCAAGCAACGACCTGTTGATAATACTTTTAAAAACTTGCATGCTGATTTTTTCGTATGTATACTCATGTTTAAACAAATAAAAATTATCTTATCTTATTTTATCTTTTAACATGCCCCCCCCCCCCCCCCCCTATATACGCCTATGCCCCGCGTGCGTGACTGTATTATTTATTATTGTCTCAACAACCGGCAGCAAGCTCATCATGCTCCCTGGTGGTGACTGTTTGCGGTAGCGTCGGGGCAGAAACACAGCGAGAGGGCTGAGGGTAATCTTAGCGTTACATTCGTGAGTGAGTGATGCTAGCGGTAACTGGTCATCTTGCCAGCCATGGTTTTGTCATTCAACATTGCACATGCAAGCGGGTACACCCTACAGGTAACGCTACCTACTTCCTATCAGGTGAACCATTAGCCTGTTCACTTACCTACAGATTAGCTAACTAATACTTACTTTTCGTATCACTGGCTCTTTTTTCTTTGTTAGGTACTTCATTGTCTTCTACTTCAATTTTAAACTCCATCAAAGGTACATCATCTTCTAAATCTGATTCGAAATGATGGGGTGGTATATCTGTTACATCTAGACAGCTATTGTATGAATGCTCCAGTTCTAGCTCTGTAAGTAAACAAAAACAGTCAAGAGTACTACTTGTAACCTATTTTTTTTTTTTTTCACAACATAATGTGGTTATCATTATGTTGAATTAAAGTTAACACTGCCAAAAGTATGACGTAGTTAAGACCGTTAAGACGTACGGAATTAAATACAAACTTTCAAGCCCTTATTTTTCGAAATGATGAACCGAGTTTTAAGAAAGATGTTTTAAGATATTATTTAGTGATAATATTATTTTAGTTCTTAAAAACATACCATCACTTTGATGTTCCTCCTTTGGCTCAATAACATTATCTACTCCCTCACAAACAGCTGGTAGTTCTTCTTTGAAAGTAGTAATTTTTGTTTCAAATTCATCATCTATAATTATGTGCACTATTGGAGATTTAATAAACCCTCCGAATAACTCTAAGCGGTCTTGGTTTATTAAAGGATTGGGCTGTAAAAAGATAATTACAATATTAGGAAAATATGCTGCTGTTCACAGTCCCACAAACACAAGCTTTATGCGTTATACTGAAGTCACTTAAAAGAACCCCACAAGTGAGGGCACTCCAATGTACCCTGGAGAGTCAGCCATGCTAACAACTTCACTGACCACTGCACAAACTATTGTTGTATAGTTTGTGCTGACATGACACAGGACCGTTTTCAGATTCCTACATACAAGATCTAAACAATAGTTGCAGCAGTATTATGTGTGTATTTAACATGTAATGAATCAATGCACCTACATTTGACAAAAGTGTACATATCACCATGCAACACTCAATTGTATTTGTTGTTGAAAAGCCAAACACAATAGGTATGAGCTAGAGGAAGCACTTCCACATTATACTGAATTAGAAATTAAAGGAATAAATGGCTGTTGAAGAATCTTACCTCATAATCCTTATGCATCCTCTGGGCAAACAGCTCTTCGGCGTCCAGACATTGTTGCAGTAATCGGTAGCATTGCTTTATTTTAGCACAGCAGAAAAAACAAAGAAGAATTGGTCTAATGTCTTCTGTTACAAACTGCAACAAAATTTGTCTTACAATATTTTGTTTTTATGAAGAAAATACTTCTATTCTATAAAGTAATGCTGTCCAAGCCAAACAGCCAACAGTTGGTGGTCCTTAATGATGTCGCATTGCATCTTACAGAGAAGGCATGAGCCTTGATCACCACTCTTGCCCAATGCAGAATTTTCGTGTGAGAGAGGCATTTCAAACCTAATAAGTAATATTCTAAACTCTTACATCAACTTACTGGATTATCAGTCAGCTTCTCATAAAGTTCGTGCAAGTTCCTGTTGACCACTATATACATGCGGACATTCCCCGCTAAACATATCCTACACATCGGCAGTTTTTCCATCTTTTAACTCAAAAAGTATCAGATAAGTTATTAAGATCAACAAAGCACTTATATTGTAGAAAAACACTGTTTCGTTGTGTACAAATATCGCTTGTATTTGTTCACGTTTGGAACGTAGCAGGTGGCGTCCTGTAGTTTCTGTCTATGAACATGGGAAGAAGGCGTAAGTTTACGTATGCGGTATGTTTAATGGTTTAATTACTTTAAAAGAAAGCAGGAAAACCATTTGGAAAACATGTGAAATCGTTCTAGTTTTAGTATATGTACTGCTGAAGCAAGTACAAGTCAACACATTCGTGTGATAAATCATAAACTTTTCATTTCACACGTATGTATTATTTACATTGATTGACATCGAAAATAACACAACTTATGAAACAATATAGCAATATTTAAGAATTGTGACAGCTTGTTTGACTTGACAGACGCAGAGCTTGACGTTAACAGCTATTACTGGTTTTTATCGAAAATTTAAATTCTGGCTTCTGAACTTTTAAGTCTGTCTTTATTTATTATAATAAACTTTAGTTAAGTTATTGTATGGTGAAACTGTTGGGGTATCCGGGATAGCAAATTAAACACGTGTGTTGCAGGGAAAATTGCTCACTTTATTTGTAAAATAAGGATAGTTTACGAATAAAGTGAGCAATTTTCCTTATATTTTATTTTGGAACATACAATTTGCGGTAGGCTCACTATTTTAAAATATATAACAGACCAATAGGAGACGTTGACTTCACAAAACTTAAAACAAAAATATTTACTACGAAGAGCGGGCACCCATCTCACTCTCACGCGTGCGCAACGTATAGCGCCGTCTGTACGCACACTATAAATATTACCGGCGCTGCGCTGGCGCATCTTGCCTGCGCTCGACCTGCTGCCGGAATGGCTATCCAGGTGGCGGCTGTCGGTTAACGTGGGTAAGATGCAGGCTATGGTCACCGGCTTTGCGCCCCTCCCACCACCCTTGAAGCTGCAGGGAGCCGACATCGCGTGGTCGCCCCGGGTCAAGTACCTGGGGGTAACCATCGATCGTCGGCTCACGATGGGGCCACACGTCCGCTCGGTCGCCGCAAAAGGTAGGATCGCCGGCAACCTCCTTAAACCGGTGCTCTCGTCCCGAATACCGGCGCGCATCAAATTGGGCGTATACAAGTTGTACGTGCGCCCAATACTGACGTACGCCACCCCGGCATGGTTCGCGAGACCTCACGAGCGAGTCGAGCCGAAAGCTGCTCCGCGCGCAGCAGAGTTTGGTGCTGCGGACTATCACCGACACTCCTCGCTTTGTGAGGAACGATGTCCTGGAACGGGACCTCGGGATTGAGAGCCTGGACGAGTTTGTGCGGCGCTTCGCGATAGGAATGTTCGCGCGTGCCGACGCATCCGCCTGGCCGCATGTCCAGGACATTGCGCCCTGGCACACGCGCCCCCCCGACGCGAGACCCCTGCCCCGCGACCTGGTAGCGGACGACGACCCCATCGCACCGGATTGACGCCTCGAGTGAGTCGCACCCAGGTTACACGCGGCTCACCCGAATCAATAGTAGTCCACACATTACATACACTCGTCGCGTGGCGTGTGCTAGGTTAATATAGGCACGTCACGCGGCGAACGCAGACACCCATCAGTAAACAGACGCCTAAACTCACGCAGCGCGGGCCGCGATACGCGTTGACACTGAGCGGTGTTACACAATACAATACCGCTCACACACACATGACTGCTCCTTAGTGTGCGTCCACACTGCAAGCCTAGCGCGGTTGCGATGACGGGCGCGAAATATTTAAACAAATTAAACGCGCCTTTGTGTCCATAGTGTAGTGACTAAGGTGGGACCCTAGCGCGACGGGCCTGAGCGAGTTAGGGCGCGTATTTTTCCAACGTTCCTATCCGCGCGTTATGGCCACACTACGGGCCTAGTCAACAAGCGACCTAATGCGCGGGTAGCGGGGATATCAAATCAGTTCAGTCTTGTCGCTCGGCGTTAGGGCTTTTGCATTAAAATGTTTGTATCATTTTTGGTGAGTTTAGGTGATATTTTACTTAGGATGTAGTCAAATGTTGACACAGACATTCGAGTGTACCTAATCAAAAAATGTTGTAGGGTACAATTTCAATTCTTCGTATAAATAAGTTAAAAAATTCACCTCTTATTTCTCTGTTTTTATTTATTTCGTGCACACCAGTTCAACACCTCCCATTTCAGGATCGGACTGTCTAGTATCCTCGTCCATGGTCTGTCACCCCTGAATCACGTCCAAACGCTACAACAGCTCGCGCGTCAATGTGGCCACCGCACCGCACCGCTTGTCGCACCCGCCACAGGCCCCAGCCACCGCGCATTCACTGTGGACGCACACTTAGCCCGGACCGTGCCCGGCTAGATCTGGAAGCTGGACTGGCGGGAGCAATGCACCTAATTCTGTAGGAGCGTCGAGTCGGCACCTCTGTCGCTGGTCGTCCCCCGCCGGGCCTCCCCCAGGTAACTGGGTGTCACACCTGGAGAGGACAGACCACCGAGGTATCGTGAAGAAAGCGGCGCTGTGAGTCAGCGGCGGCGCTGTGAGTCAGCGTCGCGGCGCGCCTACAGAAAAACAACATGCAATCACTCACATGGGCGCGCGTAATTTACGTGCGCTCAACAATGCCGCAGGCCATTGTAGCCGACCAAGTCAGGGGCCTGTATTTGTAGGTCACCGCGGCCGGGGGGCGAAGCCCCGCTGCCGGCTGCTGCCGGGGGCGTCACGATATCTCCGAGTCCTGGCGCATCTCGTCAGTACGTATTTGCTTCCGAGGCTGGCATGTTGTCAGTTCGTGCGGCGAATGTTTTTATGTGGCGCAGACGTAAGTATATGGACGTAAGTACCTATATGGACGCGATTCCCACATCACTCCCCACTAAGTGAAGCGTATCGCAGGCTTCATGACTCTGCCGGATGTGGTGGTGTAGGGCTGAGTAGGTCTAATGTCCTGGTGGTGATCTATGTCTTCAATGGGCTCGTCATGAAGGCCGGTTTGAGTCTATCCAAAGATACCACTGATGTGCGTAGCGGTAACTTGACTATGTAGTACTTGTCGTAGCGCTTGATAACTTCGTAGGGCCCATCGTACGGCGGCGTTAGCACGACCGTACTGTGTCGTTTCGCACGAAAACATGTGTGCACGTCGCGAGATCCTTGTGTATGAATGGCTCAGTATGACCGCTGTTCGAGCGTGGCGCACTTTACCTGACGCCATACACTAATAATGCACTAATGCTTATTAGTGCATTTTAAATTTTTTTACCTCAGTTTACCAATTGATTTTAGTCGAACAATCAGTACACGATTAACAGTCATAGCTCCTTTGTATTACCAAATCTTTGGTCTAAATAATTATTATATTTAATTTGACTTTATAAGCAGCAGTATCATTTAGCCATCCTACTAGCTTCTACATGGTCCTTCGAGTTATCGGGCGGGACTTCGCGAGTTTTAGTATTCATTTAGCATTTTTGGGGAGTAGCGTGTACTACGTAATTTATGAGGGAACTCGTGCAGAAATCAGCACATTGGATTGCAGTGATACTTGTGAACTATGGACATACTTTCGTAACCGCAAAACTTTAGCAAAGCGTTTGTAGCAAAACCCTAGCAGCTCAGGGTGGAGTTGCAAAATCAGACCGTCATTAAGCATCCCAAGCAGCGTGACATCAGCGCCTCTAGAAAGGAGCAATCAGCATCTTGAGCAGCAAGCAGCACATCGGTATTGAAGTAGCAGCAGCACTCGGTATCTACAGCAGCAGGGTGTCAGTGCCCAACTACATCAGAGCAGCAGCATTTGGAGTGCAACTGCAAATCAGCGGCAGTCGAAAGCCAGTTTCGTACAAGTAAGATCTTTCTATTTTTCAACATAAACAAACTAGCAGCATAATGGAGAAGCTTTACTACCAGCAACTTGAACTTAGCGAGGCAATAAAGAAAATACCGATAAATATAAAAAGGAAAAGGCGATTAGTTGTAAGAGAGGTATTGGTCAGATTTTCAGAAGAATCATTTAGCTATCTGTCAATATGGGGTCAAAGATCATTAAAATTTTATAAATTTCGAGCATGAAAACATTAGCAAACATTCTACAGCAGCCAACTCTCTAATCAATGAACAACGTCAACAGTTGTTAAACAAGCTAACGCCTATGAAATCCGTTAGGGGTACTCAACTAATACAGGAGCAACAATGAGGACGCCGAACTAGCAGGAGGACCATCATCGGGTTATGAGCAGCCAGCAAAAACCAGCATGTTACGTACAATGGAGTCAAAAGGCTCTACCAGCAAATTAGATGACATGCTGCGTAAGCAGAGCATTCAATCAGCAGGATTTAATTATCGACCTAGACGCCATGTCAGAAAAATGGGAGATGGAGGACGCCTTGAGGACACTTCAAGCGCGCTGGTCGCAAATTGATTCCCACCATTGGGAGATAGATAGCGAGATAGGTGGAGAGGAAAAGGATTACGAAGAAGTGTATACTCAGCATGAGCGATCATATATTCAGTTGAAGAAAATGATCAATAAAAAGCTATGGACTGTATCGCTTATAGACAGTGGTCGGAATAGGCAGACTATATTTACCTAAACTTCTGAGAACAGTGACAGAAAGTGGAGACTTCCTTACGACATTTTTTTTCTCCGGACTTCGGGAAAAATCTTAAATAAGTTGAAAATAAGCTTTATTTAAGACGTGTAAAGGCTATTTTTTAACTAAACTTGCAGTTAACAAATCTTAGGAATTTTCACTAAACTAATTTAACTTAAATCATGTATTAGCTCCTCTGACGCAGAGTCTCCGCCCACAAGTGGTGGAAGAGGTGGTGAGCGCTCTGTTCCCTTCACGGGTTGAGCACGCTCCCCCGCCCATGCCTCCGCCACTTGCGGTGCCCGAATCGGACCACGCGGACGACGACGACGACATCCCTGAAGTGACCGGAGTAGATCTGAGAACGGCGCGGCGGCGGCAGGAAGGCTGAAGGCCAAAAATACCGCCCCAGGAGCCGAGGGTTTACCAGGTAAAGAGAGGCCAGTTTTCACTCCGTTGGGAGACGGGGAAGCTGGTCCTCATTCGGAAGCCAGGGCGCCCTGCGGACTCTCCGCACGCATACCGGCCCATCGTGTTGCCCGACGAGGTCGGCAAGCTCTTTGAGAGAGTTATTGCGGGCTGCCTTGTGCCTCGCGCCTTGTAAGGTGGCAAAAAACTAAAATACAGATCCCAAGACACCGACTAAAGTTATTTCATAATTTTGAGTTAATTTATTTTTGAAGTCGGTTTATTTTTTTAAATTACTTTTTTTAGATGCCTTTGTTTTATGAGTGCAGTTTAGTTAACTTTTTGAGGGACATGTTGTGTATTCATACTTATGCCACCAAGGCCGCCTTCCGAATTAGCTATAATCGCTCACAGCGCTCACATCATCTCACATGTGTTCCGATTTAGATATTACGATTATGACAGCTGAGAGCTGTCATCAATTCGGAACGCCCGTGAACGCGCTCACAGTGCTTACTCAATGTAAAAACGATATTATTTATATTACAGTATTTCTTTGTATAAATACCACATTTTTTCTTCTTTGGTTAAATTTAATGGCGACCGTCAGCCAGAAGGATAATTTCGAAAATGCTACGTTACTTTAATTTTAAGTTAAGATGCCAATCAAAACAAAACACACACTGACACATCCTCACACACACACTGTCATTTTTGACAGCGCTCACGTTGATAATAATATTCTAAGGCATGGTCGGCGTTATCGCGAGATGGCGCATGTCATGACATCGTTATCGCGCTCACGCTAATTCGGTACGGGTTTAAGCACGCTCACATCGATTATTTCCCAACTCGGAACGCAGGGTAAGTGTGTTACAAGTTATGGTTTTGTACCCTTTTCTCTATTCTTGTCACCCCATTGCTTCTTGATATAAAAGCATTGGTACAGTTTTCTTCTTATTAAGGGGAATGCTCTAACCAGCCCGCGAAATTCAAAATTTCTTGCGTTTTTTGCAATTTGCAGGCCAGTGCTAGGTTGTATGTTGATTAAAATATGATTCGCGGCTGTAAGACGTCTGTAGTTACAGAATTGTAATCATCAAAATCACCAATACAACCCTCCAACTTCATAAAGGCGTAGGAACAAAAAAAAACAGAAAAAGTAATTCCTACAGCTTTACTAAGACTTCGCTGTCTGTCCGTCTGTCTGTCTGTCTGTCACCAGGCTGTATCTCATGAACCGCGATAGCTAGACAGTTGAAATTTTCACAGATGATGTAGGTATTTCTGTTGCCGCTATAACAACAAATACTAAAAACAAAATAAAATAAATATTTAAGGGGGCTCCCATACAACAAACGCGATTTTTTTGCCCTTTTTTGCTCGATTTCAAAAATGGCAACAGGTAGGCACTTGAAATATTCACAAAATACTCAGTTGTATTTTAACTTTAATAAGAAATAATAAAATTAAAATAAAATTAATATTTATTTATTTCCCATACAACAAACATGTTTTTTTCGGCGTTTTTGCCTTGTGGTACGGAACCCTTCGTGTGCGAGTCCGACTCGCACTTGGCCAGTTTTTATATTAGGTGAGCAAGTAGAGTGGAGCCCAGTGCTATATCTATACTTAGGTATAATAAATCTGTAGAAGTGAAAATTCTGTGTACGTTACCCCAGCAAGAAAGTATCTCCTAGAGTTATATGAGTAGAACGTATAGTTGGTGCCTTATCTGCTGTAAATGTGCCCCCACATAAAAAATGTGTGCCCCCTGTCGTTTTGGAAAAAAATCGAAAAAACGATTCTTGCTGGGGTAACATTTTTCTAGCAGGAAAATTCTAAACGAATGATCGGAGAGAGAAAAACTGTGCATGGCCAGAGAGCTTATATGTGTGCCAAAAGGTGCCCCCAAAAAAAAAAATCTGTGCCCCTTCAGATTTTCGAGATATTGCATTTCCTGCTGGAGTAACGTTTTGATGAATCGTATATCTCGAAAACCATTGCATGTGCCCTTGTAGAATAAACATACACGAGTAGCTCTTAATGTGTGCCCCTTAGTGCCCCAATTAGATTTAAGAAAATATTTATAGTTTTCAAGTTATCGCGGTTTTATGAAAACCCGAAAAAACATCGCAGCGCCTAAATGAGACAAGGCTCAAGTTCGCTGAAAACTGTATTCGGTCCTTCTTGACGCTAATAATAACCATACAAAGTTTCAAAACTGTTGATGCATGCGTTTTTGAATAATCCTGCTAAAAGTCAAAACGATGGTGTCATAACTTTGACGGCAAGATACAAGGAACTGGCTCAATCCCAGATGTGTAGGTGTAAACCAAAATCTTGTGCCCTTAGTCAAAAATATATGGTGAAAATATTGAGCTTAGAATGTTTCGCATTAAGTAAATATAAACAAAAAACCAAAATATGTAAACAACGGCTGGTTATCCGACCAAATCTGAATGACTACTAAAAAGCGACGGATTCATACATATCGATGACCTTCTTTACTTTACTCACTAACCGGTTCACACGTGTTGTGCCTGAGTACACTGAAGTAGAAAAGTAATAAGTAATAAAATAAAGTTGTTATTGGATTATATTCTACTAGCTGTTTCTATGACCTTACACATGATTAAGTACATTATAAATAGTAGCGTAAGTGCTATTCCAAGGTAAGCTATCTTCTCCGTTCTAAATTTCATTAAAATACATCCAGTAATTTATGTGTGAACGAAAGAAATACATCCATTTGCCAGGTCTTTGACCCAAAATTTGACTGGTCCCAATGTTTAAAAAAAAATAGTTCATGAATGTGTGATGAATACCTACTACTAAAAAGAGGTAGCTCTTTTTTGTATATAAATAATAAGCCCGTATTTGTCTGTATATATATATTTATTGATAAGCCGTAGGTTAGATAAATTAATAGTAAGTTTTTCATCATTAAGGGGAATGCTCTAAACAGCCCGCGAAATTCAAAATTTCTTGCGTTTTTTGCAACTTGCAGGCCAGTGCTAGGTTGTATGTTGATTACAATAGTATTCGCGGCTGTAAGACGTATGTAGTTACAGAATTATAATCATCAAAATCACCAATACAACCCTCCAACTTCATTAAGGCGTAGGAACAAAAAAAAAACACAAAAAGTCATTCCTACAGCTTTATGAACTTAGGCGTTGTATTGATGATTCTGATGATTATAATGCTGTAACTACATATGTCTTACAGTCGCGAATAATATTTTAATCAACTTACAACCTACCACTGGCCTGCAAATTGCAAAAAACGTAAGAAAATTTGAATTTCGCGGGTTGGTTGGAGGGAGCATTCACCTTAACCAAATAAATTTTGGTACCTACAGTTTTGAGAGTTGTATTTAGTGTATACCTATAGTCAACCTCACAATGATCTGTGTTGCAACAACATGTTTCCATTTTGTATGTCGTATTACGTACCTATGAGGGATTTATAATTATAAACCAACGATTATATTAAAGCTGATTATGTAGTGTCACATAATTTTGATTTGATGGCGTTTTGTATACTTATATGTGTCATTCCACAGTCAGGTGATAATGTTGTTACGTATATGGGATAAATATGTTTATTTATAGCCAAATAGGTACCATCAGATAATTTGTGCACATTCGATGTTCACAGTTACATCTTTATGCGGTTTACTATACTAACACACTTTTTATCTGAATCTATGTATAAGCAAATTACTCGTAAGAAAATTATTTATCTGTGATTTCAAATTTAATATTTTTTTTACACAATATTATACTTATACTTAATACTGATCTGTGATTTTTTGTGATGCGAATTTACTAATTATAAGTATGTTAGACTTAGATGAAAAACTGATCTGTGATTTAAGAGTCGTTTTACAGTCCACTAGCGCCGCCAATCGAAAAAATGTCATAACTCGTAAATAGAATCAAAAATACAAAATGTGGTCTATTATTACTGTAGAAAAGGCAATAACGTAATTTTATAACACATTGTCAACACTTGAAATATAGCTGTTTAGCTAAATCGTGCATTTGTAACAAAAACGGCCGTTTATGTTTTGAATGCACGATTTAGCTAAACAGCTATATTTCAAGTGTTGATAAGGTGTTATACAATTACGTTATTGCCTTTTCCACAGTAATAATAGAACATATTTTGTATTTTTGATTCTATTTACGAGTTATGACATTTTTTCGATTGGCGGCGCTAGTGGACTGTAAGAGGCCTCTTAAATAATAATGAGTACACAACGTGCAAATAATTTCTAATATTTATAGGCAGGAAATTTGATCTGTGATTTGATGCAATAATTACTTTAAGAATTAAAATTAAGGGAATAAAAATAATAATTGCTGTTTCATTAATATAGTCACAAGGTGCATTTAATATATTTTTTTAATTAGCCCCCAAAACGTTTGAGCACGACTGTACGCAGAACAGCTTAGGTATAATACGTCCAATAAAGAACGTCATCGATATGTATGAATCGCTCGCTTCTTAGTAGTCATTCAGATTTGGTCGGATAACCAGCCGTTGTTTACATATTTTGGTTTTTTGTTTATATTTACTTAATGCGAAACATTCCAAGCTCAATATTTTCACCATATATTTTTGACTAAAGGCACAAGATTTTGGTTTACACCGACACATCTGGGATTGAGACAGTTCCTTGTATCTTGCCGTCAAAGTTATGACACCATCGTTTTGACTTTTAGCAAGATTATTCAAAAACGCATGCATGAACAGTTTTGAAACTTTGTATGGTTATTATTAGCGTCAAGAAGGACCGAATACAGTTTTTAGCGAACTTGTGCCTTGTCTCATTTAGGCGCTGCGATGTTTTTTCGGGTTTTCATAAAACCGCGATAACTTGAAAACTATAAATATTTTCTTAAATCTAATTGGGGCACTAAGGGGCACACAATAAGAGCTACTCGTGTATGTTTATTCTACAGGGGCACATGCAATGGTTTTCGAGATATACGATTCATCACAACGTTACTCCAGCAGGAAATGCAATATCTCGAAAATCTGAAGGGGCACAGATTTTTTTTTTGGGGGCACATTTTGGCACACATATAAGCTCTCTGGCCATGCACAGTTTTTCTCTCTCCGATCATTCGTTTAGAATTTTCCTGCTAGAAAAACGTTACCCCAGCAAGAATCGTTTTTCAGATTTTTTTTCAAAACTACAGGGGGCACACATTTTTTATGTGGGGGCACATTTACAGCAGATAAGGCACCAACTATACGTTCTACTCATATAACTCTAGGAGATACTTTCTTGCTGGGGTAACGTACACGAAAATTCTGTACATTGAAAATATCAAAAAAATAAATGGCATTGTTACTAGACCAGACTAGACTAGACACCGAACCCAAAAATGTGATTAAAAATTTTTTTGTCTGTCTGTTTGTTCAGGCATCACGCAAAAACTACCGGTTCGATTACGATGAAACTTGGTATAATTATTCTTTAATATCCTGGGCACCACACTGGGTACTTTTTATCCCGGAAAAGTATATACAATAAAAAACAAACTTAATTTTGCGGTTCGATCCCTAGATCCGATTACTGTACCAACCGCAAATAATAAGTTTGTCGTAGGTTACGTCACCCGCAGTGGAGTTCACTAAGGGGCGCTGCACACGGCCAAGATGCTATAATACTTTATCTTAAGATACAATATCGACGACACACGACGAAGATAATAAATAATATTTCATATTTTTACGTATCTTAAGATTGTTTGTATGGCGAGCGATATTGTATCATAAGATAAAATATTATAAAGGGTGATTTTTTAAGAGTTATGTTTTTCAGGTTGGCGGCACTGGTTGGTAATGGCATCCAAACGTCATCTGTCAAAGTGAAAAGTTTTCAGTGTACTCTGCCATTTCATCGTGGAAAGACTTACAAACGAGCAACGATTGCAAATTGTTGTTTACTATCAAAATTCGTGCTCTGTGAAAAATGTGTTTCGTTTGTTACGACCATATTATGGTCGTCATAATCGACCTGGTGAATCAACAATTCGTGCTGTTATCACCAGGAGTGAAGAACAGCCACATGCCATACGAGAATTACCGATGCATCCCGAAAAAACGACAGTTTGGTGTGATTTATGGGCTGGTGGCATTATCGGTCCATTTTTCTTCAAAGACGACTATGGAAGAAACGTTACCGTCAACGGCGAACGATATCGAGCCATGATACGCAACTTTTTTTTGCCCCAGTTGGCCGAGTTGAACTTGATTGACATGTGGTTTCATCAAGACGGTGCCACATGCCACACAGCTCGTGAAACAATGGACATGTTGAAGGATGAATTTGGTGAGCAGCTTATCTCTCAAAATGGCCCCGTGAATTGGCCGCCAAGATCATGCGATTTGACGCCTCTGGATTATTTCTTGTGGGGTTATGTAAAGTCGTTAGTGTATGTGGACAAGCCGAACACGATTGAAGCCTTACAGGATAACATAACACGCGTAATTCGTGTGATACAGGCCGAAATGCTCGAAAAAGTGAGGCAAATTGGACCTTCCGAATGGACCATTTGAAAAGGAGCCGCGGACAACATTAACATGAAGTTATCTTTAAAATGTAAATGGCAAAGGCCAAGTTAACAATTTCAATAAAAAATTCGAATATATGATGCAAATTGAGTGATTTATTCGATTAAAAAAAAAACTACGCTTAAAAAATCACCCTTTAGTATCTTAGCCGTGTGCAGCGCCCCTAAGCTATGCTGTAAATGTAGTGCTGAAGGTTGAATTTGGCTTGCACCGTTCGCAGCACACGCGTGGCTCACGGCTGCCACGGTCATCGCTACCGTATATAAGGATGGAGTCTGAGCGCGCGCATCATACATTTTTTGAACTATGATTTGAACCGACGTGTCGAGTGGCGATCTATATACATATATAAAAGAAAGTCTTCTGAGTTATACTATTTATAACTCAAGAACGGCTGAACCAATTTGGCTGAAAATTGGTGTGGAGGTAGCTTAGAACCAGGAGACGGACAGAGGATACTTTTTTTATTACTTTTATTTACTTATAGGAGTAGGGTAAGAGTAGGGTAGGAGTAGGGGAGCAGGGTAGGAGTAGGGTAGAAGTAAGGTAGGAGTAGGGTAGGACTAGGGTAGGAGTAGTGTAGGAGTAGGGTAGGGGTAGGACACCACGCGAAATGAAGTAGCGCCGGGCAGCTAGAAATAATTTATATGGCAAAACAACCTTTGCCGGGTCAGCTAGTTAAATAAAAAACCGGGCAAGAGCGAGTCGGACTCGCGCACCGAGGGTTCCGTAACATCCGGGTTTATGCATAAGGTTTATGTTTATGTAATTGTTTTTTTTTTTTTTTTTGATTTGATTGAATGAATGGTAAATTGCGGTTTACGATTTATGACGTATTAAAAAAAAACTACTTACTAGATCTCGTTCAAACCAATTTTCGGTGGTAGTTTACATGGTAATACATCATAGGTATATTTTTTTTAGTTTTATCATTCTCTTATTTTAGAAGTTACAGGGGGGGGGGGGGAACACACATTTTACCACTTTGGAAGTGTCTCTCGCGCAAACTATTCAGTTTAGAAAAAAATTATGTTAGAAACCTCAATATCATTTTTGAAGACCTACCCATTGATACCCCACACGTATGGGTTTGATGAAAAAACAAATTTTGAGTTTCGGTTCTAAGTATGGGGAACCCTAAAATTTATTGTTTTTTTCCTATTTTTGTGTGAAAATCTTAATGCGGTTCACAGAATACATCTACTTACCAAATTTCAACACTATAGTTCTTATAGTTTCGGAGAAAAATGGCTGTGACATACGGACGGACAGACAGACGGACAGACAGACAGACAGACAGACATGACGAATCTATAAGGGTTCCGTTTTTGCCATTTGGCTACGGAACCCTAATAAAATGAAACAAAGCTTTTAAATACAGTGAAATCATTATAAGTTAATTAAATGGAGCTTCTAATGAATTCGTGGTGCTGGTGGCACAAAAATCGGGAACTTCTATTGAAGTCCATGGCGGTGAAAATGTTAGAAATTATAAAACCACATAAAACTTTTATATTAATGTTTTTATTGTGGCGGTGCTTGGGGGAGGCCTATGTCCGTCTGTTTGACGATTTAACATTTAAACTTAACGTTTGTTGAACTAACTATTGACGATTGAATTTGTTGTAGTTTATTTTGATTGAAATAAAATCATTTATTTAGTTTCAGATCGATCGAATCACTGACTCCTAAGATACAGGCCATCCCTAGTTTAGGAGATTTAATTTTTATGTTAATATAGACAACTATTTTTCTCCACTTGTGTCCATTGTTATTTGATTAAGGGCTGATTTTTCAATCAAATGATAATTTTATTCGAGGAATAATTTTGACATTTATCTCATGCAAAAATTGTCAAATGTCAGTTTTATTCCTCGAATAAGAGTTATCTGGCGATGGAAAATTCAGACCTTAGTCTTAGCATTCCTATACAACCTGTGTCTATATATGTCTTTGGATCAATAAACTTATTATTATTAAATAGTAGGTAAAATAAAAAAACGATTATAAAATTAAGCAAATGGTTTAATATTTTATTAGTCATACAAGGTGTACAAATATTAAATACATATTTCCTAGAATACTGTCTGATTGTTAGAAAAAGAAAGAACAATTGTTTATTCTGCATAAACAAAACGCATATTACAAGAAAAAATATAAACACACATAAAAGTAGTCAAAAGCCTCGTACGCTTGCGACACTGGCAAAGGACAACATACAAACAACAATTATTACATCCCATCCATTGTGTATTATTATATCCCAGCCAGGTGTTCACCAGCACATTCAAGTTGGCCCTAAACTACTATTTAACTAATACTACCATAAGTATACCAACACCAGCCCACTGCTTCCCAGCAGTGTGTCCCCACAGGGCTCTTTTCTTCGAGAGCGAGTGGGCTGTAATCTACCACGCGGGCCCAGTGCGCGTTGGTAACTAATACTAATAACTAATCATTGATAGATTACCGTATTAATCCAGTTATTTGAAAAAAGGAAATTAGTTTTAAAAACTGCTAAATATTTAGTTCAACTAAAACTAAAAATTAATCGTGAATTAATGAATGCCTACGACTAATTATATCGCAAAATTTTTAGTTTGACTAATCAATCGATTAAAAATAGCGATTCAGCCCAATACAGATATAAGTTAGTCTTGTGGGCTCCAAAAATTGGTTTACAAGATTGTAGTACTGAAACAAACTTCTAAGTTTGCTAAATGAACAAGTGATAATGCACTTATTCGAGTTATTTTTGTGAACACTTCATCCATTACCTTTTCAAATCAGTCATACAATACTGAAGGGTCTGAACTCTGAACATACTTTTTTAATAAACTGCTTCAACTCTGCATTTTTAACAAAACCTAAAGGGCTTTGAAGGTCTGTGGCATACCTATTGTCCTCTATTTTGTTTTTTTTTCAAAATAGTGGCCACGGATGACCTTTATAAATCAATAGCCGACATCAATGCAAACAGAAAACATAATAAGACCAAACCCCGTAATGTTACGTTTCAGAGATATTAACGTTCTAAGTTGATCACGTGACATCTATATATTTAACATGCTTACATCTCGTTGCAAGATGTTTGTAATAATCACTCGGAATATATAAAGTAATCATTGGTGTATATCAAGCTTATAAGGTCTTTCACCAGTTTCAAATTAAAACGTGTTTTTTAAATGACAATATTGACGAAAACTACGCTCACATATATATCACATTGGAAAGGTTTCTCGCCAGTAGCGGATTAGCCACGTAGCAAGAATAGCAAATGCTACGGGCACCGCGCACCAACGCTTGCTGACCATAAAAAAAAATATCAATTTAGATTATGAAGCGTAAAAATATTTTTTTAAATCAATGTAGTTACAACTTACAATACATAACACGATAGAGTTGGTATGAAAATGTTTTACAACTCGCTCAAAGCTCATTAAATTTCCATTGGTATCAAAGATTGTCGTGGACAAAGCTATGATAACGCCAGCAATATGAGTGGGAAATACAGTGGCTTACAAGCACGTATTAAGCAAATAAATAAGTATGCAGAATACATTCCCTGTCTTACACACTCATTAAATTTGGTTGCCAGGCACACGGTACAGAAGCGCAGACACAGTACAGAAGCATCAATTTTCTTTGATTTCGTTGAATACCTACTTATATAATTTATTTCCGTTTCTACCTATCGATGGGGTCGTGTTGAGGCGCGTCTCCACTAGGGCGTGCGGCCTATTGGGGCCCCGAGGCTCGGCGGCCTCGCGAGGCTTTTGTTTTTTTGCAACGCATCCTCATTATAAGAGCCGCGCGCCCTGCCTTCGAGATATGTACTAACAAGAGGAGATGCTTTTACCTTTCAGAAGCATTTATGCAATAGCATGTAGCAATTTCCATCAGGGCATCAGTCCTTTTGATTTTATTTTAATAAAAACCAAGTCCGACAATCCCATAACACCGATAAAAATCCATTAATAAAAGAGTTTGATCGTCAGTCCGCTCCATTTTGGCGCGAATACTTGCTGCTGAAGCTAATAGCATGTCCTCCTCTTCGAAAAGCTCAAAAGCTACTGCGCAAGGCGGGCCGCTGCAGCAGCGTGGCTCTTACAATGAGGACGCGTTGCAAAATGACACAAATGCTTCGCGAGGCCGAGCCTCGAGGCCCCAAAAGGTCGCGGGGCCCTAGTGGGGACGCGACTTCACGTCCACACTCACGAGTCTCGGCCGCGCGGCTCGGCCTCAAGGCACCGCGCGGCCCTAGTGGGGACGCGCCTTTACGAACGCACTTAAGGCGAAATGGTATCGTACTCACGTAGGTTTTGAGGGGGTGAAGCAGACGCGGACGGGTAAGAAGCGCGCGGGGCCCCGCGCTCTGCCGCACTCGGCCGACAAGCTATAGTCCGACCGCTGTAAGCGCGACCCTCTCTCGTGAACCAAAATACTTCTGCAGAGGGTCGCGCATACGGGCGGTCGGACCACAAAATACAGAGCGTAGTCGGACTATAGCGACAACTAGCAGTTTTAGTTGTTACTAATTGCGCAGTAGGTATTTATGGAAATGTACCTATTTATTTTCTCAAAGTATATACTGAGTACATAATATACATAGTACAAGTACAGTGTACTAGTGTAGTGTGTATGTAGTATTGTAATTAGGTAATTACAATATTATTTTATATTTATTTATAGCACTATATTTATAGTATTAGATATAATAATGAAAGCACTAGTGTAAGCACCAACGGATTACCCTATTTACACAATTTATTTTGCCCTATCCGTTTTAGACCTAAACCTATCAAATGACACTAAAAACAACACAATATCTACATAAACAAAAAATCATGTTTTAAAAAGGAAACTATAATATAAAAACTGGCCAAGTGCGAGTCGGACTCGCACACGAAGGGTTCCGTACCACAAGGCAAAAACGCCGAAAAAAACATGTTTGTTGTATGGGAGCCCCCCTTAAATATTTATTTTTATTATTTATTATTAAAGTTAAAATACAACTGAGTATTTTGTGAATATTTCAAGTGCCTAACTGTTGCCATTTTTGATATCGAGCTAAAAAAGGCAAAAAAATCGCGTTTGTTGTATGGGAGCCCCCCTTAAATATTTATTTTATTTTGTTTTTAGTATTTGTTGTTATAGCGGCAACAGAAATACATAACTTGTGAAAATTTCAACTGATAAGCTATCGCGGTTCTTGAGATACAGCCTGGTGACAGACAGACAGACAGACAGACGGACAGACAGCGAAGTCTTAGTAATAGGGTTCCGTTTTTACCCTTTAGGTAAGGAACCCTAAAAACAGCTTAGATAGGCATTTTTTTGTTGCTCGATTTTTGCACTTCACAGACGCGTGTCTCAGGCGAACGGCACTCGCACCCGCACTACTCCCAACCCGTCCGAGATAAAGCGTTCGTGAGCGGTGTCTATGTGTGCGTTGCTCGAGCGCACTTTGTATGTAGATTGCCTTTTGTACTCTCTGTATTTTGTGGTACTAGTATGAGAGATAGAAACCAAACCGGTTTTACCAAAAAGCGGTTCTTACAAAGGATAATTTTTTTATCACTACCCAAATTTTCATAGGGTTTGCTACCCATGAATATGAAGAACTTTCACTATGGGACCAACTTTGAAATTACAA
Source organism: Mesoligia furuncula (assembly GCA_916614155.1). Lineage (NCBI taxonomy): Eukaryota > Metazoa > Arthropoda > Insecta > Lepidoptera > Noctuidae > Mesoligia > Mesoligia furuncula. The sequence goes on along the minus strand of OU744817.1, from coordinate 2,436,187 downwards.
AAAAAATCAGCTGTTTCTTACAAAAGTTCCATCAGCAGATTTTTTTCGTGATTCAGAATTTTTGGTCCCATAGTAAAAGTTGTTCATATTCATGGGTAGAACACACCCTGTCAAAATTTGGATATTGATAAAAAAATTACCCTGTAGAAATGAAAAAAACAGGTAAGTATAACAGCTTTTGTATATATTAAAAAAGAATATAGGGGGTGTATCATTCATGTTGTGTTGTGTAGCGGGGTTCTATAACGAGTTCTCTATCTGCTCCAAATTATTTTTCAGAGCCTCTCAAAGGCATACCACGGTTTCGGCGGGAATCTACCAACTCTGGAAGAATGTGTGTGTGATAAAAGTTGACAACTTTTGGCTCCATTTTATTTTTCCAAAAGTCGTCATCTTTTTGGATGTATACAATTTCCATTTTTCATCTTCTCCTCCCCATATCCCGAAAATGCATCGCTGCTTGCCCGTCACTCGTAGCTGTCCTTGAGCCTGATAGTACCAGTTACTGTTTTTATTTATAGTAACTTGAGTATTCTTTTTGTTGTACTTTAGAATTTGGACCTTGTTTTGCTTGATAGCATTTTCTATGCCGTTTCTAAAAGCAGCTACTGGGCATTTGACCTCAACGATACTGTTTTCTCCAACGACTCCGTCCGGTGTGGCACCAATGTAAGGAAATTCTTTGTCCACAAAAAGTCCACAGTCCTCAATCTGTAAATTTTCTTGACTACTCAGTTGTTGAAGCGCAAATTTTTCATTTTTGAGTCCATGGGCCACTGATGCGACGGATGAAATATTAGATTTGTACAAAATATTATTCACCAGGGTAGCAAAATTTTTTTGTCTCTTTATTATTACTCCAAAATTTGAGGCCGTTATCATCAATCTTCTGATTTGCAACCATTCAGTGCTTTCGCGTTGCTGTGTGGTTCGTTTTTGTATACCCTCCCGATCATTTACCAGTGTCTTCAGATTTGTCATAAAATCTGCAGACGCTGCACTGTACTCATCGGCAGGCATGTCCGGCGCAGCTACTTTTTGATTGACACCGACTGAAGGTTCACATGTGCCGCATCAGATATTTGTGGTAGCTGTTGTGGTGATACCATTCCTGTATCGTCAGTATCCAGTAGTTTTTCATGGGTGCTGAAATATTGGAAGAATTTGTAACAATACAAGATGAAATGAAATTGAAATTGACCTATTCAGTTCAACAACTAACTTCGTAGTGGTGGTGCGTTTCCGCTACAAGCTGGGTAACTTGTAACCTACCTATAAGAATAAAGTCTACACTCAATGTGCCAAAAGAAATATAAGTAGGTAATAAAAAAAATACACATGACGTGTTAAAAACCGGTTTTATCTAGAACCGGTTTTCTTGAAGTTCCATTCCCAATATATAAAAATACCTAAAAAAAACGATTTTTGATAAAAACCGGTTTTCAGTCCTATTCATGACGTCTAACAGACAAATTATGCAACGTGTTTTTTTTGATATCTCATAACTATAGGGGGTCATTGTACTCATCATTATGAACAACTTTTACTATAGGTCCAAACACGAAATCGCGAAAAAAAATCAGGTGTTCCCTACATTTTGACGAGTTATGCGAATATAAAAATAACAGCTGATTTTATTTTTCCGCGATTTTAGGTTCGGTCCCATAGTAAAAGTTGTTCATAATGATGAGTACAATGACCCCCTAGAGTTATGGGATATAAAAAAAAAAACACTTTGTATTTTCAAAGGCTTTCTCTAGTACACAGGGTCAAATTAAATTAGCTAGCGAAACTCGGCCGCGAAACTCCGATATAATAATAATACAGCATAGGCAGATAAGAAAGCGAGCTTACTCAAAAAACTTGGGTGATACTGTTTGAAGTTGTACTAGTGCCCCATCAGATGTTTCTGGCAATTGTGGTGGTGTGACGGCTGTACTCATTCCTTGTGAGTCAGCTGGCAACTCCGCAATGTCAGACTCAGTGTTGATACGAGTTCTGTAAAAACATAATAATAAACCATAATATGTTTATAAAAATAAAGATATTGGGGTACCTACATGAAAGTTTTAGACCATAATTATCTATCTTTATTAGGCCGTTTACACATTATGCCGCAGCTGCAACAGCAGCGGCTCCGCTGCATCAGTCACTCTTGGATTTGCATGAACCCCACACGGCGGCGCCGCGCGGCGGCGGCGGCGAGTTTTGATAAGACCTATCAAAACTCGTTGCCGCCGCCGCGGCGCCGTGTGTGGGGGTTCATACAAATTCAAGGGAAACCAATACAGAGGCATCGCGGCGCCGCCGCCGCAACCACGACATATTGTGTAAAGGGACTTTCAAAACGAAAGTTGTGTGCTTATACAAAACACGAGTTAGTACGCCAATGTCAAATGTCAAAATTGGTATTTTTTAGAATAGTAAATAAAAAACTTACCTATTCAGGTTCATCAATTTCAGCTTCTTGAGCTTCAGTCCTGAATTTTTTTTTTTTTATTACTTCAATGTTCGCTTGAGTAGTCGGCGACAACGGGCGCAATAAAGTTGTACACGGGTGCTCTCTAAGACGCGCTGCGGCCGACTGACGGGACTGCGGGGAGCGGTGGGATGTCAGACATGCGCGCCCGCTTTTTATAAATATTTCTTTTAAAATTCTATTTGCTCTGTTACATTAAAATAAACCCATAATCCCCTAGTGTCTTTCATGGTGAACGTATAGACGAAATTTTATTGAAATTGCTTTATTTACAATCGAATAAAACCGTTTTTTCTCATAAAAAATGCTAATTTTGAGGAAACTTTGCGATTTTTTTGTATCGAGCCAAATTATGTCAATCGTGTTTTGGCCCCCATAATTCACTAAAGAAAATCTTCAATTTTATAAATCATGAAAAAAAATAAGCCAAAATTGTAGTTTTTAAGGACAAAAATTGATTTTGCGTGCAGCCGAAATGCGTCAAAACATCTTCTCTGGGACACATTTCGCCTTAACGAAAGTACGTCAAAAATTCCTATTTTATTTAAAAATGTTGTCGGACACTAATTAGGTGGTCAGCGTGAGCTGGTGCTACGAAGGCACTTTTATGTGGTTTTACTACTATCAAGAAAGTTTTGTTAGACATTTCCAATAACGTGGATCAAAAGGCAGAGTACCGTAATAAAGCTTACGGACTAGTTTCAAAGATGAGTAGGTATAGAAACGTGTGAACATGAAAACGTGTTTAAATGAGTTAAGGAACACGATGAGCCAACAACGTCTTAATCACCTCATTTTCATGAATATTGAATACAATTTGCTTAGAGAAGTCGATAGGAATAGTATTATTTCTAAATTTGCCCAAATCAAATCCAGAAAAGTTTTTTGTAACAGTTTTGTTTTATTTAATACCATAAAGTTTATTACCTAAAGCAAAACCCTTGATAAAATTTGCTACAGACCCCGCGCTGGCTTAATCCGGCACTGTTTCTCGCCAGTGTGTAAACGAATATGCTGAGATAATTGATTTTTACATTAAAACTACGCTGACGTCATCACACTTAGCCGAAGCACGCACGGACATAAACATATCGCGGCGGGATTTTATCGTACACTCGATTTTCAACTTTCGGTTTTAAGCTGCGCATTGAGAATCCAACAGAGTGCATCCCAGCGCGCCAAAAAAACACTCGTTGGATTTTCAACTATCGGTGCAAAGCAATGCCTTGCAAATCCAGAGCACGAAAAAACTCACCCGTGCGGACCTGGGCTTAAGGTTTTTTGCCAGTGTGTATACGAATGTTTTCTTAAATTACCCTTTAGACTAAAACTACGCTGACATATATCACACTTGAAAGGTTTTACACCAGTGTGTATACGAATATGTTCTATTAACTTACCCTTTGCCATAAAACTACGTAGACATATATCACATTTATAAAGTTTTTCACCAGTGTGTATACGAATATGTTGAGTTAAGTGAGTTTTTCTTCTAAAACTACTCTGACATACATTACACTTATAAGGTTTTTCACCAGTATGTACACGAATATGAGTGGTTAAATTATAATTCGTTCTAAAACGACGTTGACATACATCACACTCGTATGGTTTTTTACCAGAGTGTATACGAGTATGATGTGTTAAATTACACTTTTTATTAAAACGACTCTGACATATATCACACTTATAAGGTTTTTCATGAGTGTGTATACGAATATGTTTTCTTAAATAACCCTTTAGACTAAAACTAAGTTGACATATATCACACTTGTAAGGCTTTTCGCCAGTGTGTGTACGAATATGAATCCTTAAGACATCCTTGCGACTAAAACTACGTTGACACACATCACATTTGTAAGGCTTTTCGCCAGTGTGTGTACGAATATGATTCCTTAAGTCATCCTTGCGACTAAAACTACGTTGACATACATCACATTTGTAAGGCTTTTCGCCAGTGTGTGTACGAATATGATTCCTTAACTCACCCTTGCGACTAAAACTACGTTGACACACATCACATTTGGTTTTTTCACCAATTTGTGTATGAGTATATTGTAGTTTTTGTTTTACTTGATTTAAATTACGCTGATCACATTTGTAAGGCTCTTTGAAATAAGTGCCAGGTTTTGAGGTACGTTTTTGAGTTGCCCGGAGAACTTTCGAGTCAAATTTTTCTTGTTTCGTTTGCTCGTCTGTTATTGCATCTTCTGGTTTTGCCCTTTGTGTGTCTAGTTTCGGTTTCTCCGCAATGGTCGTCCCTGTAATTATAAATCTAGTAGTACAATGTGAGGCGATAAAATAACAGCGCCTAGCATGATTCAGACTAGCGACTGAAAATGAGGAATTTCTGGTGACATTGAATAATACAGTGATATCTGTTGTGTGCGGAATGAAATTATGAAAGTATCCCGCCATTTAAATGATGTATTCTACAGCAATTTTTTTTTTATTGACAGTGTATTTGATTACTTAATTCAGAATTTAATTTGTTATTATTAACAGTTATACAGGATGCCCCAGAAGTCGACATCAAGCCGGATTCGGGTAATAGGCCAAGTCATAATAGTTATCAGAAAAAAAAAACTCACTACTTGCCGAACTCGCATAGTAAATTTTTGTTTCAGTACAGTCAGTCAAAGTTGGGTGGAGTATTAATTTTGAATATTTGGTTGCTAAAAGTGCACTTTTCTTCCAAGCCGGAGCAGTTATTTTAGGCAAGAGTTTACAACAACATCATTCAGCATCCCATAACAAAAAAAAAAAAAAGAAGTTAAGTTTTGTAGCAACAGGAGTGAAAAGTCTGTCACAGGGTGCAGATTTTCTCGATTTTTTAAATGCCAATAATTTTTGCAATACACAACTTAGATTTTTTATATGCCTATATTTTTTAAATACACAAATTAGTTTTTTTTTTCTGATATGTATTATGACTTGGCCTATTACCCGATTCCGGCTTGACGTCGACTTCTGGGACACCCTGTATACAACGTGGCGCTTGAATGGTGACATTAATTTAACACACATATACGTTTTCACATTTTCATTTCATGAAGCAATTATATTTCCATTGAACGTTATTATTTACGGATTTATTTAAAATTTTAGAAAATAGCATCTTAGAGCAACCTGTACCTATAGAACTGTAGCGCAGGGGTCATTTGCCGGGGTCACGGATCATAATATCGCATCAATGAAATTAAAACGAATAAGCAATACTATTAGGATGAAACAAATGCAAAGAGTAGGTGAATTGAAGGAAAGATATATCCCTTTGTCGGCGAGCGGCGCGTGCGCGCCCCTCTCTATATATCTTTCCTTCCGCCGCCGCCATCGGCGCAGGCGACCCGCGCCCCTTTCCACCCGCGCCCCTGCACTGCACTGGAATTCTTTTTTTGCTTTTCTAGTGCTAGCCGAACCCGTGTCCTTGACACACTTCGTCAAACTAGTGCGCAAATACGTCGTTATTTTTGTGAATGTTTCCGCGAAAAAGACGCTTACGACCCATTGTTTTATTTATTTATTGTTGTGTAATTAGGATAGCAATTTGATTATGGTACTGCGATAAAGACGCTTTGCTTTGTTTTCTAATCTAGTAGGTACGTTTACATCTCTTGCGATACGGACGGTTTTACTTGTGTTATGTGCTTGTGTAAACTTGTGATCGTGGTGGCAAATGCCAAATACACATCCGAACTACACAGCAGCTGAATATGATGATCCTAATTTATGGAGAATGTCATCAAATTGCCGCCCTTGCGATAAGGACATATCGCGAGAGATATGGCGATTCAAAACAATGCTCTACTAATCCTCGCACTATTGTAGGACCTCTTCAGCGCATCCACGAAAACCGGCCAGTGGATCCTTGGTCTCAACGCCCAGATCGACCGCCTACACGACAAAATGTGCTACAATATTTCGAAGACTAACCCAAAATTAGCCTCCGCCAGAGCGCTAGGAGCCAAATAAAAGCAGTGATTAGTGATGAGTGATGTGATGTGCGCTTTGTTTCTTTGACAAATGCCGACAAATAATCAGACCGATCAGGAGTACGATCGCGCGAAGCGTAGGTAAGTAATTACATGAATGAATTTTTGCAAGGGTGATCCCAATTTTAGTTACTATTATATTATTTAGATTGTATGAAATTTTTTTTTTTCAATTTACGAATTATTTTAACCTATACATATTGTTCGAACAACTTAAAGCCATACTGCATGCATGTTTGTACTTATATCTATGTGTGTGTAAGAAACGATCTCTTTAAAATATGTATTAACTAGTAGCTAGCTCAGTAGCAAAATAAAGCCATAAGAAGCAACACCTCTTTAAGTTTATCCAACGTCCTTACGAACAAAACTAAACCGTATCAACAAGGAACATGGTGGAATTTCGAACCGGATAAATAAATCTACCTGGGTGGTCTAGTGATTAGTGCGAAGACAAAGAGCAGCATTCCTTAGATAAACTCTACTCTAGAACTCGTTAGCTATGAGTGATTTGTGCACATTATAAGAAAAAGTAATTATCTGTGTTTTACGACATAATACGATCGGATTATCTCTTCAAATAATTGAGCTACATTGCGTCTTTTGGAATAATGACCACTACAGTGGAACAATTGCTAACGGAGTTAGAAGATATTGCGTTATTACTGTAAAAGGCGCAAACTAACCTAAAGAAATGTCCAAAACAAAGACTTACAAAAGGATACATTGAAACACGATTGCACCTCACATCAGGCGGCCGTCACCGGTCAGACGGAGACGATCGGTTGCACTGAGGACGCGTTCTCACGTGCCTGGCAAGTGCAGAAACGCAAGGGTAAGGGTAAAAATAACACTCCACAAGCCCGATGCCCCCGCACTGACCCCTCAGGTCCACCAGCTTCCTCTTCTCAGAGCAAGCAGAGGGAGAGATTGACGAGGAAGGAGAGACGACAACAACGCAGGCTGCTAGGTAAGGGCAGTCGTCCGAAACAGGCTACTGCCGCTAGGCCGGTCAATCCGACTAGCGGCCAGCTGAACTTCGCCGCCGGAAAGCGGTCGCAGGTAGGGGCCGGCACTAGCCGACCTGTGCCCGGGCAGCCGCCAACCGGTGTTCCGAAGGATCAGGCAGGTAACTCCAGCACACAGCGACCCGATTGGAAGGATCAGGCTGCGGCCAAGCGAACTCTCAACGAGACTTCAACACCTCGGGGAGAGCATAAGCGGCCGCGTCTTGATCAATCCAGACGGGTCCCTCAAAGAAGCTACGCCCAAGCTGCCAGCGCAACCCTGGACGTCGCGATTACCTGCGAACGCACAGGGATCCTCAGCGGGGAGGTATCGGACCAGGTACTCGCTGCCATCCAGAGGCAGATTATCCTTGAGGCCTGCTCCCCCAAACCAGACACTCCGGGACCGACGTTCAACGCCAAGCCGCTGGTCGCCGGGGGCGTCGTGAAACTGTGGTGCGGTAACGACCACACTTTAGCCTGGCTAAAGCAAACAGTCTCCGACCTTTCTCTCCGTATCAACATCCCGTTGGTAGTCAAGAGCCAGTCGGAGATCGAAAAGCGTATAAGATGTGGCATCCTGATCCCAGACGAGCAGGGAGTATATGGAGAGTCGACCAATATTGGCCGCGCTCTCAACTACCAAAATCCCTGGGTAGACATTAAGAGGTGGGTGCTGCTCTTTGCCGACAAGCAGGCTGAACAATGGTTCGTGGTGGTCGGCGTCCCTGTGGAGCAAATCCCGACCCTGATGGAGGCCGGACGCCGACTCTCAATAGGACTGGGAGCGGTGTACGTGAAGTTCCAGGGTCGGAACGGTAGGTTCACCGACACCCCTCAGGGATGGGACCCCGCCACGGGTACCCTTGGTGAGGTGCCAGACCAGCCGCAGACACCAGTGGGGGAGTCATCTCCCACTATAAACAACCCGGAGGCATCTGCGACTGAACCTGCTCCGGCAGGGTCGGCCACCCCCGCTGCCGCCACCGTGGGCGCCGTCCCCTTATCTGGTACGGAGCTGGACGACATGATCCTGTCCCCGGCTTCGACCCAGGGGGGGGACGGCTTCGACGAGGGCGACCTGTTCGCCGGGCTCAGATTGGAGGGGGACGAGGAGGGGTTGGCCAGTGATGGCGTCCCTTTCGTCGGCCTGTAAAATCCTCCAGGCAAACCTCCACCACAGTCAGACCGCGACGGCTCAGCTTCGCAAGTGGCTGGAGGTTCAACACACGGCCATTGCCTTGATCCAGGAGCCGTGGATAAGGGCAGGCCGTATACAAGGACTCTCCAATCTTGGCGGTAAGCTCCTGGTCACCACAGAGCACGACCATCCCAGATCGTGCATTTATATCACAGGTAACCTTAAAACACAGCTATTAACCGATTTTTGTTGCAGAGATGTCTCTGCAGCAAGGCTGCTAATACAGCGTGAAAACGCCATGGAGATGGTGATCGTCCTCGCCTCGGTATACATGCCCGAGGCAGAGGCGCCGCCCCCGCACGATTTCGCCCGCCTTGTGAGCCACTGCGAGAGGAGCGGGCTTGACATCGTCGTTGGGGCCGATGCCAACGCTCACCATCAACTGTGGGGTATGGACACGCAAAATGAAAGGGGTAAGGCCTTGGTAGATTATCTATTCTCCACTAACCTAACCCTACTAAACATGGGATCCGAACCAACGTTCGTAACAAGGCGTAGCCGGACAATCATTGACCTAACTCTGGCTACAGAGGGAGCGTCGGAAGTCATCACTGGGTGGCATGTCTCCAAAGAGGCGTCCTGCTCTGATCACAGGTGTATCCGCTTCGACATCCAGGTCTGCATCCCACCTACACAACCACGGCGCAATCCGCTCAACACGGATAGGGCCACCTACGCACGCAGCCTTGAATCAAAGCTGGCGACAGCAGACGATCCGACAACATTTGCGGATCCGACACAGATTGAAACACAAGTAAGTCATCTTACTGAATCAATGATAGACAGCTACCATACTGCCTGCCCAGAGACCACCCCGCGCAGCACACCGGGCAAACAACCCTGGTGGGGCGCCGAGCTGTAGCGCAGACGCGGTAAGGTAAGGAAAGCTCTGAATAGAGCTATGAACACAAGTGCGGATGAGGACTGGGATGACTATTACGCAGCCAAATCCAGCTACAAAAAATGCATCAGGTTCAGAAGTACCACAGGATGGCGCAAATTCTGTGGTGGTATTGAATCTTGCCAGCAGGCGAACAGGGTGAGGAAAGTACTAGCGCAACAGCACACACCTGGGCCTGCTACCCTTCGGAAACCTGACAATACATTAACATCCTCACCAGAAGAAACGAGACGCATCCTAATTGAAACTCACTTCCCCGGATGCATCTTCGCACAGGTAATCGACTGGCAGGATGCAACACAGACACCATCAGATAATGATTGGCTCCACGCAAGCAAGGTGATCACGTTGGAGAAACTCCAATGGGCCATTCGGAGCTTCCATCCTTTTAAGGCAGCCGGTCCGGATGGAGTGTTCCCCGCCTTACTGCAGTGGGGAGGCAGCTCTGTCGCTTTGAAACTGCTGCCTTTATTGAGGGCGTGCCTGGCCTTTAGATACGTTCCTAAGGGATGGAGGGAAGTGAAAGTCATATTCATCCCTAAGCCAGGTAAGGGTGACTACACAAACGCCAAATCCCACCGACCAATAAGCCTGACCTCTTTTCTACTAAAGACTCTGGAAAGGCTGTGTGATAGGGAACTGAGAGATGGCGCCTTGAAGACTATACCGCTACACGGCAACCAACATGCATACAGCTCAGGTAAGTCGACTGAATCCGCCCTTCACCTGGTAGTCAGCCAGATAGAGGAAGCGATTCACCAGAAAGGCACCTGTCTGGGCACTTTTATAGACATCGAAGGAGCCTTCGACAAAACTAACTTCTCCAGTATCAACAGCGCCCTCTCCAGACATGGGGTAGAACAGGTACTAGCGGACTGGATCACTAACATGCTAAGTAAACGAGTGGTTCGCCTTGAAGGTGAGCAGCAGCTGGCCATGATAGCCAGAGGCTGCCCCCAGGGAGGGGTGCTGTCCCCCCTTCTATGGAATCTGGTGATCAATGACCTCATCGCCAAACTCAACGCCAACCGCTTTTACACAGTAGGTTATGCCGATGACCTCGCAATCCTAGTTTCGGGGAAGGTGACGGGCACGATATGCAACCTCACTCAGCAAGCGCTACGAATCGTAGAAAAATGGTGCAGGGATTTTGACCTATCGGTGAACCCTACTAAGACCGAGCTGGTCATGTTTACCCACAAACGAGCTATGGGCCCTTTCCGCCTACCAAAACTGTTCGATACTGAACTCCAGTTGGCCAACGAGGTAAAGTACCTTGGTGTCACACTAGACAGTAAATTAAACTGGAGCAGTCACCTGGACAATAAACTGAACAGGGCCTGCATAACCTTTTGGCAGTGCAGGAGAATGATAGGTAAGAAGTGGGGCCTATCCCCTAAAATTACACTTTGGCTGTACACTGCAGTGATCCGCCCCATGATCACCTACGGGGCTGTGGTCTGGTGGCCCCGCACCAAGCTAGTTACAGCCGCCAACAAACTACAACGCATGCAAAGACTAGCCTGCATGGCGACTACAGGTTGCATGAGGACTACTCCAACGGCAGCAGTTGAAGCCATCCTGGGAATCCCACCGCTCCATCTGTTCATACAACAGGAAGCGACGATGGCGGCAGTACGTCTTGATACACTAAATCTCTGGGGTAAGAGTATCACACCACACACCATGCTGCTTGAGGGACTACACAAGGAGTTCCCCATTACGAAAGCCATTAAAGACAAGGTACCCAAACAATTTATCTTTGATAAAAAATACAAGATCCAACTTCACGAGGATCGTCGATGCGAGGGGCTACGACCTACGGAGCTGCGCATCTTCACAGATGGATCTAAAACAGGTAGTGGCACAGGTGCTGGAATCTTTTCGGAAGATCTCAACATACATATTGCCACACCGTTGGGGGCCCACAACACAGTGTTCCAGGCCGAATGCATGGGTATTTCTCTGGCAGCTTCAGCCATTATGGCTAGGGAAGTAAAAGACCACTCAATCCGCATACTCTCAGACAGTATGGCTGTTCTGCAAGCGCTGAACAGTTATACAGTTGACTCTGGGCTAATATACGAGTGTCACCAGCGCCTCAACCAGGTGGGTAACCTCAATAAAATAACCATTCAATGGATCAAAGGACACAGCGGTTCGCTTGGCAACGATGCAGCCGACGAGCTTGCCAGGAGAGGTTCGAGCATGGCACCAGTGGGACCTGAGCCCATCGCGCCACTTCCCTTCGGGTTTTTACGCACTCTGGTAAGGAAACGCACCAGAGACCAACACGACAAACTTTGGACGGATCAAGGCGATTGCAGGCAGGCTAGGGAAGCACTTCCCACTTTGGATCCCCGCCTCACGAAACAGGTTCTCCGTCTAACTAAACAAAAGCTGCGTATAGTTACGGCAGCTTTAACTGGCCACGGGTCATTTAATAAACACCTCTATGTCATAGGAGTAACAGACAGTCCGCTGTGCAGGGCCTGCATGGAGGATGACGAGACAGCGGCACATGTGCTTCTAAACTGCCCGGTAATCACCACGTACAGGGCAAAGTACTTCGGTAACCCAGGTACCCTACGCGAGACGGTCAGCAACATCAAGGCGTTGCTGGCCTTCCTTGAGGAGCTGGGGTGGATCGAATAATCGATTTTCCCACCCGTACGCAAAATACGCGCATTGACGTGGAGTTGCGGAAACCAGCCCGTAATACCAATTACCAATTACTTTGTTATTGAAGATTTATACCTATGTCTGCAAGGTGATTTGAAGGATCTTTTATCGGTTAACCATAACCCGAGATTAAGTGACATTGTTTCCAACGCGGGCACAAGTTATGAGGGAAATATCAAGCTACCTCAAATACAGTTACCCACCTTTTCGGGAATTTATGAAGATTGGACTACATTCAAGGATCTCTTCACATCGTTAGTTCACAACAATTCTACGTTGTACAAGGTTCAAAAGCTTCACTACATGAAGAGCAGCATTACCGGAGAGGCAGAATCGTTATTAAAGCGCTTACAAATTACAGAAAGTAATTATGATCAAGCTTGGGATTTATTACGAGACAGGTATGGTAACCGGCGGATCATAGTGAATTCTCTCATTCGAAAACTAATGATGCAGAAGAAGATTACTTCTCAAACTGCTTATAATATAAAGACATTGTTCGATACAACAAGTGAGTGCATCAATAGTTTAAGAAATCTAAAAGTGTCGACTGAATCTTGGGATCCATTCATCATATTTGTGACTGTGCAGAAACTAGATCCAGACTCACACCGGGAATGAGAACAGTTTGCGTATAAAGATAATTTAGAAGAATTACCTAAATGGGAAGAACTTGTGAGGTTCTTACAAACTAAATTTCGCACACTAGAACTGATCGCTCCGCCTTCCAGAGAGAAACCATCAAAAGGTAAAGAATATACAGTCCACGCTTCTACAACACCTAATGCTACTAAACCAAGAAGTTGTTTGCTTTGTAAGGATAACCATACGCTATGTCATGGCAAGGATTTTACTAAAATGGAACCGACAGAGAGGTGTGATTATGTAAAGAAGTACCAGCTATGTTTCAATTGTCTGGCACCAGGACACTCAGCTAGGAAGTGTCGGTTAAACATGTCTTGCCGCATTTGTCATAAGCGCCACCACTCTCTTGTTCATCAACATACAAAACCAAGTCCAACCAATCAATCGGATGACAAGCACGTCAAGGTGAAGAACAAACCAAACCAAAGGAAGATAGTGAACCAGTTGAGCTTGCATCGCATTTCACCGCCAGCACCAGCACAGCCTTATTGGCCACAGCACTTGTGCCAGTTTGTAACGAAGCAGGACGAGTGACAGTACTGCGTGCGCTCATTGATCAGGGCTCGCAGGCCACGTTCATTAGTGAGAGAGCTGCCCAGCTGTTACGGCTCAAGAGAATGCCTGCTCACGCAACAGTCAATGGGATTGGCTCGACCACAACTGCCGTTAAACACGCTACTTATATCGAGCTTCGATCAAGACACGACGACAGTTTCAAGTTAAAGGTGAAGGCTTATATTATGTCAACACGAATCACAACGCAATTACCATCACATACCATTCCAACCAACACCTGGTCTCATTTAGAAGGTCTCGTATTAGCCGACCCAGGCTTCAATGAAAGAGGAAGAGTTGATCTGCTACTAGGTGTCGAAGTATGTGCCCAAATATTAAGAAGCGATATCATCAAAGGTCCCCCAGGTTCTCCATGCGCTCAAAATACCAGCCTAGGGTGGATCCTCTTTGGAAACGTACATGAAAAAGGAAATACCAATGATTTTATTTTTTAATAAGTTGTGTCCTTTCCCTATCGACATTGATGATTAATATTACAATTATGAAATCAATTTATCAGAATCAGAAATATTTATTTGCTAACAATGTAGGTACAGTTTTGAGATGGTACAGAATACAATGTTTCCGCTACATTCTACCGTACGGCGTGCAAAAATATTGGTTAACATTACATTGACATTAAAATAATGTTGCGCGTCACAATTAATGCCTAGTACATGGCGACAGTAGTTACCACTAGCGCCATCTAGTATCGAGTAGCGGAACTAGTAGTCAAGACCCTTCTAGAAATTTCGATGCGAGAACTTTCTAGAACATTCCCGAACTTTCGACATCTGGTCGATCGGGGCCTGTATGTACTCGAACATTCTAGATGTTTCTACAATGGAAGGTTCTAGAACTCGCTTCGGCGCTATATAAGGCCGAGACGCGCCACGACCGACACAGTTTGGATAAAGCGATCGAAGTGAAAGCATCGAAGCGATATTCAAGTGCGACTTAAAGCGATCAGTAGTGCAATTGTGTTTTGTAATTAGTGTGTTCGACTTGTAATTAGTGTTGATTATTAAAGTGTCATTTTTTTGGTTATTAAATCGGCAGTTTTTATTGTCACGAACCCGAAGCTCGTAACAATTGGTGTCAGAAAAGGGGATTAAAAATCATGCCGGTTTTACCCAAAGACGACACGGAGGGTATCCGTACCCGGAGTCAACGCCAGCAGGAGACGGACCAGAGGCGATTTGGTGGAGCTACGCCACAGAGGTCGGAGGGCCAGCTACCGACCATGGAGGCCGGCCCATCCGCAGCAGCTCCAGCATCAGCAGCACCAGATTTGGCTGCTCTGATGTTGATGCTGCAGGAGCAGGCTCGCCGGTTGGAGGAACAGCTCCAGCGGGACAAGGAGGAACAGGCTCGCCGACAGGAGGAACAGGCTCGTCGGTTGGAGGAACAGCTCCAGCGGGACAAGGAGGAACAGGCCCGTCGACAGGAGGAACAGGCCCACCGACAGGAGAAACAGGCTCGTCGGTTGGAAGAACAGCTCCAGCGGGACAAAGAAGAACAGACCCGTCGATTGGAAGAACAGCTCAAACAGGATAAGGAGGAGCAGGCGCGCCGTCAGGAAGAGCAGATTTTCCTCATAAAGGACCTTCACGCAACCCTCGGGAAGGACATGAAGGAGGTGAAAGAGAAGGCTACCCAGCATGACAACCGTCTGTCAGAAGCTGAAATTCAGATCAGTAAGTTTAATGACGTCATTGCTGATGTGAAGCAGGAGTTGGGTAACCTTAAACTTGAAGATAGAATCGCAGCTCCCGTAGCTACAACACCTTCGCTACGTGGATTCAAAGTGCCACCGTTCGACGGAACTTCTTCCTGGTCGGCCTACAAAATCCAATTTGAGGCTGTCATGAAGGCTAACGGGTGGAATAAAAGCCAGGCCATGACTGCTCTCACCCTAGGCCTGCGCGACCAGGCCTTAACTGTCCTGGAAGCTCTCGGTAAGGAAGTGACTTACGAGCAGCTCCTCGAGGCATTGGAAGCTCGGTATGGCGACGCTCACCTGGAACACGTGTTTCGTGCGCAGCTCAAGGATCGCGTGCAACGCAGTAACGAAAACCTGCAGCAGTGGGCCCTTGAAGTGGAGAAGCTGGTTCGTAAAGCTTACCAGTCCGTACCTGCGCTTATTGATGGAAACCTGGTGCAGGCATTCATCGACGGCATCCGCGACCTTGAAGTGAGAGCTGCTGTGAGGCTCGGGCACCACGGGACGCTTAAGGACGCCTTGGCCCATGCACTGGTGGTCGTTCCCATCGCGTCAGGGAGGTTGCAGCGGCTACAGTTCGCGACCGCAATAAAGGATACAGCCCTAGGTGCTACGGCTGTGGGGAAAAGGGCCACCTTCGATCCAGTTGCCCTAAGCGAACTGCAGAAAGAGACCGATCTCCAGAGGGCAGTGCGGCTAACAACACCGCGCAGCACCAGCAGCAGGGAAACGAGTAATAGCCAGGACTGCGGGGCGGGTGCTGGCTGATGTTCAAAGAGCCCCAAGGGTTTCGATCACACAAACCCATGACGGGAACAGCCTTATCATCAAGGGCGAGGTCAACGGAACGCCGTGTAAGCTGACCATAGACACTGGAGCTTCTCGCACGGTTGTCAGTTCCCAACTTGCTAGTCGGTCCCTTGGGGACTCCGCATACAACCGGGAACGCATTAATTTGGTAACAGCCACCGGTCAGCGCATACCCGTCCATGGGGAGAAGAAAATGGAACTGACGCTAGGGAACAGAATCTACCTGCATAATGTCATCGTGGCTGATGTAATGGACGATTGCATCCTGGGCCTTGACTTTATGAGGAAGAATTATTGCGAGATTGACGTCAAGCAAGGTGTTATGAAATGTGGAGAAGAGGAACTTTTCATGGAAGGGGCGTTACCTGGGAATGTGTACAGCCTTAAGAAGATTGTTCTTCCGCCGAGATCGGAAACGATTGTGCCGGTTAGTCTTCCTCGGAATCCTGGGCAAACTCATCGTTGTGTACTCGTGGAAAGGGTAGACAATGACCTTCCATGGAAAGTGGCACGGACTTTGGTCAGAGCCACTGACATATCAGGAGTACGTGTGCTGAACCTTTGTGATCAGGAACAGATAATAGAAAAAGGCACACTTGTTGGTACTTGCGAGGAAGTGGATTGGTTGCGTCGATGCCAACATCTATCGACTGGGACCCTCAGCAAGGATGCACAAACAAAAGTGACCACACTTTTAGAAGACTGCCGCAGCGCTTTGTCCCAAAATGAAATGGTCAAGGCGAAGAAGATGTTATTCAAGTTCGCCGATGTTTTCTCGTCAAACGAGGCTGACATCGGGAAGACTGGCATAGTTCAACACAAAATAAATACAGGAGAAGAATTGCCTATCCGTCAGCGGCCAAGGAGATTGCCGGTAGCACGTGAAAAAGAAGTGGAAACCATGATTGAGGGAATGGTGAAGGATGGTGTTATTGAACCTTCATCTAGTCCATGGTGTTCACCTGTAGTGCTGGTAAGAAAGAAGGACGGCAGCATGCGGTTTTGTGTTGACTATCGTCGTCTGAACGACGTTACAAAGAAGGACAGCTATCCTTTGCCAAGAATTGATGACACGCTGGACATGCTTACTGGAGTAAAGTGGTTTAGCACGCTGGACCTGAAAAGTGGCTACTGGCAAGTTGAAATTGATCCTAACGACAAGGAGAAAACTGCATTCTCGACAGGAAAGGGTCTGTGGCAATTTAAAGTTATGCCGTTTGGATTGTGCAATGCTCCGGCAACATTTGAGAGGTTGATGGAACTTGTACTTACCGGACTAATTGGCGAAGCCTGCCTGGTCTACTTGGATGACATCATCATCGTAGGCCGCACGTTTGAAGAACACCTTCAAAACCTGGAACGCGTGCTCATGAAGATCCAGAGTGCCAACCTCAAGTTAAGTCCGAAGAAGTGTTCACTATTCAAACGACAAGTTAGCTTTTTGGGATATGTAGTGTCTGAAGAAGGTATCCGCACGGATCCAGAGAAAGTCGCCGCTGTCAAGGATTGGCCAATTCCAAAAGACAAGACGCAGGTCAGAGCATTTCTGGGCTTGTGCTCCTATTATCGGCGATTTGTCAAGAACTTTGCAGATATAGCTAAACCCCTGCATAAGCTAACCGAAGAGAAGCGACATTTCTGCTGGGATGAAAGTTGCGACATCGCATTCCAGGAGCTAAAGGACCGTCTGTGCAAAACACCTATTTTGGGGTACCCTGACGCGGGCAAAGAATTTATAGTTGACACAGACGCAAGTGACATAGGACTTGGCGGTGTGTTGTCTCAACGTAATGGTGATCAAGAGGTTGTGGTAGCATACTTCAGCAAGTCATTGTCGAAACCTGAAAGGAACTATTGTGTTACGAGACGGGAACTGCTTGCTGTGGTAAAGTCATTGCAGCACTTTAGCAAATATCTTCTGGGGCGGAAATTCCACCTACGAACTGACCATGCTGCACTGAAATGGCTATTGCAGTTCAAAAATCCAGAAGGACAAGTTGCGAGATGGATTGAACTACTGCAGGAATACGACTTCGAGGTCGAACATCGCAGCGGGAAATCTCATGGCAACGCAGATGCATTGTCAAGAAGACCTTGTCCTGAAAACTGCAAGCATTGTACTAGGCAAGAAAGTAAAGAAGTCGTACCTGTGAGGATGCTCAAGACAGACCTCAGCAACGAGTGGAAGGAAAGCCTACAACGTGCACAGCAGGAAGATTCGGACATCAAGCCGATTCTGGAGTGGATGAAGGCCAGAGCTCCTAAGCTCAGGTGGAGCGACGTCTCAGCAATGAGTTCGACCACAAAAAGCTATTGGGCCCAATGGGACAGCTTGGTGATTCAGGATGGAGTCCTGTGCCGTAAATGGGAAAACGCTCGGGGAGACAGCTGTCATTTGCAAATGGTTGTCCCTAAAGCTAAAGTACCGGATGTTCTACAGCTGTACCATAATGGTTGTTCAGGAGGTCATCTGGGAGTAAAACGGACTCTACTGAAGATACGAGAACGGTTTTACTGGGTCCACTGTCGGGACGATGTCGAGGACTGGTGTCGCAAATGTATAAGTTGTGCAGCTGTAAAGGGACCTCAGACTCGTAGTAGAGGTGCATTGAAATTGTACAATGTTGGTGCACCATGGGAGAGGATAGCCCTTGACGTTGCGGGACCGTTTCCGGTAAGTGAAAGTGGTAACAAGTATTTCATGGTTGTGATGGATTACTTCACTAAGTGGCCGGAAGTCTTCGCCATTCCAAACCAAGAAGCTTCAACAGTTGCAGATAAACTGGTTCATGAAGTCTTCTGCCGTTTTGGAGTACCCTTGGAGATTCACAGCGATCAGGGAAGGAATTTTGAGTCCCAAATATTCCAGGAAACTTGTCGAGTTATGGGTACTCATAAAACAAGAACAACTTCTTACCACCCACAATCGGATGGAATGGTGGAACGATTTAATCAGACACTGGAGAGGTACCTAGCCAAAGTTGTGGAAAATCGGCAACGAGATTGGGACAAGCACATACAACCGTTTTTGTTGTCATATCGAAGCGCTGTTCACGAAAGTACATCGGTGACACCAGCTTTCGCAAACTTTGGAAGAGAATTACGGCTGCCTGCAGACCTGATCACCGGAATACCATCTGATGCCCCACGCAGTATAACCGAGTATGCGAATGACTTGCGGAACAAAATGAATGACATTTATGAGCACGTCAGGCAATCGGGCCAGCAAATGTCTGAAAAGATGAAAACCCGTTATGACCGTAAAATGAACAATAAAGGGTTCGACGAAGGTTCACTAGTGTGGTTGCACAATCCAGTCCGCAGCAAAGGGAAATCTCCTAAGCTTCAAGCTAAATGGGACGGACCGTACCGGATTGTGACAAAGATCAATGACGTAACCTACCGGATACAGAAAGGTGCAAGAGGTACTCCTAAGATCGTCCACGTGGATCGACTGGCGCGTTATTATGGGGCCGATAATGCTCGGGACGAGCATGTCTTAGGAGGGGGCAGTGTTGCGCGTCACAATTAATGCCTAGTACATGGCGACAGTAGTTACCACTAGCGCCATCTAGTATCGAGTAGCGGAACTAGTAGTCAAGACCCTTCTAGAAATTTCGATGCGAGAACTTTCTAGAACATTCCCGAACTTTCGACATCTGGTCGATCGGGGCCTGTATGTACTCGAACATTCTAGATGTTTCTACAATGGAAGGTTCTAGAACTCGCTTCGGCGCTATATAAGGCCGAGACGCGCCACGACCGACACAGTTTGGATAAAGCGATCGAAGTGAAAGCATCGAAGCGATATTCAAGTGCGACTTAAAGCGATCAGTAGTGCAATTGTGTTTTGTAATTAGTGTGTTCGACTTGTAATTAGTGTTGATTATTAAAGTGTCATTTTTTTGGTTATTAAACCGGCAGTTTTTATTGTCACGAACCCGAAGCTCGTAACAATAACAAGACATCAGAAATTAATTCACATAAATAAAATGTCGCATAAAAAGTCATTACATTATAAATTAAGTTAACAAATTATAAATTATTGCAAAAAGGTATTTAATTAAAATGTCAATTACACACATCAAAAGTGTCTAGGGATCAAGCATTTTTATGCGGATTTCTTGAGATTGAGATGTGGCTTTGTAATAAATTTATGATTTTATAAATTTATATGGATCCTTTTTGGTGCATTTCATAATTTGAATCAGGAACTGTGAATCAAATTCGAGTAAAAGATGAAAATCAGCTGTCAATATTTTCCCTATAAAAACATACAACGCATTGAAGACATTATTAGTGCTACTGTTTCCCTACTACTGATTAAAACCAACGTTATTATGGAGCGGCGACGTCATTTAAGCAGGGAAGAAATGCTCAGAGCCGTGGGAATGATAGAAGCTGGTTCCCGGCAACGTACTGTGGCTTTAGCTCTGAATACAAGTCTGAGTGTTATCAGTCGACTTTGGACACGTTACCGAAGCACTGGTACCGTGGCTGAGCGCCATGGAGGACGGTATCGCTGCACCACACGGAGACAAGACCGATACATTCAAATCTTAACTCGAAGAGCTCCAACAATAACCGCCATGATGTTAGCCGTGAGGCTTCATCACTCTTCAGGGAACTTAATTAGCGACCAAACAGTCAGAAACCGCTTGCATGAAGTGAACCTTCATTCCCGAAGACCGCTACGGGTACCACCTATAGCAATGCACAATCGTAGGATTCGATATCAATGGGCTCTTGAACACAGAAATTGGGCAGAAGAACAATGGCGTTTCGTGTGCTTTTCTGATGAGTCTCGTTTTGGTATGAGACCGGATACAAGACGTATACGACACTGGAGAACCCCTGGACGCCAACAGCGATTAAAATCCTGCCAGGAAGTCCATCCTTATAGTGGTGGAACCATCATGGTATGGGCGGGTATTTGGATCGGCGGAAGAACTGAGTTGATTTGGATCAGAGGCAACCTCAACGCTCAAATTTATGCTGAGACGATTGTATCAGACGTCATCGTTCCTCTACAAGTGCAAATCGGTCCCTTATTTCAGTTAATGCATGATAATGCACGACCGCACACCGCAAGAGTTGTAAGACAGACTCTCGCCGCAGCTAACATCAATGTCCTGCCCTGGCCTGCTCAGTCGCCAGACTTGAACCCGATTGAGCATGCATGGGATATGCTACAGAGAAGAGCTCTGCCGAATATGGAGGGTATCCAGTCGCAAGAAGACCTTTTTTTGTTGTTGCAACGAACATGGGCGGCCATTCCACAGCGTGATTTGGATGAACTCATTTTGAGTATGCCAAACCGATGTTCTTGTGTTGTTAGTGTTCGCGGTAGAAACACGGATTATTAATTGTTTAAGTTACCCAATAAAATTTTAAAGAAAACTGTTATTTCAGTCTTTTTTTCGAACTTTTGTGTTAGTGGTTCAAATGTCAAAAATCCCTTTATTAGGAAAATGGCAAATTTCTTTATTAATGCAAAGGTGACTTGGTTTATCGTTACTGTGACAAACGAAAACACTCTATTTGATGAATCCTTAAAGAAAATTTTAATTAATATCAATCAGGAGAAAAGTTATTGCAAAAATATATGTTGATCCCTAGACACTTTTGATGTGTGTAGAAGAAAAAAGTCAAGGTACAGTTATAAATCTTTGTCATTCAAGAAGTCATTTACAGAGTAGTAACATTTTTGTAATAGTAATTCAGTCAGTTTAGTTTTAAATATGCGTGTGGGGTGTTCTTTGAGATTATGTGGAATTTTATTATAAATTATGGGCCCCATTGACATTATATTTTTTCTTAATAGTGCTGTATTATATTTTTCCGTATGTAATAAGAACTTGTATTGTAGTCTTAAAGGGCCTGACCTTGATCTAATGTCGACAAGTGACGGAAATAAATTTAAATTCGACCTAACAAAAATGGACACTTCCAATATGTACAGCGATGGGAAGGTTAGTATTTTTAGAGACCTAAACACAGGCTTACAGCTATCTGTAGATATTAAACTTGACATTGATCTTATGCAACGTTTTTGGGCTTTGAATATCACCTCCCTTTCGCTACAGTTGCCCCAGAATATTACTCCGAACCTTAGAATCGATGCCACCAAGCCATGGTAAGCCGTGAGAAGAGTAGTTTTGCTTACTTTATGCGATAAATTGTACAGTACATATGCTGATTTGCTCAATTTCTTACATACGTCCTCCGAATGAGGTTTCCAAGTCAGATTACTGTCGATCCAGATCCCTAGGAATTTTGCTATGCTTGTTGAGTCAACTTTTTCCCCATCATGACTAACATTTATATTTGGGGGACTGATCCGTTGGTAAAAATGCATTACTTTCGTTTTATATAGATTTATAATTAAGTGATTTACATTGAGCCAGGTAATAATGCGCTTTAATGTGTTATTTATATCACTTTCATATTTTTTTAAGTCTGAACATTTTACGATTGCCGCACTGTCATCCGCAAACAAAACCATGGGATGATGTGTTTGACGGGGCAAATCGTTAATATATAGGAGAAATAACGGGGGTCCCAGAACGCTACCTTGTGGTACGCCATGTTTTACCTCTCTACAACCCGAAATATATTTAAGTTCGCGTTTAGTTTTAGGGCATATTCTTGTTATTTCTGTGTACTGCAGTCGGCCTTGTAGGTATGATTTTATCAGATTTAGAATATTTCCTCTTATACCATAGGCGTAAAGCTTCTTTAGAAGGACGTCATGGTTTACATAGTCGAATGCCTTAGTCATATCAGTCAATATTGCACATACAGGAATTTTATTGTCAACGTTTATCATTATATTTATTAGGAGATTATATATTGCCATATTAATATTTTTATTTTTTCTAAAACCCATTTGTTCTTCGCTTAATATATTATATTTATTTAAAAATCTTTCCATTGCATGATATATAATCTTTTCAAATATCTTAGAAAATATGGGGACCAATGCTACTGGTCTATAGTTGGACATGACTTCCCTATTATTCTTTTTATGAAGAGGTTTTATTACTACTGTTTTTAGGCTATTAGGAAATATACCAGATTCAATACTAACATTTACAATATGACTTAGAGGCTCTGCAATCACTTCACTAACAAATTTAACAACACTGGTAGTTTAAACTGCTTTAAACTACTGCTTTTATATAAAATGTATGAGTATTTCTATTAGTGTCTATGACTTGTGCATATATGCTTAATAATGAAATCTAAATTAATTAGTTACATAACCTTGTTATATTTATGATTATTTTTTAAGGTCTTTATAAGCCCTTTGGTGGGCGGCATGTTCGAACAACTTAAAGCCATACTGCATGCATGTTTGTACTTATATATATGTGTGTGTAAGAAACGACCTCTTTATAAAACTTTTTTACAAAAAAAAACAACCGACTTCCAAAAAACACTATACTTAAAGTGAAAAATAACTTTAATTTCGGAAGTCGGTGTCTTTGGATTTGTATTTTAGTTTTTTGCCACCGACTTCCGAAATTAAAGTTATTTTTCACTTTAAGTATAGTGTTTTTTGGAAGTCGGTTGTTTTTTTTTTGTAAAAAAGTTTTATTTTTCAGTTTTTAGTGGGTTAGTTTGTAATTTATCTAAGTTACAATAGCCTAATGTTAACTGCTCATCACCTTTTTACAAAATATTGCTTTACCCGATGCAGGGACGTTAATTGTTGAGGAGATTTTTGTTGATTTTTCAAAAACCGCTTGTCCGATTTCGATAAAATTTTCATGGGACCATTTGGATAGTATACCCTTTCCGACAAAAAAAGAATTTTTCAAATCGGTTGGCAAGCGACGGAGTTATGCGCGAACAAACATAAAAAAAAAAATACAAACATCCGAATTGATAACCTCCTCCTTTTTTAGAAGTCGGTTAAAAATATGTATTAACTAGTAGCTAGCTCAGTAGCAAAATAAAGCCATAAGAAGCAACACCTCTTTAAGTTTATCCAACGTCCTTACAAACAAAACTAAACCGTATCAACAAGAAACACATATAATATAATAATAATAATAATAATAATAATATATTCGACAACTATCACACAACGCCGTCTAGTCCCAAGCTAAGCAGAGCTTGTGTTATGGGTACTAGACAACTGATAAACATACTTATATATTTCTAAATACATACATATTATAGATAAATTACACCCAGACACAGAACAAATGATCATGCTCATCACACAAACATTTGTCCTGGGTGGGAATCGAACCCACGACCTCCGGCATAGCAGTCAGGGCCACTAACCACTAGACCAACGGGCCAGTCATATATGATTAATGGGCACTAGCCCTAGCCGTGTGTTAAATTATTGTCGCCATTGTAGCGGCACGTTGTATACAATGTGGAGATGACAATACTGCTCAAACTCAAAACTCAAACCATTTATTTCAATTAAACCATTTACAGGCACTTTTGAATTGTCAAGAAGTCGGTCAGTCAGAAAAAAATGAAGCTAGTTGCCCATTCCAAAGCGTAGGTACCTATGGAGAAGAACGGGCAAGAAACTCCATGGACACTCTTTTAAATTGTATTTTTACAAAAATATGTGAGAACGATGTAAAAAATACGTACGCGTTAAGAGCGTCCAGACTAGAGCAAATAGAAGGCAACAATCCAAAAATAAAATAATCAAAAATAAGCCGAGGCAGCTGAGTGATGACCAGCCCCAACTGACGGCGCCCGTTCACGAACATGACGCATAGATCAGCACCATTCAGCTCAACCATTTTGAAGGGAGCTAAAGGATCCAATACACACGCCACCGTCAGCGAGACATTTGTGTGAGCATGACATACATGAGCCGCCATGGCACATTCAAGTCAATGAAAGACATATTACCCGGTAAATGGTAAATAAGGTATAGTACATACTTACATAGAACTCACATCTGTGCTATGCAATTATACAATGCAAAGGAAATTGAGTTTATACAATGTAAAGCTAATCTTATAATCTTCAGCAGCTCTAACAGTATTTTCAAGTGTTAATCAATTAGTTGTGGTTGTGGAGCAGGACCAGCATTGAGCCAGGCATTTTTATCAGCGATGTAATCCCCTAACTTATAATATGCCTGACTGCATAGTGTGCGTTTTATACAAGACTTGAATTTTGTCTCATTCAGTTGAAGAATGTGGGGAGGTATTTTATTATAACATTTTAAACAGTACCCCATAAAAGATGAGTCTACTTTAGCCAGTCTGAAACCTGGTTGAACTAATAGGTCCCTATTTCTAGTACTATAATTATGTCTTTTACCTCTTTTACTAAAAAGATGTAACTTTTTTCTTACATACATGATGTTTTCGTAGATATATTGACAAGGCACCGTCATGATGTTAATTTCCTTAAACAGTTCCCTTAGAGAATCACGCCTGCAGAGGTTATACAACGTGGCGCTTGAATGGTGACATTAATTTAACACACAAATACGTTTTCACATTTTCATTTCATGAAGCAATTAGATTTCCATTAAATGTTATTATTTACGGATTTATTTAAAATTTTAGAAAATAGTATTTTAGAGCAACCTGTACTTAAAGGACTGTCGCGCAGCGGTCATTTTCCGGGGTCACGGATCATAACATCGCATCAATGAAATAAAACGAATAAGCAATACTATTATGATGAAACAAATGCAAAGAGTAGGCGAATTGAAGGAAAGACATAGGTTCCTCTGGCGGCGCGCCGCCAAAGTGATATTTCTTTCCTTCCGCCGCTGCTACGCCTTTGTCGCTCGCCGCCAAAAGTCGCCGCCGCAGGTGGCTCGCGCCCCCTCCCGCCCGCCGCGCCCCCGCACTGCACTCGAATTCTTTTTTTGCTTTTCTAGTAATCTAGTGCTAGCCGAACCCGTGTCCTTGACACCTGACACACTTCGTCAAACTAGTGCGCATAATTACGTCGTGAATATTGTTGATTTGTTGTGAATGTTTCCGCGAAAAAGACGCTTACCTGTTGTTTTATTTATTTATTGTTGTGTAATCACTGTAATCAGGATAGTAATTTGATTACGGTACTGCGTTAAAGACGCTTTGCTTTGTTTTCTAATCTAGTAGGTACAGTTATTGTTATGTGCTACTATTTGTGTTAAGTGCTTGTGTAAACTTGTGATCGTGGTGGCAAATACACATCCGAACTACACAGCAGCTGAATATGCGGACGTGATCCTAATTTATGGAGAATGTCATCAAAATGCCGACCTTGCGATAAGGACATATCGCGAGATAATGGCGATTCAAAACAATGCCCTACTAACCTCGCACTATTGTAGGACCTCTTCAGCGCATCCACGAAAGTCGGCCAGTTGTCTCAACGCCCAGATCGACCGCCTACACGACAAAATGTGCTACAATATTTCGAAGACTAACCCAAAACTAGCCTCCGCTAGATAGATAGAAATCCGCTAGATAGAAATAAAAGCAGTGATTAGTGATGACTTGATGAGTGATGTGATGATAGTTATAACTAATAGTAACAAGAGAGGGTGACGTTAGACTAAGCACCCCCGCTGTAGGTGCTACGAGTACATGCGCCGCGCGCCGCTCGATTTCTTTGACAAATGCCGACAAAGAGTCGGACCTACCACGAGTACGATCGCGCGAAGCGTAGATAAGTAATTTCATGAATGAATTTTTGCAAGGATGATTCCAATTTTAGTTACTATTATATTATTTAGTTTGTTTGAAAAATTTTTTTTTTATATTTACGAATTATTTTAATCTATACATATACGAGGGGTGATCCAAAAGTAATGATAATCAATATAAAATAAGGGTATTTTAACTAAAAAAAAAAATTATTTCTCTACATAGTCTCCTAGTAAGTCAATGCATTTAGTCCATCTTTTCTCTAAACCCATAATTCCTTTTGAAAAAAATTCTTTGTCTTGACCCTCCAAAAACGCCTCTACAGCAGTCATCACCTCGCTATCGTCCTCAAATTTTTTGCCTCGGATGTGTTCCTTGAGTCGAGGAAAGAGATAGAAGTCGCTGGGAGCCAGGTCTAGCGAATAGGGTGGGTGTTCGAGCAATTCAAATCCCGTTTCTTGAATGGCAGCCATCGCGACGGCGGCTTTGTGAGCCGGTGCGTTGTCTTGGTGAAACAACACTCCAGCTCGGAGTTTGCCTCGTCTTTTTTCTTTAATGGCTTCCCGCAATCTTCTTATTTGGTCTGCGTAGTAAGAGCCCGTAATAGTGGCTCCCTTTTCTAGGTATTCCACCATATTAATTCCTTCAGCATCCCAAAAAACGGACGCCATAACCTTTCCTGCCGAACTTGACACTTTGAATTTCTTCGGCGTCGGAGAAGAGGCTCGTTTCCAAGTCATCGATTGCTGTTTGGTTTCCGGATCAAAATGGTGGATCCAGGTCTCGTCCATGGTCACGAAACGAGACAAAAAAAGTTCCCGATCCGTCTGGAACTTTTCGAGATTCGCCCTCGAAATGTCGACTCGTTTTTTCTTTTGCTCGTCGGTTAACATTCTCGGCACCCAACGCGCAGAGACCTTTTTCATATGCAGTTCGTTCGCAAAGATTCTTTGAACACTACCATATGAGATCCCTGTGACCTCAGCCACATGTCTTATGGTCACTCTTCGATCTGCCAATACGATATCTTCGACTTTTTTGATGTTTCCTGCAGTGAGGGACGTGGATGGGCGGCCCTCGCGATGTTCATCTTCTGTGGATGTTCTACCCAGCTTGAACTCCTTTGCCCAGCGCGCAACCGTGGAATATGGAGGAGCAGAGTCCCCCAATGTTTCCACTAGGTCGCTGTATATGTCTTTGCTAGACATTTTTTTCATACAGAGGTACTTGATGACAGCTCTGATTTCGTTTTTCTCCATTTTGATGTTTACTCTCCGACTGTTCGTATTCAAATGAATGTACCTCCCGGTAATCGTGTCCTATTTATATGATTTTTTTATGCTGAACTAGTGGATATACAGGGTGTCCCAGAACTCAACGTCAAGCCGAAACGGGGCGACAGGATTGATCGTTAACATCATGAGAAAAATCAGAAAAAAAATCTATCCCATCCAGTTTGAAAATTATGGGCATTTAAGAAAAACCTAAAAATTTGGTCAAACTGTAACCATTTTTCGGTTATTGTGGTTAATTTTTATTATTTTTGTTTATTTAAACCTTGGAAACGTAACCCTAAATAACATTTTTAAGAATCACAGTCAAAAATAATGACACAATTGCCCCAAGTTTCCTAGAATTAAGACTTTGTTAAACTATAAATTTAAAATTTTCAAAATTTGTCGACTTTGAAAGGCCCTTCTTTAAAAAAAATGTACTAGAGTGCCTTGGCAAGTGCCATCAAAAGTTGGCGCATTTAATGAGTATTGTAAAATGGTGCAATACTTGTTAATTTCATACTAAAAAAACGAGTAATAAAATAAAAACCTCAAGTAACCCGATTTTTGCTAACCCATTTTACTCAGTTAAAATGTTTTTTATTCGCACAAGCTCTTGGTAGGTTCTTGATTTAACGGCAAAATGATGAGAGAGATGGATAGTGGACATGTTTGCCATGAGTGAGCGAGACAGATAGTGACGCCACTTTTACCAAACTCAACAAAATTAAGTAAAATTAATAAAATAATGAAAAATTTTGACCAAGATTAGTTGAGGTTTATTGGAATAAAAGTCAGATATGGAAATAACATTTTTTATTAGAACAAATGTTCAAATTGTTTACCATCAGCCTCAATACACGCCCTACATCTTCTTAAAAAAGATCTACTTATTAGCCGGGCATATCCTCGAGAGTTGATGTCCTGAGCAGCTTGAGAAATTCGTTCACGCAGCTCGGCTACGCTCTCAATAGGCTTTGAATAAACTTTTTCTTTGAGAACGCCCCAATAAAAAAAAATCCAGGGGATTTAAATCTGGGGAACTAGCTGGCCACGAGATAGTGCCTGAACGTCCAATCCACCTTCCCGGATATTCCTGGTCAAGGAAATCTCTTACTTGCACTGCGTAATGCGCTGGGCAGCCATGTGGCGAAGATCTGTTAGTGGTACGTCCTCTAACAAATTTGGTAAATTTTCTCTTAAAAAATGTAGGTAATTCGTGCCATTGAAGTTCTCAGGCAGCTCAAAAGGCCCAACAATTTTGCCGTTTAAAATTCCGGTCCACAGGTTTACTTTAAAGCGGTACTGGTTGGTCTTCTCGCATTAAATCTGGATTCTCCACATGCCACTCGTGAAAATTGTGTAAGTTTATGTAACCATCTTTTTTAAATGTAGATTCATCTGACCAGAGAATTTTTTGGATGAATTGGGGATTTTCATTATGCCTCTGTAGCATTGTTCTGCAAAATGAAATCCTTTCAGGACAATCTCGAGGGAGAAGACTTTGAACTCGTTGTACGTAAAACGGATGCATTTCGACTCTTTGTAAAATGCGATGTGCTGTGCTTTTGGGTTTTCCCGTTCTTTCTTTAATTCCACGAACGGAAATACTTGGGTCATCTGCGACCTCTTGCAATACTTCTTCCTCGTAAGGAAAGCGAGGTCTACCTCCAGCCCGTATTTGATTCGGGAAATGGCCGCTCTCCGTGAGTGAACGGTGCACATTAACAAACACGCGGTGATCCGGATAGCGCTCTAAATTTGGATATCCTTCACGATAAAGTCATTATTTTTGTCTAACGGCGGCACTTGCGTTGCATCTGCATTCCCCATAAATGAGGTGCATGTTCGCATATTCTTGTGAAGTGTAGCGCGTAGGCATGGTAGATAACAAGGATGCCAACACAAAACTCCAATTCCAAAAGAGAGAAGCCAAAGTTGCCGGTATGTAATCAACAAGTTCAATTCACAAAAATCCAAGTCCAAAAAGAGAAGCCAAAGTTGTCAGTACTAAATCAACACAAGCGAATACGGAAAGGTGCGCAGTAGATGAATGAGCGAAACGTACTAACTGGTGTCAGACTGGTAGCGTAGCCATTTGCTTGGTATGGCGTCTGTATCTGTTTCATTCGCACTCGTTTAAACGAAGCATCTTCGTCTCACTGCGTGGCGTCGCTATCAGTCTCGCTCGCTCATGGCAAACATGTCCACTATCCATCTCTCTCATCATTTTGCCGTAAAATCAGGAACCTACCAAGAGCTTGTGCGAATAAAAAACATTTTAACTGAGTAAAATGGGTTAGCAAAAATCGGGTTACTTGAGGTTTTTATTTTTTTACTCGTTTTTTTTAGTATGAAACTAACAAGTATTGCACCATTTTACAATCCTCATTAAATGCGCCAACTTTTAATGGCACTTGCCAAGGCACTCTAGTACATTTTTTTTAAAGGAGGGCCTTTCAAAGTCGACAAATTTTGAAAATTTTAAATTCATAGTTTAACAAAGTCTTAATTCTAGGAAACTTGGGGCAATTGTGTCATTATTTTTGACTGTGATTCTTAGATATGTTATTTAGGGTTACGTTTCCAAGGTTTAAATAAACAAAAATAATAAAAATTAACCACAATAACCGAAAAATGGTTACAGTTTGACCAAATTTTTAAGTTTTTCTTAAATGCCTATAATTATCAAACTGGATGGATAGATTTTTTTTCTGATTTTTCTCATGATGTTTACGATCAATCCTGTTGCCCCGTTTCGGCTTGACGTTGAGTTCTGGGACACCCTGTATGAGGCAGCAAATTTTTTACATATTTTTATGTGCTCTACAAATATCTGATTATCATTACTTTTGGATCACCCCTCGTATATATGATTAATGGGCACTAACGCTACCCGTGTGTTAAATTAATGTCGCCATTGTAGCGGCACGTTGTATATGGCTCTGATGGCTCTTTTCTGCAGAATAAAAATAGAAGCGATGTCTGCAGCCCGTCCCCAAAGCAAAATACCGTAAGACATGATACTATGAAAGTAACTAAAATAGACTAGTCTCGCGGTATCTACATTAGTAAATTGACGGATTTTTCTGACAGCATAAGCTGCTGAACTTAGCCGTCCTGCAAGAGATGTTAAATGAGGACCCCATTGTAGCCTTGAGTCGAGCGTGTTCCCCAGGAAAACCGTTTTATCGACGAATTCTAGTTTCTCTTGATTCAATACTATCTCACAATCACTACTCTTTACATTTGGTAAAGAAAATGTTATGCACTTAGTTTTTTTTTCATTTAATACTAAATTATTAGCAGTGAACCGTCTTTGGACCTGCTGTAGGGCGTTATTTACGTCGTCAAAATTTGTAGCACGTCTATTTACCTTAAAAATTAAGGAAGTGTCATCAGCAAATAACACCATTTGTGGTTGATTTTTTAATAAATGGAGTAGATCATTAACATAGCTACAAAAGAGGAAAGGACCCAATATCGAACCTTGTGGCACACCCATTTTTACTGTTAAACCATGTGAATTGACACCATTTATTTGAACTTGCTGTTGTCTATCAATTAAATAAGAACTAACTAAACTGAGCCTCTTCCCACGCGTTAAAAATGTGTCACATTTTTAACGCGTGGGAAGAGGCCCAAGACGCCATAGGAATCTTTTGTGACCTCTCTAAGGCATTTGATTGCGTCGATCACGAAACCTTGCTTTTGAAACTTGAGCACTACGGGCTTGGAAAACTTGCGCTCAGTTTAGTTAGTTCTTATTTGAATGATAGACAACAGCAAGTTCAAATGAATGGTGTCAATTCACATGGTTTAACAGTAAAAATGGGTGTGCCACAAGGTTCGATATAAAACACCTTTGCAAAAAGTGCAAATACAATTTAGACCAATAACGACTGGTAAACTAAATAGATTCAATAGTACCCTAAATAATAAGTTAAATGATCTGGGCCATGATATGGATGATGCAAATAAATTGTACGAGGATTTCTTTTCAGTAGTGTACTCTCAATTCAATACAACTTTTGAAAAGAAAACAAAAAACATTTGCCTAATTTTATATTTAGTGACTGGGCAACTAGAGGTATTAGGTTAAGTAGGGAAAGAATGTTCGAGCTGTATGGCCTTAAGCCTTACATCATGTCATCATCATACTGTAACTTTCAGCAAGTATGTTGCTACATATTCCAAAATGTTTAGAAATACTTGCAAAATAGCCAAAGCCCTGTACATTAGCAATAAAATCAAATCAGCTGAAAATAAAATAAAAACAGTTTGGAAAATTATAAATAACGAAACTAATAAAAATAAAAAACGAAACACTGATTACGCATTGGAGACTTTACGTGGAGCCATAAGCTCTAACTTAGAAGTAGCTCAGGAGTTTGTAAATTTCTTTACAAACTCCTGAGCTACTTCTAAGTTTACTAATTTGTAGTTTTCTTAAAAACGACGGAAGCCTTAAATTCCTCATCCGACGTATCAATTGATTTATTAAGAGCAAACGTTCCAGCCTGCCCGGTTGAATTTCAATTTACACATATTAACCCCGTAACAGCAATAAAAGCTTTTAAGCAAATTAAGATCAAATTGACCGAAGATCTTTGGGGAATGTCCATTAAAGTCTGTGCCTCCATAATTGAGACTATTGCACCTTATTTAGCTTTAGTATTTAATTCGTGTGTTGAAATAGCTAAAGCCCAGGGCTTTGGCTATTTTGCAAGTATTTCTAAAAATTTTGGAATATGTAGCAACATACTTGCTGAAAGTTACAGTATGATGATGACATGATGTAAGGCTTAAGGCCATACAGCTCGAACAGTCTTTCCCTACTTATCCTAATACCTCTAGTTGCCCAGTCACTAAATATAAAATTAGGCAAATGTTTTTTGTTTTCTTTTCAAAAGTTGTATTGAATTGAGTGTACACTACTGAAAAGAAATCCTCGTACAATTTATTTGCATCATCCATATAATGGCCCAGACCATTTAACTTATTATTTAGGGTACTATTGAATCTACTTAGTTTACCAGTCGTTATTGGTCTAAATTGTATTTGCACTTTTTGCAAAGGTGTTTTAAACTTAAAAGATATCGTTTGTCGACTATGATCAGACGGCAGATAATTTACGATGGCTTTATCTAAATAATCACATTCGCAAAAGACATTATCTATACAAGTAGCAGAAGTTGGAGTTATTCTAGTCGGTTCTGTAAAAACATTTGATAAATTGAACGATTTAAAAAGGCTTAATAATCTACTGTTATTAGAATTATTTTCCAAAATATTAATATTAAAATCACCACAAATAATTGCGGCTTTGTTATTGGATGCAAGTTTCGCTAAGACATCTTCCATTATTGACTCAAATACAGAAAAGTTCTGATAATGAGGGGGTCTGTAAACGCACACTACGACATGCTTATCTAGCTCAACACAGGACAGTTCGATGCAATGTTCAATTGATAAACCCACTATGTCATTTCATTGCTTGGATTTTAAACAATTTTTTATCAAGATTAGGGAACCTCCACGTAGCATAGATTTACGGTTAAAACAACTGCCCACACTATAGTTCTCAAAATTAATTAACATTTGGTAATCCTTTAACCAATGTTCAGTACAAACAAACAATGTCAGACTTTGTTTTTTCTAAAAACATTTCAAGTTCTAATAATTTGGAAGAAATGCCTTGAATATTTTGATGAAATAATGTCAAGGCATTCTGCTGATCTCCTTTTTGATATTTACTTATTTTACAGCAAGAAGATACCTTGTTGTTGTTAGGTATAAGAACATTATTACTGGTACCTTCTGTTGTGTTACAAACTAGTTTAAATGACTATCCGGAGTTAATCCAAAGACTTCAATGTTATCACCAGGCAATGAGCTCATAGTGCGTGAGGGAAATGGAACCTCCTTCGTATAATTTGTACAAGTATTTATAGCATTTGAGCTACATTTATTCAGCAAACCACCTTGTTATTAGTATTAACTACAATAAATGAAAAGACTAGCAATACTAATGCATAGGAGTATTCAGAAGTAGCGTGCATTGGTTTTCAGAATAGGTATGCAGGCACTAAGCCGGGTCTAGTTTAGGCAGACGCGGTCACCAATCAGAAACGCAACCGGCAGCAAGCTCATCATGGTCCCTGGTGGTGACTGTCTGCGGTAGCGTCGGGGCAGAAACACAGCGAGAGGGCTGAGGGTAATCTTAGCGTTACATTCGTGAATGAGTGCTGCTAGCGGTAACTGGTCATCTTGCCAGCCAGGGTTTTATCATTGTTATGAGAAATTAACAGTTTATTCATTCAACTATGATAGTCTCCGTTTGTAACTTCGAGTTAACAGTTGTAATATTAAAAAAAAATATTTTAATTTAAAGAGTGTGTGGATGTTATTATAAATGTGTGTGTTGTACTCCAAATAAATAAACAATAAGTAGAAGTGAAAATTCGGGCGCCAGGAGCACACACCAAACTATGCCAAGGATAGACTAACCTGCGGGAACTGGAAACTTTTAATCTTCAAGCGGGGAGTATCAATAAAAATCGACACAAAAGTTATTGAACGATTTTATTACCCGAAGGCTGCTGGTCTCAATATACAAGAAAATTCCTTTCTAATATTAACAGTTGGTGTAAAACTAAGATGGAATAGAAATTATTTCCTGTCCTGTCATTATTGCACTTTTGTCAATTTAAGTTAAGTATTATAAACCATACCACATTCCGGCGAATAAACTAACCACCGAATGGGCAAACCATGGTGATTTTGATCTTCGCGGGGACGTCAGGCGGTCCATGATATATGTCGGTAGGGGCTAGCGTTAAAAATTTAAGTCTTGAAGTAAAAATAAATAAGAAACGCCTCACGGCTGAAATGAAACATGAATAACCGTTAGCTGATGTTCAGCGTCGACAAAAATGCCGATCGGAATGTTTACGACCAAATGCAAATTAACTCACCGTTTCTTTTCCAAAGGAAGTTTTTACATCAGTAGATGAATTAATCCAAAATATATAAGGTTCAAAAGATCCTGAAACAAATATCGGAAACTATTAACGTCTGCCATCCAAATAGCCACGCGACAACGTGGATACGAAACCACGAAGAATTTTACCAACCTTTTTAAAAAAATATGGGCAATCCCATCATGATGCCGACAAGGGCAAATCAGCTACCACATTATTTAGGACTAGATATCGTCCTAGCCGTCAATAAATCCCGATTTATTGCGGAGCTCTCAAATCACTCCATTTTAAGCAAAGGGTTGGATCGGAAAGTGTCCTGTCAAAATCAACTGACAGAGTCAAAAGAAAAAATCAGTGTGACCACTACACGATTCCGATTCAAAGAAATGAATTTTTACATGGCAACACCACCATGTTGCCTACAGATTAAAGCAAAGAACGCTCTATCATGTAACAGGCTTAAAAGACTCGTTACACAGTCCTATGGAAAAAATTTAACATTGCACATGCAAGCGGGTACACCCTTCAGGTAACGCTACCTACTTCCTATCAGGTGAACCATTAGCCTGTTCGCTTACCTACAGATTAACTAACTAATACTTACTTTTCGTATCACTGGCTCTTTGTTCTTTGTTAGGTACTTCATTGCCTTCTACTTCAATTTTAAACTCCATCAAAGGTACATCATCTTCTAAATCTGATTCGGAATGATGGGGTGGTATATCTGTTACATCTAGACAGCTATTGTCTGAATGCTCCAGTTCTAGCTCTGTAAGTAAACAAAAACAGTCAAGAGTATTACTTGTTACCTATTATTAATATTTTTTTTATTTCACAACGTAATGTGGTTATCATTATGTTGAATTAAACTTAACACTGCCAAAAGTATGAAGTAGTTAAGACTGTTAAGACGAACCGAATTTTAAGAAAGATGTTTTAAGATATTATTTAGCGATAATATTATTTTAGTTCTTAAAAACATACCATCACTTTGATGTTCCTCCTTTGGCTCAATAACATCATCTACTCCCTCACAAACATCTGGTAGTTCTTCTTTGAAAGTAGTACTTTTTGTTTCAAATAATTCATCTTCTATGCTTATGTGCACTATTGGAGATTTAATAAACACACTGCAGTCTTGGTTTATTAAAGGATTAAGCTGTAAAAAGATAATTACAATATTAAGAAAATATGCTGCTGATCACAGTCACACAAACACAAACTTTATGCGTTATACTGAAGTCACTTAAAAGAAAGTAAGGGCACTCCAATGTACCCTGGAGAGTCAGCCATGCTAACAACTTCACTGATCACTGCACAAACTATTGTTGTATAGTTTGTGCTGACATGACACAGGACCGTTTTCAGATTCCTACATACAAGATCTAAACAATAGTTGCAGCAGTATGTGTGTATTTAACATGTAATGAATCAATGCACCTACATTTGACAAAAGCGTACATATCACCATGCAACACTCAATGGTATTTGTTGTGTAAAAGCCAAACACAATAGGTATGAGCTAGAGGAAGCACTTCCACATTATACTGAATTAGAAATTAAAGGAATAAATGGCTGTTGAAGAATCTTACCTCATAATCCTTATGCATCCTCTGGGCAAACAGCTCTTCGGCGTCCAGACATTGTTGCAGTAATCGGTAGCATTGCTTTATTTTAGCACAGCAGAAAAAACAAAGAAGAATTGGTCTAATGTCTTCTGTTACAAACTGCAACAAAATTTGTCTTACAATATTTTGTTTTTATGAAGAAAATACTTCTATTCTATATAGTAATGCTGT
The DNA here is from genome assembly GCA_916614155.1 of Mesoligia furuncula. Taxonomy (NCBI): domain Eukaryota; kingdom Metazoa; phylum Arthropoda; class Insecta; order Lepidoptera; family Noctuidae; genus Mesoligia; species Mesoligia furuncula. The sequence goes on along the minus strand of OU744817.1, from coordinate 2,399,502 downwards.
CCAAGCCAAACAGCCAACAGTTGGTGGTCCTTAATGATGTCTCATTGCATCTTACAGAGAAGGCATGAGCCTTGAGCACCACTCTTGCCGAATGCAGAATTTTCGTGTGGGAGAGGCATTTCAAACCTAATAAGTAATATTCTAAACTCTTACATCAACTTACTGGATTATCAGTCAGCTTCTCATAAAGTTCGTGCAAGTTCCTGTTGACCACTATATACATGCGTACATTCTCCGCTAAACATATCCTACACATCGGCAGTTTTTCCATCTTTTAACTCAAAAAGTATCCGATAAGTTATTAAGATCAACAAAGCACTTATATTGTAGAAAAACACTGTTTCGTTGCGTACAAATATCGCTTGTATTTGTTCACGTTTGGAACGTAGCAGGTGGCGTCGTACTTTCTGTCTATGAACATGGGAAGAAGGCGTAAGTTTACGTATGCGGTATGTTTAATGGTTTAATTACTTTAAAAAAAAGCAGGAAAACCATTTGGAAAACATGTGAAATCGTTCTAATTTTAGTATATGTACTGCTGAAGCAAGTACAAGTCAACACATTCGTGTGATAAATCATAAACTTTTCATTTCACATGTATGAATTATTTACATTGATTGACATCCCCGCGTTCCGAATTGAGTCAAAAGCGATTATATCGCGAATCCGACCAAATTTAATAGTCACAAAATATAAGCACTATTGGTACTATTTGTGACGTTGCGCGTTGGTCGGATTCGCAATATAATCGCTTTTGACGCAATTCGGAAAGCGGGGAATGAAAATATTTTAAGAATTGTGACAGCTTGTTTGATTTTTTTTTTTTAATTCGCCCAACGGGCAGGCTAAAGTCTTTTGACCATACCGCCTTGTCTTACGTGTAGGTTTATTTCTATCGTGAAGTTTTTTTAAATTATATGTCTTTCGTATATTTAATCATTTTGTTATATATTTTGTTTGTAAGTCTTTCGTAGTAGTCATATTAGTTTTAAGTCAATATCCAATTTTATTTTTCTCAGAATAAACATACAAGCTTCAAGCCTGGCTTGTAAACAAACATGTTGACTCAAAATATTTTTATAGCTATCTCCACAGAGTACTTTTTGATATGGCTATCTCCTCATAACCTTAAAAGTGCCTATTTACAGTTTTTCCATCAAATACATTTAAGGTACTTATTAAACATAAAAATAGATGAAAACCCAAAATACAACTAAATATCACAGTACATTACAGTCTCTATTATATATTTGTACAAATATAAATAAGTTGAGGCATTCATAAGCAACTCCTGAATGCTTTGCGGGACCTCATCAGGCTTAGCATAAATTTTTAGAAGCTCATCCGACAACACAAGGCGCTGAATGTTGAAAGACGAACACTCGAAGAAGATATGATGTAATGATTGAACCTTCTGTGGATGACAATACTCACAGTTAGGAGAATTAACCATTTTAAGACGATGAAGATGATAATTTAAGCGACAGTGACCAAAACGCATACGACTAATAATTGAATAAAATTTTCTATTTATGAAATTGTTATTCTTGCAAAACCAAGGTATGGAGTTTATTTGAACATCTAAACTAGCAAACCAAGTACCTTTATTCTCCACCTGAGTGCACTGATACGAATGCCTCCCCCATGCTTGACACATGCGCTGTCTTAAAAGACCAACCGCATCTGTGTGTGGTATGAAAACATTCATATCAATGCCAGGATTGGGAATAAATTCTTCCAAATCAACAATTTTTTTGGCCAAATAGTCTGCCTTTTCATTTCCTATAACACCAATGTGTGACGGGACCCACACAAAACTGACAACAATATTTGATTGACACAATTCCACCCATAGCTGCTTTATTAAATAAATTATGTAGTTAGTTTTAGCATGTAACTTATTGTTCGCCAAGTTTTCCAGAACACTCATGCTGTCACTTACTACAACCCATTTACTGTGTCCTAAATTGCGATTTTCAATGTGTTTCAAAGCACTCAAAATAGCAGCAGCTTCAGCTGTAAAAATACTAGCATTTTTGTCAAGTTTTCGACCAATGCCTATATTTGAGGAGGGCTCATATATAGCAAAAGACACAGCTCTATCATTTTTGGAACCATCTGTATAAACAAATTTATGATCTAACCACTCTGACAACATTGCATTTACCTCCTCTTTTGTGGACAAGTCTTTTTTTTTCTTTATAATTATATTTATATCTGGAAATTTACTAATAAAAGTTCCTTCATAGCAAGGCAAAATATGTTTTGATTGATAAATATTTATATTTTGAATAAAATTTATGAAACTTTGAAGACCTTGTAGTATAAAAATTTGTTTATGCGCTGAATGAGTAATTGTGTGTAACAAATTGGCTAAAAGGCTGTTACTAGATAGATACACTATATAGTTTCAATATAAATCTTTCTTTCAAGTAATTGAATCGAGTGCTTAATGGTGGAACATTACATTCAATCTGCATTGCATTTATAGGAGTACTTCTGAATGCCCCAGTTATTACACGTAAACATTTATTTTGCAGAACATCTAAACTATTTACACTTCTAGAATCTGCAGCAAAACAGTAGAAACCATATTCAAAGTGACTACGAACTAATGATTTATACAACAGTAACAAAATTTTTGGGTCTGCACCCCAATATGAGCCAGATAGGGATTTCAATATATTATAAGCTTTATTTGCTTTACTAATTATATGTTTAATGTAATTATTCCAGGTTAAATTGTGTGAAAAAAGGACCCCCAAAAAATTTACCTCTAGTGTGAAGTGGATAATGGAGAATTATTATAATACACATTAGACATATTATAACACTGTTTACCAAACACAACAACTTTGGACTTGGACTGATTAACATTCAAATCAAGGTATGAGAAATATTCATAAAGGTTTACCAATGCATCATTGATTATTTGGACTACTTGTGGTAAATTGTTCCCAGATGTATAATGTAATAATAAAAAAAATATATTTTAAAGTGTGTGTTATGAAATGGGGTTATTAAATGTGTTGTACTCCAAATAAATAAACAATAAGTAGAAGTGAAAATTCGGGCGCCAGGAGCACACACCAAACTATGCCAAGGATAGACTAACCTGCGGTAACTGGAAACTTTTAATCTTCAAGCGGGGAGTATCAATAAAAATCGACACAAAAGTTATTGAACGATTTTATTACCCGAAGGCTGCTGGTCTCAATATACAAGAAAATTCCTTTCTAATATTAACAGTTGGTGTAAAACTAAGATGGAATAGAAATTAATTCCTGTCCTGTCATTATTGCACTTTTGTCAATTTAAGTTAAGTTTTTATAAACCATACCACATTCCGGCGAATAGACTAACAAACCACGCTCATTTTGGTGATTTTGATCTTCGCGGGGACGTCAAGGCGGTCCATGATATATGTCGGTAGGGGCTAGCGTTAAAAATTTAAGTCTTGAAGTAAAAATAAATAAGAAACGCCTCACGGCGTTTCTTTTCCAAAGGAAGTTTTTACATCAGTAGATGAATTAATCCAATATATATAAGGTTCAAAAGATCCTTTTACAAAATATGGACAATCCCATTATGATGCCGACAAGGGCAAATCAGCCACAACATAATTAGGACTTGATGTAGTCCTTTGGAAGTATCAACTTCCAGATTTTAATAGGAGCTCTAAAAACACTCCATTTTATATAAAGGTTCGGCCGGAAAGTGCCCTGTCAAAATCAACTGACAGCATCAAAAAAAAGAAAAAATCAGTGTGACCACTACACGACTTCCGATTCAAAAAAATGAATTTTTACATGGCAACACCACCCTGTTGCCTACAAATTAAAGCAAAGAACGCGCTATCATGTAACAGGCTTAAAAGACTCGTTACATTACATCCCCTCCCGAAAATAAAAGAAAGGAACTTTCTTTTATTAGAAAGAAATCTTCAACCAAATAAACCACTTTCTAATAATCAACTTTCTAATTCAAAAAAAAGAAAAAGAATCATATAAGATTCAAAGTGCAAATCAACTCTGAAAATGTCAAACGACAAAATCTCAAGAATTTAATAAAAGTAAAAAAATGTAAATGACAAAAAGTCAAAAACGAAATAGTGAAAAACAAAAAATTATAAGTTATAAAAACTCATTAAATGAAACGAAGAGAGAAATCTCTTAGAGCTCCAAAACTCCAAAACAGTGCAGTTAGGCACTATAGCCACTGACTAAAAATTTCAAACAAATTCGGACAATTTACCAAAACAAACTACAATTTTTATAGTGCAGTTAGGCACCTATCGCCACTGACTAAAAATTTCAAACCACTTGGAACAGTACAACTTTGAGTGCAGTTAGGCACTATCGCCACTGACTACTATGTCAACCGCTTCCAACTCAACCATCTCTATGAGTGCAGTTAGGCTCAATTGCCACTGACTAACTCCGTATTCAACAATCCAAAAAATTTGAAAACTCCGAACAAAAGTTTTTAAATAAAGCTGAAAGACCTTATTTAAAATACTGTTACAGGCACAACCTGCAACGAGACCAAGGAAAGCATATTGTGATCGGCTCATCACCACCGAATTCCCGAGCACAATAGCTGTAAAAGAATGCGAATGCTGTGACTGGCTCAACACTACCAATCTCCCAAACACAGACAAACACAAAAAAACATTGAGATCTCCAATGAGAAATCTCAATAACAAAAAAGGCGAAAGCCAAAGTTTCACAATGCGACCGGCACACCACCACCGAACTTCCGAACGCAAAGGAAAAAGGATGACGAAAGTCAAAACAAAATCTCGCATCGTGATTGGAACAACAAAGTCCAACACAATGGAAAAAAGTCGAAATCAAGGTCAAAAATTACACCAAGATCCAAAAAATAATAAGGCATTTTGTAACAAAGGTTACAGAATGACCCTAAAAAGTAAAGTCCAGGATGAACGCGTTACTAACAAAGTCAAATCCGATCATTAAAAAGAATGAAACTCAGTAAAAATGAGAAACAATTCTGTCAACGAACAGCACAAAATAGGTTTAAAAATCGATTACTATTTATGACGAAGAGGAAATAGAATGATTTTAAACTATGAGGAAAAAAGATTACAAAAACTTGAAATTGAATTTAAGTTTTTTAACCTCAAGGTAGAAATTACCTGAACTGTAGGGTTGTATAAGATCTTAATAAAATATAAACAGGTAGGTTACCCTTAAAAAAGAAAAATAAGATCTTAGACAATCCAACAAAAAAACATAACCCTCCTGACGCAGTCGGGTAAAAACAAACAAAACATAAAATAAGATCCTTCGATGTGAAAAATATTTGGTGTGAAAAAAATAGTATTAAATTAACCAGAATGACCTAAGTTTTATTTTTAGAATGTCTCAAATTCAACAAATTTATAAGAAATTACCTAACATACATCTTTCAAACCACTGATAACCTATCATCCATCCTCTCGTACATCACACTGTCAAAAGTGGCCTTCAAACAAAATTATCAAAATCAAGACCTAACACTTAGAAACCAAATTAAAATTTAATAATATCTTTAACATGATAACGTCCCACTGAACCTTTATTTAAATCTTTCAAAACATAAACGTTATCTGAAACCTTTTCAGTTATTTTACATTTTACAAACTTAGGTGCAAGTTTAGCTGAAAAATATGCTTGTGCATTAGATTGAAGAAAACTTCTTCTCCACACCACATCACCCACATCAAAAGAAATGACTTTCCGACCCTTATTATAATAAGCGGCATTACGCTTATACCCCTTTAACAAGTAAGCTTGAACTTTAACAAAAATATCACTAAGTGAATTAAGAGAAACTGCATAAGCATTTCTATTTGAAATTTCTAGTTGAGATAAGTTATCAACAGAACTACTAAAGTGATGTAATGACGCATCAAGAATAAGCTCCCTACCAAACATCAGAAAGTTAGGAGTAAACTCAGTAGCAAGGTGAATAGCAAACGAAAAGCAAAAACTAAGTTTCAAAAAGTTAAATGTTTGAAAATAAATTCTCAAATTTGAGGTTAATTATAAAAGTCAATGTGGGTAATCCCATAAAAAATTACTATGTTAATTTTATCGTTTTAAAAGTGCAATAATCACTTACAAGCAGTTTAAATCTAGATAAATTAAATGCACAATATTGTACTTAACAATTAGATTAAATTATTTACTTAAAAAGTTAAACTTAGTTTTTAAAATAACTTTACTGTTGAGAACAACAAAACGCAGTCTATGCTAAACATTTCTGTTGGTTTTGCTAAGAAAAAAAACATGCTATTAAACAAAATCATCAATTGTAAACACCAAACATTGTTTACAAAGATTCACCAAATTAAGTTAAGTACTACTTATGAGTCAAAAATCAAAATAAACACAAAGTTATTAAAGCAACAATGTAGAACAAACCAATGCAAACAATAGACTCATAAGTTAATTAATTAATAGTGCAATAATGACAGTATAAGGTACCAGACAAACCTACTTCAAGTCCCTGTTCGCAGAGCGACAATTGTAATAATAAAAAAAATATATTTTAAAGTGTGTGTTATGAAATGGGGTTATTAAATGTGTTGTACTCCAAATAAATAAACAATAAGTAGAAGTGAAAATTCGGGCGCCAGGAGCACACACCAAACTATGCCAAGGATAGACTAACCTGCGGTAACTGGAAACTTTTAATCTTCAAGCGGGGAGTATCAATAAAAATCGACACAAAAGTTATTGAACGATTTTATTACCCGAAGGCTGCTGGTCTCAATATACAAGAAAATTCCTTTCTAATATTAACAGTTGGTGTAAAACTAAGATGGAATAGAAATTAATTCCTGTCCTGTCATTATTGCACTTTTGTCAATTTAAGTTAAGTTTTTATAAACCATACCACATTCCGGCGAATAGACTAACAAACCACGCTCATTTTGGTGATTTTGATCTTCGCGGGGACGTCAAGGCGGTCCATGATATATGTCGGTAGGGGCTAGCGTTAAAAATTTAAGTCTTGAAGTAAAAATAAATAAGAAACGCCTCACGGCGTTTCTTTTCCAAAGGAAGTTTTTACATCAGTAGATGAATTAATCCAATATATATAAGGTTCAAAAGATCCTTTTACAAAATATGGACAATCCCATTATGATGCCGACAAGGGCAAATCAGCCACAACATAATTAGGACTTGATGTAGTCCTTTGGAAGTATCAACTTCCAGATTTTAATAGGAGCTCTAAAAACACTCCATTTTATATAAAGGTTCGGCCGGAAAGTGCCCTGTCAAAATCAACTGACAGCATCAAAAAAAAGAAAAAATCAGTGTGACCACTACACGACTTCCGATTCAAAAAAATGAATTTTTACATGGCAACACCACCCTGTTGCCTACAAATTAAAGCAAAGAACGCGCTATCATGTAACAGGCTTAAAAGACTCGTTACAATAAACAACCAAATCATCTGCAAACTGTAGATTCTTCACCTGAGACCCTAAAATTATGTTTAATCTACGTATATATAATATAAATATTAAAGGTGATAATATACCACCTTGACAAACTCCCTTTGACGAAAGTCTAGGGCCATAGAGATGTTTATTAATTGTAGTAAATACCTTCCTATTACTCCAAAAAGTTTTAATCCAATTTATAATTTTTCCAGGAATTCCAATTTGGGATAATTCATGGCAAAGGATTTCTATATTTACATTATTAAAAGCTCCTGCAACATCAAAGAAAACTCCAACCAGATTTTTATTTGCCAATAAAGAGTTATGTATATCAAGTTGTAATTGACAAACACTTTCCCTAGCAGACCGATTCCTACGAAAACCAAACTGATTAGAAGGTAAGATATTATTTTGTTCTACATAAAATTCCAAGCGTTGCTTCAACAGTTGTTCAAATAATTTACCAACGCAAGATGTAAGTGCTATGGGTCGATAAGAATCAGCACATAACTTGGTCTTATCTGGTTTTAAAATTGGTACAAGACAATCCACTTGCCAGTCTTGAGGTATAACATTATTTTCCCAAAGTAAATTTAGTATTTTTAGGAATGTTTCTAAACCTGTAGTGCTAAGTTTTTTAAATAATATGTATGGCATTCCATCAAGACCATAGGCAGTATCTCTTCGAGAGGAGATGGCAGATTTTAATTCATTCATTGTAAAAGGATTAAGTAAAAAACTATTTTTGGAATTAATATTATCAAAAGAAGATTTTGGATCATGTGGCACAAAGTCTGGAGTGTATTTCTTTAAAAAATCTAAAACCCATGCATCATTTTCTTGAGTATTAAAATTAAATGTTTTATTGTATTTACGCATAAATTTCCATATAACAGATAATGGTGTGCATCTATTAAAAGTTTCACAAAGAGAAAACCAACTTTTTTGTCTTTCTGTTTTTATAATAAGTTTTTTAACTGCTCGAAGCCTCTTAAATTGTATATAGGTTTCTTCTGTAGGGTTATTTTTAAAATTGATATAGGCTGTTTTGAAATTTAATACTGCCTCTGTACATTTTTGATTCCACCAAGGAAGGGATGGTTTTTTACTGTTATGTCTATGGCATGAATGTTTGGTTGTGTTTGTGTTGACATAATAATTCGAATTATTGAAATTTGGATTAGAATTCGCAGCAGCTGTGCGCAAAGTTGTACAAAAATAGAGATATGATTCAAGAAGACTTTTATTATCTATTCTAAAATCAGCTAACAATTCTTCCACACGTTTGCTATACGTTTGCCAATCCACAAATTTATAATTTGGGTGGATAGGCAGATGATTAGCACTAGGGCAATTCCCATATGAATCATTACATTTGTTTTTGCTAACCACTACTTTTATGATTGTAGGAATATGATAACTACTACCAAGAGGACTGTCATGTACAGACCATTCACAATTGAGTGCCAACGATGAAGAGACCAAGGATAAATCCAGTGCATTGGGACGCCATGATAAAGAGCCAACTGTTGTTGCTTGACCGTCATTAAGCAGAATCAAATTATTTTCATCAATTACTTCTAGGACCTTTCTACCTCGTGGAGAGTCCGAGACACATCCCCAAGAAGTGTGATGGGCATTAAAGTCCCCAGCAAATATGAAAGGGCTAGGAATAGACTTCACCAATGAATCAAACTCATTTTTATTAAAAGCTGGATTAGAATTTAATGGGCTGTAGAAACTAACAATACTTAAATCTTTATTATTAACTGTAATTTTAACACAAATGTTTTGTAAAGAGTTATCAAAATAGGTGTTGACTTTAGAATAAGTAATGCTTTTATGGATTATAATTGCAACTCCATTGTGTTTGTTACCACAATCATTTCTTTCAATGTTGTAATTTTTTATTTTAAAATTTTGATTAGGACTGAACCATGTTTCAGAAATTATTGCGATATGTATATTTTGTGTATAGAGGAAATTAATAAATATATGTTTATTGCTATTAAGACTTTGTGCATTCCATTGCATTATATTTAAATTAGACAGATCCATTATGTTGAAGGAAATTTATTACTTAAAGTTGATTTTAAAGCCTCTTTAATTGATAGTGTGTTAATAGGAACATCTTTATTACTAACTATTTTTGTAATTGTTTCTACTAAAGTACTTATAAATTTATCAGATTTCATTAAATTATTGATTTGTACATCTATAGTTCGAGCAGCTAAAGCTGGGAATGCATTTGCATCAAAAAGGTCAGAGTATGTGGCACTTCGTGACTTAATTTTATTTTCTTCGACTTTTTGTTTTTTTATTGGGCAAGATGAGGAGATAGCTATATGATTACCCTTACAGTTAGCGCATTTAGCCGCCGCTGGATCAACCTGACAATTCTTAAAATTATGATTTAATGTACAAATTGAACAAACCTCGGTATTGCGACAGAATTTGGCAATATGTCCATACCGCAAGCATTTAAGGCATTGTTTTACAGGTGGTATGTATCTGCTCACCTCGTGACGCCATGAATCCAAATATATGTGCTGAGGAAGAATGGTGGAGGCGAAGGTTACCGCGACAGCCTGTGTAGGAACAAAAGCTACGCCGGTACCACTTCTAACCCTGCGCATGAAGCGCCTAACTTGTATTACATTTTTTGAACTCCCAATCAATGAAAAAATTTGCTTATTAGACATTTCAACAGGGACCGAAGTAAGAACTCCAGTAACCTCTGTATCTCCAGCGGGTATTGTTGCTCTTAGGGACAACTGGTCTAATAATTTTTTATTTTGTAAAAACATGTTTGCATTATTAGGTAGGTCGAATGTAATGCCAACCTTGTACTTATTTATTGAGCGCAGATGCATAATGCCAGAAACACCATGCTCTCGTATACCTTTAGAAAGAGCCATGCGGTCCCTATTGCTAAATGCCACATTCTCTTCTGGATGACTGACGAATACTATGTGCTCGGTTTGCTTTGACTCTTCTGGATACTTACGTATGTAGCCCTTTACCTTGTAAATTGCGTACTTATCCTTAGCATCACTTTTCAAGCTCACTGTAATTATGGACTCTGCTGAGTCATCAGAGTCCGATGACTCCAAAGCCGACTGCGACTGCGGAGAGGACAGCTCGTCCTTCCTCCGCCTCTTTTTCCCCATTTCAGCGTGCTAATTATTTAACTACACTTATAATTAATTAACAATATAAATATTTACAAAGAAAATTTACAAATTACACATAAATTTGTTTTTTTTTTAAAAATATTTGAAAAAACGCGCCTTTCCACTTTACAATTTCCCGCCTTTTCCCACTCGTCAACAAGTTTCACATTAAATTCAACGATCGAATTTAGATATTTTTTTTTTTTTTTTTTTTTTTTTTTTCTTGTCCCAACTCTTAGCACGTATTCTCATAACACATCTGACATTGGCAGAATTGTCGACATCGGCACCATTGCCATAAATAAAAATAGAATAGAATAGCTATTATCATGTTTGTACACTTTGTACAATTATGTTTTCCTGCTTTTTGTGAAGTAATTTAACTATTAAACATACATAAACTTACGCCTTCTTCCCACAGTCGTAGGCAGAAACTACAGGAAGCCACTTGCTACTTTCCAAACGTGAATAAAACACAAGCCCTCTCTCAGCGTTGCCGTTAGCGTACATTTTACACATTTGACGTACCTTTTAAGCCTCCCATGTGTAATGGGACCATTTTACGTACCTTTTCAACTTAACATCCAAAATTTGAAACCGCCGCCAAAACGAGATAGGTCTTCGGTCCTAAGTACCGGTGACCTGTGAAGTCACAGACCTATATGTAATGTAGGAATAGGAAGTAGCTCTGTCTCGCTTCCGCCGAGGGTAGGCAATGGACATTGTATCGTGTATCCGGCCGGACCGGCGCCGGCGGGGGCGGCGCGGGGCGCGCTCACCAAGTGACCATAGACGCAGCCAGTAAGGCCAGATACGATACAGAACGAGAACACACACTACTGTGTGAGTTCTGTGACTACTCTACTCACAGGGCGCGCTTGTTTTTTTTTAATACACACCTAACGTCCTAGATCTGCTGAGCTAACAGAAGGTTGGTGAAGGCATTTGTTGCAACAAACATGCATGACTTTATTGCAGAATTAGTAACATAATTAATTTATTATTTTAATTTTAACTGACAAATTATGAGCATACAAGTACATATTTTTTTATTTTCAGATTTTCTATTTTTTTATCGTGTGATTTCTCCATTATATTAACCCCGAGAAACAATTCAATGAGTACCTATCATAACACAGCGGGGATTTTTTTATTATAATTTTAATACTACACTTGCGTGCAATAAAATCGACCCACCCCGTACGCTTTCGTTCAGAACACGATAAATAAAAATCTAAAATAAATTTATGAATAATTTTCACACTGTTTGTTAAATGCTCAATCAAATGTTACGACACTTTAATAAAAATTCCATCTTTCATGAACAACAGTACGGTTTCACCAAAGGGCGTTGTACCACTGACGCCGGTGTCACCCTAATAAAGAACATTTTCAACGCCTGGGAGGAAGCACAAGATGCCATTGGAATCTTTTGCGACCTCTCTAAGGCGTTCGATTGCGTAAACCATGAGACACTTTTGCTGAAACTTGAGCACTATGGGATTAGGAATTTAGCTCTTGATTTACTAAGGTCATACCTAAAAGACAGAAAGCTTAAAGTTCAAGTAAACGGCGTAAACTCATTAGGGTCTGAAATGGCAATGGGCGTTCCTCAAGGTTCGATATTGGGTCCATTCCTCTTCTTAGTTTACATTAATGATTTACCCCAATTACTTCAAAATCAACCGAAGATGGTGTTATTTGCAGATGACACCTCATTGATCTTTAAGATAGACAGACGTGCACAAAGTCTTGAGGACGTGAATAACTCTATTCTTCAGGTCCATGATTGGTTTACGGTAAATAATCTGGTACTAAATGAAAAGAAAACCAAATGCATTAGATTTAAATTACCTAATGTTAGAAGTAGCGAATGTGACATCATACTGAATGGAGAAAAACTGGATTTTGTTGATCAAACGGTTTTTCTGGGAATCACGCTAGACGAGAAATTACAATGGGGACCTCACATAACATCTCTTGCGGGGCGGCTTAGCTCGGCCGCTTATGCTGTTAGAAAGATAAGACAGTTAACTGACGTAGAAACCGCGCGTTTAGTCTATTTTAGCTACTTTCACAGCATTATGTCGTACGGCATTTTACTATGGGGTCGAGCTGCTGACATTGAATCCATCTTTATTTTGCAAAAGAGAGCTGTCAGAGCCATTTATAATCTACGTCGCCGCGAATCTCTCAGGGAACTTTTTAAAAGGATTAATATTATGAAGGTACCTTGCCAATTCATTTATGAAAATATTATGTATGTAAGAAAAAATCTACATCTTTTTAATAAAATAAGCGATAGACATAATTTTAACAATAGAAATAAAGATAAAATACATCAACCATTTTTCAGATTAGCCAAAGTACATACATCTTTTATGGGGTACTGTGTTAAATGTTACAATAAAATACCTAATGATATATTGCAATTAAATGAAAGAAAATTTAAAACTCACATTAAACGTACACTTTGTAAACAAGCGTACTATAAATTAGAAGATTATATCCAAGATAAGAACGCTTGGAAACATGCTGGTCCTGCTCCATAGGACAATCTAGAGTCAAGACAAAATCAAACTGGTTGCTAATTTAAATGCAAAATTTATTTTTATTCTTCTTTTTTTTTTTACATTGATTTACATTCTGTAATTACTTTAACTCACACCCTGACTTATTACTATTATTATTATTTTTTTAATGACAATCGTTTATTTTTACCATGCTTGTAAATATGTGAGCACCATGTATCTATCAGATAATTAATTTATATGTTATGGTTTCATTTTTAATTCTTTTACCTATTGTGGTACAGTAATTTTATTTTAGGTGCATCGTCTTCACATATATATTATATAATTAATGTACATGCAAAATATTGTAAAACATTTTAAAAGAGTAACGGTGGAGTTTCTTGCCCATTCTTCTCCATACGAAATCTACCTTTTGGAATGGGCGACTAGAATCAATTCTATTTTAGTAATTTTTGACGTTCAAAAGTGCCTGTTAAGTGCCTATTTGAAATAAATGCTTTGACTTTGAAATGTCAGTCTAAGATTACAATACACCAGTTTTTAGTGTAACAGATTTTGGTTTATTAGTTTTACAGATAGAAAAACAAAAACGGTTAGAATTGCTCAATTTTGAAATGAATAATTTTGAAATAAAAAATCAAAAAAAGCGATAAATTTCTAAAGAATACTTTCTTTAGTAGCTTGTATTCCCCCCACATTATTGCAGCTTGCATTCTGTTTTTCATTGACCTTATTAATGTTTTTATGAACTCTTGGGGTATACCTTCCCAATCCTCTTAAATAGCCACCTTTAGTTCCTGGAGGGTTTCTGGGGGCTGATTTCTGGCCCTGACCCTTCTCTTCAGCTCATGCCATAGATGTTCAATGGGATTAAGGTCAGGGTTCTTTGCTGGCCACTCCATAACGGGAATTTCCACCTCACTTAGGTACTGGAATACTATCGTGGCTGTATGTGGTCGGACGTTGTCCTGCATTAGCGTGGAACCCTCACCTACAAATCCGGCGTATGGCATAACATGTTGTTCTAGCACCTCCTGGATGTATCGCTGTGCAGTCAGATTGCCTAGACGAGGTCCGGATACGAACTGAAGATCCGTTTTTCCTTCCAAAGAAATTCCGCCCCAAACAGTCCACGAACCTCCTCCAAAAGCCACTCGTTCTTCAATACAAGCCTGTGCAAATCGTTCTCCCTCTCTTCGGTAAACTTTCCTGCGCCCATCATTTCCATGAAGACTGATTTTACACTCGTCCGAGAAGAGCACGACCTCCCATTGTTCGAGTGTCCAATCGACGTGAGCACGAGCAAATCGAAGCCGCGCTTGGCGATGCGCGGGTGTTAATTTTGGACCATTAGCGGGTTTGTGAGGATGCAATCCGCTTTCTGCAAGTCTCCGTCGTACAGTCCATTCACTTACAGCTACACCGCGTAAATTACAAAGTTGCTGTTGCACCTGAACACCAGTCAAATGTCGATTTCTTAAACTTGTAGACACCAGAAATCGATCATCTCGTTCTGAAGTAGCCCGATTTCTTCTCGAACCTGATCGTCTATTGAAGCTCCCAGTCTCTAAGAACCTTCGGAACACTCGTCTTACTGCCGATCGACTTAGGTGAAGACGTCTGGCCACGACGCGCTGACTCAATCCAGCCTGGATCAGGGCTACAACTTGAGCGCACTCAGACGGAGTAGTATCCATTTGCACAGGGAGTAAAACAATTAAACTCAAGGTAAAGTGTCACTAAATCAGTAAAATAACCAATTATTGAATAAACAATAAATTGATTAACTTTTAAGACAATGCAATGTCACTGAGATTGCGTTATTAAAAATGAGAAATGAGGGTGTCCGAACAAACGACTCAATATCATTAACAACATCCCGTTTATTTAAGTGTAGGGTATGTACAAATAAAGTTTATGAAACATACCTTCAAATTACATTAATAGTTTTTATTTTAATTTTTATATATTGTGTTCCGAATCGAAACTTACAGGGTGGGTCGATTTTTTTGCACGTAAGTGTATAAAAAATTATAACTGACCCGCCAGACGTTGTCCTGTCAAAATTACAATTTAATTTTTTCCTATTTTTTTTTCTTTTTGACGGTATGAAACTTGAAATATACTTTACGACCTATTCTCATACCTACAAATATACATAAAAATCGGTCGAGCCGTTTCGGAGGAGTGCGACCACAAACATCGTGACACGAGATTTTTATATTATTAGATAGGTAAGTTTTCTTGCAATAGAATCCAAAAAATAGAACTTCTACTGGCGAGCAGGCAGTCTCTCCCGGGTCTCGCATTCATTGCGAGAGAGCGAGGGAAGCAGTAGTAGGGATGGCGATCTGAGATCGATTAATCGAAAAATCGATTTTTCGAGCCAAAAAAATCGATTTTTTAAATCGATATGTAGTATTGGATCGATTCATTGGATCGATACATCACCCTTTAAAATCGACATTCGATTTTTTCTGTTTTGGTATAAACCATACCATTAGTTGAAGGTGCCCGTATTACAAGAGTGCTGCCGGTTAATTACTCAAAATCTCGCAAGATGGCTGTGTGTTTAGTCTACTTCGCCTCACTTCTCTTCAATAATAAAAATAAAGTTACGTTGCCGGAAACATCGCAAGTGATGAGCGGAACCGCTTGGATCCCAGTAGACTTGACAGACTGTTGTTTTTAAAAAGTTAAGATATTAAGCATTGGGAATTATAAGCTAAATTATCTATTTGTTTTGTGAACAATAAATTTTGAAAATAATGTCTTGTTTTCTACCTGATCGGATACTTTGATATGGAAATAAAAATAATTGTTATTATCGAATTCCCTGATTTTACTGATTAAAAGTTCGTTAATTATAATATTTGTCTTGATTTTAATAAAATTGATTTATACTTACATTGTAAAAGCAAAATTGAAAAAAGATCGATTTTTCGGAAATCGATCTTTTAGACCTCGATTTTTTTGTGGATCGATTCGTCAGGTCACGATTCGAATCGATCTAAAAATCGATCTTTTTCGGAAAGAATCGACATCCCTAAGCAGTAGTGAGTGATTTTAGTAAAAGCATTGCTTTTGTTGCTTATGTACCTTTTAAACCCAAAATGTACCTTTTCAGCGCTGAATATGTACCTTTTGGAAACTCAGATGCGGCAACACTGCCCTCTCTACATAGTTATTGTACTCTGTGCACAAGCCTCTCTCGTACGCAACGCAACTGTGTTTTTCTCTAGTATAAATGCCTAGTGGATCATATTATCCTGTCCTTAATACTTTTTGAGTTAAAAGATGGAAAAACTGCCAATGTGTAGAATATGTTTAGCGGAGAATGTCCGCATGTTTATAGTGGTCAACAGGAACTTGCACAAACTATATGAGAAGCTGACTGATATTCCAGTAAGTTGATATTTTTATTATGAGTTAGGTAAATAACCTGATAGGATTTAAAAGCCTTTCCTACACGAAGATTCAGGCTCTATTGCCACGTAAAACAGCATGAGGAAACATTGACTTAAAATAAAATGTACATTAAATTGCAAATGTGCCTTGAGCATGAGTGGCAATCAATACTCGTGCCTTCTCTGTAAGATGCACATTGAAAGCATTAAGGACCTGGTGGTCCTTATGGTATCCTCCTGGTGGTATTGTATAGAATAGAAGTATTTTCTTCATAAAAACAAAATAGTGTTAAACAAATTTTGTTGCAGTTTGTAACTACAGACAGTAGACCCATTCTTGCTTGTTTCATCTGCTGCACTAAACTAAAGCAATGCTACCGATTACTGAGACAATGTCAGGAAGCCGAAGAGCTGTTCACTCAGATGATCAATGAGGATTATGAGGTGAGGTATTGTTCTTTTTTTTTTTTTTTTTTTAATCTGTTGGACACAACAATAAGCCACTGCTATGTCTGATACTAGTGTATCTGTATAGGCTTTTTAGCGTGGTGAGACACTTCTCGAGTGGTGTCTCATTCCATTCTGACGAATCTATCTTTTAGGGTTGGGACACTATGTCTCTTCAATCAAGGTATTGTTCTGCAGACATTTATTTTCATAATTTCAAATTTTATCTTTTGTGTCTGAATTTCTCTCCAACCATACCATGAGAGCAGTGGTGTCACAGTGGTGTTGGTCCCTATTTTATGAGTTATAGGTTATTTGTTGGAACCCAGGCAGGCACTTTACTTTGTGTATTTTATTATAATAATACTTATATATTATACTATAGTATATATATATATATATATATTATAATAATACTATAATCATCATCTTCTTACAGCCCAATCCTTTAATAAACCAAGACCACTTTGAGTTTTACAGTGGGTTTATTAAATCTGCAACAGAGAACATAAGTATAGTTGATGTTGTTCAAACAAAAAATATGGCTGTTAAAGAAGAATTGCCAGCCGCTTGTGAGAGATTATATGCTATTATTGAGCCAAAGGAGGAACATCAAAGTGATGGTATGTTTTTTTTAAGCACTAAAGTAATATTATCACTGAATAATATCTTAAAACACATTATGATAATTATGATCTAATTTTTTCGTATTGATTAAAAACTGTTTTGAACTACTTCATGCTTTTGGCAGTGTTAACTTTAATTCAACATAATGGTAACCACATTATGTTGTGAAACAAAACATATATTAATAATAAACAAGTACTTAGGGCATACTGAAAGTTTCTGGATTCTGATAAATAAGACTAGATATAAGACTTACTATACATTTATTGTTTTGCAAAGTATATTCCCTCGCAATTAATGCATTTTTGCATTCGCTGAAACCACTGTACAAAGCAGCTGGACCAGTCTTCCTTAGGGACCTCTTCAATGGCTTCATGGAACGCATTCACTGCCGATTCAGGTCTCGTAAAACGTGTGCCTCTAAGTTTGCCTTTAATTTTTGGAAACAAAAAGAAGTCGCAGGGTGCAAGGTTTCCGGTCTGTAAGGCAGATGCCTCAACAGTTCCACATTTGAAGCCTTCAAATAGGCTTCTGTTACCTTAGCGGAATGTGAGGATGCGTTATCGAAGTGAAGGAGGACATTGCTTCGAGCACGCTTTTCGCGAACTTTTTCTAAGACTCTGGGCAAGCAAGTGTTGACGCACCAATCTGCAGTCACTGTCATTTGATCTTCAAGCGATACTGTAGTGTAATGTCATTATTTGCCGAAAAAAGAAGTACTCACTTAACCATTTTTTTTACCAATGCTTCGACTTTTCTTAACTTGTCGGCAAATCATCAAAAGGAAAGACCTAGTCTGCCGACTGGCTTTTTCTTTCGGATTCAAAGCAGTACACCCAGGATTCGTCACCTGTCACGATATTATAGACAGCCGATGACTGTCCTCCGTTAAACTTTTTTTATCAATTTACGGCACCACTGGACACGCGCAGTCGTTTCTGGTTCTCCGTTAAGTCATACGGTATCCATCGAGTGCAAAGCTTCCGAACCTTCAGATGAACATGTAAAATGTTTTGCACTTGGCTCATTCCAATGCCTAACAAAGCACGAATTTGCTGGCAAGTAATTTTTTTGTCAGTTTCAATAAGTTGTCGTACGGTGTCAAAGAGATTTAAGATAGGTACAATAGAGGGGCCATGCAAAGAAATGTCTTAGAAAAACTGTGATCCCATGTCTCAGTGCCGCCATCTGGTAAGATATAGCATAATTAGAGCGGCAATTTATTCAATTAGGTTCAACTATCGCCCAGTAGATGGCCAGTGTTGCCAGATACGATTTTCAATTCATCGATTAAAAATCGGATCGGTGGTGCCTGAAAAATCTAATATAAATCAAATCAGTTAGATAAATATCGAAAACTAAACAAATTAGGCAAAAATTGAACGAAACGGAAAACGGAACGCGCGCCCCTCGCGCCAGTGCCCAGTCCGCTGCCCAAACGCATACTGCGTAGACGCATATTTATCATCCTACCGCGCAAGTCGCCACGTGCCTCGATCCCTCGTGCCGCCATTGTAACGCGAAAGAATAATTATTAAGGGTCTTCGTTCCCAATGTTTAAAAAAAAATTAAAGTGTAAGTAAACTAATTTTGTGCCTATATCACAAATAAATACTCTATCTCTAAAAGGTAGTTTCCCTAAGATAACCTCCATCACACATTTAAATAAATATTATCGATAACAAAATCGATATACAACATCACATCTCTGAAAGGCAGTCCGACTTTTAATTAGTTTTTAATTCTTCTAATAATTACTACCCTCTTTTATAAAATCAATTAAACATGGAGCGATTTTAAACTGAATGTTACTTGAATGAATCGATTATTTTGTCACACCACTATATTAATTTTGTTAAAAAGTGGTAACACTGAAGCTGTCATTTTACCCAACTATAGTAAAGCTACTCAGCAATAGATGGCGTTTAATACAAAATAAACAAATTTTCTAGATCTTTTTATGAAAATTATTTAATTCTAATTACTGAGTAAATATAGATAATACATACGAAAATAAACTGAATTTAGGTCCAGTTGTTTTACCATAACGAGACTTGCAGTAACGTAATGCGCAAGTCGGCATATTTCCATACAAAATATTTTTCTTTTGTTGGACACGAATGCGTCAATGCGACTTGACGCGCAGGCGTACAATACTAGACTGAGAGACTTGTTACGCCTAGGTCACAAGTACCGGGACACTGTTTTGTTCGCAATGTCCCGTCTATTGTAAATACTTTAAATGTCTTTGTACGGTGTCAATATTAGAGTCTGTAACCGCAGTCGCCGGTCGACCTTCACGTAAGTACCTCGTCATGGAGATAATCACGTCTACGTCTAAATTCTCCAAACCACGAATACACGGAGCTGCGACATGGTGCTTCATCACCAAATGCCAATTGAAGTCTCTGGCAACTCTCTTGTTGACTTAAGCCACAACGAAAATCATAAAAAATCATTGAACGAAAATGTTCAGAATCAATCAGAATACTTCAATGTACAGCTATTATTAATATATGAAAATTACTTCTTAAATAGGTATACTAAAATTAATCGAAGCAATTACATTTCTCTAGAACAGGCGACAAAAAATGGCAAAAAAATATGTGTGTTAATTGATTTTTTATGGTTTTAGTAATGCAATACTAATTGCATTTCCGTTTGGATACATGCATAAGATAAGACAAACACTATCTGTAGCACGCTTGAAGCTCAGACTAAAATAAAAAACACCCACGACTGCCAGAATCGTATTGCTAAAGACATAAAGAAGTAAATACATAAAGAAGTCAACGTTTTCACGATTATCGCAGTTATAATTTTTTAGAGATGCCGTGGCCTGTGCCATGATGTCGATCACGTTACGCATTATGCATCTACAATTATTATATATAAGAGTGTGTATCTGAACGTCCTAGTTATTTTGTTTACGTCTGTCACCTGTCACTCAGTGCCCTGCTACTTTTTTCGTATATAAAAAGTACTATTTGGTGTAGTTTTGCGCTGATCATACTACTACTGTACTGACTACTATTGTATACTAGAGATAGACTGCAACTTAAGAATTTCGTAGGCAGTGCCATCTAGTTAGGTACCAAGACATACACTATTACACACACAAACACACATACTATACCTACGTAGTCGTACTACACACAGCTATATTGTACCGAGTAGAATAATGTAGAATGGTTATAATTTTTGTTGTAGGAAATTTAAACCTAAAAAATTAAAATCTGGTTCTGATATATTTTTAGGTTTAGTTTAACCACAGCAGAATTTACAACCTAACTACATTATTCTACTCGGTAAAGCTAATTAGTTATTACACTAAACTAGTTGTTTCGAGGATAATAAAACACATGGAACCAATTTTAGATGTTCATATTTATTGGGTAAAACAAAACATTACTTAACTCAATATATATGTATTTACTGTCATCTTTGATGACTAGGCAGCCGGGCACACAACACTTGTTTCGAGACATTTTTATTTAAACACAAAACACTTAACTAATATGGTCCAAACTCCAATTTACGGAGGGCCTAAGCAATTTTGTTCGATCACGGAGGAAGGGGACTCAAGTCAACGTGATTTAGAAAGAAGAGACACAATGGGAAAGTTTATCTTCCAAGATTTTTAGCAAATACGAAGTAACAAACTCGACGTAAATTACACTTAAATCGGAAAGAAAACGAAATAATTACAAAAATAAGCGCAACCGTCAACACTTTTTTTTGTAATGAAATGTCAATATCATGTGGCCCTATCTTAAGTTATAAATTCTACTAAAAGTTTATTTTTGATCAATATGAACAAAATATTAATAAATTATTATGATCCGGGACCTTTTACAGACATAAAAAAAATACAAAAAATAATAACTAACTCACAATAGATCAAAAATAAAAATTATATGGTTACAGTTCTACTTAAATATACTACCAATTTCCTAATGGATTTACGCTGACAACACTGTTGATTTTTAATTTATGTCCTGGTAGATAGATGGCGCTGAATATTAAGAAATTAAAATGTATAGCAGTTGCCACCCCCTGGCGCTGATATTAGCACGTATTACTGTGTTCTGTTTATGTTACTCTGTTGGGTATTTTAACTTGACCCCACGCTATCGTTTATGGGACTTTCGTTTACGCTCCTAACGTTAATAATCTGCTGTGCATATTGGACTTGTTTGTTTACGATTTGGATTCTGACGTTCATGATGTCAAGGTGCCTGAATTGTAGTATGGCCACTAATCGAATGCGAAGGCATATTGCAACTACTCTAACGCCGCAAATAGGCCTCGGTCTCGAAGTCAGCGGTTACGGGGCGGGGGCAGCGGCTGTGCGGGTAGCGGCGCGACTACGCAGACCGGTCTCATATTACTGAACATAGACAGACAGTTGAAGAACTAGAAGAAAACGAAGCTGGAATGCCCGAACCACCTCTACTTTCACCAATTGTTAATCCTATTGTCGCACATGAACCTCTACCACCAGCTGATAATCCTGCTGATTATAATCCTAATGATGTTTTTCTTAAAATGTTCCTACCTATTTAGATACTTTAATAAAAATTCAAGTGCTATTTTAGTGTTTTATTGTCTATCGAATTGTATATTTTTTACCAAGTCGCTATGAGGAAGTCGTAATATCCAGAAATGTCTGTAGACGACGAGCTCTTCGCTATAGCGGCCTGCCTACAACGATTGAAATGTTTAGCCACAGAGCTAATACATCAATCATCATCATCAATTCTCCCTAGCCTTTTCCTAACTATGTTGGGGTCGGCTTCCAGTCTACCCGGATGCAGCTGAATACCAGTATTTTAAATAGAGCGACTGCCTATCTGACCTCCACAACCCAGTTACTGGGTAATACGATACCCCTTCCTTGATAAGACTGGTTGTCAGACTTTCGGACTTCTGACTACCCGTAACGACTGTCAAAAATCCAAGAATGACAGTCGGGACCAACGGCTTAACGTGCTTTCCGAGGCACGAAATTACCAATACATCAATATTACTAATAAGTTTTACTTGGTATTTTCATTTTCGGCTCTTTCTTCACTAGCTGACACGACGCGTAATATGTATGGAACACCGACATTTAGAGTATTCCATACATTTTCATAGAATTAGATATTCACAGATATCGATGTGAATAAATGTCACGTCAACTAGTGAAGAAGGGCCTTTAAATCCATTGATAATCATTGAGATAGGAAAAACATGGAGAGGCCGCGTTATTCTATACATACATTTGCTTATACAAATATGAGTGAAATATGATTCAGAATACGAAATATCGTTTTGTCTCGTTCTTTCTAATAAGATAATCGTATTTGACAAAAGAGACAACAATATTTTAAGTTGTTGCTCATTTTGGCAACATTTTGACGTGACGTAGTACAATTGTAGGTAAGGTGCCGTATCAGCCATCTTTTGCGACAAGTTTCGTGGTAGTTTTGCTGTCAAATGGTTGTTTACTTTTTGTATTATTGAGATTTGCGAGAAATATACAAGGATTTTACCTTTTAAAACTGCATGCAAATGTTGGAAAACAACAATTCAACATGTCTGTGTGTTGTATTGTGAAGTGTGGTGCAAGAAAGAATGAAAATCAACCTCTAATGTCTTTGCAGAGGTTAATAGCCGGTTTTCATGCAAAAATACATTTAATAATACACATTCGATGATACAGTTGTGACGCGATCATGAATTTATGGCTAAAGTATTGATATTTGGGTTCATTTCCGTATAATAGACCTTTTTAGTATATTTTGTTAATTCATTTGTTTGTTTACAATAATATGTCAAATGGAATAGGGTTGTACCGTTGCCGTAATAGTTTTCTCCGCTGAAACGTCATCGACATATTCTGCGATGTGAACATAAATAATTCTGTGTCTTATTCGGTCCGAGTGACCTTGCCAGGCCCGTCCTCTGGTTCACAGCACCGAAATTAAAATATTTTATTTCACATAAACCTACATGGCCACTTAGGAAACGTCAGTAGCTAGGTCATCATCATCATTTCAGCCGAAAGACGTCCACTGCTGGACATAGGCCTCTCCCAAAGGGGGGGGGGGGGGGTTGCCATAATCGCCACGCTTGGCAGGCGGTTTGGTGATTGCAGTATAGTTTGGTGGTGAAATGCATAGAGAACGCTGCTGCCCATTCTCCGGTACGACCCTTAGTCGCCTTTTACGACACCCACGGGAAGTATGGGGTAGTGCTATTCTTTAAGTCCGGCACCACACTGACTGTGGAGTTTCTTGCCAGTGCAGTAGCTAGGTGCACGGTTCCAATTGGTTGCTTCCTATGGGGAAGAACTGGCAAGAAACTCCACAATTTTTACAATGTTTTCTAATTTGTTAAGTACCTGGTACTGATTTTAATAAATAAATAACTCGTTTTTTATTAAATTTATGGACTATCTGTTTCTCTCTTCTCGCCACTGCAGATTTATTACCGAAAAAACTCAGTGAAAGCTGAAGTGACGGTAACAGAGAGTTTTTACATTTGGTACTTACGCTATCAGATGCATTTATAAGTAGGTATCTTATTATATTGCCATTTGTCTTCACAACTGGTTTGTACATAATACACATTACTTGTACATAATACAGGTTTGTACATAACTATAATATTTTCTCTGAAAATTCTAACTCTAATAAAAGATTTTCTTTTTTGACATACCGATAAATAGTTCAGTAATTAACCATGAGTCTTTCGTTTCACGCATCACGAAAGATTATAAATAAAGTATTTTTGCACACTTTATTTTTATGAAAAACTATAAAGTTACCGAAAATAAAGTAACAAACGTTATTATAAAGTATGGTTGGCAACCGTAATTACAACTGACTTTAATTAAGTAAGTTATTATGATCCAAACGTAATAACTAGTAAGACTCATATTTAGTATCGATACTCGATAATAGTAACACCTATGTTCCTTGATTGACACAACCCTAGCAGTGGCAGCCATTTTATGCGACAAAACGAGTTGTAGGTATGCACCCTTTTTTTGTAGGTATTTCCAGTCCATACTTTTTTATGTCAATGTTGATAATATTGTATTTCTCGTATTGTTTCGTCTATAAAACTCGGAATGATTGATCAGTGCTATTCAAAACGTCTAGGCACTTTTTTTCTATCCTATTTATAGTTTCTCTCGCTTCTTCTCTGATCATAAAAGTTAAACTATTGTAAAGACATACCTGTAAGCTTTAATATGATGTACTGTATGTCAGTGTACATGAATATTTTTTGTTAGGGCACAGCTCTCTACGAATTCCGGCCGTGTCTTTTATTTTGATAGCGACACACAATTTTCAAAAGGACGTCACAATGAAAAAACATATAACAGTCTCGCAAATTAAAAAGTAACATGTTCCCAAAGAGTTCCATTTCGAATTCCATAATTGTTTTTTCATTATTTTATTGGAAGCGGCCAGATCCCGAAACTTTCAGTATGCCCCACATAATTCTCTTGACTGTTTTTATTTACTTACAGGGCTAGAACCGGAAATTTTAAACAATAGCTGTCTAGATGTAACAGATATACCATCACACCATTCCGAATCCGATTTAGAAGATGATGTACCTTTAATGGCGTTTAAAACTGTAGTGGTAGAAGAACAAGAAGTATCTAAGAAGAAACGTAGAGCCAGGGAGACAACAAGTAAGATTTAGTTGGTTAATCTATAAGTAAGCAAACAGGCCAATGGTTCACCTGATAGGGAGTGGTTTGCGTTACCTTAAAGGGCATAATAATACGAGTTACCTAAAGAGCAATAATGTTGAATTCTATCCATAGGACTGTATCTCGAATTCACAAATGTAAATGTATATGTATTCACAATTGTAGTTAACTAAATAAACTGTTCATTTCGGATACTTAACATAACAAAACCGTGGTCAGCAAGTTACCAGACACCACAAGCAGCACTCATTTCAATCTCGTTTTTAACCCTCGACAAAACATAGTGGTGTTGTAAGTTTGACGTGTGTATACTGTGTATCTGTCTGTGCCATCGTAGCTCCGAAACGGCTGAAATGATTTTTTTTTTTGTTTGAAAGGTGACTTGATCGAGAGTGTTCTTACTATGAGTCAAGAAAATCGGTTCAACCGTTTGAAGATTATCAGCTCTTTTCTAGTTGATAAATTGATGTGAGCATCTTTCACAGGTCTGATTGAGTCAAAAATTGGCATTTCGTTACTTCAATGATAATAGATGAACATAGTAACCTCGAATTGCTGCTGCAGCATCACCTGGAATTTGCAATTTTGTTTCTTCCTATCATATCGTTGTGTGAAAAACGTTATGGCGATATTCTGTAGGACGGACCTGGGGGTCTACTCCCTAAGCACGAAGTCCGTCGCTTCGGCCTTCGTTACGGGCGTTTCCTACCCCCTATGACCAACGGACGGATGATTCGCTCGGGGTCCGAGCGAAGAATGAATTTCAACGCGATTTGACAATTGTCCCTACTCCCGATGTGTTTTTGCCCGTCCGAACCGTTGAACTTGACATTGGTTTCGACGGATAGTTATGTCAGTTGATACGACAACAAAATAGTTCTCGTGCTGTAGACGAAAGTTAAGAATTTGAACTGTGGCTGCTTTTTAATTATTGAAGAAGCTTTACAGGAAGAGCGGAGGCAACGTCGATATAATTTTCGCCAAAACTTTAGGTTGGCGAGTATTCCCGACGCTGAGTTCATAGGGAACTATAGGCTCACTCGGGAATAATTCGAGGACTTATGTGCGGATTTAATTCCTAAAAATATAGACTGATAAACATATTACCCTCCTTTACGCCGCGCAGTCGGGTAAAAAGAGACATGTTTCGGGATAGTACATGCTAAGTTTTGCCAATATTGGATTTTTTTGGAATAAAACAATGAATTAACTTTAATCGTTTATTTCATTTATTTTCATTATGCACCATCAAGAGTTGGTAGGTACATCTTAGGTTTTCCTCAGTGGATGTAGAGAGTTGCTCCTGGGAGAGTGGGTCGGCACGTGTAGGAGCATGAGTGGGTGAGGTAGCTACTGGCTCTGGATCTCTTACAGGTGGAAGCTGTACAACAAAAACTGAATATCATTGACGGATACATCAAAACATATATAATTATGTAGTTATCTGTAATTTATTATTATTTAATAAAAAAAAGGCACGGGAAAGACTCATTATAAATACAATAATTATTGCTTTTAGTTTTTTTACCATTGAACAGACTTACTATCATAAATTATAAATGTAATTCTTACCAATGGAAAAGCTGGCACTCTTGCTCCGGTTTCCAGCTCTCTAAAACCCTCTCCCATTATCGATAGTATCTTTAATTCCACTTGGGAGAGGGTTGTGCTACTGATGGGCCTCCATTTGCTGACCTTCTGGCAGCTCCAACAGCCTTTTTGGCAAGGCGTTTTTTGTCAGACCACACCTAAAATTTGAATATTTGGTTAATTTTATGAAGCTATATAAAAACCACTATACTCGTAAGTACTCCTACAGATAAGTATTTGGAGGATGACTGATTATTATCATTGTATTCACTTTACTGATGACAAGACCTTAAAATCATATTAATATTGACGAGTAATGTATAAAACTCACCCTTTGCCACTGCTAGGCGGACTTAGTGCAACTTCCCATTGAGTTATAGGAGTTGCACAGGTTTTCCTACAGCCGTTTTGAGCGAACTCTCTCGTCGGCACCCCTCAATAACCCGCGAGCTAATTCATGGTTCTCACTCACCCATAAAATCGAGAAGGGCCTCAATTTGCCCGTGTGTTGCTGCAGCGGTTGTGGCCATATAAACAAAATTAACTAGTAAGCATAATAAAATATTGGAAATTTTAAAACTTCCCGGTTGACAATTTGACATTTCATTTGAAAGTGTCAAAAGTAGTCTGTGGAAAATGTCCTTCAAAAAGTAAACAGGCAAAGGTATCAACAGGATGATGCCGGTTTCCGGACAAAAATGGCAAAAATAATTCAATTCTATATTTAAAGACATAATAAAAAGGATTTTTTTTTAAATGTGGTACTTTTCTAACGACAAAAGTATTAATTTTTGTTTAATAAGCTAGAAAACTACAAAATAAGTAAACCGGTAATCGACCGGTAAAATAGGGCAACTCTATCGCCATGCGTCGTTCGTTCACGAATATTGTCTATGATTCCGTTTGAAACCGATGAATCCGAAATCGTTAGGGAGTAGGGTTCATTCCGACGTATCGGACTACTATCGGACGGGCTCATTACTTCGTTAACGGAGTTAGGGAGTAGACCCCCTGGACGGGAGATTACGGATTACATTACATGCATTCCGATGATAACAAAATAATATAGTACCATCGAGCTGGTCAAATGAATAGACCTGGACGCTAGATATGGGAACTTTTGAATAACTACTAGTAAACTCATCGAGTGTGAGTACTGTTTCTTTTACCAGGTGACGAGGATGTGACCTGATGACTAACCAGGACACTACATAACGAAACTCTTGAATATCTACTAGTACACCCCTCGAGTGAGCTTAGATGTGTCTCACCTAGTAAGGACAAGTGGGGTACAATTAAACGAAAAAAGCATTTTCATTTATAAAAAAAAATATATTAATAAACTCAACGTATTTTTTCTATTTCGATATACTTAATCATCTAAAAATCAGTTATAGAAATGAAGTCAAAAATTAATCCTAAATTCCTAACACTATTCTTTTTTAATTTTCCCACGACCTTGCCTCTGTTTCATTGTATCCCCGGTCTGGAGTACATTGGACCGAACCCTGGGGCACAACGAAACATAGCGGGGCACAATGAAATACGCATTTTTTTGCATCAAAAGAAATGTAAAAAACCGACGCACGAATACGACGCGACGAAATATTTTGATCCAAGCGTCTTCGCGTCGGAAGACGCTTGGATCAAAATATTTCCTACAACTTAATTAAACTTAAAGGGCCAATATATATTATTATTTTAGTTTTTAGAGGTTTTTGTTTGAGTCGGGGATTTTTAAAATTTTAATTTAACTTTTTACCAGATATTGGAACAGACCATAAATGTTAGTACAATATTGTTCTGACATGAAGAAGGTGATGAAGTGTATTTATTATTCAATATCACCAGAAATTCCTACTTTTTGTTCGAGTGTAAATCATGCAATCCGTTATTATTTTGATTTGTGTGCACGTCAATCTTCTTCTAACATTGTACTAACCAAATTTATTATCACAGGGGCGACCGTTGCGAAGAAACGAAAACTAGACACACGAAGAACAAAAGAAAAAGATGCAATAACAGCCGAGCAAGTGAGAAAAGACAAATCAGACTCAAAAGTTATCCGAACAACTCAAAAACGTATATCTAAACCTAGCACTTATTTTAAAGAGCCTTACAAATGTGATCAGCGTAGTTTTAATGAAAACGGTGCTTTAACAAAACATGTTCGTATCCACACTGGTAAAAAACTTTATAAGTGTGATATTTGTCAGCGTAGTTTTAGTGTAAAGGATTCTTTAAAAAACCATATTCGTGTACACACTGGTGAAAAACCTTATAAGTGTGATGTATGTCAACGTAATTTTAATCACAAGGGTTCTTTAAAAGACCATATTCGTATACACACTGGTGAAAAACCTTACAAGTGTGATATTTGTGGGCGTTGTTTTCGTCATGGCTGTAATTTAAAAAGACATATTCTAATACACACTGGTGAAAAACCTTATAAGTGTGATGTATGTCACCATAAATTTCATGATGATTTAATAAAACATGTTCGTACACACACTGGTGAAAGACCTTATAAGTGTGATGTATGTCAACGTACTTTTAATCGGAAAAGTAATTTAACAAATCATATTCGATTACACACTGGTGAAAGACCTTATAAGTGTGATGTATGTCAATGTATTTTCAGTGCAAAGAGAAACTTGAAAAACCATATTCGTATACACACTGGTGAAAAACCTTATAAGTGTGATGTATGTCAATGTATTTTCAGTGCAAAGAGAAACTTGAAAAACCATATTCGTACACACACTGGTGAAAAACCTTATAAGTGTGATGTATGTCAACGTACTTTTAATGAGAAAAGAAATTTAACAAATCATATTCGATTACACACTGGTGACACACCTTACAAGTGTGATGTATGTCAACGTAATTTTACTCAAAAGGGTTCTTTAAAAATCCATATTCGTACACACACAGGTGACACACCTTACAAGTGTGATGTATGTCAACGTACTTTTAGTCAAAAGGGTTCTTTAAAAATACATATTCGTGTACACACAGGTGAAAAACCTTACAAGTGTGATATTTGTGGGTGTCATTTTCGTCGAGTCAGTAGTTTAAAAAACCATATTCGTATACACACAGGTGAAAAACCTTACAAGTGTGATATTTGTGGGTGTAGTTTTAGTCAAGTCAGTAGTTTAAAAAGACATATTCTAATGCACACTGGTGAAAAACCTTATAAGTGTGATGTATGTCACCATGAATTTCATAAAAAGGATGATTTAATAAAACATGTTCGTACACACATTGGTGAAAGACCTTATAAGTGTGATGTATGTCAACGTACTTTTAATCAGAAGAGTAATTTAACAAATCATATTCGTAAACACAGGTGAAAATCTTTATAGTGTACTGTAATGTATGTCGCCATAGTTTTAGTGAAAGGGGTTCTTTAAAAAACCATATTCGTATACAGACAGGGGGCCCCTGGCTAAATAATAACAGCCGCACAGGTCGATCGATCAGGTTAAGCTACGCTTGCCGCGGTTGGTCTGTGGATGGGTGACCGACCATCTTTACATACCGAGACCCCTCCGTGCCTCGGAAAGCACGTTAAGCCGGTGGTCCCGGCTGTCATTCGTGGATCTTTGACAGTCGTTACGGGTAATCAGAAGCCCGAAAGTCTGACAACCAGTCTTACCAAGGGGTATCATATTACCCAGTAGCTGTGTTGTGGAGGTCAGATAGGCAGTCGATCCATGTAAAATACTGGTATTCAGCTGCATCCGGTTAGACTGGAAGCCGACCCCAACATAGTTGGGAAAAGGCTAGGCAGATGATGATGACTGACTGTTTGCATATTTCATTTATTTATTACTAGCTGTGCCCGCGACTTCGTCCGCGTGGAATAGTGACTTTTCGGGCAGCATATTTTGAATTACATATACCGTCTACAGACCGGGCATTTGCTGTCCGAACCCTCTGAGAACTCAGGCGAATTTCAGTGAAAGTCTCAGACTCTAGTGCTTGAGCTTCACGATCGGCAGTGAGACGTATTTCTCGTTCTTCCTGTGTTTCCTGAGACCGAACATTTGCGTGAGTCTGAGACTTTCACTGATAGGGTTATCAGTGAAAGTCTCAGACTCACGCGATAGTGTATGAGCTTCACGATCGGCAGTGAGACGTATTTCCCGTTCGTCCTATGTCTCCTGGAATCGAGCATTTGTTGTCCGTACTCTCCGGGAGCTCAGGCGGATTTCCCTGACAGCAATAGTCTCAAACTCACGCGATAGCGCGTGAGCTTCGCGATCGACAGATAAACGTGCCTTTCGTTGTTCCCCGTTTTCCCTATTTCGATTTGTCATCATTCGAGAACGATTTGAACTCAGTCGAGATTCTCGCTGAGTCGAAGTTTCTGCAGCATGAAACCTAGCCTGGTGCAGAGAGCCTTTTGCCTCACGACCTTCCTCAGATTCCTGTGATCGAACTAATCTCATCCTTTTAGCATTTCTGCTACATTGGGAGAGGTTGGATCTTCTTCGAGGCATTCTTACAATAAAATAGTACTTACTACTTAACACACAGTTATTTAGTAAACACGTACTATCGTAAACAATTAAATTATAAATACTTACAGATTATTATACAGTCTAAAATTATCACAGTTTAAGTAATAAGTGTTAAGACGTGTAAACCAAACGTCATTATCATCATCATTTCAGCTGATAGACGTCCACTGCTGGACATAGGCCTCCCCCAATTTTGGGGGGGTTTGCCATAATCGCCACGCTTGGCAGGCGGGTTGGCGATCGCAGTATGGTATGGTGGTGGAATGCATAGAGAACGCTGCTGCCCATTCTCCGGTGAGACCCTTAGTCGCCTTTTACGACACCCACGGGAAGTAAGGGGTGGTGCTATTCTTCTACACAGACAAACGTACTAACTTTATAAAACAAAAGAATTGCTAGAAAAAATAATTACTAACCTAAGCTAATGAACTTATAATTAATAAAGAAAACCAAGAAAAGAAATGCCTAACCTATACCAAATACTTCCAAAATTTTAAAGAAAATTATTAAGAAAAAGAACCTAACCTACAAACCCTAAAATATAAATAAATGAAATATGCAAACAGTCAGTATTCAAGTGAATCGCAATAATCGAATCCAACTATCCGCGTGTCCGTTACCCAGGCCAGATGTTGTCGAAAATGGTCATTTGAATCTTATAGATAATTAGTTTTGCGGCTTCTGTAATTGTTGCGCACATTTTTAAATTTGTTGCGCTTATAGTTTTTTAATTATTTCACAAAAACATTTCCTGCTGGGGTAACGTTACCCCAGCCAGACCTTTTTCTTTCTAATGGGAATATTTAAATAATTACTAGCTATAAAATTAGTTGTCTAGATGAAGTAAATGTTGTGCCTTATTTTGTATTTGTTGTTTCATCGGTTGCGAAGTTATTCGAGATTTTGCTGGGGTAACGTTTTTGGTTTTGCTAGATCTTTGAAATGGTTAAGCGGATTCTTATCATATTTTGTACATGGCTTCTTGGGAATTAGTTTAAATTTGTTCTGCAATAAAAAAACCAAAATAATACATAGCTTAAAGGTTATTTCATTAAATAGAAAAACACTTCAATTGGTCCCAGCACTCTCAATAAGAGCTCTAAAGACTTACTTTAAACGTTATTTTAAAGCTTGTAACTGCCTTCAAATGTATGTGAAGTTTCATTAGTATCCTGTAAGTATTTAACAAGTTCTGATGATATTGAGTTCTTCACGAGCACGGTCTTGATGCGCGCGGTGTTATTTGGCCACTGGATTGGATATATGAACTGAATGTTAAGTCAATTATTAGTTCTTTAGTTCAGTTGTATATCAGTAAAATTTCAGCTCAGTACATTGGATAATTAATGAGATAATACGATTAAAGTCATCAGGAAGTGAATGACCGTGGTAACCCGACCAAGTTTAGGTGGTTACGAAAAAGCGAAAACGCAGGACATTATACTATCTTTTAAAATGTTTAGTATAATACACCATACAATTTCGGTACAGACGCGTACACTGTTAAATACTTAATAATATAATAATATCTGTACTATGAAAACATTATTATTATCTTCCAGTTGCAGAAACTTATCAAAAATCACTGATATAACATGTCGTTCGGTGGGACGCGGAAGGGGTGGGGTGAAGGGGCGCATTGTTTGCATATCGCACTAAACATGCTCCGTAATCACCTCTCGGAGTGTTATGTTCTGTGGTAATCACATAATTCATCTTGTAGAGTGCGCATGCGTTTCGGCAGTTCCGTTTCCTGTTTTTGCAAATATTTATAGAGTGCGTGAGAGCTAATGTAAAATAATAAGTGTGGCGAATTACTGCTAATGTGGAGTGCTTCTATTGATGATCATAGTTATGGTGCAGGCTGCTTGATGAATTCACGAACAAGGTAAGCTTGTATAATGTAACTACAGAAATAGTAGCAAAAGTATTATTAATATGTACATGTTGTTAGGTTCTTATCTAAAACTGTATTTTTTTAAGGCTTAATAATAGAAAAGTTCAAAAAAGCAAAATTACTATCTGTAATTTTAATCTGTGATTGTTTTTAAGTATAAGTTTAATAATACTTTAAAAGTTCAATTGAAATGATTATATTACCTGTCAATAAAAATTATTTAATAATCACGTAGTTTTTTTTTAAACTTGTGTACATGTCTGTACTAAATTTGTAACACTATCCTACATATTTTAGAAGGTACCATAATGTTTTGCGTTTTCGC
Organism: Mesoligia furuncula; assembly: GCA_916614155.1. Lineage (NCBI taxonomy): Eukaryota > Metazoa > Arthropoda > Insecta > Lepidoptera > Noctuidae > Mesoligia > Mesoligia furuncula. The sequence goes on along the minus strand of OU744817.1, from coordinate 2,365,803 downwards.
TTTTTCGTAACCACCTAAACTTGGTCGGGTTACCACAGTCATTCACTTCCTAATGACTTTAATCGTATTATCTCATTAATTATCCAATGTACTGAGCTGAAATTTTACTGATATACAACTGAACTAAAGAACTAATAATTGACATAACATTCAGTTCATATATCCAATCCAGTGGCCAAATAACACCGCGCGCATCAAGACCGTGCTTGTGAAGAACTCAATATCATCATAACTTGTTAAATACTTACAGGATACTAATGAAACTTCACATACATTTGAAGGCAGTTACAAGCTTTAAAATAACGTTTAAAGTAAGTCTTTAGAGCTCTTATTGAGAGTGCTGGCACCAATTGAAGTGTTTTTCTATTTAATGAAATAACCTTTAAGCTATGTATTATTTTGGTTTTTTTATTGCAGAACAAATTTAAACTAATTCCCAAGAAGCCATGTACAAAATATGATAAGAATCCGCTTAACCATTTCAAAGATCTAGCAAAACCAAAAACGTTACCCCAGCAAAATCTCGAATAACTTCGCAACCGATGAAACAACAAATACAAAATAAGGCACAACATTTACTTCATCTAGACAACTAATTTTATAGCTAGTAATTATTTAAATATTCCCATTAGAAAGAAAAAGGTCTGGCTGGGGTAACGTTACCCCAGCAGGAAATGTTTTTGTGAAATAATTAAAAAACTATAAGCGCAACAAATTTAAAAATGTGCGCAACAATTACAGAAGCCGCAAAACTAATTATCTATAAGATTCAAATGACCATTTTCGACAACATCTGGCCTGGGTAACGCACACACTATTCGCCTATACTCTCCAGGATACGTGCGTTCGCTACGAATAACTGAATCCTTATGGCAGCGGCGCGTTTTCTTTTGAAATGGTCATCTCGCAGTTCAACCTGAGGGGTTGTCGACTGCTTAACCTGGCTTTCCTGTGGATGCCTCAATAAATTAAGGCCTCCAGCCAGGGCATAATACACAACTTAACTACACAATATAAACTTAAAAACTAAGCGACTACACGCTAAGGGCACCCCCTGTGGGGTACGGACCTCGGCTTAGGGCGTCGCTGGGAGAGGGCAGCAAGGGACAGGCTGGATCGGAATTATGGCAGCGGCGCGGCTCTCAGCGCGCTTTATACAAGGTGTAACGGAAAGGGGGTATCAACCCTGAAGGAGGTGAATGTGCTCATGAAACTGAACAAATTTCCCCAAAGAACATAGGTCGAAATATGAAAAAAAATTTGGGCCTCCCATAGTAATAGTAAATCATTGATGTGCTATTACTATGGGAGGTCCAAATTTTTTTTTTCATCTTCTTTCACCTCCTTCAGGGTTGATACCCCCTTTCCGTTACACCTTGTATATATAGCCACGGACGCGCAGGCGCGAGGCGTATACGTACTCTGATAGAATAGCTTAACAAATGTTCGCCGTGATTCTTTAAATTGACATAACTTTTTTATTTATGAACCGATTACCGACATGAAATAAACACTAAATTTTAAGTGAAGCTTACTACAAGTAGCGGCACGTAAGTTGGCAAGAGTTTTTGTAGTGGGGGAAGTTTGCGCACGCACAATTTCATACATTTTTATATGCGCGAACTTCACCCACTACGAAAATCTCTTGCCAAGTTACGTGCCGGCAACCAATATATTAGTGAAAACCGCATCTAAATCGAATAAGCCGTTTCTGATATTAGCGTGCACAAACACAGCAGACAAACAGATAAACAGACAAAAAAAAAATTAATTACATTTTCGGGTTCGGCATCGATATAATAACAACCCCTGCTACTTTTTTTTTAAATATATTTCCATTGTACAGACACCACTTTTCTACAATTTTATTATATTATGTATAGATTTTCGGGTTTGTAGGTTAGGTTCTTTTTCTTCATTTTCTTTAAAATTTTGTAAATAAATATTGTAAGTATTTGGTATAGGTTAGGCGGTTCTTTTCTTGATTTTTGGGTATTTACTTATCTTAATTTTTATTTAGGGTTTGTAAATAAATATTTGTCTGTGTGGTGCCGGACTTAAAGAATACCACCACCCCTTACTTCCCATGGGTGTCGTAAAAGGCGACTAAGGGTCGTACCGGAGAATGGGCAGCAGCGTTCTCTATGTATTCCACCATCATACCATACTGCGATCGCCAACCCGCCTGCCAAGCGTGGCGATTTTGGCAAACCCTCCCAAAATTGGGGGAGGCTTATGTCCAGCAGTGGACGTCTATCGGCTGAAACGACGAAATAAATATTGTAAGCATTTATGATAGGTTAGGCATATCTCTTCCTGATTTTCGGTATACTTATCTTAATTTGTATTTAGGGTTTGTATACAGGGTGTCCCAGAACTCAACGTCAAGCCGAAACGGGGCGACAGGATTGATCGTAAACATCATGAGAAAAATCAGAAAAAAAATCTATCCCGTCCAGTTTGAAAATTATGGGCATTTAAGAAAAACCTAAAAATTTGGTCAAACTGTAACCATTTTTCGGTTATTGTGATTAATTTTTATTATTTTTGTTTATTTAAACCTTGGAAACGTAACCCTAAATAACATTTCTAAGAATCACAGTCAAAAATAATGACACACACAATTGCCCCCAGTTTCCTAGAAAGAAAATAAAAACCTCAAGTAACCCGATTTTTGCTAACCCATTTTACTCATTTAAAATGTTTTTTATTCGCACAAGCTCTTGGTAGGTTCTTGATTTTACGGCAAAATGATGAGAGAGATGGATAGTGGACATGTTTGCCATGAGTGAGCGAGACAGATAGTGACGCCACTTTTACCAAAGTCAACAAAAGTAAGTAAAATTAAAATAATGAAAAATTTTGACCTAGATTAGTTGAGGTTTATTGGAATAAAAGTCAGATAGGTAAATAACATTTTTTATTAGAACAAATGTTCAAATTGTTTACCATCAGCCTCAATACACGCCCTACATCTTCTTAAAAAAGATTACTTAACAGCCGGGCATATCCTCGAGAGTTGATGTCCTCAGCAGCTTGAGAAATTCGTTCACGCAGCTCGGCTACGCTCTCAATAGGCTTTGAATAAACTTTTTCTTTGAGATCGCCCCAATAAAAAAAATCCTTCACGATAAAGTCTATCGGCGACACTTGCGTTGAATCTGCATTCCATATAAATGAGGTGCATGTTCGCATATTCTTGTGAAGTGTAGCGCTTAGGAATGGTAGATAACAAGGATGCCAACACAAAAGTCCAATTCCAAAAGAGAGAAGCCAAAGTTGCCGGTATGTAATCAACAAGTTCAATTCACAAAAATCCAAGTCCAAAATGAGAAGCCAAAATTGTCAGTACTAAATCAACACAAGCGAATACGGAAAGGTGCGCAGTAGATGAATGAGCGAAACGTACTAACTGGTGTCAGACTAGTAGCGTAGCCATTTGCTTGGTATGGCGTCTGTATCTGTTTCATTCGCACTCGTTTAAACGATGCATCTTCGTCTCACTGCGTGGCGTCGCTATCAGTCTCGCTCGCTCATGGCAAACATGTCCACTATCCATCTCTCTCATCATTTTGCCGTAAAATTAACAACCTACCAAGAGCTTGTGCGAATAAAAAACATTTTAAATGAGTAAAATGGGTTAGCAAAAATCGGGTTACTTAAGGTTTTTATTTTTTTACTCGTTTTTTTTAGTGTAAAACTAACAAGTATTGCACCATTTTACAATCCTCACTAAATGCGCCAACTTTTAATGGCACTTGCCAAGGCACTCTAGTACATTTTTTTTAAAGGAGGGCATTTCAAAGTCGACAAATTTTGAAAATTTAAATTCATAGTTTAATAAAGTCTTAATTCTAGGTAACTGCGGGGGCAATTGTGTCATTATTTTTGACTGTGATTCTTAGAAATGTTATTTAGGGTTACGTTTCCAAGGTTTAAATAAACAAAAATAATAAAAATTAACCACAATAACCGAAAAATGGTTACAGTTTGACCAAATTTTTAGGTTTTTCTTAAATGCCCATAATTTTCAAACTGGACGGGATAGATTTTTTTTCTGATTTTTCTCATGATGTTTACGATCAATCCTAACGCCCCGTTTCGGCTTGACGTTGAGTTCTGGGACACCCTGTATAAATATTATTAAGTAATTTTCTTTATTAAGTATAAGTTCATTAGGTCAGGTTGGTAATGAATTTTTCTAGCAATTCTTTTGTTTTATAAAGTTAGTACGTTTGGTTTACACGTCTTAACACTTATTACTTAAACTGTGATAATTTTAGACTGTATAATAATCTGTAAGTATTTATAATTTAATTGTTTCCGATAGTACGTGTTTACTAAATAACTGTGTGTTAAGTAGTAAGTACTGTTTTATTGTAAGAATGCCTCGAAGAAGATCCAACCTCTCCCAATGTAGCAGAAATGCTAAAAGGATGAGATTAGTTCGATCACAGGAATCTGAGGAACATCAGGCTAGGTTTCGTGCTGCAGAAACTTCGACAGCAAGAATCTCGACTGAGTTCAAATCGTTCTCGAATGATGACAACTCGAAATAGGGAAAACGGGGAACAACGAAAGGCACGTTTATCTGTCGATCGCGAAGCTCACGCGCTATCGCGTGAGTCTGAGACTTTTGCTGACAGGGAAACCCGCCTGAGCTCCCAGAGAGTACGGACAACAAATGCTCGATCCCAGGAGACAAAGGACGAACGGGAAATACGTCTCACTGCCGATCGTGAAGCTCATGCACTATCGCGTGAGTCTGAGACTTTCACTGATAGGGAAATTCGTCTGTGTTCTCAGAGGGTTCGGACAGCAAATGCTCGGTCTAAGGAAACACAGGAAGAATGAGAAATACGTGTCACTGCCGATGTTGAAGCTCAAGCACTATCGGGTGAGTCTGAGACTTTCACTGATAGGGAAATTCGCCTGAGTTCTCAGAGGGTTCGGACAGCAAATGCCCGGTCTGTAGACGGTATATGTAATTCAAAATATGCTGCCTGAAAAGTCACTATTCCACGCGAACGAAGTCGCGGGCACAGCTAGTTCAAAATATAAGATTAAAAATAAGCCTTGGCAGTTAAGAGATGACCAGTCTCAACCGACGGCACCCGTTACCGACTGGAAGCCGACCCCAACATAGTTGGGAAAGGGCTAGGCAGATGATGATTCGTATACACACAGGTGAAAAACCTCAAAAGTGTGATATTTGTGAGCGTTGTTTTAGTCAAGTCAGTAATTTAAAAACACATTCTAATGCACACTGGTAAAAAACATTCGAGATCCGCCGAACAATTGCATATCGAAGAAGGGGTCTGTCGAAGTAGTGTTTTTCGAAGGTGTGCGTTGTCGATATGTTCTGTCGGACTAATGCTAAGTAGTCGAATATTTATGCACTGTCGCAGCAATGAGTAGTCGAACTATAATTGTTTTTCAAAATTGGGACCCTGTCGAAATTCAGTATGACACTTTTAGATCTATGATGAATGTCAACGTCGTTTTAGTAATAAGGTTCATGGGAGAAATCATAATTATTCGAACACACTCTGGCGATCGCACTTTTTCTTCTGTATTTTAAATTTAAAACTAAATAATGGCGGAATGTTACTCTCCGGCAACAATACGTAGTGACCTGCCCCTGCTTCGCTCGGCTACTTGACAAAACATGGACATTTCTTTATTTTATGTAAGTTTTATCATTTAAAATAGGTGCACATACGTGGGACACTCAGAAAGTTTTGCGAAAATAAAAATTAATGTTCTATAGGTGTTATATCTTTGGAGGATATACTGGTGCCAAAATCAAAGTCCCGAATAACTTAGTATTGCATTTGATGATTATAAAAATGTTGTGTACAGATCGCAGGTCGAGGATGGAATGAACGAGAATAGTTGCAAGTACATACATCGTTCTAACTAAAAATGTGTAGCGCCTACTATAACTTTTGCTACTATAATTTGCATCGTCTCAGTTTCAACACTATGACTATTTTTACAGGCGCACGCCGCAACAATAGGTAAATATATTATTATTAAATCTATTCAAAGTACTCTCCACTAGCCTCTACACAAAGTTTCTTGCGTTTGAACCAGTTTTCGAAACACTTTTTCCAGTCCGCCGCAGACACCTCGTTTACAGCCTGCTCGAAAGCTGACAGCGCGTCTTCAGGCGACGAAAGTTGTATCACTTTGAGCAGATTTTTTATTTTCGGGTATAAAAAGCAGTCACACGGTGACGGTACTCGGTACTAGGTCAGGGCTGCAAGGAGGATGACCCAGGAGTTTGTCCGGCGTGCTGTCCAGGAAGTCCCTCGTTTGGAGCGCAGTGTGCGAAGGCGCGTTGTCGTGGTGGACAGTAGCCCGCGGAGCCCTGTGTTTGGTCGTTTGTTGCTCACAACAGAGAAAACTTCTGCCAAGTATTTGGTAGTATACTATTCAGCGTTGATGCTTCTTTGGTTCCGTAAAGGAATTGACACCAAGTAGCCCGTCAAATTGAAAAAGCTCGCGATCAAAATCTTCCCCCCGCTTTTAGATCGCTTCACTTTGGTAGGCATTGATTCGTTTTGAAACACCCAAACCGTCGACTGGCGCTTCGTTTTTGGATCGTATTGATAAACCCAAGACTCATCACCTGTAATAATAATAATAATAATAATAAGTTTATTTATTTCTCTCACAATGTTTTAGTAGCACTTTACAGTTTTGAACTATATAAATTCACACTGTGAGAGCTGGTGCCTGAAGTAGGTTTTAGAAAAAACCTGTATTACAGGTCACCAGGACCCACATAGTGGCATTACAATTAAACAGGCAGGCAACATGTGATTCTACTAAAAACAAATTAAAACAAAAATAATAATATTAAAAGAAAAGAAATAAATTAAATAACACAACAAAAGCAGTCGAAGGGTGTGTGGAGAATGTGTAGGTGAATGGTGGTGAAATGTGTAGGTGAATGGTGGTTAATGTGAAGGTGGCGGGTGTGTGTGAATGGTGGTGAGTGATTAACTTTGCCAATTATTTGAATGCAAGTATTATTTGATCGAGTGGAGCAATTTTTCTGTGTCATCATAGGAAAGAGTTTTCAAGAAGTCCGTTACTTTTGCTTACAACTGGGTTTGTGAAGTGAATAGATATTTTGGCACTTGTTAATAACATTATACAGATAATCCCCTAGGTAACAATAAAACTGGTGGGACCGACGTAAACGGAAAAATGTTGTAGTGCAAACAGTACCCTTTCGTCGTTTATCTTTTATTAGGTCCGGATCATAAACAAGCTGTGAGTGCTTTTTGAGGACTGTATGCAGAACGAAAGTTTGTCTAATAGACAGTACATCCCACTTTTTGTATAAGTCGACTGTGGGAAATCGTAAGGGAAGACCCGCAGCAACCTTAAGTATGGCACGTTGAGCTCTTTCCGCCTCTATCAAGTGCGTTTTAGCAGCACCTCCCCAGGAGATGATGCAGTAGTCAATTAGCGACTGACACAAGGCATAGTAGACCATCTTAATGGTACGAAGGTCGGCTACATGCTTTAGACTCTTAAATATGTAAATGAGTTTGCGCAATCTCGTTACCAGAAGGTCTATATGTGGTTTGAAGCTGAGGAACTGGTCCAATGTAACTCCAAGGTATTTAATGTTATCTGTCCTTTGAAGAGTAGGACATACGCAAGGCTGGTAGGTTGACAAACACGTGTGAGCCGTTATTGACAATGAACTTGGGGGTAGGACGTTCGATCGATGTGCAAATGCCACATATTTGGTTTTTGTGACATTGAGGGTTAACACATTATTCCGTAACCAACCAACAACCGCGTTGAGCCCCTCCTGAGCCACAGCAAAGACCCCCTCCCAGCTATCACCACTAAATAAGAGAGCAGTGTCATCGGCGAATGTAAAAATTTGACCATTACTAAGGTGAAGCTGGCACAGGTCGTTGATGTAGATCAAGAAGAGGGTCGGCCCGAGTATACTGCCCTGAGGCACTCCAAAGGTCACTGGCTCTTCGTTACTCATCATACCATCAATTTTAACCTGCTGTTTCCGGTTAGATAGGTAGTCCTGAAATAATTTTAGGGGAAGACCCCGTACTCCCATATTTTCCATTTTGTGCAATAAGTGTGGAACAGAAACTGTGTCGAAGGCTTTTGCCAGGTCCAGAAACACCGTCAGGCAGTTTCTCTTCTTATCCAAGCTAGTTATGACCGAGCTAACCAATTCATGTACCGCGTCATTGGTAGATTTGCCGCGCCGGAACCCAAACTGGGAACATGAAAGGAGGTTGTTAGCCTCGAGGAATTTAATTAGCCGGTCGTTCATTATGCGCTCCAAAACTTTTGAGAGCGTTGGAAGAATAGAGATGGGTCTAAAGTTGTGGACACAGGTCCTGTCACCACCTTTGTGAATGCGTTTTATAATTGCGGATTTAAACGCCTGCGGAAATTTCCCTGCAGATATGGCGAGGTTGCAGATGTGGGTTATAGCGGGGGTCAGAAGGTGAGCATATCTTTTCAGTAACCGGCCCGGGATCTGGTCAGAACCGACAGCACAATCATCCCTTAATCCTTGAACAAGTTGCAGGATCTCAGATTCGTCCGGAGGGAGCATGACCAAGGAATGAAGAGGAGCGGTTTCCGCGAGATTATTAGCTATGTTTCTGGGAGGGAATGAATGAGAAGTCATTTGCTCGGCTAGGTTGCGTCCAACATTTGCAAAAAACGAATTGACCTCGTTGATACCCTTGTCCGGATCGTCGCTTGAGATGAGACAGGAGGAGTGATCTGTTACCCTTTTGGAGCCGCTAATCTGTTTTATAACATCCCATAACTTCTTTTTGTTGCCACTTGCGTTCTCAATCTCTTGTTTTTCATAGTTCCTTTTAGCTTTCTTCAGAAGTGAAGTGCAAAAGTTTCTATATCGCTTGTATGTTGTGAGAAGTATTTCGTTATTTGGGTCCCTTTTCAATTTTTTATACAGATTATCCCTGTTGCGCATGCACTTTAACAGCCCTTTTGTAATCCACGGCTTACTGACTAGTTTCCTTTTAGGTATTTTTACTAATTTAGAGTTATCTTTTATGGCCTTTGCCAGACAACTTACTAGCAAGTCAGTTGCTTTATTTACATCGCTGCAATTTAGGATAACCTGAAAATCTGTCTTACTTAGAGCTGAATCTAGGTTATCATAATCAATACGGTGACTAATTTTATTTGAGTACTCTAGATGAGACTTGTGAGCAAGGTCAAGGCTAATGGCCACACTCTCGTGATCCGTAATTGATGATTCGACCACAAAGCAGGTAACCTTCAATCTAGTCTTAACCATGATGTGATCCAGGCACGTTTTTCCATGGGTTGGTAGTACATGACCTGGCAGCATGCAGTGACTAGCCAGGACATTAAGGTATTCGTGAGAGCGTTTATCTGGACTATTCATCACTATATCTATGTTTATGTCACCGCAAAGTATTATGTTTTTGTAGTTGCTTAATGAAGTTAGGAGTACATCGAGGGCGTTATTAAAATTGCTAGTATTATGTTGGCCGGGAGCCCGGTAGATTCCAAGAATACAAGTATCTGAATTTAATTTGAGTAATAGACAGTTTGCGTCACTAAATGGTGGTTCTTCCACTGACACTTTTAGTTGTTTTTTGTAAAAAATAACTACTCCTTCATTTTGTGTCTTATGCAAAGTGGTTGATGCATAGTTATAATTGTCAAGGATGGGTATATCCTTGGCTGACCGTAGCCAGCATTCAGAAAGAACCAACACGTCCCATGCTACATTAGACCTATGCAGAAGTGTAATAAAGTTTGGCATATTGCATGAAATACTACGTATATTTTGCGAGAGAATGTTGAGATGGCGATTATTATGACTTACATTGGTGTTTATATCATCTATATCACATCTAATAACTCGAGCCACGGCCAAGGAATCCAGATCCGAGTGAATAGCTTCAATATTTTGCATCATGTGAAAACTATTATTATGGAAAGTTGCAGGTCACGTTTATAACGTGATCTGTTAATAAGTATATTTTGAAGTTGGTTGTCACTCAGGTCTGGTATGTCGGCGGCTATTTTCATTATAATGTTATGACGTGAAATGATAAGTGGAATCGAATGTTTAAACAGACAGTTACTATTGATGATAACAGCTCGATTTACTAAATCTTGATTCAAATTGTGCGTTGTGTAAAATGCGTGCGTATTATATGTATGTAGATTGCGTGTAACAGAAGGTTGTGTATGTTGTTTGTGACTGCAATTAGGTTTAAGATAAGGTAACAAATTAGTGTAAGTAAATTTAAAGAATGACATAATCCGAATTACAGATAATGACAATCCAGAGCAATTTATAATAAGTACATTTACCAGTCACAACATGACTTTGTTTAACTCGGACTCATCATTGATACGCACTGGCGATGACCCTTCTTCTTTCTTGATGTAGACCTTCCCGTAGGATGTCCAGGCCGCAGCAAGCTTTTTGTCCTTGACATTTAGGCGCGCAACATAAAATAACCTTCTTGCTTTGGTTGACAAGTACTCTGAAATGAATAGTGTACGTAAATCACCTGGAACTTTGATGTGTGTAATGATGTCGTAAACACGCCGAGACGAGCCTGTTTCAAATTTGTTTATCATATCACGGCACCATTCCACCCGGGCCTGCTTCTGAGCATCGGTGAGGTTGTGCGGCACCCAGCGTGACACTATCCTCCTCATACGAAGATGCACGTATAGACTTTTTCTGTACTGAACTGATTCATTCTCCCACCGACGTACACGCTACAGGCGAATATTTGAAGTTCGTGGTCTTGCTTTTTGCTTTTGTCGTGTGGCAATTTACTTTGTGTATTTAATTTCATCACCACTGTTCTCATGAAGGAAAACATCGCGAGGAAACTGGCATGTCGTAGAACCAAAAATTTGAAGACATGATTGTCACATCCACCAACCCGCACTGGGCCTGGACGCCTGTGTCCCAGCAGTGGGAACATGATAGGCTGGATATGCATTATGTAATAATCTCATTATTTTTGACGTTATATATCTACAATGCAACATGGAATTTGTATATTAACAAAAAAAAAGGATTTATTCAGAATTTACTGTAGCTTCTGACAAGAACTTAGGTATAATTTTTGTACAATATTTATACTTACTTAATTTAAGGCTGTACCTTAACATTTTAACCTAGCATGTTAATATTGCAAATAGTGACTTGATCCCGTTGTTAATATTATGTAAATAAAAAAATAGATTTTTTATTTAGACTTTTATTTAAGCTACATAAATTCCTCAAAACTTGTACATTTAATTATTTATAATTGGAATTTAACATAAACATTATAACAAGACGCCTGTAATCCCCGAAAGGTTAGAGGTACCCGTGCGCGATAAGTTGGGACCTGAGCGCGGTGACGTCACGTGGCGTGTTTGTAGACTTTCAAAAGTGTATGCAAAACAGCTAAAGCTCTTTATATTAGCAATAAAATAAAATCAGCCGATGATAAAATAAAAACTACCTGGCAAATAATAAACAATGAAACAGGTAGGAAAAAACAATGTAATACTGAATTTAATTTAGAGACTGCACATGGCCCCATCAATTCAGATGTAGAAATTGCTCAGGAATTCGAAAACTTTTTTGCTAATATTCCCATTAAAACTACTGAAACTTTAAATTCCTCACCCGCGCTTTCTGCTAACTTACTTCCGAGTTTAGGTTTCAGCATACAAACCCCCAGGCTGTTATAAAAGCTTTTAAAGATCTTAAAATTAAATCAACAGAAGATCTCTGGGGAATGTCTGTAAAAGTTTGTAGATCTATCTTCGAAACGATTGCGCCCTATTTAGCTTTCATATTTAACATCAGTGTAGACCAAGGAGTCTTTCCTGATCTCATGAAACACAGTAAAGTAGTTCCTTTATTCAAATCCGGTGATAGTAAAGAACCCAACAATTATAGGCCTGTGTCGATTCTGCCAGTTCTCAGTAAGGTGTTTGAAAAGTTGATGCTCAATCAAATGTTACGACACTTAATAAAAATTCCATCTTTCATGAACAACAGTACGGTTTCACCAAAGGGCGTTGTACCACTGACGCCGGTGTCACCCTAATAAAGAACATTTTCAACGCCTGGGAGGAAGCACAAGATGCCATTGGAATCTTTTGCGACCTCTCTAAGGCGTTCGATTGCGTAAACCATGAGACACTTTTGCTGAAACTTGAGCACTATGGGATTAGGAATTTAGCTCTCGATTTACTAAGGTCATACCTAAAAGACAGAAAGCTTAAAGTTCAAGTAAACGGCGTAAACTCATTAGGGTGTGAAATGGCAATGGGCGTTCCTCAAGGTTCGATATTGGGTCCATTCCTCTTCTTAGTTTACATTAATGATTTACCCCAATTACTTCAAAATCAACCGAAGATGGTGTTATTTGCAGATGACATCTCATTGATCTTTAAGATAGACAGACGTGCACAAAGTCTTGAGGACGTGAATAACTCTATTCTTCAGGTCCATGATTGGTTTACGGTAAATAATTTGGTACTAAATGAAAAGAAAACCAAATGCATTAGATTTAAATTACCTAATGTTAGAAGTAGCGAATGTGACATTATACTGAATGGAGAAAAACTGGATTTTGTTGATCAAACGGTTTTTCTGGGAATCACGCTAGACGAGAAATTACAATGGGGACCTCACATAACATCTCTTGCGGGGGCGACTTAGCTCGGCCGCTTATGCTGTTAGAAAGATAAGACAGTTAACTGACGTAGAAACCGCGCGTTTAGTCTATTTTAGCTACTTTCACAGCATTATGTCGTACGGCATTTTACTATGGGGTCGAGCTGCTGACATTGAATCCATCTTTATTTTGCAAAAGAGAGCTGTCAGAGCCATTTATAATCTACGTCGCCGCGAATCTCTCAGGGAACTTTTTAAAAGGATTAATATTATGACGGTACCTTGCCAATTCATTTATGAAAATATTATGTATGTAAGAAAAAATCTACATCTTTTTAATAAAATAAGCGATAGACATAATTTTAACAATAGAAATAAAGATAAAATACATCAACCATTTTTCAGATTAGCCAAAGTACATACATCTTTTATGGGGTACTGTGTTAAATGTTACAATAAAATACCTAATGATATATTGCAATTAAATGAAAGAAAATTTAAAACTCACATTAAACGTACACTTTGTAAACAAGCGTACTATAAATTAGAAGATTATATCCAAGATAAGAACGCTTGGAAACATGCTGGTCCTGCTCCATAGGACAATCTAGAGTCAAGACAAAATCAAACTGGTTGCTAATTTAAATGCAAAATTTATTTTTATTCTTCTTTTTTTTTTACATTGATTTACATTCTGTAATTACTTTAACTCACACCCTGACTTATTACTATTATTATTTTTTTTTTAATGACAATCGTTTATTTTTACCATGCTTGTAAATATGTGAGCACCATGTATCTATCAGATAATTAATTTATATGTTATGGTTTCATTTTTAATTCTTTTACCTATTGTGGTACAGTAATTTTATTTTAGGTGCATCGTCTTCACATATATATTATATAATTAATGTACATGCAAAATATTGTAAAACATTTTAAAAGAGTAACGGTGGAGTTTCTTGCCCATTCTTCTCCATACGAAATCTACCTTTTGGAATGGGCGACTAGAATCAATTCTATTTTAGTAATTTTTGACGTTCAAAAGTGCCTGTTAAGTGCCTATTTGAAATAAATGCTTTTACTTTGACTTTGACTTTGAAATGTCAGTCTAAGATTACAATACACCAGTTTTTAGTGTAACAGATTTTGGTTTATTGGTTTTACAGATAGAAAAACAAAAACGGTTAGAATTGCTCAATTTTGAAATGAATAATTTTGAAATAAAAAATCAAAAAAAGCGATAAATTTCTAAAGAATACTTTCTTTAGTAGCTTGTATTCCCCCCACATTATTGCAGCTTGCATTCTGTTTTTCATTGACCTTATTAATGTTTTTATGAACTCTTGGGGTATACCTTCCCAATCCTCTTAAATAGCCACCTTTAGTTCCTGGAGGGTTTCTGGGGGCTGATTTCTGGCCCTGACCCTTCTCTTCAGCTCATGCCATAGATGTTCAATGGGATTAAGGTCAGGGTTCTTTGCTGGCCATTCCATAACGGGAATTTCCACCTCACTTAGGTACTGGAATACTATCGTGGCTGTATGTGGTCGGACGTTGTCCTGCATTAGCGTGGAACCCTCACCTACAAATCCGGCGTATGGCATAACATGTTGTTCTAGCACCTCCTGGATGTATCGCTGTGCAGTCAGATTGCCTAGACGAGGTCCGGATACGAACTGAAGATCCGTTTTTCCTTCCAAAGAAATTCCGCCCCAAACAGTCCACGAACCTCCTCCAAAAGCCACTCGTTCTTCAATACAAGCCTGTGCAAATCGTTCTCCCTCTCTTCGGTAAACTTTCCTGCGCCCATCATTTCCATGAAGACTGATTTTACACTCGTCCGAGAAGAGCACGACCTCCCATTGTTCGAGTGTCCAATCGACGTGAGCACGAGCAAATCGAAGCCGCGCTTGGCGATGCGCGGGTGTTAATTTTGGACCATTAGCGGGTTTGTGAGGATGCAATCCGCTTTCTGCAAGTCTCCGTCGTACAGTCCATTCACTTACAGCTACACCGCGTAAATTACAAAGTTGCTGTTGCACCTGAACACCAGTCAAATGTCGATTTCTTAAACTTGTAGACACCAGAAATCGATCATCTCGTTCTGAAGTAGCCCGATTTCTTCCCGAACCTGATCGTCTATTGAAGCTCCCAGTCTCTAAGAACCTTCGGTACACTCGTCTTACTGCCGATCGACTTAGGTGAAGACGTCTGGCCACGACGCGCTGACTCAATCCAGCCTGGATCAGGGCTACAACTTGAGCGCACTCAGACGGAGTAGTATCCATTTGCACAGGGAGTAAAACAATTAAACTCAAGGCAAAGTGTCACTAAATCAGTAAAATAACCAATTATTGAATAAACAATAAATTGATTAACTTTTAAGACAATGCAATGTCACTGAGATTGCGTTATTAAAAATGAGAAATGAGGGTGTCCGAACAAACGACTCAATATCATTAACAACATCCCGTTTATTTAAGTGTAGGGTATGTACAAATAAAGTTTATGAAACATACCTTCAAATTACATTAATAGTTTTTGTTTGTCTGATTTTAATTTTAATTGTGTTCCGAATCGAAACTTACAGGGTGGGTCGATTTTTTTGCACGTAAGTGTATAAAAAATTATAACTGACCCGCCAGACGTTGTCCTGTCAAAATTACAATTTAATTTTTTCCTATTTTTTTTTCTTTTTGACGGTATGAATCTTGAAATATACTTTACGACCTATTCTCATACCTACAAATATATACATAAAAATCGGTCGAGCCGTTTCGGAGGAGTGCGACCACAAACATCGTGACACGAGATTTTTATAATATTAGATAGGTAAGTTTTCTTGCAATAGAATCCAAAAAATAGAACTTCTACTGGCGAGCAGGCAGTCTCTCCCGGGTCTCGCATTCATTGCGAGAGAGCGAGGGAAGCAGTAGTGAGTGATTTTAGTAAAAGCATTGCTTTTGTTGCTTATGTACCTTTTAAACCCAAAATGTACCTTTTCAGCGCTGAATATGTACCTTTTGGAAACTCAGATGCGGCAACACTGCCCTCTCTACATAGTTATTGTACTCTGTGCACAAGCCAGTGGTGTTATACGTACCATAATTATGGTATACGCACCATTATTCAGGTCTTCGTACCATGTACCATGGTATTTCCATTATGGTACGCAAAAGTACCATAATTTTCACATCTAGCATTTAAACCTCAGATTAAATCATAATTCCGTTTGTACAATCGATGCACTGTTACTTAGAATGAAACGGGCGATTTGTTTGTGTTGACAGGCAATATGCCTCTAGCTTGTTTGTGACTGGGGGAATAAAACATCGGATTCATTCATTCATTCCACAGTTTATGGCATAATTTCGAACGGCATGATGCAGTTTTACACTATCAAGGGTAATTTTTAACTTTTTAGGAACGCGCCCCTACGCCTAATCTGTGGTGAGTGGTCTGTTGTATTCGTAGAAAGAGAATGCTAGTGGAATTCCTCAGAACAGTGGTATTCATAAAGTAAGTTTAATCTCAGAACAATAACTAAAGGTTTTAATGTTCGGTCCATAGACTACTATTTAAATACTAGATTCGGTCTTGTCCCTAACCAGTAGTTATCTGTGTCCAACCGAGTTACCTACTTAAAAAAATTGTGAAATCTCAGACGAAATAATATACCCGTGTAAAAAAAGTTGTATTGTACCATGGTTTTTTCTAAAGTACCTGAATTTTGAGAGACCGGTGTCATAATTTTTGAGATGGCATCTAACATCCCTGGCACAAGCCTCTCTCACCGTACGTACGCAACGCAACTGTGTTTTTCTCTAGTATAAATGCCTAGTGGATCATATTATCCTGTCCTTAATACTTTTTGAGTTAAAAGATGGAAAAACTGCCAATGTGTAGAATATGTTTAGCGGAGAATGTCCGCATGTTTATAGTGGTCAACAGGAACTTGCACAAACTATATGAGAAGCTGACTGATATTCCAGTAAGTTGATATTTTTATTATGAGTTAGGTAAATAACCTGATAGGATTTAAAAGCCTTTCCTACACGAAGATTCAGGCTCTATTGCCACGTAAAACAGCATGAGGAAACATTGACTTAA
The DNA here is from genome assembly GCA_916614155.1 of Mesoligia furuncula. NCBI lineage: Eukaryota > Metazoa > Arthropoda > Insecta > Lepidoptera > Noctuidae > Mesoligia > Mesoligia furuncula. Next base: position 2,348,984 of record OU744817.1, on the reverse strand, counting down.
AATAAAATGTACATTAAATTGCAAATGTGCCTTGAGCATGAGTGGCAATCAATACTCGTGCCTTCTCTGTAAGATGCACATTGAAAGCATTAAGGACCTGGTGGTCCTTATGGTATCCTCCTGGTGGTATTGTATAGAATAGAAGTATTTTCTTCATAAAAACAAAATAGTGTAACACAAATTTTGTTGCAGTTTGTAACTACAGACAGTAGACCCATTCTTGCTTGTTTTATCTGCTGCACTAAACTAAAGCAATGCTACCGATTACTGAGACAATGTCAGGAAGCCGAAGAGCTGTTCACTCAGATGATCAATGAGGATTATGAGGTGAGGTATTGTTCTTTTTTTTTTTTTTTTAATCTGTTGGACACAACAATAAGCCACTGCTATGTCTGATACTAGTGTATCTGTATAGGCTTTTTAGCGTGGTGAGACACTTCTCGAGTGGTGTCTCATTCCATTCTGACGAATCTATCTTTTAGGGTTGGGACACTATGTCTCTTCAATCAAGGTATTGTTCTGCAGACATTTATTTTCATAATTTCAAATTTTATCTTTTGTGTCTGAATTTCTCTCCAACCATACCATGAGAGCAGTGGTGTCACAGTGGTGTTGGTCCCTATTTTATGAGTTATAGGTTATTTGTTGGAACCCAGGCAGGCACTTTACTTTGTGTATTTTATTATAATAATACTTATATATTATAATATAGTATATATATATATATATTATAATAATACTATAATCATCATCTTCTTACAGCCCAATCCTTTAATAAACCAAGACCACTTTGAGTTTTACAGTGGGTTTATTAAATCTGCAACAGAGAACATAAGTATAGTTGATGTTGTTCAAACAAAAAATGTGGCTGTTAAAGAAGAATTGCCAGCCGCTTGTGAGAGATTATATGCTATTATTGAGCCAAAGGAGGAACATCAAAGTGATGGTATGTTTTTTTTTAAGCACTAAAGTAATATTATCACTGAATAATATCTTAAAACACATTATGATAATTTATGATCTAATTTTTTCGTATTGATTAAAAACTGTTTTGAACTACTTCATGCTTTTGGCAGTGTTAACTTTAATTCAACATAATGGTAACCACATTATGTTGTGAAACAAAACATATATTAATAATAAACAAGTACTTAGGGCATACTGAAAGTTTCTGGATTCTGATAAATAAGACTAGATATAAGACTTACTATACATTTATTGTTTTGCAAAGTATATTCCCTCGCAATTAATGCATTTTTGCATTCGCTGAAACCACTGTACAAAGCAGCTGGACCAGTCTTCCTTAGGGACCTCTTCAATGGCTTCATGGAACGCATTCACTGCCGATTCAGGTCTCGTAAAACGTGTGCCTCTAAGTTTGCCTTTAATTTTTGGAAACAAAAAGAAGTCGCAGGGTGCAAGGTTTCCGGTCTGTAAGGCAGATGCGTCAACAGTTCCACATTTGAAGCCTTCAAATAGGCTTCTGTTACCTTAGCGGAATGTGAGGATGCGTTATCGTAGTGAAGGAGGACATTGCTTCGAGCACGCTTTTCGCGAACTTTTTCTAAGACTCTGGGCAAGCAAGTGTTGACGCACCAATCTGCAGTCACTGTCATTTGATCTTCAAGCGATACTGTAGTGTAATGTCATTATTTGCCGAAAAAAGAAGTACTTACTTAACCATTTTTTTTACCAATGCTTCGACTTTTCTTAACTTGTCGGCAAATCATCAAAAGGAAAGACCTAGTCTGCCGACTGGCTTTTTCTTTCGGATTCAAAGCAGTACACCCAGGATTCGTCACCTGTCACGATATTATAGACAGCCGATGACTGTCCTCCGTTAAACTTTTTTTATCAATTTACGGCACCACTGGACACGCGCAGTCGTTTCTGGTTCTCAGTTAACTCATACGGTATCCATCGAGTGCAAAGCTTCCGAACCTTCAGATGAACATGTAAAATGTTTTGCACTTGGCTCATTCCAATGCCTAACAAAGCACGAATTTGCTGGCAAGTAATTTTTTTGTCAGTTTCAATAAGTTGTCGTACGGTGTCAATATTAGAGTCTGTAACCGCAGTCGCCGGTCGACCTTCACGTAAGTACCTCGTCATGGAGATAATCACGTCTACGTCTAAATTCTCCAAACCACGAATACACGGAGCTGCGACATGGTGCTTCATCACCAAATGCCAATTGAAGTCTCTGGCAACTCTCTTGTTGACTTAAGCCACAACGAAAATCATAAAAAATCATTGAACGAAAATGTTCACGAGTTAAAGGACATGGCCGGATCCTGACCTCAGAATCAATCAGAATACTTCAATGTACAGCTATTATTAATATATGAAAATTACTTCTTAAATACCTATACTAAAATTAATCGAAGCAATTACATTTCTCTAGAACAGGCGACAAAAAATGGCAAAAAAATATGTTTGTTAATTGATTTTTTATGGTTTTAGTAATGCAATACTAATTGCATTTCCGTTTGGATACATGCATAAGACAAACACTATCTGTAGCACGCTTGAAGCTCAGACTAAAATAAAAAACACCCACGACTGCCAGAATCGTATTGCTAAAGACATAAAGAAGTAAATACATAAAGAAGTCAACGTTTTCACGATTATCGCAGTTATAATTTTTTAGAGATGCCGTGGCCTGTGCCATGATGTCGATCACGTTACGCATTATGCATCTACAATTATTATATATAAGAGTGTGTATCTGAACGTCCTAGTTATTTTGTTTACGTCTGTCACCTGTCACTCAGTGCCCTGCTACTTTTTTCGTATATAAAAAGTACTATTTGGTGTAGTTTTGCGCTGATCATACTACTACTGTACTGACTACTATTGTATACTAGAGATAGACTGCAACTTAAGAATTTCGTAGGCAGTGCCATCTAGTTAGGTACCAAGACATACACTATTACACACACAAACACACATACTATACCTACGTAGTCGTACTACACACAGCTATATTGTACCGAGTAGAATAATGTAGAATGGTTATAATTTTTGTTGTAGGAAATTTAAACCTAAAAAATTAAAATCTGGTTCTGATATATTTTTAGGTTTAGTTTAACCACAGCAGAATTTACAACCTAACTACATTATTCTACTCGGTAAAGCTAATTAGTTATTACACTAAACTAGTTGTTTCGAGGATAATAAAACACACGGAACCACTGTACTAGTTCACCCAGCGATTTTTTATAGTAAGTATTTATTTTTGGATAGAATAGACCCTTTTAAGTGTAAATTTGAAATAGCAAATTTAGGAAAACCATAGAGGCCGAGAAAAAAAATCCTAGTTTTTTTTTTTTGAAACCCTACGGTTTTTTATATTAGGTATTTTTTTTTGGATAGAATAGACCCTTTTAAGTGTAAATTTGAAAACCGCACAGTTCGCAAAACCATAGGGGCCGAGAAAAAAAATCCCAAAGTTTTTTTTGAAATCTTCCTAAAAATAAATGTGGTCAGGCGAAGTCGACGGAACCCCGCTTCGCGGGGCCCCTATTTCTGTCTACAGGGTTTAAAGTAACCTAACGAAGGGGATGACGGGGGCTCATTCGCTCGCTTTGCTCGCTCACTTGAGCCCCCGTCATCCCCTTCGAACCTAACCTGTCCGTGTCGGGGTGCCCCAAGTCCCGAGCTCGCTTCGCTCGCTCTTGCATCCTAAGTTGTCATCACAAATATGTTATTTTTGTATATTATGTTGGTTTAGTGTGTAGTGTAATCGGGAACGTAAAAAACGTACAGTATTCATAATAAAAAAACACTAAAAGCCGCTGTCACTTTGTCTAAACGTAAAACGGAACGACCTAAAAGTGAAATTCGTACATTATCTATGCTAAAATGTCAATTTTATTATGTAAATTATGTCGAATTTTCTATACTTTAATCATATTTTTCTCAAAAATTACGCGTTTCCTAAGTGCGGGATTTTGTGAAAGCGTTTAACATAACGACATGTATAACTACTAGAATAGTGAAGCTTCGGACGAGCAACAGGGTTTCAAAAAAAAAAAAAAAACTTTAGGATTTTTTCTCTCGGCCTCTATGGTTTTGCGAACTGTGCGGTTTTCAAATTTACACTTAAAAGGGTCTTAAATTTGCTATTTCAAATTTACACTTAAGGTGAATGCTCCAACCAGCCCGCGAAATTCAAATTTTCTTACGTTTTTTGCAATTTGCAGGCCAGTGCTAGGTTGTATGTTGATTAAAATATTATTCGCGGTTGTAAGACATATATAGGTACAGAATTATAATCATGAAAATCATCAATAAAACGCTCTAAGTTCATAAAGCTGTTAGAATTACTTTTTCTGTTTTTTTTTTGTTCTTACACCTTTATGAAGTTGGCGGGTTGTATTGGTGATTTTGATTATTATAATTCTGTAACTACATACGTCTTACAGCCGCGAATAATATTTTAATCAACATACAACCTAGCACTGGCCTGCAAATTGCAAAAAACGCAAGAAATTTTGAATTTCGCGGGCTGGTTGGAGCATTCCCCTTAAAAGGGTCTATTCTACCCAAAAAAAATACTTACTATAAAAAATCGCTGGGTGAACTAGTACAGTGGAGCCAAACACATAACCAATTTTAGATGTTCATATTTATTGGGTAAAACAAAACATTACTTAACTCAATATATATTTACTGTCATCTTTGATGACTACGCAGCCGGGCACACAACACTTGTTTCGAGACATTTTTATTTAAACACAAAACACTTAACTAATATGGTCCAAACTCCAATTTACGGAGGGCCTAAGCAATTCTGTTCGATCACGGAGGAAGGGGACTCAAGTCAACGTGATTTAGAAAGAAGAGACACAATGGGAAAGTTTATCTTCCAAGATTTTTAGCAAATACGAAGTAACAAACTCGACGTAAATTACACTTAAATCGGAAAGAAAACGAAATAATTACAAAAATAAGCGCAACCGTCAACACTTTTTTTTGCAATGAAATGTCAATATCATGTGGCCCTATCTTAAGTTATAAATTCTACTAAAAGTTTATTTTTGATCAATATGAACAAAATATTAATAAATTATTATGATCCGGGACCTTTTACAGACATAAAAAAAATACAAAAAATAATAACTAACTCACAATAGATCAAAAATAAAAATTATATGGTTACAGTTCTACTTAAATATACTACCAATTTCCTAATGGATTTACGCTGACAACACTGTTGATTTTTAATTTATGTCCTGGTAGATAGATGGCGCTGAATATTAAGAAATTAAAATGTATAGCAGTTGCCACCCCCTGGCGCTGATATTAGCACGTATTACTGTGTTCTGTTTATGTTACTCTGTTGGGTATGTTAACTTGACCCCACGCTATCGTTTATGGGACTTTCGTTTACGCTCCTAACGTTAATATTCTGCTGTGCATATTGGACTTGTTTGTTTACGATTTGGATTCTGACGCTCATGATGTCAAGGTGCCTGAATTGTAGTATGGCCACTAATCGAATGCATGGCAAATCAAGGCATATTGCAACTACTCTAACGCCGCAAATAGGCCTCGGTCTCGAAGTCAGCGGTTGCGGGGCGGGGGCAGCGGCTGTGCGGGTAGCGGCGCGACTACGCAGACCGGTCTCATATTACTGAACATAGACAGACAGTTGAAGAACTAGAAGAAAACGAAGCTGGAATGCCCGAACCACCTCTACTTCCACCAATTGTTAATCCTATTGTCGCACATGAACCTCTACCACCAGCTGATAATCCTGCTGATTATAATCCTAATGATGTTTTTCTTAAAATGTTCCTACCTATTTAGATACTTTAATAAAAATTCAAGTGCTATTTTAGTGTTTTATTGTCTATCGAATTGTATATTTTTTACCAAGTCGCTATGAGGAAGTCGTAATATCCAGAAATGTCTGTAGACGACGAGCTCTTCGCTATAGCGGCCTGCCTACAACGATTGAAATGTTTAGCCACAGAGCTAATACATCAATCATCATCATCAATTCTCCCTAGCCTTTTCCTAACTATGTTGGGGTCGGCTTCCAGTCTACCCGGATGCAGCTGAATACCAGTATTTTAAATAGAGCGACTGCCTATCTGACCTCCACAACCCAGTTACTGGGTAATACGATACCCCTTCCTTGATAAGACTGGTTGTCAGACTTTCGGACTTCTGAGTACCCGTAACGACTGTCAAAAATCCAAGAATGACAGTCGGGACCAACGGCTTAACGTGCTTTCCGAGGCACGAAATTACCAATACATCAATATTACTAATAAGTTTTACTTGGTATTTTCATTTTCGGCTCTTTCTTCACTAGCTGACACGACGCGTAATATGTATGGAACACCGACATTTAGAGTATTCCATACATTTTCATAGAATTAGATATTCACAGATATCGATGTGAATAAATGTCACGTCAACTAGTGAAGAAGGGCCTTTAAATCCATTGATAATATTGTATTTCTCGTATTGTTTCGTCTATAAAACTCGGAATGATTGATCAGTGCTATTCAAAACGTCTAGGCACTTTTTTTCTATCCTATTTATAGTTTCTCTCGCTTCTTCTCTGATCATAAAAGTTAAACTATTGTAAAGACATACCTGTAAGCTTTAATATGATGTACTGTATGTCAGTGTACATGAATATTTTTTGTTAGGGCACAGCTCTCTACGAATTCCGGCCGTGTCTTTTATTTTGATAGCGACACACAATTTTCAAAAGGACGTCACAATGAAAAAACATATAACAGTCTCGCAAATTAAAAAGTAACATGTTCCCAAAGAGTTCCATTTCGAATTCCATAATTGTTTTTTCATTATTTTATTGGAAGCGGCCAGATCCCGAAACTTTCAGTATGCCCCACATAATTCTCTTGACTGTTTTTATTTACTTACAGGGCTAGAACCGGAAATTTTAAACAATAGCTGTCTAGATGTAACAGATATACCATCACACCATTCCGAATCCGATTTAGAAGATGATGTACCTTTAATGGCGTTTAAAACTGTAGTGGTAGAAGAACAAGAAGTATCTAAGAAGAAACGAAGAGCCAGGGAGACAACAAGTAAGATTTAGTTGGCTAATCTATAAGTAAGCAAACAGGCCAATGGTTCACATAGGATAGGAGGATAGGGAGTGGTTTGCGTTACCTAAAGAGCAATAATGTTGAATTCTATCCATAGGATTGTATCTCGAATTCACAAATGTAAATGTATATGTATTCACAATTGTAGTTAACTAAATAAACTGTTCATTTCGGATACTTAACATAACAAAACCGTGGTCAGCAAGTTGACCAGACACCACAAGCAGCACTCATTTCAATCTCGTTTTTAACCCTCGACAAAACATAGTGGTGTTGTAAGTTTGACGTGTGTATACTGTGTATCTGTCTGTGCCATCGTAGCTCCGAAACGGCTGAACTGATTTGTTTTTTGTTTGAAAGGTGACTTGATCGAGAGTGTTCTTACTATGAGTCAAGAAAATCGGTTCAACCGTTTGAAGATTATCAGCTCTTTTCTAGTTGATAAATTGATGTGAGCATCTTTCACAGGTCTGATTGAGTCAAAAATTGGCATTTCGTTACTTCAATGATAATAGATGAACATAGTAACCTCGAATTGCTGCTGCAGCATCACCTGGAATTTGCAATTTTGTTTCTTCCTATCATATCGTTGTGTGAAAAACGTTATGGCGATATTCTGTAGGACGGACCTGGGGGTCTACTCCCTAAGCACGAAGTCCGTCGCTTCGGCCTTCGTTACGGGCGTTTCCTACCCCCTATGACCAACACAGACGGACGGACGGATGATTCGCTCGGGGTCCGAGCGAAGAATGAATTTCAACGCGATTTGACAATTGTCCCTACTCCCGATGTGTTTTTGCCCGTCCGAACCGTTGAACTTGACATTGGTTTCGACGGGTAGTTATGTCAGTTGATACGACAACAAAATAGTTCTCGTGCTGTAGACGAAAGTTAAGAATTTGAACTGTGGCTGCTTTTTTAATTATTGAAGAAGCTTTACAGGAAGAGCGGAGGCAACGTCGATATAATTTTCGCCAAAACTTTAGGTTGGCGAGTATTCCCGACGCTGAGTTCATAGGGAACTATAGGCTCACTCGGGAATAATTCGAGGACTTATGTGCGGATTTAATTCCTAAAAATATAGACTGATAAACATATTATCCTCCTTTACGCCGCGCAGACGGGTAAAAAGAGACAGGTTTCGGGATAGTACATGCTAAGTTTTGCCAATATTGGATTTTTTTGGAATAAAACAATGAATTAACTTTAATCGTTTATTTCATTTATTTTCATTATGCACCATCAAGAGTTGGTAGGTACATCTTAGGTTTTCCTCAGTGGATGTAGAGAGTTGCTCCTGGGAGAGTGGGTCGGCACGTGTAGGAGCATGAGTGGGTGAGGTAGCTACTGGCTCTGGATCTCTTACAGGTGGAAGCTGTACAACAAAAACTGAATATCATTGACGGATACATCAAAACATATATAATTATGTAGTTATCTGTAATTTATTATTATTTAATAAAAAAAAGGCACGGGAAAGACTCATTATAAATACAATAATTATTGCTTTTAGTTTTTTTACCATTGAACAGACTTACTATCATAAATTATAAATGTAATTCTTACCAATGGAAAAGCTGGCACTCTTGCTCCGGTTTCCAGCTCTCTAAAACCCTCTCCCATTATCGATAGTATCTTTAATTCCACTTGGGAGAGGGTTGTGCTACTGATGGGCCTCCATTTGCTGACCTTCTGGCAGCTCCAACAGCCTTTTTGGCAAGGCGTTTTTTGTCAGACCACACCTAAAATTTGAATATTTGGTTAATTTTATGAAGCTATATAAAAACCACTATACTCGTAAGTACTCCTACAGATAAGTATTTGGAGGATGACTGATTATTATCATTGTATTCACTTTACTGATGACAAGACCTTAAAATCATATTAATATTGACGAGTAATGTATAAAACTCACCCTTTGCCACTGCTAGGCGGACTTAGTGCAACTTCCCATTGAGTTATAGGAGTTGCACAGGTTTTCCTACAGCCGTTTTGTGCGAACTCTCTCGTCGGCACCCCTCAATAACCCGCGAGCTAATTCATGGTTCTCACAATCTCACCCATAAAATCGAGAAGGGCCTCAATTTGCCCGTGTGTTGCTGCAGCGGTTGGGGCCATATAAACAAAATTAACTAGTAAGCATAATAAAATATTGGAAATTTTAAAACTTCCCGGTTGACAATTTGACATTTCATTTGAAAGTGTCAAAAGTAGTCTGTGGAAAATGTCCTTCAAAAAGTAAACAGGCAAAGGTATCAACAGGATGATGCCGGTTTCCGGACAAAAATGGCAAAAATAATTCAATTCTATATTTAAAGACATAATAAAAAGGATTTTTTTTTAAATGTGGTACTTTTCTAACGACAAAAGTATTAATTTTTGTTTAATAAGCTAGAAAACTACAAAATAAGTAAACCGGTAATCGACCGGTAAAATAGGGCAACTCTATCGCCATGCGTCGTTCGTTCACGAATATTGTCTATGATTCCGTTTGAAACTGATGAATCCGAAATCGTTAGGGAGTAGGGTTCATTCCGACGTATCGGATTACTATCGGACGGGCTCATTACTTCGTTAACGGAGTTAGGGAGTAGACCCCCTGGACGGGAGATTACGGAATACATTACATGCATTCCGATGATAACAAAATAATATAGTACCATCGAGCTGGTCAAATGAATAGACCTGGACGCTAGATATGGGAACTTTTGAATAACTACTAGTAAACTCATCGAGTGTGGGCTCATTAGATATGTCTCAACGAGTACTGTTTCTTTTACCAGGTGACGAGGATGTGACCTGATGACTAACCAGGACACTACATAACGAAACTCTTGAATATCTACTAGTACACCCCTCGAGTGAGCTTAGATGTGTCTCACCTAGTAAGGACAAGTGGGGTACAATTAAACGAAAAAAGCATTTTCATTTATAAAAAAAAATATATTAATAAACTCAACGTATTTTTTCTATTTCGATATACTTAATCATCTAAAAATCAGTTATAGAAATGAAGTCAAAAATTAATCCTAAATTCCTAACACTATTCTTTTTTAATTTTCCCACGACCTTGCCTCTGTTTCATTGTATCCCCGGTCTGGAGTACATTGGACCGAACCCTGGGGCACAACGAAACATAGCGGGGCACAATGAAATACGCATTTTTTTGCATCAAAAGAAATGTAAAAAACCGACGCACGAATACGACGCGACGAAATATTTTGATCCAAGCGTCTTCGCGTCGGAAGACGCTTGGATCAAAATATTTCCTACAACTTAATTAAACTTAAAGGGCCAATATATATTATTATTTTAGTTTTTAGAGGTTTTTGTTTGAGTCGGGGATTTTTAAAATTTTAATTTAACTTTTTACCAGATATTGGAACAGACCATAAATGTTAGTACAATATTGTTCTGACATGAAGAAGGTGATGAAGTGTAATTATTATTCAATATCACCAGAAATTCCTACTTTTTGTTCGAGTGTAAATCATGCAATCCGTTATTATTTTGATTTGTGTGCACGTCAATCTTCTTCTAACATTGTACTAACCAAATTTATTATCACAGGGGCGACCGTTGCGAAGAAACGAAAACTAGACACACGAAGAACAAAAGAAAAAGATGCAATAACAGCCGAGCAAGTGAGAAAAGACAAATCAGACTCAAAAGTTATCCGAACAACTCAAAAACGTATATCTAAACCTAGCACTTATTTTAAAGAGCCTTACAAATGTGATCAGCGTAGTTTTAGTGAAAACGGTGCTTTAACAAAACATGTTCGTATCCACACTGGTAAAAAACGTTATAAGTGTGATATTTGTCAGCGTAGTTTTAGTGTAAAGGATTCTTTAAAAAACCATATTCGTGTACACACTGGTGAAAAACCTTATAAGTGTGATGTATGTCAACGTAATTTTAATCACAAGGGTTCTTTAAAAGACCATATTCGTATACACACTGGTGAAAAACCTTACAAGTGTGATATTTGTGGGCGTTGTTTTCGTCATGGCTGTAATTTAAAAAGACATATTCTAATACACACTGGTGAAAAACCTTATAAGTGTGATGTATGTCACCATAAATTTCATGAAAAGGATGATTTAATAAAACATGTTCGTACACACACTGGTGAAAGACCTTATAAGTGTGATGTATGTCAACGTACTTTTAATCGGAAAAGTAATTTAACAAATCATATTCGATTACACACTGGTGAAAGACCTTATAAGTGTGATGTATGTCAATGTATTTTCAGTGCAAAGAGAAACTTGAAAAACCATATTCGTATACACACTGGTGAAAAACCTTATAAGTGTGATGTATGTCAATGTATTTTCAGTGCAAAGAGAAACTTGAAAAACCATATTCGTACACACACTGGTGAAAAACCTTATAAGTGTGATGTATGTCAACGTACTTTTAATGAGAAAAGAAATTTAACAAATCATATTCGATTACACACTGGTGACACACCTTACAAGTGTGATGTATGTCAACGTAATTTTACTCAAAAGGGTTCTTTAAAAATCCATATTCGTACACACACAGGTGACACACCTTACAAGTGTGATGTATGTCAACGTACTTTTAGTCAAAAGGGTTCTTTAAAAATACATATTCGTGTACACACAGGTGAAAAACCTTACAAGTGTGATATTTGTGGGTGTCATTTTCGTCGAGTCAGTAGTTTAAAAAACCATATTCGTATACACACAGGTGAAAAACCTTACAAGTGTGATATTTGTGGGTGTAGTTTTAGTCAAGTCAGTAGTTTAAAAAGACATATTCTAATACACACTGGTGAAAAACCTTATAAGTGTGATGTATGTCACCATGAATTTCATAAAAAGGATGATTTAATAAAACATGTTCGTACACACACTGGTGAAAGACCTTATAAGTGTGATGTATGTCAACGTACTTTTAATCAGAAGAGTAATTTAACAAATCATATTCGTAAACACAGGTGAAAATCTTTATAGTGTACTGTAATGTATGTCGCCATAGTTTTAGTGAAAAGGGTTCTTTAAAAAACCATATTCGTATACAGACAGGAGGGGCCCCTGGCTAAATAATAACAGCCGCACAGGTCGATCGATCAGGTTAAGCTACGCTTGCCGCGGTTGGTCTGTGGATGGGTGACCGACCATCTTTACATACCGAGACCCCTCCGTGCCTCGGAAAGCACGTTAAGCCGGTGGTCCCGGCTGTCATTCGTGGATCTTTGACAGTCGTTACGGGTAATCAGAAGCCCGAAAGTCTGACAACCAGTCTTACCAAGGGGTATCATATTACCCAGTAGCTGTGTTGTGGAGGTCAGATAGGCAGTCGATCCATGTAAAATACTGATATTCAGCTGCATCCGGTTAGACTGGAAGCCGACCCCAACATAGTTGGGAAAAGGCTAGGCAGACGATGATGACTGACTGTTTGCATATTTCATTTATTTATTACTAGCTGTGCCCGCGACTTCGTCCGCGTGGAATAGTGACTTTTCGGGCAGCATATTTTGAATTACATATACCGTCTACAGACCGGGCATTTGCTGTCCGAACCCTCTGAGAACTCAGGCGAATTTCAGTGAAAGTCTCAGACTCTAGTGCTTGAGCTTCACGATCGGCAGTGAGACGTATTTCTCGTTCTTCCTGTGTTTCCTGAGACCGAACATTTGCTGTCCGAACCCTCTGAGAACTCAGACGAATTTCCCTATCAGTGAAAGTCTCAGACTCACGCGATAGTGTATGAGCTTCACGATCGGCAGTGAGACGTATTTCCCGTTCGTCCTATGTCTCCTGGAATCGAGCATTTGTTGTCCGTACTCTCCGGGAGCTCAGGCGGATTTCCCTGACAGCAAAAGTCTCAAACTCACGCGATAGCGCGTGAGCTTCGCGATCGACAGATAAACGTGCCTTTCGTTGTTCCCCGTTTTCCCTGTTTCGATTTGTCATCATTCGAGAACGATTTGAACTCAGTCGAGATTCTCGCTGAGTCGAAGTTTCTGCAGCATGAAACCTAGCCTGGTGCAGAGAGCCTTTTGCCTCACGACCTTCCTCAGATTCCTGTGATCGAACTAATCTCATCCTTTTAGCATTTCTGCTACATTGGGAGAGGTTGGATCTTCTTCGAGGCATTCTTACAATAAAATAGTACTTACTACTTAACACACAGTTATTTAGTAAACACGTACTATCGTAAACAATTAAATTATAAATACTTACAGATTATTATACAGTCTAAAATTATCACAGTTTAAGTAATAAGTGTTAAGACGTGTAAACCAAACGTCATTATCATCATCATTTCAGCTGATAGACGTCCACTGCTGGACATAGGCCTCCCCCAATTTTGGGGGGGTTTGCCATAATCGCCACGCTTGGCAGGCGGGTTGGCGATCGCAGTATGGTATGGTGGTGGAATGCATAGAGAACGCTGCTGCCCATTCTCCGGTGAGACCCTTAGTCGCCTTTTACGACACCCACGGGAAGTAAGGGGTGGTGCTATTCTTCTACACAGACAAACGTACTAACTTTATAAAACAAAAGAATTGCTAGAAAAAATAATTACTAACCTAAGCTAATGAACTTATAATTAATAAAGAAAACCAAGAAAAGAAATGCCTAACCTATACCAAATACTTACAAAATTTTAAAGAAAATTATTAAGAAAAAGAACCTAACCTACAAACCCTAAAATATAAATAAATGAAATATGCAAACAGTCAGTATTCAAGTGAATCGCAATAATCGAATCCAACTATTCGCCTATACTCTCCAGGATACGTGCGTTCGCTACGAATAACTGAATCCTTATGGCAGCGGCGCGTTTTCTTTTGAAATGGTCATCTCGCAGTTCAACCTGAGGGGTTGTCGACTGCTAAACCTGGCTTTCCTGTGGATGCCTCAATAAATTAAGGCCTCCAGCCAGGGCATAATACACAACTTAATAACACAATATAAACTTAAAAACTAAGCGACTACACGCTAAGGGCACCCCCTGTGGGGTACGGACCTCGGCTTAGGGCGTCGCTGGGAGAGGGCAGCAAGGGACAGGCTGGATCGGAATTATGGCAGCGGCGCGGCTCTCAGCGCGCTTTATACAAGGTGTAACGGAAAGGGGGTATCAACCCTGAAGGAGGTGAATGTGCTCATGAAACTGAACAAATTTCCCCAAAGAACATAGGTCGAAATATGAAAAAAAATTTGGACCTCCCATAGTAATAGTAAATCATTGATGTGCTATTACTATGGGAGGTCCAAATTTTTTTTTTCATCTTCATTCACCTCCTTCAGGGTTGATACCCCCTTTCCGTTACACCTTGTATTTATATATAGCCACGGACGCGCAGGCGCGAGGCGTTTACGTACTCTGATAGAATACCTTAACAAATGTTCGCCGTGATTCTTTAAATTGACATAACTTTTTTATTTATGAACCGATTACCGACATGAAATAAACACTAAATGTTAAGTGAAGCTTACTACAAGTAGCGGCACGTAAGTTGGCAAGAGTTTTTGTAGTGGGGGAAGTTTGCGCACGCACAATTTCATACATTTTTATATGCGCGAACTTCCCCCACTACGAAAATCTCTTGCCAAGTTACGTGCCGGCAACCAATATATTAGTGAAAACCGCATCTAAATCGAATAAGCCGTTTCTGATATTAGCGTGCACAAACACAGCAGACAAACAGATAAACAGACAAAAAAAAATTAATTACATTTTCGGGTTCGGCATCGATATAATAACAACCCCTGCTACTTTTTTTTAATATATTTCTATTGTACAGACACCACTTTTCTACAATTTTATTATATTATGTATAGATTTTCGGGTTTGTAGGTTAGGTTCTTTTTCTTCATTTTCTTTAAAATTTTGTAAATAAATATTGTAAGTATTTGGTATAGGTTAGGCGGTTCTTTTCTTGATTTTTGGGTATTTACTTATCTTAATTTTTATTTAGGGTTTGTAAATAAATATTTGTCTGTGTGGTGCCGGACTTAAAGAATACCACCACCCCTTACTTCCCATGGGTGTCGTAAAAGGCGACTAAGGGTCGTACCGGAGAATGGGCAGCAGCGTTCTCTATGTATTCCACCATCATACCATACTGCGATCGCCAACCCGCCTGCCAAGCGTGGCGATTTTGGCAAACCCTCCCAAAATTGGGGGAGGCCTATGTCCAGCAGTGGACGTCTATCGGCTGAAACGACGAAATAAATATTGTAAGCATTTATGATAGGTTAGGCATTTCTTTCCCTGATTTTCGGTATACTTATCTTAATTTGTATTTAGGGTTTGTATACATATAAATATTATTAAGTAATTTTCTTTATTAAGTATAAGTTCATTAGGTCAGGTTGGTAATTAATTTTTCTAGCAATTCTTTTGTTTTATAAAGTTAGTACGTTTGGTTTACACGTCTTAACACTTATTACTTAAACTGTGATAATTTTAGACTGTATAATAATCTGTAAGTATTTATAATTTAATTGTTTCCGATAGTACGTGTTTACTAAATAACTGTGTGTTAAGTAGTAAGTACTGTTTTATTGTAAGAATGCCTCGAAGAAGATCCAACCTCTCCCAATGTAGCAGAAATGCTAAAAGGATGAGATTAGTTCGATCACAGGAATCTGAGGAACATCAGGCTAGGTTTCGTGCTGCAGAAACTTCGACAGCAAGAATCTCGACTGAGTTCAAATCGTTCTCGAATGATGACAACTCGAAATAGGGAAAACGGGGAACAACGAAAGGCACGTTTATCTGTCGATCGCGAAGCTCACGCGCTATCGCGTGAGTCTGAGACTTTTGCTGACAGGGAAACCCGCCTGAGCTCCCAGAGAGTACGGACAACAAATGCTCGATCCCAGGAGACAAAGGACGAACGGGAAATACGTCTCACTGCCGATCGTGAAGCTCATGCACTATCGCGTGAGTCTGAGACTTTCACTGATAGGGAAATTCTTCTGTGTTCTCAGAGGGTTCGGACAGCAAATGCTCGGTCTAAGGAAACACAGGAAGAATGAGAAATACGTGTCACTGCCGATGTTGAAGCTCAAGCACTATCGGGTGAGTCTGAGACTTTCACTGATAGGGAAATTCGCCTGAGTTCTCAGAGGGTTCGGACAGCAAATGCCCGGTCTGTAGACGGTATATGTAATTCAAAATATGCTGCCTGAAAAGTCACTATTCCACGCGAACGAAGTCGCGGGCACAGCTAGTTCAAAATATAAGATTAAAAATAAGCCTTGGCAGTTAAGAGATGACCAGTCTCAACCGACGGCACCCGTTACCGACTGGAAGCCGACCCCAACATAGTTGGGAAAGGGCTAGGCAGATGATGATTCGTATACACACAGGTGAAAAACCTCAAAAGTGTGATATTTGTGAGCGTTGTTTTAGTCAAGTCAGTAATTTAAAAACACATTCTAATGCACACTGGTAAAAAACATTCGAGATCCGCCGAACAATTGCATATCGAAGAAGGGGTCTGTCGAAGTAGTGTTTTTCGAAGGTGTGCGTTGTCGATATGTTCTGTCGGACTAATGCTAAGTAGTCGAATATTTATGCACTGTCGCAGCAATGAGTAGTCGAACTATTCGCACCTTTAGAATTATAGAGACCTAATTCGAAATTTGAAGACTTCAACTTTGACTCATAAAATTACCTTGCACGACCATCTTCATCGAATCTTAATAAAACATATTAAGTTAGGTTAGACTACTCTGACATATCTAACAAGACTGTATTAAGTCTTTGTTTTATTAAGATTCGATGAAGATGGTCGTGCGTGGTCGTCGGTGAAAATGAAATCTTTAAATTTCGAATTAGGTCTCTATAATTCTAAAGGTGCGTATTGTTTTTCAAAATTGGGACCCTGTCGAAATTCAGTATGACACTTTTAGATCTATGATGAATGTCAACGTCGTTTTAGTAATAAGGTTCATGGGAGAAATCATAATTATTCGAACACACTCTGGCGATCGCACTTTTTCTTCTGTATTTTAAATTTAAAACTAAATAATGGCGGAATGTTACTCTCCGGCAACAATACGTAGTGACCTGCCCCTGCTTCGCTCGGCTACTTGACAAAACATCGACATTTCTTTATTTTATGTAAGTTTTATCATTTAAAATAGGTGCACATACGTGGGACACTCAGAAAGTTTTGCGAAAATAAAAATTAATGTTCTATAGGTGTTATATCTTTGGAGGATATACTGGTGCCAAAATCAAAGTCCCGAATAACTTAGTATTGCATTTGATGATTATAAAAATGTTGTGTACAGATCGCAGGTCGAGGATGGAATGACCGAGAATAGTTGCAAGTACATACATCGTTCTAACTAAAAATGTGTAGCGCCTACTATAACTTTTGCTACTATAATTTGCATCGTCTCAGTTTCAACACTATGACTATTTTTACAGGCGCACGCCGCAACAATAGGTAAATATATTATTATTAAATCTATTCAAAGTACTCTCCACTAGCCCCTACACAAAGTTTCTTGCGTTTGAACCAGTTTTCGAAACACTTTTTCCAGTCCGCCGCAGACACCTCGTTTACAGCCTGCTCGAAAGCTGACAGCGCGTCTTCAGGCGACGAAAGTTGTATCACTTTGAGCAGATTTTTTATTTTCGGGTATAAAAAGCAGTCACACGGTGACGGTACTCGGTACTAGGTCAGGGCTGCAAGGAGGATGACCCAGGAGTTTGTCCGGCGTGCTGTCCAGGAAGTCCCTCGTTTGGAGCGCAGTGTGCGAAGGCGCGTTGTCGTGGTGGACAGTAGCCCGCGGAGCCTTGTGTTTGGTCGTTTGTTGCTCACAACAGAGAAAACTTCTGCCAAGTATTTGGTAGTATACTATTCAGCGTTGATGCTTCTTTGGTTCCGTAAAGGAATTGACACCAAGTAGCCCGTCAAATTGAAAAAGCTCGCGATCAAAATCTTCCCCCCGCTTCTAGATCGCTTCACTTTGGTAGGCATTGATTCGTTTTGAAACACCCAAACCATCGACTGGCGCTTCGTTTTTGGATCGTATTGATAAACCCAAGACTCATCACCTGTAATGATGTCGTAAACACGCCGAGACGAGCCTGTTTCAAATTTGTTTATCATATCACGGCACCATTCCACCAGGGCCTGCTTCTGAGCATCGGTGAGGTTGTGCGGCACCCAGCGTGACACTATCCTCCTCATACGAAGATGCACGTATAGACTTTTTCTGTACTGAACTGATTCATTCTCCCACCGACGTACACGCTACAGGCGAATATTTGAAGTTCGTGGTCTTGCTTTTTGCTTTTGTCGTGTGGCAATTTACTTTGTGTATTTAATTTCATCACCACTGTTCTCATGAAGGAAAACATCGCGAGGAAACTGGCATGTCGTAGAACCAAAAATTTGAAGACATGATTGTCACATCCACCAACCCGCACTGGGCCTGGACGCCTGTGTCCCAGCAGTGGGAACATGATAGGCTGGATATGCATTATCTAATAATCTCATTATTTTTGACGTTATATATCTACAATGCAACATGGAATTTGTATATTAACAAAAAAAAAGTATTTATTCAGAATTTACTGTAGCTTCTGACAAGAACTTAGGTATAATTTTTGTACAATATTTATAGTTACTTAATTTAAGGCTGTACCTTAACATTTTAACCTAGCATGTTAATATTGCAAATAGTGACTTGATCCCGTTGTTAATATTATGTAAATAAAAAAATAGATTTTTTATTTAGACTTTTATTTAAGCTACATAAATTCCTCAAAACTTGTACATTTAATTATTTATAATTGGAATTTAACATAAACATTATAACAAGCTGTGTGGTGCCGGACTTAAAGAATTGCACCACCCCTTACTTCCCGTGGGTGTCGTAAAAGGCGACTAAGGGTTTTACCGGAGAATGGGCAGCAGCGTTCTCTATTTATTCCACCATCATACCATACTGCGATCGCCAACCCGCCTGCCAAGCGTGGCGATTATGGCAAACCCCCCCAAAATTGGGGGAGGCCTATGTCCAGCAGTGGACGTCTATCGGCTGAAACGACGACGAAGATTATAACAAGACGCCTGTAATCCCCGAAAGGTTAGAGGTACCCGTGCGCGATAAGTTGGGACCTGAGCGCGGTGACGTCACGTGGCGTGTTTGTAGACTTTCAAAAGTGTATGCAAAACAGCTAAAGCTCTTTATATTAGCAATAAAATAAAATCAGCCGATGATAAAATAAAAATACCTGGCAAATAATAAACAATGAAACAGGTAGGAAAAAACAATGTAATACTGAATTTAATTTAGAGACTGCACATGGCCCCATCAATTCAGATGTAGAAATTGCTCAGGAATTCGAAAACTTTTTTGCTAATATTCCCATTAAAACTACTGAAACTATAAATTCCTCACCCGCGCTTTCTGCTAACTTACTTCCGAGTTTAGGTTTCAGCATACAAACCCCCAGGCTGTTATAAAAGCTTTTAAAGATCTTAAAATTAAATCAACAGAAGATCTCTGGGGAATGTCTGTAAAAGTTTGTAGATCTATCTTCGAAACGATTGCGCCCTATTTAGCTTTCATATTTAACATCAGTGTAGACCAAGGAGTCTTTCCTGATCTCATGAAACACAGTAAAGTAGTTCCTTTATTCAAATCCGGTGATAGTAAAGAACCCAACAATTATAGGCCTGTGTCGATTCTGCCAGTTCTCAGTAAGGTGTTTGAAAAGTTGATGCTCAATCAAATGTTACGACACTTAATAAAAATTCCATCTTTCATGAACAACAGTACGGTTTCACCAAAGGGCGTTGTACCACTGACGCCGGTGTCACCCTAATAAAGAACATTTTCAACGCCTGGGAGGAAGCACAAGATGCCATTGGAATCTTTTGCGACCTCTCTAAGGCGTTCGATTGCGTAAACCATGAGACACTTTTGCTGAAACTTGAGCACTATGGGATTAGGAATTTAGCTCTCGATTTACTAAGGTCATACCTAAAAGACAGAAAGCTTAAAGTTCAAGTAAACGGCGTAAACTCATTAGGATGTGAAATGGCAATGGGCGTTCCTCAAGGTTCGATATTGGGTCCATTCCTCTTCTTAGTTTACATTAATGATTTACCCCAATTACTTCAAAATCAACCGAAGATGGTGTTATTTGCAGATGACACCTCATTGATCTTTAAGATAGACAGACGTGCACAAAGTCTTGAGGACGTGAATAACTCTATTCTTCAGGTCCATGATTGGTTTACGGTAAATAATTTGGTACTAAATGAAAAGAAAACCAAATGCATTAGATTTAAATTACCTAATGTTAGAAGTAGCGAATGTGACATCATACTGAATGGAGAAAAACTGGATTTTGTTGATCAAACGGTTTTTCTGGGAATCACGCTAGACGAGAAATTACAATGGGGACCTCACATAACATCTCTTGCGGGGGCGGCTTAGCTCGGCCGCTTATGCTGTTAGAAAGATAAGACAGTTAACTGACGTAGAAACCGCGCGTTTAGTCTATTTTAGCTACTTTCACAGCATTATGTCGTACGGCATTTTACTATGGGGTCGAGCTGCTGACATTGAATCCATCTTTATTTTGCAAAAGAGAGCTGTCAGAGCCATTTATAATCTACGTCGCCGCGAATCTCTCAGGGAACTTTTTAAAAGGATTAATATTATGACGGTACCTTGCCAATTCATTTATGAAAATATTATGTAGGTATGTAAGAAAAAATCTACATCTTTTTAATAAAATAAGCGATAGACATAATTTTAACAATAGAAATAAAGATAAAATACATCAACCATTTTTCAGATTAGCCAAAGTACATACATCTTTTATGGGGTACTGTGTTAAATGTTACAATAAAATACCTAATGATATATTGCAATTAAATGAAAGAAAATTTAAAACTCACATTAAGGCTGGTTTTAGAGTCGCGCTGACCGCAAGCTGACCGTCGGCGCTGACAGCTTGAAACGTATGAACTTCTAGGAAGCGTTTTAGAATGACGCGTAGCTATCAGCGCGTGCGTTTCATACGTTTCGGCTGTCAGCGCCGACGTCAGCGTGCGGTCAGCGCGACTCTAAAACCAGCCTTAACGTACACTTTGTAAACAAGCGTACAGTCGGTGACCAACATTGTCTGACCCACCCAACATTGACTGACCCACCGGCATATCTTGTTAAGCCATTTTAATCATTATCTTCTTGTCGTTAAAGTTGAAAAGCTTTTGTATAACACGGCCATACTTACTAAGGTCAATGGGGCGAAGACCGGCACACTTCATTAAAAATTTAGGTACTTCATTAGCCAAATTTGGCCATCTCTATAACGATTTAGAAAAGTTTGATTATATTGGATGATCAAACATTTAGTTGACTATTAATAGAAACTGTCGGATTTACTTATACGTTATCAGTTTATAAACTAGACACTAGTTTTGAAAAAAACCAGGCATGAGCGAGTCGGACTCGCGCACCGAGGGTTCCGTAACATCCGGGTTTATGCATAAGGTTTATGTTTATGAAATTATTATTTTTTTTATTTAAGTTGATGGAATGAATGGTAAATTGCGGTTTACGATTTATGACGTATTAAAAAAAAACTACTTACTAGATCTCGTTCAAACCAATTTTCGCTGGTAGTTTACATGGTAATGTACATCATATATTTTTTTTAGATTTATCATTCCCTTATTTTAGAAGTTACAGGGGGGGGGGACACACATTTTACCACTTTGGAAGTGTGTCTCGCGCAAACTATTCAGTTTAGAAAAAAATGATATTAGAAACCTCAATATCATTTTTGAAGACCTACCCATAAATACCCCACACGTATGGGTTTGATGAAAAAAAAAATTTTGAGTTTCGGTTCTAAGTATGGGGAACCCTAAAATTTATGGTTTTTTTTCTATTTTTGTGTAAAAATCTTAATGCGGTTCACAGAATACATCTACTTACCAAGTTTCAACAGTATAGCTCTTATAGTTTCGGAGAAAAGTGGCTGTGACATACGGACGGACAGACAGACAGACAGACAGACAGACAGACAGACAGACAGACAGACATGACGAATCTATAAGGGTTCCGTTTTTGCCATTTGGCTACGGAACCCTAAAAAGGGTAAAATAGACGGATTTCACTGCCATGTCGGATAAAACCGTCTAATGTGAAAAAAACCTAGAAATCGACGGTTTACACGAATATAGAAATTGGGTACGCGTGTGTCCTTCAACAGCAGTTCAATGTGTGCTGTCGATATTTTTATTAAAGGTTCCAATCGGCATACATTGCAAAAAGAAGCGTTTGTCGGGTAAGTTCGGCATACTTCGCGATTCAGGGGTAAAAACAATTTCATCACTTAAAAAAAATGCATTTGTTGGTAAATCAACTTTTATTTAGGTACCTACTTAATATAATAAATAATATTTTCAGGAAGAAATTTAGAAAATAGAAATCACGAAAGTTTATTTAATTAGGTACCTACTTAATATAATAAATAATATTTTCAGGAAGAAATTTAGAAAATAGAAATCACGAAAGTTTATTTAATTAACGAAAGTACGAAAAAATGAGACGCAACTCGTATGTAAATATACTGACAAAGATAAACAATTATTTAAAAAAAAATTGAGGTAGCCTAATTATACTTCAAAAGTAGTGGTAGTAGTAGTCAAAAGTATAATTGCTTCTAGTATAGCTCTTCTTGTATAGCTTCTTTCAATTTCTACTTAAGAGTATGATCCTCTATTGGATTTTCTTTAGTACCTAAATTGCCCTATAGAATTACCTGAAAAAAGCAATAAAACGTAATATTGAAGAAAAAACTAACAAGGGGTCATCCAAAAGGAATTTTCAAGTGTAGTCGGGCCTAGACAAATGGTTCACACAGGAAGCTCAAAAATATTTTTTGTTTAAGAGCGCTTACTACGTACGGCATTTCATACAAACTTTCAAGCCCTTGTTTTTCGAAATGAATGAATCGATTTTAATGAAACTTCATACGCCTAAGCAGGATACAAAGGTCTGAAAAATTACTTAAGCCTAATTAGACCAATTTTAAATTTTCCATAGAAACAGAGATTTCCAGTTATCTTTTTATAAATAAGATATTTCGAAAATGTTCTTAAGGAACTTTTTAGACCTTTGTATCCTGCTTATGCGTATCAAGTTTAATTAAAATCGGTTCATTCATTTCAAAAAACAAGGGCATGAAAGTTAGTATGAAATGCCGTACCTGGTATACGCTCATATTAATATTTTTTCTATATTCAACTGTCACACATGTCAAGTTACTAGTAAACTGTCAAATATCGTAGAAAGCAGTAGTTTTAGGCAATACGAATCAGTTACCTATTAGATAATTTAATTTTGAAAATGTGTTTAGTATTAAAAGGTTTATGATATCTGAAATCGGTGAAGACCGGCGTATGCCGATCTTCGCCTCCAAGAAGTAGACGGACTTCTCCACTATTGAAATTTGAAGTTGCGTTTTTTTCATCAGATGTCATTTTGTGAAAAACGTGTTTTATTCAATTCTAATATAATAGTTAGGTAAAGATATTAATCATTTATGAACGTACATACACAAATACTTAGAAAACTCTTAAAATACCACTTAAAAAAAAAAATTTTTCGACAGCGTGTACTGGTCGTAATTGAAGTTGGTAACCCGACTAAATTTGAAATGTCATTTTTTCTTTATGAGTCTTATAGAGCGCTACCGGTGTCAAA
Source organism: Mesoligia furuncula (assembly GCA_916614155.1). Classification (NCBI taxonomy): domain Eukaryota; kingdom Metazoa; phylum Arthropoda; class Insecta; order Lepidoptera; family Noctuidae; genus Mesoligia; species Mesoligia furuncula. The sequence goes on along the minus strand of OU744817.1, from coordinate 2,325,142 downwards.
AAATTGAAACTAAAACAGTTTGACGTTTATGTATCTTGGAACTGCCATCTTTGTAAGTATTCAGAATTCCTTGTATTTCTTACTGTACGGTCTTGCCCTACAGACGGTCTTCGCCCCATTGACCTTACCTAATCTTTAATTTCGCGTATTCTCAACCAGTCATTGTGGCTTCGCGGTTCGATGCTGGATCCGCGACGAACAACATGTGGGTTCGAAAACACAATCCACCTTTTATCAATTTCTTTATAATTTCTTTTTCTTTATTTGTTTTCATTTATGATTTCTACAATATTTCTTGCATTATTATAGAACGACCAATATGATTTTTGCCTAACAACTTTTCTGGAAAACAAGTGGGTAAATAAAAAAAAACTATAAGTCCTCAAATAAGTAGGACGAAGTAAAAGTTTACGTCGTGGGGTAGATGGATACTAAATTGATTTAAGTGACAAAAGTCAGTCTACCTACGCCTAAACAGTGACTGCGGCGCACAAACATTTCTAAAACGTTTGACGTAAATCGTAAAAAGCATTTTTAATGAATTTGGTGTAATCAAAGCGTCATGTCGCAACTTAATGACTATACAAAACATTGCTGGCTGGATGGTGACGTCCTGAACTCCTGATGCCGACTGTGCGAATTGCCTATCCAAATACAGATATTTACTTCGTGCAAGATTATTTGCTCCATCCACCGTGCAGGCATTGTGAAGAATTGGTTAGCTGCTCAAGAAGGTGTAACTGTTATTTACTGGCCATCATCATCTAAAACTCCCGATTTGAACCCTATAGAAAACCTATGGGGTCAAATGGTTTTAAATTGGAACACATCCGAAGTGCGAAATAAAAACAATTTGGCTGAGATCGTGTCATCGACATGGGAGCACATGAGAGGAAAAGATTTGTGTTGGAACATGGTGTGCGGTATGCGTAGCCGCTTACAGCAAGTTATAGAAGGAGAAGGAGACGGTGCGCCACTTCGCTACTAACTAATCTACTTATAAGTATTTTGAAACACGCTATGTAAGTAAATGCTCAATTGAATGAATGCTAAACCATTAAAATGTAAGATTCTGTGGTGATGTTATTGTTATAAATGGAAATGCATTTTTCTATTTAAATAACATGTTGATTCACTACATTTATTATACTTAGCTATAAATCTGTAAAACATTTCACAAATTCATTCATTTTCTCGCATTTATACATCAATGTTTTCTTGATAACACACTTCCAAGCAATTACCATTAGCATGACTTTTTTTTCACTATTTAAATGTTTATAAATGGTTAGGTTTGAATATGATATTATAAGATGTATTAATTTTGAACTAAAGAGCATTTAATTACTTTATCTTACTTATGTATATTTTAACGAATTAATAAATATTTTTATTACTTGCAATGATTTTGTTTCATTTCTATACAAACTGCCCATTTAAAAAGATATTTCCCGACTTCGTTCGTAAAAAAAAAGTAACAAAATAGATAATAATTAAAAACAAAACATTGCTAACAAAAAACTGTTATGTTTTTCCTGGTTTCGAACGCAGACAACGATAAATAACGAGCTGCCCTAGTGACCACGAGACCAACTCAACTCTTGTAATATGTTTTGAAATTCGATCTTAGTTGTGATGACAGACGCAATATTCTAAAGAATTTGAACCATATCGTATATTTTCATAAAGTTCATTATCGCACAATCACAACCAGCTATTAAAATGAATCACGGAATTTAGCTATTAACCGTAGACACCTTTAAAATGTTACTGATGCGCGATTTTTTTTTTTATTCATCCACCCTCGCCTTGTTTTTTTTTTAGTAGTCTTGAAACTCATTAGCCTTTCAACCTTAACAACAACAATATAATGATTAAAATCGCCTAACAACATGATTTATCGAAATGCTTGCACGGAGTATTCCAAATGTTCACGATAAGGTTCAAATTCGCTATCATTCAAGTGGGTCAGATAATGTTGGCCACCGACTGTACTATAGAAGATTATATCCAAGATAAGAACGCTTGGAAACATGCTGGTCCTGCTCCATATGACAATCTAGAGTCAAGACAAAATCAAACTGGTTGCTAATTTAATTGTATAATTTATTCTTTGTTCTTCTTTTTTTTAACTTTGATTTACATTCTGTAATTACTTTAACTCACACCCTGACTTATTACTATAATTTTTTTTTTTTTTTTTTTTAATGACAATCGTTTATTTTTACCATGCTTGTAAATATGTGAGCACCATGTATCTATCAGATAATTAATTTATATGTTATGGTTTCATTTTTAATTCTTTTACCTATTGTGGTACAGTAATTTTATTTTAGGTGCATCGTCTTCACATATTATTATTATATAATTTATGTAGGTACATGCAAAATATTGTAAAACATTTTAAAAGAGTAACGGTGGAGTTTCTTGCCCATTCTTCTCCATACGAAATCTACCTTTTGGAATGGGCGACTAGAATCAATTCTATTTTAGTAATTTTTGACGTTCAAAAGTGCCTGTTAAGTGCCTATTTGAAATAAATGCTTTGACTTTGACTTTGACCCTATTAAAAAAATAGCAATGCGTCATACAATACGGGCGCCATCGGGGAAGCGGCCGGGGAATCGCATTCCTAGAAGGTCCCAACTTATCGCGCACGGGTAGTACCTATAGTACAGACGCCAGCACATCAAGCTACCCGAAACTATCTTTTCCCCATCAACTTTGAACCATAAGCTCTTGCGATAAAGTCGAAAATCTGTTAAAGAAATTTGACAAGATTGTATTAGCTTGATGTGCTGACGTCAGTACATCCACGTTTCGCCAGTAATGTTGAAGTCCCATGTAACAGGGGGCGAGCCTATTGCCCTTAGAGTAAGAAATTAATAATTAAATGTATAGTTACTTGTTGTTAATAATTCTATTCCAATTTATCCTAATTCTATCTACTTTTGTCTAATTTTATTGAATGTTATATAATTGTTATCTAAATATTGACCAAATTTGTTAAATTTCATTTAATTTCATTTTTATTATGTGATTCAACCTATTTTTATGATTGTATGACATGTGGAATTACTAATATTGACTAATAACTTGTATGTGTGGTGCAAACTGTTAATATGAGTTGGTTATTAATTAATAAATAAAAAAAAAAATAAAAATAATAATAATAATAAATACTCGATTATGTTCCTAGAACTTTTGGCAAACTGAGGCTCAGTGCAATAAAACATGCAAGGTAGGCGAAAACCTGATAAAAAGATTTGCTGTAATATTGCAAGCTATTTCTTCTGGAACCACTTCCAACTTTAGAGACTACTGTATAGAAACAGCTCAACTTTACATTTCTCTATATCCCTGGTATTACATGCCATCTAGCGTGCACAAATTGCTATTACACGGTGCTGATATATGTCAACATTTTTCCTTCATTCCTGAGGGAATGTTATCAGGAGAGGCATCTGAAGCCCGAAATAAAGATTTTAGACACATAAGAGAAAAGCATTTCCGGAAAATATCTCACAAGAAGACAAATGAAGATATAATACTTACATAATTTTTTAGTAAGCTCTGATCCGTATATCTCTAACCTCAAGCCAAAATATAAAAAACACACATGCTTTTCTTTCCTGAAGTCGACCATCTCTTGGAAGATGAGACCGAAGAACAGGAGGCTGAAGAAGAAGTCTTTATAGATTTGGAAATGAATTTCACTGCTGGTGCTGATCCCTTGACTTTTTAAATAAAATATGATACAGCTGTTTTTATGAGTGTTGTTGGGTGCTGTAATGTTTAAAATTAAATCTTAAACGGTATTTTCAGTTTTCTTTATTAATAGCTGTTATAAATTGGACACAAAATTTCGGCGCACCAAACATATGAACCAATCAGAAATCAATATGTTAATGACTCATCTATTGTAGTTGCAAGCCTCACATTCCATAATGATGACGTCATTTTTGTTGCACTGAGCCTCAGTTTGCCAAAAGTTCTAGGAACATAATCGAGTATTTATTAGTATTATTCCTAAAGTCACATATTGTAAGGTCATGTTCAAGATTTTGCTAAATTAAAATAGGTATCATAAGTACACCATAGACCAACAAAAAAGAAAGACGGCGCGACGCGAACATCAAAAGTGAAGCCATAAAACTCTGCTCCTGCAAGTAAACATACACGCTCACGCACACACCTACACTAAAACTATGCTCATCGCTCTTAGTACGTCACGAGTCGTCGACAAGTAAACATAGATTTAAAAAATATAATTATGCCTTCCTGTGTAGTGAAAAGTTGCAAAAACAACAGCAAAACTTATAAAAGTCTCACGGAATCACTTTTCACTTGTGTACTTGAAATGACATCGTTTCTTTGTTATTAAATTTTAGGTTACTTGGAACAAAAAACCTCAACGAACGAAAGCTGTGACATAAAATGCGGGGGTTGCCATAATACGATTTAAAATTTCCCCATTCGATTAATATTATACATATAAATATGATTTCTTACTTCGAGTTATATTCCTATTTTCTTTTTCATGTATTTAATATTTTAGGTTTCCAATATTAATACCAATACCATACTCAACAATAACTGACTCGTACAATATTATACTAGTTCCTACTCACACAAATATCCCCAAATTATAGGGACAAAATTTAACAAATGGCAACTCTTCGATACACACATAGATAAAAAGGTGGCTTCAGTTTTAATGTTCGCGGCGCGCTGTCTATATTTTTTTGTTGGTCTGAGAAGTACACAAATTTTAATGAGTGTTGGGTGCTGCAATGTTTAAAATTAAACTTATCTTGAACGTCATTTTCAGATTTCATTGTCAGTAGGTCTTTTAAAGTGGAAACAAAATATTTTATTTTTTTCTAATCTTTGAGCGCCCGTAACTCGAAAAGCGGCAGGGATACAATAACATTTCTTTGTCATTTCTGTTTAAGAATGACGTGTTCTTGAATACCTACTAAGTTTTATTTTAACCCACGCACGCATTACATACCCTCCCATACAAAAAAACACAAAATATTTTATTTCTCGGAAATAGTACGTTTTAAAAAAAAACTACTAAAAAAAGTTGTTTGTAATCAAAAGAGGAATACGTAAAAAAAAAATCAACTCAAAATATATACATTGACTCACATCGATTTCTATGTCTATAGTTTTGCCAAAGTGGACCAGTGTGCGTCGGTCAAACACGGCACTTCAAGAGTAACCAGGCAGGGGGCTAACATTTTCCTGGTCAACTTTTCAGTGCTGTGGACAGAAGACAGGAACGCCGGTAAGCTAATACTGGTAATTTTGCGGACGCGGAGGCCACCAAAACGGATGGGTAGTGTGGCTTGAAGCCACGCTCGGTCGCCCAAGGCCACATTTAAAATGGATGTCAAACACGGCACTTCAGAGTCAACCAGGCAGGGGGCTAACATTTTCCTGGTCAACTTTTCAGTGCTGTGGACAGAAGACAGGAACTAAGACAGTAAGCTAATACTGGTAATTTTGCGGACGTCGAGGCCACCAAAACGGATGGGTAGGTAGTGTGGCTTGAAGCCACGCTCGGTCGTCAAAGGCCACATTTAGAATGGGTGTTAGTGTGCTGCGAATAATTTGGTCAATTTTGTCCAAGAGGTGTGGCTGCTTCCATAAAGGGGAAGAGCGTAGTATCTATCTAATCACAGTATCTAATCAGGGTGAATGCCGAATGTAAATTAATTTTGGAGAGTCTGTCCGAAATCTCGTTGAAATTTTTAATTTTTTCGTCGATGAAAGGAGTTAAACTATCTTCTAAAATCGGGGAACCTAGGAGGTGCAGTGAACTTTTGTCTAAAATTTTGATTTGTGGGGCTATTGTATTAAATTTATCTAGAGTCAATTGTCTGTCAGTAATTTCAGAAAGGTAAAGTTCACATTTTGAAGGGTTAAGGTCCAAGCCAACAGATTAAAATTCCTGTTTGAGGAGTTGTAGATCTTTCAAAACAGTGTCTACGTCACCTCCTAGCGTTCCATCGTCTAAATACCATACGTTAAATTTTGAATTTAGTTTCTGTATAATTGGATGAATAGCTAAACTGAAAATGACTGGCCCGAGAGGGTCACCTTGTTGGCAACCAACTGCAGATTCCAAAACATTGTCCTTGTATAATAATTTGGAAGGGTACCGGTAACATTGCCACATAAAACCATAAATAAGTAAAATAATAAATCAATCACTTTATTCAGACTTTAACTCATTTCCGACCGAGTTAAGAGATATGCATGTCAAATAAGTTTCATTTGTTACACACTATTCTGTACTAGAAAAACACAATTTGGTGGATGGCCGCGAAAAAACAAAAAGACGCCAATTTCAGTCAGTTCAGTCATTTTAGTAACGTATAAGCTGTCATTTTACTGCAGCTAATTAAAAGTCCGACTATAGTGCAACTTTGATTGTTTTTTTTTTATTGCGTGTAAAATGGAAATGCACAAAAAACTTATCATTTTGGGCCTTAATTATGAAAATAATTATTTTAAACTCATTTACTGATTCACCATCACTACTTGGTAAAATATCATTGAAAGCACACGCTCGCCTACCCGTACGCCCCTCACGTACAACACCACTCTTTGTTCCTCCTCGACTGCATAAAACATATACTCGTAATTCATTTATTATATCGTTCCACTAACAATTATAATAGAGAATTTACAAACATAGATCTTTTTAACATTTCTCTTAATAGCCTTAAACAGAAACTTAAAGGTAGATATGTCACATAATTTTAACTCACTCTATATTTTACTCTGTCTACCTTCAGTTTACTTTGTAAATTAAGTTGCATTGAACATTTAGTTCTGATTCAAAAATTAATATATGTATTTCTAGCACGTCTTTCCTTGGTAAAAGTTTATTGTTCATATTTTTAGAACTATACCACATTGTCGGCACTATAGGTCTTTTGTAAGGAACCAATTCTCTCATAGGTAATATTGTTTGTAAGTACAATGTAAGCGCGTTAGCGCGCTGAAATTAACCGAAATGCGAGCACCACTGGTGGTCGCATTTCGGTTGATATGACTGTTTGTTGCCAAAAAAAAAAAAGAAAAAGAAAATAAAAATTACTGTTTGGGAAGTTTAGTGACCCATTGACCCACGACACGACATAAAAAAAAAAAAATGGAAGGAAATAGCCGAACAAGCATTCGGTATGTTCAAAAAAGACTGGAAACACCTTATACAGGGATTGACGGACATGACGAAGTAACCACTACAATAATTAAATTAAGTGCAAAAATTATAGCATCCCCACTTGCCTACCTAATAAATCTCTCATTTGAAGAAGGGATTTTTCCAACGAAACTTAAAGAGTCTATAATTAAACCACTATACAAAAAGGGTAACTGTTCTGATATGGGTAATTATAGGCCCATCACACTGATTCCAATCTTTGCTAAAATTTTTGAAAAAGCAATGCATGACAAAATAAATAGCTTTGTAACTAAATATAACCTGATTGTGGAGACGCAGTTTGGCTTTAGGAAAAACTGTTCAACAACTCTAGCCTGTTTCTCCTTAGTAAAATTAATCACTGAGGCTCTTAATAAAAAAATGTCTGCATTGTCGGTATTCTTAGACATGAGCAAAGCGTTTGATTTTGTCTCACATAAACGACTACTCCACAAAATAGAGAAATATGGAATAAGAGGCAAGGCGCACGATTGGCTTAAAAGCTATTTGTCTGATCGCCAACAGAGAACTGTTATTTCTAGAGTAGAAAAAAATACTAGGAAAATATATTGCTCAGAATTAAAAATTAATCCTTCGGGCGTTCCACAGGGAAGCATACTGGGTCCGCCACTATTTTTATTATATATAAATGACCTCATAAAATGCCTAAAATGTGAATGTATTCAATTTGCTGACGATACCACATTGACGATAAAATGTTCCAACAAAAATGACATAGAAGTTGACACTAATATTGAATTAATTAATGTAATAAACTGGTTAGCGGACAATAATCTTCATGTTAATATTAATAAAACCAAAGTAGTACAATTTCAAACAAGCAACTTGTCAGCTACACCAACAATAATTCGACACGGCACTAAAATTTTACAACCAGGACCATCGGCTTTATTTTTGGGTATAATAATTGACAACAAACTGAATTGGAAGGAACATGTAGAAAGAGTATGCAGTAAGCTTGATAAGTTTGTATATGCTCTTCGCAAGTTGCGACTAGTGTCCAGTAAAAAAACAGTTCTAAATGCTTATCATGGTTATGTTTCATCAGTATTACGTTACGGCCTAGTTATATGGGGTAATTCAGTGGACGTGGACAGAGCGTTCAAAGTACAAAAAAAGTGTATCCGAGCCATGAGTGGAGCAGAATATTTAGACCATTGCAGACCATTATTTAAAGAATTAAAAATTCTCCCACTCCCGTGTCTGTATATTTTTGAGGTTTGTTTATTTGTTAAAAAATACCCTCATTTGTTTTCATTGAATGAACAAGTCTCGGAAAGATTGAATAAAAAAAATGCTGGCAAACTGTTAGTTCCTCCTCAGAGACTGCATCTCTATAGTAGAAATGCCAGTTGTATGACGATAAAAATTTATAATAAATTACCATCTGCGTTCAGAATGTTACCAATAGATAAATTTAAATGTAAAATGTTTGCTTGGCTCTTAGAGATGTGCTTTTATTCAGTTAATGAATTTTTAAATCATAATTTTTGACATTGTAATAAATATTCTATGTTATTAGTATTTTGGTATAATATCTATAATTATTACTTTGACTATAGAGCTTTTTTTTTTTTGACATAATATTGTTTATTTTGACATTTTAATTATATTTTCTGACATTGCAATTAATCTTAATATCATTGTATTACTTTGACTTTAGAACTTGTATTTTGGACATTTTTACTTCTTGACATTTTAATTAATTTAGTGATGATTTGAATGTGCTTAACTTTTTTTTTATATTTCTACACCAGCAATGGTAGTATATGTGAAACATTATTAGTGTAAGATCTCAAAATACCATATACTTGGAAATAAATAAATTATTATTATTATTATTATTATTATTACTTTGGTTTAAAAATATTAGAGTAAACTTAGATTTTTTCTCACTGCTTGTTTATTACGATGGTTGTTTGTTTTCCCAAATTAAATCAATGCTGGCTTGTGAATTTATTTATAGTTTGTGCCCACCGCCACTTGAACATTTATTCAATGACTTCTTTTGTTTTAACCACTATAAAAAAATCATTAAAAACGCAGAGAAAACCATCTAATGCCCAAAAACAAAACTAACTAAACTAAAGATTACGATCTTGAAAAAAAGGCTAAACTTAAAGGCCCACTAACCGGAGCTTAGAGCCTCAAAAATCACCAGTCAAATCATGTACAACTGTCAATGTCAAACTCTGATAGCTGTCAGTGTCAAAGAAGTTAACAAGCTGTCACAAACACAGCTTATATTTGTACAGTTATGTTTTCCTGCTTTTTGTGAAGTAATTAAACTATTAAACATACATAAACTTACGCCTTCTTCCCACAGTCGTGGACAGAAACTACAGGACGCCACCTGCTACGTTCCAAACGTGAAAAAAACACAAGCCGCCCTCGTTATTTCTACGCCACGCAACTGTGTTTTTCTCTAATCTCTAAGCCTAGTGGATCATATTATCCTATCCATAATACTTTTTGAGTTAAAAGATGGAAAAACTGCCAATGTGTAGAATATGTTTAACGGAGAATGTCCGCATGTATATAGTGGTCAACAGGAACTTGCACGAACTGTATGAGAAGCTGACTGATATTCCAGTAAGTTGATATTTTTAATAAGAGTTAGGTAAATAACCTGATAGGTTTTAAATACCTCTCCTACACGAAGATTCAGGTTCTATTGCCACGTTAAACAGCATGAGGAAACGGACTTAAAATAAATATGTACATTAAATTGCAAATTGCCTTGAGCAAGAGTGGCAATCAATGCTGGACCTTTCTCTGTGAAATGCACATTGACAGCATTAAGGACCAATAACTGTTGGCTTGGAGAGCATTACTATATAAAATAGAAGTATTTTCTTTATAAAAACAAAATAGTGTAATACAAATTTTGTTGCAGTTTGTAACTGAAGACAGTAGACCGATTCTTGCTTGTTTCATCTGCTGCACTAAACTAAAGCAATGCTACCGATTACTGAGACAATGTCAGGAAGCTGAAGAGCTGTTCGCTCAGATGATCAATGAGGATTATGAGGTGAGGTATTGTTCTGCAGCCACTAATTTTCATAATTTCAAATTTTATCTTTTGTGTCTGGATTTCTCTCCAACCATACCATGAGAGCAGTGGCGGCACAGTGGTGTTGATCCCTATTTTATGAGTTGTAGGTTGTTTGTTGGGACCCAGGCAGGCACTTTACTTTGTGTATTACTTCATCGCCACTGTTCTCAAAACGGTGAAGGAGAACATTGTAAGGAAACTGGCATGTCCCAGAACTAAACAATTTAAAGAGTTATGACATACATCAACCCACATGGGCTCGCGTGGAGAAATTTGACCCACTCCCTCTCACTGAGAGGAGGCCTGTGATCCAGTATAGTGAATATTATAGGCTGACTAGCTTCTGCCCGCGACTTCGTCCACTTGAACTTTCACCCTCCCACCATTCACCCTCTTAGGAGTGGAATTATGAAAAACCCTTTCTTAGTGGATACTCTTACTCTTACTCTTCACAAAGAACACACCCTCCAAATTTCATGTCTCTAAGTCCAGCGGTTTAGACTCTGCATTGATATATCAGTCTATAGTCTATATGTATGCTTTTGTCAATTGGAGGTTTTACAATTATTACAAGTAAATACTCCACATAATACTGCTACAACTTCTCAAAGAAACATGTATGTGGCTGTTTGATATCGGTCCTCTCTCATGTCAGTGCAAGCTATGTAACAATACCTTGTACAGTAGTCAGTGAGGTTGGTAGCATGGCCATCTTTCCAGGGTGCATTGGACCTTCTTTACTATACTCATTTGCGGAGGTTCTTTTGAGTGACTTTAGTATAATGGAAAAGGTTTATGCTTGTGTGCTGTGATCACCATGTTTTAATAATACTATAATCATCATCTTTTTACAGCCCAATCCTTTAATAAACCAAGACCACAGTTTGAGTGTGTTTTACAGTGGGTTTATTAAATCTCCAACAGAGAACATAAGTATAGTTGATGTTGTTCAAACAGAAAGTATTGTTGTTAAAGAAGAATTGCCAGTCGCTTGTGAGAGATTATATGCTATTATTGAGCCAAAGGAGGAACATCATGGTATGTTTTTTTTTTAAGCACAAAAATAATATTTATCAATAAGTAATTTCAATAAATAAATTAAAGATAAGAATCTATTCATTTCATATTTATCAAACATTTTTGAGCTTCTTCAAATATCAAGTGGCAAGTCAAGTTTAATTTAACTTAACAATAACCACATTACGTCGTGAAATAAAACATATATTAATAATAAACAAGTAATAAGTACTCTTCTTTTTTATTTACTTACAGAGCTAGAACTGGAAAATTTAGACAATAGCTGTCTAGATGTAGCAGCTATACCACCACACCATTCCGAATCAGATTTAAAAGATGATGTACCTTTAATGGAGTTTAAAACTGAAGTGGTACAAGAACAAGAAGTATCCAAGAAGAAACGAAGAGCCAGGGAGACAACAAGTAAGTTTTAGTTGGTTAGTCTATCGGTAAGCAAATAGGCTAATGGTTCACCTGATAGGAAGTGGTTTGTGCATTACCTAAAGGGCATACCCGCTTGTATGTGCAATGTTGAATTCTATCCATAGGTTTGTATTTCGATTTCACAAACGATTAACTAGGACCATTGTAGTTAAATAAATAAACTGTTCATTTTGGATAACAATAACAAAACCATGGTCAGCAAGTTGACCATGGTTTTGTTAGCTCGTGAATGAGGGTTGAGGAGCACTCATTCACGAGCGTAACGCTAAGATCAGCTGGTCGGATGGCACGGCACACTAGCATTAACGAAAGCATCCGTCAGGATCTTGTCACAGCTGGGGTGCCAGCTGGCTTAGAACCCAATGGCTTGTTACGCGACGATGGGAAGAGTCCAGACTACTGTCTGTGACTGTGCTTCCAGTGTGTACTTTTCCCATTGAAAACGATGCGAACGAATTTTTCGATGTCCAGCTCATTGGACATCAAAAAATTCTTCCCATTTTTTACACAAAATATGTAAGTATATTAGTGTCAGCTTGTATATTGTATTTAAGATTTGTCTTTTCATTTGTTAAGAGCCTTAAGAGGTTAATTTTTGTAACATCAACTTTCGTCGATAATTTTCAACGTAGATGTATAAAAATAGTCGGACGGAACTCGCGCCATGACAAAACTGTGTCCCGTAATGGCAGTGCCTACTTTATACAAATAGGCGTCGTCAAAATCTGCCCTGCTGGTATCTGTATCTCTCTTGGTTTGGCTCCTCACCTTAGACCTGTTCCGGTAAAGTAACCTCTTCCGGCATAGGCCTAGAGTTCGGAGCGCGCAAGCCCCACCACGATGTCAACGTAGAGATACGGTGCCCCACCGCCGCGGCGGTGGAGTGAATTATTATTATTATAAAAAATATTTAATACATATGTGGAATATGTGGACATCGGGCATAATGAATAATTATTGTTTGGCCGAATGTTTAAATGTCCGAATTTACAATGGCATACTTTTAAGATGGCAGAATTTTATTTGGCATAATATTTACCTTTGGCAATGTTAAATTCCGCATAAATTCGTTTAGCATAACGTTTATTTAGAGCGACGATTATTATTTGGTACAATTTCACTTGGCTAACTATGAAGATGCAGAATTTTATTTGGAATAATTTTATTAGGCATATTGCCTCATGTATAAAATATAATTTTGAACCTTAATTAAAATTAAAATATTGTTTAAAAAGTTTATATGCTGTGCCACCACTCAGTGGATTCCCAATGGCAGGAAAAGACTGCGCGGCAGGCCCAGAAAGAGATGGCGGGATGAGCTGGACTCCTTAAAGGATTTTTTTTTTTCGGTTGGGAAATCATCAAATGACTCCTCCCGCTCTGGGTGAAGCGGGAGGTAGAGTCAGACTCTTACTGACTAAAACCCACCCGTGTTCCTTCCTTAGCTCTTTATGTTCCGGGCCAGCGGTAACCCTTTCGGACAATCCCGCTGGTTCTTAAAGGATTGGCCCACTATCGCAGCAGACCGGGAAAAGTGGAAAGAGGGAAGGAAGGCCTTTGCCCAGCAGTGGAACAATACAGGCTTATGATAATAATAAAATGCTACAAAAGTTAGTGACAGAAACGAATTGCTGCAGAACCAACTCCACGTAGTCTTGTCTGCCCTACCCCTTTTTTTTTTTTGTTTTTTTTTTTTTTTTTTTTTTGGTTGGGAAATCATCAAATGACTCCTCCCGCTCTGGGCGGAGTGGAAGGGAGTGTCAGACTCTTACTGACTAAAACCCACCCGTGTTCCTTCAGTTGCCTGTGCCAGGGGCCACGGTATCTCTTTCGAACAACCCGCGACCCTGGCGGGCATCGGCCCTAGCGGACCCCGTCAGTTGGTGCTGACATCTCCTTGAGGCGCGCGTGGAACACAACACCAATGGTGACACCCGGGCGTTTCCTCCCGCCCTATTCTGAACAGGAACCTCCCGACGCAGCCGTGCCCGGTGAGGACCTGCGTTAGGCGGAAGGTGAGGACGCCGTGGCGCCTCACTAGCCACTCCTCAAAGAGGGGACTTATCGCCGCAATTGTGGCGTGCCCAGCACTGGGTTGCGACAGTCGCACTCTCCATGTCGCCATGAGATCCCGCCGGAGCTCTGTCCGCTGCGCCGCGATTTCTCGCGGCAGCGGAGTTATGCCCCGGCGTTTTACCTCCTCTCGTCACTCCCATATGTGAGCGAGGACTATGGCCTCCAGATCCCATGGCGGCAATCCGCCAAGGAGGCTCGCTGCCTCCCCGGAGACCGTGCGGTAACCCCGGACTAGCCGGACGGCGTCTGCCCTACCCCTAGAGTGTAATTTAAGCCGGCGGAGGCGCGGAGGGGCGACGCGGCCCGCGAGCTGTGGAGCAGCTTCAGCTTGTTAGCCGGCTGCAACAAGCCGAACTACTGCTGCTGTTGTAGGCAACTTATAAAAAAAATTTACGAGGTTACTTGTGAATTTTTCTTTGCTTTACCTCGTCAGATATCGTAGTAATTTTACATCAGTTAAGGCAAGTCGGTGTTTTGCAGACATTGCTTTTAAATCTTATGAAGCCCCTAAGAAATCGAAACTTCGTAAGGTACCTGACATAATAGTATCAAACTCCTAACAATATTGTAGGATATCAAAATAGTATTTATAAAAGGACCCGCTGACTGGACGTTTGTTTAAACAACAAATATCTTTTGAAGTATAGCTCACAGAAAGTCAAAATTTTGGATTTGTAAGGTACCAAATAGTATCAAGCTCCGAGCACTATTCGGCGATCTGAAAGTATAATAACAATAAAAATAATCATAAGGTGGCCGCTAGCTAGGCTCTTCATAAAAACGTCATTCAATGAAAAACTGTCGAAGTACAAAATATATCTTATTTATTTTCTTTAGGTACAAAATAATGTCTTTATGAAAAGCTATCACCTGTTGATAAATCTCGTTGGGGCCCGCCAGATAGACTCACACCATGTCAATCTGTTATTTTGATACGTGTACACTCACCTGCAAAAGTGCCTGGATACCCTAATGGCTAATTTCCTGTGAACGTTTGAGTACAAGTTTTCTAAAATAAACTAGATGGCGTTGGTTTGTTCACAACTGTGACTACTTTACGAAACGTAAGTAAGCAGTTGGGAAGAAACGTATTGAGAAAGGAGTTACACCGCTAATATATTTATCTAACTATTACATTACATTTGCTAGCATATGTAGCTTAAATGATAAAATAATAAAAGAAACCGAAAGGAATAATTTAATATGCGCAGTGGCGCCCTCATCGTTTCTTTAGTTATTTCTTACTTATATAAAAAAATAACCAAACAAATGATGAGGGCGCCACTGCGCGGTCGGCGCAGCCTTAAGCTAACGAGTGGGTATTTTTAATAATTTAATATTCGTGTTGGTAGTTACTTAGCAACAGAAAAAAAGCACTGTCATCATAGGTTAAATAAACAGGCTCGCCAAACAAAAAGGAGGTTTATTTCTTACAGTTTATTATTCAAATTTAACAGTCAGTTTATTAATTATCGTAGGTATAACATTATAATATTATGTATAACTTCTTATTGAGGCCATAGGTTAAGTATTCGTTTCCAAAATCGGAAAGAGGATTGAAGCTTATGTAATCTCAATAAAAACAAACAGGAGACCAGATTATTTTATCACAAAGGTCAAACGGATTAAATGGATTAAATAGGTTGGCTAAAACTACAAAATTGCACAAAATCATATCAAATGGTTAGTAGGTAACATAAAAAAACTAAAAACTATGTTTTTGAACTTGAAGTGTACCTAAGTTAATAAAAATACGTAGGTAATAGGTTATACGCACAACCTGGGGGCCTAAAAAGGCCACTTTGGGAGAATCATAAAAGGAATTCATTATGAATGATATTAAAAGTCGTAAAATGGTCACAATCTGACAATTCATAATATTGTTTGTGTACAATTCGTAACACGCAATTCATCTATTTGACAACTTTGTATGGATATTCGTAAAATGGTCCACAAAATAGGAATTGCTTTAATGTCAAATAATGGAATCGTAAGAAGTTAGTCAAAAGCAACATTTCACAAATCGGACTTGGAGGCTTTGTGAAGAAATAATGTTATAATGGCAGATTTAGCCCACTTTAGAAAAAAAGAAAACCCCCTAGAAATCTTTCTGAAGCACGCGCGGGTTACGACGACCCTTCTAAATCGCCGACAAAATGCAGCTCTTCGGAAAATGGACATAGCGTTCGAAATGCCGGATCTCGAATTTGTTGGCATAGACAGGCTAAATAAAAGTGTGTGTCGTGACCTCATCCATGACTTGGAGCCGTACATGCGATGGCATAAGTACCTACTATCCCCAAGGCAACTAAAAGGATTGTTTTGTGATAAAAGTAAGTAGTTTGTTTTTCAACACTTTTAACTAAGTAGTTCCAGATAGACACTATCATCTATTATTATAGAGGTTCAGGTACTTACTCTGTACCCCCTCCGTGAAATGCATACAATCTTCTATTCACATTTTAGGTGTACAATAGGTACACCTCTGCCTAACCCTTCAGGGATATATAGGTGTGATATTGTTATAGTATCATACTTTACTTCAATTTAACTAAGTAGTATATATAAGAGGACCCTAGAAGAGGATACCATATGAAAGAGCGAAGGGATGCTTCCTTCGTTGCGCGGGCGCGCGCGGTGAAAGGGGTGAGGGACGGCGCCGCTGCGGGCGCACCGCCCTCGGCCCCGGCAGTCAGGAAACGCTACTCAAATCAAGAGCACGCCCCTTTTGATCCCGACGACCTGTCTCGCGAGTGTAACTTTTGATTATCCTGATTAAACGCGATAGTATTCATTTGAGTGTAATTACTGAGTCTCCTCTTTCAGCTCAGTAAGTGGGATTAGATCCTATTAAACGTCCACTAATAAGTAAATGTGAACTCAAATAATTATACCTATAGTTTTCATCCGTTCTCCGCGAATCGAACGATATCTAAAGTTGTGTTAATTGTGTTAACAACTCAACGACGTGAATATATGTCGTATTGTCGTATATTATTACGTGAGTGTTTCGTGTGAATTGTGTAAACGACGCGCGAGGCTGTGTGATGGGCGAGGCTGTGGTCACCAAGCAGCGCATGGGCATGAATGCTGTACCACAGTTCCCGCCACGACGTGTCAACATGGCTACTTCACGAGTTCGTGGACGCCTGCCACTACCGGTAACGGTCACCGGGCGGTTTCGCAAACCGCTGGACCGGTCGCGTCAGACCCACAGCTGGATTCAGGTATTTCTCAGTTAGCGATGACGGGCGCGCCGTCGCTTGGCGTCCATAACACGGTCGGCGAGTGCGGGTTACCAGCCACGCGCGCCGATGAGCTTGTACCTGTCGCCGGTACGCCGCCGCCGTCGCAACTGAATTTCACGACTTTGACGCCTACAAATACCGGGTATGTTGCATCTCCATCATCACTGCGATATGTAGGTCGTAGCGACCCTATACCGGAATTTGACCCCCAGAAAACTCTAATTACAATGGAACTTTGGATTCGTAAAATCGAAGGTATATCTAACATGTATGGCTGGGACGAAAAGACCACTATTTTCAATACTTCGTCAAAATTAAGGGGCTACGCTCGTCAGTGGTTTGATAATTTAATAGACGTGAATGTGACTTGGTCGGATTTTAAATCAAAGTTAATGGTGGCTTTTCCGTCCCAGAAAAGTAAATTAAATATGTTACGTGACTTAGTTAATGTCGTACGGAAACCCGACGACGACTACATGCAATTTTATTATGATAAACTGGCTTTGGGAAATGCTTGTGGCCTTCCGCCATCACTCACCACGGAAATTATAATTGGCTCGATTGGTAGTCAGATCGTAGAGGTCGGCGCGGTTTCCGCGGCTTGTAATGACCCCACTAAGTTGTTGAAATACCTATCCGCACTTCGTACCGCCGCACGGTGTGTTAGAAAACCCGATTTTGTTACATGCCCTTTTTATTACAGAAATCGATAGTATTTATCATTTTAAGCACTACAGTCAAAGTCCGGCATCGATACGACTTGTAGATGTTTTTTAAAAAAATCTCAAAGTTGCTGTATAACCGGGTCATGAAAATAATAAAAAAAATATATAAAAAAAACCAGCCTACATATTTAAATTTCCATTATAATTACTAATCAAACTTATAATACCTAACTGTCTGACAAGTTTTCGTGTCTGTATTGCAAATAGATCGCGAAATATTAATATTTTTATGTTTTTTACTTTTTATTTAATTTCTTGGCAATAATACGGTATTAGATGGAGATATTTGACCAGACGATTGTCAACATGTATGTCTATCGACATTATTTAAACCACAATCTAATTCAGCGTTATTTAGAAGTTATGAGAATTTTCAGTTATATCCGGATTTTTTTGGGTTGTCACTTTAACCAGAATTTTAAATTTAATATTTTTTATAATTTTGAGTTTAGCTGAAAGAAGTCGTATATATTATCGATTAATTATCTTTATATGTGCATTTACCAATAACTGAAACTATACCCATGGGCACTCTTATTCTTTGATTCTTTCGGGTGGGTAACGCATCTGCCGCCTCATTTATACTTGCGCGACATGTCTAGAGGGACGATAGGTGGTATAGGCGACGATGACCGCTTATAACCAGGTGGCTCGTCTACTTGTTTATCCATATAATTAGTGTAAATAAAACTATGACCTTGCAATAAAAACACATTCATGCTAAAAGGTAAAAGTTGGAGATTTATTTTACTAATTAAAATCTTGTCAAGATTTGTTGAAAATGTTTACTAAACATCAAACGAACATTATTTAGGTCTTTTTTTTTAAAGATGGTCCTGAAAGTTTCATATTACGCTAAAACCAGTTAATGCGAAAAATGTTCTAGTGGATGATCATTCGTCATTCACTGAACATGATGAAGATACTTTAATTATTCAAAATGAAAACCAAGATTTATAATTTTTCAGTTTTTTGTAAATATTTTTAGTTTTTACAACCCGGATAAAACTTGACATTTTCGAATGTGACAACCCTGGCTAAAATAGAAAAATTCTCATAACTTCTAAATAACGCTGAATTAGATTGTGGTTTTAATAATGTCGATAGACATACATGTTGACAATCGTCTGGTCAAATATCTCCATCTAATACCGCATTATTGCCAAGAAATTAAATAAAAAGTAAAAAACATAAAAATATTAATATTTCGCGATCTATTTGCAATACAGACACGAAAACTTGTCAGATAGTTAGGTATTATAAGTTTGATTAGTAATTATAATGGAAATTTAAATATGTAGGCTGGTTTTTTTTATATAATTTTTTTTATTATTTTCATGACCCGGTTATACAGCAACTTTGAGATTTTTTTAAAAAACATCTACAAGTCGTATCGATGCCGGACTTTGACTGTAGTGCTTAAAATGATAAATACTATCGATTTCTGTAATAAAAAGGGCATGCAACAAAATCGGGCTTTCTAACACACCGTGCGCCGAAGGAACAAGTCATATCGTGCCAAGTGTAAATTCCTCTTATAAAAAGATAAGATGCAATCTTTGTAAAAGGCGCGGTCATATTGCAACGAATTGCAATTACAAGGCGCGTGATAAAGCAACTATTTGCGCTTTTTGCCGTAAATCGGGCCATACGGAAGATAAATGTTTCCGCAAAGCTAAAAAATGTACGTATTGTGGTAAATCGGGCCATAGTAAGGATGAATGTTTGAAACTTAAGGCTCGAAAGTCGCACGTCAATAATAATAATAATTCGAACGCTGGCGCATCCCAGTCGGTACATGCTATAAAAGACCAGTCATCAAGCTCGAAATATTATTTAAACGCAAGGGTCAATGATCGCCCTGTGAAAGCTTTTATTGACTTCGGCAGTTCGTGTGTAACTATTACTAACTCTGTGTCACAAAAATTAAATCTCGAAGTGCAGCCCTGTCAATCGAATAGCGTTATTAGTGGTTTTGGTGGTTCGAAAGTAATACCTATTGGTGAAGCGTATGTAAAGGTGTGTGCAGACGAAGCTTCGTGCGACGCGAGCGCCTATATTGTGCCAGACAGCGCACAAGATATCGATGTGATTATAGGTCAACCGTTCACGGATTATCCAGACGTGTACGTCATTAAGACACCTAGGTGTTTAAAAATGTATAACGCTAATAATTTACGCGAGTTACCCGCCGTTTGTGAGGACGTCGAACATGTGAAGTTGGTCACGGATAGTTCAGTCGCGTTGTCGCCAGGAGTAAACAAGGTAATAGTTTCATGCGACCAACTACTATTTGGACATGCGTCCGTACGTCACACCGAACATCAAGCTCCGAGGGCTGAGTGCGTCATTCCACAGAGCGATATCGAGTTTATTGACGGAAAGGCAGTCATAAATATAATAAATACGAGTAATAGTCCATTTCACTTACCTGTTAATCGATGCGTAGCACGAGCCGCGACAAACGATAGCGGGAATACGTACAAAATAGGTGACGATCTTGAACCGGACGTGTTGACGAAACTCGAGTCGATTTTACAGGAATACTCGGACTGTTTCTCGGGAGTAGACGACAGTAGAATAGGCAAATGTTCTGTAAGGATGCATATCGAGTTGACGGACAAAGAAAAGGTCGTATATTACCGACCATATCGCATGTCGGCGAGTGATCGTGACAAGGTCCGCAATATCGTTAGTGATTTAAGGAGTAAAGGTATCGTGGAGGAGTTCACTTCGCCATACGCGAGTCCTGTCATCCTCGTGACCAAAAAGACAGGAGAGCCGCGCATGGTCGTCGATTACCGCGCGCTTAATAAAATTACTAAAAAGGAGCGCTACCCCTTACCGTTGATACAGGACCAACTAGATCGACTTTCGAATGCGCGTGTCTTCTCGTGCTTAGACATTTTATCGGCTTACCACTGCATTCAAATCGATGACGATAGCAAACACTATACCGCATTCATCACACCGGACGGTCTTTACCAGTACACCCGCATGAGCTTCGGGTTAGTTAATGCACCAGCGGTGTTTCAACGCGCTATAGACGAAATCCTCGGGCCGTTAAAATTTAAATTTAGCACGGCTTACTTAGACGATATTTTAATTTACTCAGACTCGGAAATTGACGCGTTAGATCATTTAAGGGCAATTTTAGAGCGAATTCGAGACGCCAACGTTACACTGAGGCTCGATAAATGCTCATTTTTAGTGTCTCGTGTCGAGTATTTGGGCCACGAAGTGTGTAATGGCGAAGTAAAACCGGCTCAACATAAACTTAATGCTGTGCGTGATTTTAAGCAACCCGAGAACGTACACCACGCAAGACAGTTCATGGGTCTAGCAAACTACTTTCGTAAGTACGTACGTAACTTTGCTTCGCTAGCTCGACCTATCACGCTATTGACTAAAAAGGACCAACCATGGGTCTGGGGCGCTGCACAACAGCAGGCCTTTGATAGTATTAAGAACGTACTAGTAAGTCGTCCGGTACTATTATTATTTCACCCGGAGTATGAAACACAAGTGCACACCGATGCCTCTAAAATCGGTCTGGGAGGTATCCTGCTTCAAAAGCCGCCTAATGGTACTTACCAACCAGTCGCTTACGCTAGCCGCCAGACGACCACCGCGGAGCAACGTTACCATAGTTTCGAACTTGAGACATTAGCTGTTGTCATGTCATTACAGAAGTTCAAGGTATACTTAACGGGTTTAAAATTTACCATTGTAACTGATTGCAATGCTCTGCGGTGGACGTGGTCGAAGCGGGACCTAAACCCGCGCATCGCTAGATGGTGGCTTGAAGTTCAGGGACTTAACTTTGACGTGGAATATCGACCAGGCAAGGCCATGGCTCATGTGGACGCATTGAGTCGTAACCCAGTTGAATCCGTTATGCGTTGCACAGACGGAGACCTTATTGCAAGCATGAAGCATGCTGACGACTCAATCCGGTCCACTATAGGGCAGTTGAAAGACGAAACATCCGTAGGCAATAGCAACGGCCTAGAACGGGACTACGTTTTAGAAAATAACGTTTTATTTAGAAAAGTGAACGGTCAAAACAAAGTTGTAGTACCACGTCAGTCTCGCTGGTCAATCATGCAAACTTTTCACGATAATAACGGTCATGCCAACTATAATAAAACCTATAACGCCATGAAAGAAAAGTATTGGTTTAGTGGTATGAGACGGTTTGTGCAGAAGTACGTCGGTGGTTGCATATCATGTCAGTACGCAAAGAAACCGACTGGGCGTAAAATAGGATTATTACATCCTATAGAGAAGGTAGCTGTACCGTTTCACACCGTTCACGTGGACCACCTTGGTCCGTTCTGTAAAAGTCCATCAGGCAAAATGTACATACTCGCCATTATAGACGCGTTCACGCGTTTCATCTGGATTGAGGCGGTACGCGATGCTGGTTGTGATAAAGTATTAAAGACATTTGATCAGTATATTAAAACTTTCGGATTGCCAAGCCGTATAATCAGCGATCGCGGTAAAGCCTTTGACTGTCATGAGTTCAAAAGGTATTGTCGTGATAGGCAAATCAAACACGTACTAACCGCGGTGGCAAGTCCAAGGGCCAATGGGCAAATTGAGCGGTTCAATCGTACGATATTGGATGCTCTGGTCGCCTACCTCGGAGAAGAGGATCAGAACCGTTGGGAGGAATATTTGCCCAAGGTACAGCTCGGGATTAATTCCAATACCAATAACAGTACAGGGAAGTCACCACTGGAGCTACTATACGGTTTCCGACCACGACTGTCGGGAGACATCGTTATACCTACGAGGTCTGATATCAGTTCTCTTCGGGCTGGCGCCATTACTCGCTCTCAAGAGGCTGCCCGGAGGTCAAAGATCAATTTTGATAAAAAGAGACGCGAGGGTGCTCCATTTAAGGAAGGCGATCTCGTCCTGGCTGAACGTAAGGTATTTAAGAAAGGGTTACGCAGCGGCAAGCTTATGCCTCGTTTCGATGGTCCTTTTGCCGTGCGTAAGGTTTTACCTCATGACCGTTATTTAATCAAAAGTACCACCTCTCGTGGTCGTCCTTACGAAAACGTTCTTGCCAGAGATAAGCTCAAGCCTTTACAATATCCTAACGAGCTAACCTCCGATACTGATTGATAACAGGATGGAAGTTGTTTAGATTATATTATGCTTGTAATTAATCGTTTCAACTATAATTATAAGACTAACACAATATACCATGGGTAATTGAAGTTAAAAAAAAAAAAAAAATATAATAATAATAATAACCTACATACCGGATTGTAAGTTAAACGTTTTAATATGCGTGCCTTAATGTCACTATAACAGGCAGTTGATTAATTGTGTGTAACCATGTGTAAAATATGTACTGACAGTTGGTGGTGGATGTCGAAATGTTTACAGTACTTACTTTTCAATTATTACTTATATTATAAGAAGTAACTTAATTAATAACAAACATACTTCCTAAGTATTGATGTTAATATTGTGAGCCACTACTCTGTGGCCGCTGCAACTGTCTATTCAATATAATATATTCATTTACTTAATGGAAACACTGTTAATGTTGTGAGCCACTACTCGGTGGCCGCTGCAACTGTCTATTCAATATATTCATTTATTTAATGGAAACACTGTTAATGTTGTGAGCCACTACTCTGTGGCCGCTGCAACTGTCTATTCAATATAATATATTCATTTACTTAATGGAAACACTGTTAATGTTGTGAGCCACTACTCTGTGGCCGCTGCAACTGTCTATTCAATATATTCATTTACTTAATGGAAACACTGTTAATGTTGTGAGCCACTACTCGGTGGCCGCTGCAACTGTTCACTTAATATAATATACTCATTTGTTTAATGTGAATATTGTTATTAATTGTGGGTCATTAAACTGTGGCCACTACAATCGATGAAAGGGTACCCTACTAAATATTAAGCGCTAAATTAAACATGCATGAAAGACAGATACCGCATTGGTGTCGTCGTTTAAACGAAGGCCTCCTTAGACTGGTGGTAAATACAGGGTGTCGTTCTTGTCGATGGGCGCATTATTAAAGTGTCAGTCACTTGCAACAGATACCCAGTGTCGTCACCGTCGATAGACACATTGGTAAAGTGTCATCCGCAGATGATAGACAACAGGGACAGCACATCCAGTGTCATCATCTGATAGACACATTCATAAGGTGTCGTCTGATATAACAACGATAGATGCGCAGCTCGTCGTCGTCTGACAGACACATTCATAAGTGTCCTTATTATTTTATAGTGCCAGACACATTTAGAAGTGTCACGACGGTGTCTCATGGTCTGACTGTCTAACAGACGTATCGATATACCTACACTCTTCAATTCCTTTCCTTTGTGAGATTAAGAACTCACCTTAACCAGTCGACCTCGAGAGTCGGTATTATTAGTTCCAGGATAGGCTACCCGGGGCGGGCAGCTTCATCAGGAAAGGCCGACTGAAAGAGCGAAGGGATGCTTCCTTCGTTGCGCGGGCGCGCGCGGTGAAAGGGGTGTGGGACGGCGCCGCTGCCGGCGCGCCGCCCTCGGCCCCGGCAGTCAGGAAACGCTACTCAAATCAAGAGCACGCCCCTTTTGATCCCGACGACCTGTCTCGCGAGTGTAACTTTTGATTATCCTGATTAAACGCGATAGTATTCATTTGAGTGTAATTACTGAGTCTCCTCTTTCACATATTATACCTTTTACTAAAATAAAACAATAGTGATATGAAAAATATTTTATTAAATTATTAACAATTCTCATCTTAAATTATTAAAAGACTAATACAAACATAATAATTAATTAGGCTTTTTTTCATTCATTCATTTAGGTTTGCGACTCTGATTAGTGTCGATGTTAGCTGCGGAGGGGCAACCTAAGTCTCCTTTTTATGGAATCACCATCTACTTAAGACCCACTTGGAACAACTCCACCAGGCTGAAAAGGAAAATTTGTGGTTTTTAGTAAGTCAAATAATCATCATCATCATCTGTGTAGCCTTTTCTCAACTATGTACTATGTTGGGGTTTGCTTCCAGTCTAACCGGATGCAGCTGAGTTACTGCCTATCTGACCTCCACAACCCAGTTAGTTACTGGGTAATACAATACCCCTTGGTAAGACTGGTTGTCAGACTTTAGGGCTTCTGACTACCCCATCATTGTTTAATTTGAGTACTATTATAATAATAAAATAATTATGTTTCAGGTGACGCAGGCTATCCCTTAAAATCAACATTGAAGACACCACAAGTGGACACAGAGCCCGATACCTTTTTCCCTTTATGCAAATTTTTTGTGTTATTTAAATATTAAAATATAGTACTTATGTTTTCCTTTTTTATTTCTTTATAATTATAACAGATGAATGACTTAATTTTTTTATTGCATGTACAAAATATTCATACTTTACCTCTATGGGATACCAATAAAAAATAGTCTTTCGACTGCACCAGCAAGCTGCACTATTAATTTACTATATCAGCTGTAACATGTTGCATCTCCACCTGAGGTAAAACTCTCCGAGCTTCATCTAGTGCTGCCAGAGGGCGACCTAAAAAACGTAATAAAAATACCATAATGTAATCATTATCAATTGTCATCATATCTTAGTCGCAATATGAATAGCTGTAGGGTTAGAAAAATCCACTCACTGCGGTATCTTGCTTGCCGAGTTCGACGAGGCAGTGGCACTGTTGTAGCATCAGCAGGGCTAGGGTTTGGTGCTGACGCACGAGTCTGGACAAAACACGGGGCTGCAGTGATCTCGAAAAGGGGCTCAACACCGACAGCGCTTCCACTTTGACTGAAGAAAATCGAGCAGATTGTTCCATTGTATCTCAGACACTAGCTGCACGTCTTTCCATTCCTACAAAAAATTACGTACATTTGAATACATTTGCACAGCATTTTATTTAAGTAATGATTTAAGTCAAACAATTATACACTTACTTTGTATTAAAAACGATCTTACTCGCACGAAATACTAGTTTTAAACTACACACATTATTATTGTTTATTTATGTTGATGTTTGATTCGTTGGATGTTGAGACGGGAGAAACGAAGGGTGCGTTCCAAGTTGGGATGTAATCCATTTGAGCGGGCTTAAAAACTAAAGACTAACAAGTCGCTCTAAATCGTAGCGATGCGATTAAACTCACATAAATCGTAAACAATTTAGAAATTAGTGCGGTCGGGACCTTCCAATCGCACTAAATCGGAATCTAACTGTTCTAACTTCAATTACATCTTTCGGTTTCCTACAAATAGTGTACTTAACGCTTAATTCGGAATGCGGCCTAAAAATACGCGTTGCCAGTTTATTGTTTCTAACTTCCCTTTTCAGGGCTTATCTGCGGACTTTTTAACAGTTATGAGTATATTATAACGTAATAACATTTAAACTGTAGAAATAAAAAACTAATTTGATTAATAAAAACTGTAAACGAAAATTTACCGATAAAATTACGGTCTTTATTTTTTTCATGCGGTAATATTTACACCAAATATGATTCTGTTTAAAGTTGAATTCTATAGGATTCAGCTATTATGTGTCACCATTTTACGAAAAATAGAGGAATTGCTACTGATCTACTGGGAATTCAGGAAATTACTCGTTTTTTGAGGAATTGCTTAAAGTGGCCTTTTTAGGCCCCCTGGTCTCCAGTTAATATGAATAATATATATGTAAAACAATATTAATTATGTATAATTATTTATTAATAGCTTGTAGCTACGTGGCCGCTTGTGTATCGCCTATTATTTCGACGTCCGTGTTCACTGGACTTAATAGTTTTTTCATGTGTAAAGATGATATTGTTCCATTCGAAGTTTATGTGATTCAAAGCGAACTGTAATCTTGCCCTGTTATGGTTTTGCGTGAGCAAGGGTTTCACAGCATGCCTCCGATATTGTAGCCCTTTACTATGAAGAGCACGATGCGACGGACAGTGTCAACACTTCACACACTCACACTTCACTTCACGTCAAATAAACCACCATAGTGGTTCGTCTGCAATCCATTTTCTTCATACTCCCTTAGCCTGGTTTGATGGTGCATTGTGTTTATAAGTCGTGGTCTACCAGTTCTTTGATGGTGTTGCAAAGAACCCTCCTCTTCAAATCGTCGTACCCATTGAACAACTGTTTTTCTCTACAACAATAAAACAGAAATATATAGTACCCAATACTGATTATTATGTAGTACCCAATACTGATTATTACAAGCAAATAATGGAGTTTTTAATATAAAAGTGTAAAAATAAAACTACTTACGTTTACACCGGTCTCTCCGGCTATTTCTGAAAAGTTTTTGCTTTGATTATGCATAGCAAATATTTGAGCTCTTGTAAGGAAATCAATATTACAACTCGCGTACTCATTTTGGTAAAATAAGTAATTCACCTGATTAAAAATAAAAACTGAACAAAAGGCACTCGAACGAGGTAATTGAAATGAACTAAGCGAACGATCAATTCAGCTCAGTCATAAGTTCATAACTCTTCGATCTAAGTATTATGTATACTACCTACCAATTATTTATAAATCCATATTCAACCTACCCTCTCAAGTTTGAAAACAAAAACTTAGAAAATCAGATACCTACCTACTAGTAAATTTATATTCAATTTTGACATAGTATGTTAATAGTTAGGAACAATTTTTTTTAAGGTAACTTATTTATAAATTGTTTGAATGTCTGAAGAGACAAAAAGAAAGTACAAAAATATTTTATCATAAAAAGCAAACCAACGCCATCTAGTAACAGTATAATGAAATTTTATTAGTCGTTAACTGGTATTACGCTAGATGGCGTCATTTTTCGCTTCACACGATTTTATTTCTGAACTATCCATGCATTTTTGCAGCCCGCTGTACATGTCGATCTTCTCCCAACATTGTGCTAACCAGATTTATTATCACAGGGGCGACCGTTGCGAAGAAACGAAAACTAGACACACGAAGAACAAAAGAAAAAGATGCAATAACAGCCGAGCAAGTGAGAAAAGACAAATCAGACTCGAAAGTTATCCGAACAACTCAAAAGCGTATGTCCAAACCTGGCACTTATTTTAAAGAGCCTTACAAATGTGATCAGCGTAGTTTTAGTGAAAAGGGTGCTTTAACAAAACATGTTCGTATCCACACTGGTGAAAAACGTTATAAGTGTGATGTTTGTCAGCGTAGTTTTAGTGGAAAGGGTAGTTTAAAAAGCCATATTCGTGTACACACAGGTGAAAAACCTTACAAGTGTGATATTTGTGGGCGCTGTTTTCGTCATGGCTATAATTTAAAAAGACATATTCTAATACACACTGGTGAAAAACCTTATAAGTGTGATGTATGTCACCGTAATTTTCACGAAAAGGATGGTTTAATAAAACATGTTCGTACACACACTGGTGAAAAACCTTATAAATGTGATATATGTCAATGTATTTTCAGTGCAAAGAAAACCTTGAAATACCATATTCGTATACACACTGGTGAAAAACCTTACAAGTGTGATGTATGTCAACGTACTTTTAATGAGAAAAGAAATTTAACAAATCATATTCGATTACACACTGGTGACACACCTTACAAGTGTGATGTATGTCAACGTAATTTTACTCAAAAGGGTTCTTTAAAAATCCATATTCGTACACACACGGGTGAAAAACCTTACAAGTGTGATGTATGTCAACGTACTTTTAATGAGAAAAGAAATTTAACAAATCATATTCGATTACACACTGGTGACATACCTTACAAGTGTGATGTATGTCAACGTACTTTTAATGAGAATAGAAATTTAACAAATCATATTCGATTACACACTGGTGACACACCTTACAAGTGTGATGTATGTCAACGTAATTTTACTCAAAAGGGTTCTTTAAAAATCCATATTCGTACACACACGGGTGAAAAACCTTACAAGTGTGATGTATGTCAACGTACTTTTAATGAGAAAAGAAATTTAACAAATCATATTCGATTACACACTGGTGACATACCTTACAAGTGTGATGTATGTCAACGTACTTTTAATGAGAATAGAAATTTAACAAATCATATTCGATTACACACTGGTGACACACCTTACAAGTGTGATGTATGTCAACGTAATTTTACTCAAAAGGGTTCTTTAAAAATCCATATTCGTACACACACGGGTGAAAAACCTTACAAGTGTGATGTATGTCAACGTACTTTTAATGAGAAAAGAAATTTAACAAATCATATTCGATTACACACTGGTGACACACCTTACAAGTGTGATGTATGTCAACGTACTTTTAATGAGAAAAGAAATTTAACAAATCATATTCGATTACACACAGGTGACACACCTTACAAGTGTGATGTATGTCAACGTACTTTTAATGAGAAAAGAAATTTAACAAATCATATTCGATTACACACAAGTGAAAAACCTTACAAGTGTGATATTTGTGGGTGTCATTTTCGTCAAGTCAGTAGTTTAAAAATCCATATTCGTACACACACGGGTGAAAAACCTTACAAGTGTGATGTATGTCACCGTAATTTTCGCGAAAAGCATGGTTTAATAAAACATGTTCGTATACACACTGATGAAAGTCCTTATAAGTGTGATGTATGTCAACGTACTTTTGATAAGAAAAGTAATTTAACAAATCATATTCGATTACACACTGGTGACACACCTTACAAGTGTGATGTGTGTCAACGTAATTTTAGTCAAAAGGGTTCTTTAAAAAAACATATTCGTATACATACAGGTGAAAAACCTTACAAGTGTGATATTTGTGGGTGTAGTTTTAGTCAAGTCACTAGTTTAAAAAGACATATTATTTTAATGCACACTGGTGAAAAACCATGCACAGTGATGAAAGCCGCCTGAATGCGTTGGACTAAATCATCCCTTGTCTCAACTTGACGTCAAAAAAAAAAAACTAAACGTGACGTCAAAGCCGTTACCTAGAACATCGGTGAGGTACGCAGTAGAGCTAGAAATGGTTTGCATTCCATGTTAGCGCGTACGATTGTAAGTCACTATCAAAGAAGAAATACGTTTACAGACCACTACATTCAAGATAAGGCGAAGATTTCGCGTGTGCGTACGCAATAGTGGGGGACAATTTGAACAAAATTTATAATTAGGTACTTATTAAATAAAAGTTTATTTTTTATTTCAAGTTCGAGGAAAGTTAGAACCCTAGAAAGAGATAAGAGACTGCGTAAGAGTGAGATAACACTATACACCTACTTAAAGAATGTTATTTATGTGAAAACTAGTGTTCTTACCGTAATATTGAATATCAGCCTGATGTGTCTCGATTACACGTTTAGCAAATTACTGAAGTTATTAAAAGCTTTTTTATGGTATATTGCACACCGTTGGAAAGGGGACAAACTAGAGAACTTTTTAAAAGAACTCGAAGATCCCGATCGCTTTTAGTTTTTTTTTTTACAGCAATTTAAAGCTGAGTGTTAAGTGTATTTTTCCTTTTTTCAAAAACTTTGTGAGTTATTAAAAAGGAACTAGATGTTATTAGCTAGTAATTTTGAATTTCATAGAACCATACAAGAGTAAACATAAGAATTAAAATAAAATTTGAAGCCTATACTCATAACTTTTTTTAAAATTTAAGCTTAAATGCAGAGTTCTTGTATTTTTCTAAATAAAAATTAAAAAGTCATAATAAAAATACCGGTGTAACAAGGAATGAGTTACTGGGCCTTAAGAGATGGCCCATTCCATTTGGCAAACGATGCACCAAACACCCTGTATATCTACATCTACAATGCAACATTGAATTTGTATAATAACAAAAAAAAAATTATTTATTCAGAATTTACATTAACTTGTGACAACAACTAAGGTATATTTTTTGTACAATATTTATACTTGTCTGTGTGGTGCCGGACTTAAAGAATACCACCACCCCTTACTTCCCGTGGGTGTCGTAAAAGGCGACTAAGGATCGTACCGGAGAATGGGCAGCAGCGTTCTCTATGTATTCCACCACCATACCATACTGGGATCGCCAACCCGCCTGCCAAGCGTGGCGATTATGGCAAACCCTCCCAAAATTGGGGGAGGCCTATGTCCAGCAGTGGACGTCTATCGGCTGAAACGACTTATTTATACTTTAGCACTTAATTTAAGGTACAGTTAACATTTTAACCAAATATGTTAGTATTGCAAATAGTGACTTGATCCCGTTGTAAATATTATGTAAATAAAAAATTTGAGTTTTTATTTAGACTTTTATTTATTTAAGCTACATAAATTCCTCAAAACTTGTACATTCAATAATTTATAATTGGAATTTAACATAAACATTATAACAAGACGCCTGTAATCCCCGAAAGGTTAGAGGTGTACTACCCGTGCGCGACAAGTTGGGACCTGAGCGCGGTGACGTCACAGTGGCGTGTTTGTACCCTATTAAAAAAGTAGCAATGCGTCATACAATACGGGCGCCATCGGGGAAGCGGCCGGGGAGTCGCATTCCTAGAAGGTCCCAACTTATCGCGCACGTTGTAGTACCTGTAGTACAGACGCCAGCACATCAAGCTATAGTAACCGGCATGAGTCGTGACTTCGTGAGCACAAACTGACACCTGCGCAGTAGTGAATTTTCAAGTAAATAGTAAAATTTCAAGTGAATATTTTAATTATAGTTTTACCTATCAATAATTTGAGCAAGAGCTGTACTAAATAAATTTGGCCGAAAGTGTACATGCGCGAGCTTGCCCCCACTACTGCCACATCTGTGCTCACGACTCGTGCCGGTCATTAAATTCAAATTCAAATTCAAATTCATTTATTAAAACTTACACATGTTTACAATCATACAAGTATTAGCATGCAGTTCTACTAACCAAGAGAAAACTTAGATCGATTTAACAGCGGGTCCCAAACTAGGCACAGCCTGTATCTTGGTGACCCAAACACTATACAAAGTTACTACTTTAATCAGTTCTGCTAGGGCAAGATTGGTATTTATGATTTCATGATAATAAACTATTAAAAATTTATGATTTAAAATTAAAATTTAATTTATAATTTTATAATGAGCTAATAACAAAAATGTGTGCAAAAAAGAAGCTAGAATAGACATACAAAAACAGTTGAGGTGAGTAAATGTGGAGTGTAATGTGTGTGTAGATGTGTGTGTAGATGTGTGTGTAGATGTGTATGTTATCAGGGAGTGTGGTGGGTATTAACTTGAGCAGCAGAGTAAACTTTCTGTTTCGTCATAAGTCCGGTCCTGTAACCATTCCTTAAGTTTGGTTTTCGCTTCAGAGTAGATTTCCGGTACAGTAAAAGTTTTGCTTATAGCATTGAACACTCGTATGGGTAAAAATGACGAAAATCGGGTCGCGAAGAGGGTTTTTGTTTTTGGAAGTGGAATTCGTTCGGGTATTTTCCTTCCCCTCTTGCTGCAGCTTGAGCGATTTCTGTTGCATTTCAATAGGTTTAGTAGTGACCCTAGGATGAACAGTTGCCGCACGCGTAAAACTCCAGATTCCTTATAAAGTTCGTCTGTGGAGAAACGACGCGGCTTTCCCAGAAGCACCTTGAGGACGGCACGCTGGGCCCGCTCCAACTCCAGCATGCACGTCTTGGCGGCGCTGCCCCAGACACTTACACAGTATTGCAGGACAGATTGGCATAGGGAGATGTAAACCTGTATACATATGTTTTTGGGAGCACTGGCTCGT
Organism: Mesoligia furuncula; assembly: GCA_916614155.1. NCBI lineage: Eukaryota > Metazoa > Arthropoda > Insecta > Lepidoptera > Noctuidae > Mesoligia > Mesoligia furuncula. The sequence goes on along the minus strand of OU744817.1, from coordinate 2,292,623 downwards.
AAGAGTTTCGCTACGTAAATGAATTTGCGAGTCTTTTTCGCGAGTGTGTGAATTTGTGCTTTGAAGGACAGGTTCTGATCAATTATGACGCCTAGATATTTCGTCCTTTCTACTCTGTCAATGGCATTACAGCTGCAATCGGTAGTGGACACGGATGCTGCTGTTAGAACATTGCATTTGTCGTTGTGTATTTTTAGGGAATCGATGCTTGGTCTGCTAGATCGAGTGACGTGAAAGGTCAAGAAATTAGTTTTTGTGAGGTTAAGTGTTAGAAGATTTTGTTCTAGCCATGTCGATATGATGCTCATCCCTCTTTCAGCCGCTTCCAGAGCCTCTTGCCAAGTAGTTCCATGAAAAATGACAGCTGTATCATCAGCGTAGCAGACTACTTCCGAGTGTTTAATGTTTAGCCTCAGTATGTCGTCCATGTACATAATGAAGAGGGTGGGTCCCAATATACTTCCCTGCGGCACGCCGAAGACAACCGGAAGACTCCTGCTGACACTATCCCCAATTTTAACAAGCTGATGTCGACCAGACAAGTAACTCCTGAACCAATCTAAGGACAAGCCTCTGACACCAAAGGATTCGAGCTTTTTTAGCAGTGTGGGAATTGAGACCGTGTCAAAGGCTTTGGCGAGGTCTAGGAAAACAGCAGCTGTACGGTGGCCCTTGTCGATGTTTGAAGAGATAATGCCAGTCAGTAGACTCACAGCTTGCTCAGTAGATTTCCCTCGCCGAAAGCCAAACTGCCGCTCCGAGAGTAAAGAGTTTTTTTCTAGAAAGCTGACAAGGCGCTTGTTAACCAGTTTTTCTAGGATTTTAGACGTTACACAAAGCAGTGAAATTGGCCTGTAGTTATCAGGGACATTCTTAGAACCACTTTTATGGATGGGTGTGACAACAGCAGTCTTCCAGCAGGTAGGAACGGCTCCCGTTTCCATGCTCAGGTTGCATATGTGTTTTAGGGGTTCTAGTATGTATCTCTTTACGTGTTTAAGGAGCAGAGGCCGTAATTTATCGAGACCTGGAGCGCTGTCATCTTTGAGATCGTCTATGATGTTACTAATTTCTTGATTGTCAGTAGGGAGTAAGAACAGTGAGTCTTTGGGCGAGTTTTTGCCTTCAACTCCGAAGCGTTGTTCGTCCCACGTTGTCGGCCGTTTATTTATGATGTTGGTTGCAAGGTCCTGTCCAACTGAGACAAAGTACTCGTTGCACTTGTCAATGGAGATGTTGTGGTTTTCTTTATGTTTTAGCAATTCTTGGTTGTCGCTGGTTCGCTTGGGGACTTGGCATATTTCTTTTATAGTTCTCCAAAGCTTTTTTGGTTCATTTCTGTTTTTTTCCAATTCTTTCCTATCATGATCAGTTTTGCGCTGGCGCAGAATGTCGTTGCAGTAGTTTCTGTATCTTGAATAGACAATTTTTAGAGCTTCATTATTGGGTTGCTGGTTCATTTGTGCGTGAAGAACGTCTCGGTGACGGATGCATCTAAGAAGGCCTGGCGTGATCCAGGGCTTTAAGTTAAATTTAGAACGGCTGATTTTTGTTTTAGTAGTGTGTTTTTTAATGATGTCTGTCAGGGTCTTATTGAACAGAAGTACTGCATCATTAATGTTTGTTTCGGAGGTAACATCAGCCCAATCGAGCTGGCTTACTTCTTCAATCACCATAGAGTAGTCGGTTATAAGTTTGAATCTGTTTTTGGGATTGGCTTTTGGATTAAAGAAGTTGATTCCGAGCAGCACCAGGTGATGATCCGTCACCGAGGCCTCACAGACGATTCCCTGTGCCTTAGTGCCTCTAAGTTTAACGAAGCCATGGTCTAGACATGCTTTTCCCCGAGTTGGGTGAGTGATAGCTGGCAATAACCCGTGTTCAGCCATCAAACATTGATATGGCGCATGGGCAGCATTCGGTGAGTCATTTAGTAGGTCAATGTTGATGTCACCCGTCACAATAACACATGCATCGTTTTTCAGTTTGTCTAAGGAATCGTCCAAAGAGTTCAAAAAGCGATCAGTGCTGATGAAAGAAGGTGAGCGGTATATACCGAGGAGTGAGATTTTGTTCTGCAACTTGACCTGCAGACAATTAGCATCGTCAAATTCTGGTTCGGAGACTGACACGGTCCAGAGGTCCCTAACGTAAACAGTAACCCCGCCACTCTTATTAATTTTTTTGGTAGTATGGAAGCTTTTATACCCGGGCAATTGGAAGATAACGGAGTTTTCATTTAACCAGCATTCTGTTAGGACAATTACATCAGGTTGAAAGTCAAGACGGCACAACGATGCCTGGAGGCTGAGAAAGTTTTTATGCAAGCTCCTTATGTTTAAAGTCAATACCCTTAGGTTATGTTCCAAAAGTAAATTCCCGCATAACTCAAGTTTCTCAACGGTGCGGCAAGATATGCTTAGCGTCTCATCTATATCAGTTAACAGGTCAGTTTTATCCATGGACAAAAATAGTTTTGAAAATAAAAATTGACAGGGGAATAATTAATGCCGCAGTTTTGATTGGAAGCGAGTAGTCGGGACCAGAAGAGATTCTTAATTTGATGTAAGTTCGAAGGTACGTGTATGTGTGCGTGTTATGTGTTTTTATTTGAATGTACAGTGAGATGAGGTATTTTTGACACAGTAGTTTATTGTGTTGAGGAGGTGTGAATTTAATAACTGTTTTGTATATGATATGGACAATAAAGTTAAAAGAAAACAAAATTAATAGTAAAATTAGGAATACATTTTTAGTTTGAGGTATCCGGTGCAACTGTAAGACTTGAGTCAGTTTGCGTTCCAAGAAAAAGATCGAGTTCCTTAATATTCTTGATAGTAATGGCTGGTTGCCCCTCAATCTTACGGATAAGTATGCGACCGTTGTTTGTCCAGCAGTATTTATGACCCGTGCTCTGAGCACGGGTGCGAGCTTCACGAAACAAGATGCGGTTATCCTTTGTTAGATGCTCGTTAACAAAGATCTTGCGGACAGTTCCTTGGATGTCGATGTCTTTGGAAGAAAGATTGCGCCTAGTTCTGGATGCCTTTATCAACTCATCTCTTTTAGCCCTTCTTAGTAATCTAACAATAATTGGCCTAGGAAACTTCGAAGTTGAATCAGACATAGGAGCTTTCTTTAGGCCTGCCCGAGCTGTCCAGTCGATATCGTCCACTGTCAACTGTACACCAAGCTTAGATGAGGTTAACAAGACAATGTGTTGAAGGTTTTCGGACGGAGATTCCTCGATGCCCATGATCTCAACCTCATTACGCATTGTTGACTGCATTTGATGGTTTAATTGATCCTTTAAGTGGCAAATTGTTTCGTTCAAAATAACAACTTGCGAGTTATTTTGTTCGAGAGATTTAATTCTCACCTCAAAGCTGTCGAGACGGGCATTGCATTTGCTAACACCGTCGAGCAGTGACTTTAGTGATGTTTTGACTTCATCCATGTCCGAGCGCATAAGTCGAATTTCAGAGACAAGCTCAGACAGAGAAACAGAGTTCTGTTGGACATCTCTGACAGGTGAACCAACAGCCATACGCTTGTGGCCGCGTGATTGGGTATTTACGTTCGAGACGTCGAGCTCGGCGGTCGTAGTCGCTTGACGAGCGGGAGTGTTGCTGTTATCAGTGCGCGGTGTCTTGGCCCGACAGGAAGGACATACCCATATATCAATTAGCTTGTTAGTGTCGATGAATGTTGCGTTAACGCATATTTTGTGATAGTTAGCTTCACAGCTAGAGCATTTAATTAGTCTATCGGTCGTTATGTCTTGCTTACAAGCTTCGCACAACGTATTCATATTGCGGTTTGTTTGCAAGTTTTTGCTACGAATACTTGGTTAGCAAGCCAGCGCGTGCGTGGTGGGCGCGTGACAATCGTGTGAGCAGGGCAGCAGCAGCTCGTTTTACGGTGGAGAGACTGCGACAGATATAGTGTGATGTGGTGGTGCGGTGCTCGCGCGCCTGGTGACTCACCCGTACCGGTCAGCTGTTCAAAGTTTATGTATTGCACTAATTTAAAACTTCTGTATCTTCGTCAAATGCAGTTGGATTTTGAATTCACTGGCACTGTTAAATAGCACTGGGACTCAGCTTTATGCTGGTAGGACTTTTAGGTATAGTAATGTACTTTTTCCTAGGATTAACAATTAAAGACAGAGAGCGTGAAAATAAACGTGCGCTAGCAGAAGCGTCCAAAAACCTTATACCCGAAACTATCTCTTTTCCCCATCAACTTTGAACCATAAGCTCTAGCGATAAAGTCGAAAATCTGTTAAAGAAATTTGACAAGATTGTATTAGCTTGATGTGCTGGCATCTGTACATCCACGTTTCGCCAGTAATGTTGAAGTCCCATGTAACAGGGGGCGAGCCTATTGCCCTTAGAGTAAGAAAGCTATAGAGCATCGGGTAGCGTGGCCACACATGAGACAAAAAACTAACTTAACTAATGTTACGAGCTTCGGGTTCGTGACAATAAAAACTGCCGATTTAATAACCAAAAAAAGGACACTTTAGTAATCAACACTAATTACAACTCAAACACACTAATTACAAAACACAAACGCTCCACCTGGGCTTAGGAGCTCTGGCCTTCATCCACTCCAGAATCGGCTTGATGTCCGAATCTTCCTGCTGTGCATGTTGTAGGCTTTTCTTCCACTCGTTACTGAGGTCTGTCTTGAGCATCCTCACAGGTACGACTTCTTTACTTTCTTGCCTAGTACAATGCTTGCAGTTTTCAGGACAAGGTCTTCTTGACAATGCATCTGCGTTGCCATGAGATTTCCCGCTGCGATGTTCGACCTCGAAGTCGTATTCCTGCAGAATAAAGTGAGCAATTTTCCTTATATTTTATTTTGGAACATACAATTTGCGCTAGGCTCACTATTTTAAAATATATAACAGACCAATAGGAGACGTTGACTTCACAAAACTTAAAACAAAAATATTTACTACGAAGAGCGGGCACCCATCTCACTCTCACGCGTGCGCAACGTATAGCGCCGTCTGTACGCACACTATAAATATTACCGGCGCTGCGCTGGCGCATCTTGGCTGCGCTCGACCTGCTGCCGGAATGGCTATCCAGGTGGCGGCTGTCGGTTAACGTGGGTAAGATGCAGGCCATGGTCACCGGCTTTGCGCCCCTCCCACTACCCTTGAAGCTGCAGGGAGCCGACATCGCGTGGTCGCCCCGGGTCAAGTACCTGGGGGTAACCATCGATCGTCGGCTCACGATGGGGCCACAGCGGCCACACGTCCGCTCGGTCGCCGCAAAAGGTAGGATCGCCGGCAACCTCCTTAAACCGGTGCTCTCGTCCCGAATACCGGCGCGCATCAAATTGGGCGTATACAAGTTGTACGTGCGCCCAATACTGACGTACGCCACCCCGGCATGGTTCGCGAGACCTCACGAGCGAGTCGAGCCGAAAGCTGCTCCGCGCGCAGCAGAGTTTGGTGCTGCGGACTATCACCGACACTCCTCGCTTTGTGAGGAACGATGTCCTGGAACGGGACCTCGGGATTGAGAGCCTGGACGAGTTTGTGCGGCGCTTCGCGAAAGGAATGTTCGCGCGTGCCGACGCATCCGCCTGGCCGCATGTCCAGGACATTGCGCCCTGGCACACGCGCCCCCCCGACGCGAGACCCCTGCCCCGCGACCTGGTAGCGGACGACGACCCCATCGCACCGGATTGACGCCTCGAGTGAGTCGCACCCAGGTTACACGCGGCTCACCCGAATCAATAGTAGTCCACACATATTACATACACTCGTCGCGTGGCGTGTGCTAGGTTAATATAGGCACGTCACGCGGCGAACGCAGACACCCATCAGTAAACAGACGCCTAAACTCACGCAGCGCGGGCCGCGATACGCGTTGACACTGAGCGGTGTTACACAATACAATACCGCTCACACACACATGACTGCTCCTTAGTGTGCGTCCACACTGCAAGCCTAGCGCGGTTGCGATGACGGGCGCGAAATATTAAACAAATTAAACGCGCCTTTGTGTCCATAGTGTAGTGACTAAGGTGGGAGCCTAGCGCGACGGGCCTGAGCGAGTTAGGGCGCGTATTTTTCCAACGTTCCTATCCGCGAGTTATGGCCACTCTACGGGCCTAGTCAACAAGCGACCTAATGCGCGGGTAGCGGGGATATCAAATCAGTTCAGTCTTGTCGCTCGGCGTTAGGGCTTTTGCATTAAAATGTTTGTATCATTTTTGGTGAGTTTAGGTGATATTTTACTTAGGATGTAGTCAAATGTTGACACAGACATTCGAGTGTACCTAATCAAAAAATGTTGTAGGGTACAATTTCAATTCTTCGTATAAATAAGTTAAAAAATTCACCTCTTATTTCTCTGTTTTTATTTATTTCGTGCACACCAGTTCAACACCTCCCATTTCAGGATCGGACTGTCTAGTATCCTCGTCCATGGTCTGTCACCCCTGAATCACGTCCAAACGCTACAACAGCTCGCGCGTCAATGTGGCCACCGCACCGCACCGCTTGTCGCGCCTGCCACAGGCCCCAGCCACCGCGCATTCACTGTGGACGCACACTTAGCCCGGACCGTGCCCGGCTAGATCTGGAAGCTGGACTGGCGGGAGCAATTCACCTAATTCTGTAGGAGCGTCGAGTCGGCACCTCTGTCGCTGGTCGTCCCCCGCCGGGCCTCCCCCAGGTAACTGGGTGTCACACCTGGAGAGGACAGACCACCGAGGTGTCGTGAAGAAAGCGGCGCTGTGAGTCAGCGTCGCGGCGCGCCTACAGAAAAACAACATGCAATCACTCACATGGGCGCGCGTAATTTACGTGCACTCAACAATGCCGCAGGCCATTGTAGCCGACCAAGTCAGGGGCCTGTATTTGTAGGTCACCGCGGCCGGGGGGCGAAGCCCCGCTGCCGGCTGCTGCCGGGGGCGTCACGATATCTCCGAGTCCTGGCGCATCTCGTCAGTACGTATTTGCTTCCGAGGCTGGCATGTTGTCAGTTCGTGCGGCGAATATTTTTATGTGGCGCAGACGTAAGTATATGGACGTAAGTACCTATATGGACGCGAGTCCCACATCACTCCCCACTAAGTGAAGCGTACCACAGGCTTCATGACTCTGCCGGATGTGGTGGTGTAGGGCTGAGTAGGTCTAATGTCCTGGTGGTGATCTATTTCTTCAATGGGCTCGTCATGAAGGCCGGTTTGAGTCTATTCAAAGATACCACTGATGTGCGTAGCGGTAACTTGACTATAGTACTTGTCGTAGCGCTTGATAACTTCGTAGGTCCCATCGTACGGCGGCGTTAGCACGACCGTACTGTGTCGTTTCGCACGAAAACATGTGTGCACGTCGCGAGATCCTTGTGTATGAATGGCTCAGTATGACCGCTGTTCGAGCGTGGCGCACTTTACCTGACGCCATACACTAATAATGCACTAATGCTTATTAGTGCATTTTAATTTTTTTTACCTCAGTTTACTAATTGATTTTAGTCGAACAATCAGTACACGATTAACAGTCATAGCTCCTTTGTATTACCAAACCTTTGGTCTAAATAATTATTATATTTAATTTGACTTTATAAGCAGCAGTATCATTTAGCCATCCTACTAGCTTCTACATGGTCCTTCGAGTTATCGGGCGGGACTTCGCGAGTTTTAGTATTCATTTAGCATTTTTGGGGAGTAGCGTGTACTACGTAATTTATGAGGGAACTCGTGCAGAAATCAGCACATTGGATTGCAGTGATACTTGTGAACTATGGACATACTTTCGTAACCGCAAAACTTTAGCAAAGCGTTTGTAGCAAAACCCTAGCAGCTCAGGGTGGAGTTGCAAAATCAGACCGTCATTAAGCATCCCAAGCAGCGTGACATCAGCGCCTCTAGGAAGGAGCAATCAGCATCTTGAGCAGCAAGCAGCACATCGGTATTGAAGTAGCAGCAGCATTCGGTATCTACAGCAGCAGGGTGTCAGTGCCCAACTACATCAGAGCAGCAGCATTTGGAGTGCAACTGCAAATCAGCGGCAGTCGAAAGCCAGTTTCGTACAAGTAAGATCTTTCCATTTTTCAACATAAACAAACTAGCAGCATAATGGAGAAGCTTTACTACCAGCAACTTGAACTTAGCGAGGCAATAAAGAAAATACCGATAAATATAAAAAGGAAAAGGCGATTAGTTGTAAGAGAGGTATTGGTCAGATTTTCAGAAGAATCATTTAGCTATCTGTCAATATGCGGTCAAAGATCATTCAAATTTTATAAATTTCGAGCATGAAAACATTAGCAAACATTCTACAGCAGCCAACTCTCTAATCAATGAACAACGTCAACAGTTGTTAAGCAAGCTAACGCCTATGAAATCCGTTAGGGGTACTCAACTAATACAGGAGCAACAATGAGGACGCCGAACTAGCAGGAGGACCATCGGGTTATGAGCAGCCAGCAAAAACCAGCATGTTACGTACAATGGAGTCAAAAGGCTCTACCAGCAAATTAGATGACATGCTGCGTAAGCAGAGCATTCAATCAGCAGGATTTAATTACCTATCGACCTAGACGCCATGTCAGAAAAATGGGAGATGGAGGACGCCTTGAGGACACTTCAAGCGCGCTGGTCGCAAATTGATTCCCACCATTGGGAGATAGATAGCGAGATAGGTGGAGAGGAAAAGGATTACGAAGAAGTGTATACTCAGCATGAGCGATCATATATTCAGTTGAAGAAAATGATCAATAAAAAGCTATGGACTGTATCGCTTATAGACAGTGGTCGGAATAGGCAGACTATATTTACCTAAACTTCTGAGAACAGAGACAGAAAGTGGAGACTTCCTTACGACATTTTTTTTCTCCGGACTTCGGGAAAAATCTTAAATAAGTTGAAAATAAGCTTTATTTAAGACGTGTAAAGGCTATTTTTTAACTAAACTTGCAATTAACAATTCTTAGGAATTTTCACTAAACTAATTTAACTTAAATCATGTATTAGCTCCTCTGACGCAGAGTCTCCGCCCACAGGTGGTGGAAGAGGTGGTGAGCGCTCTGTTCCCTTCACTGGGCGAGCACGCTCCCCCGCCCATGGCTCCGCCACTTGCGGTGCCCGAATCGGACCACGCGGACGACGACGACGACATCCCTGAAGTGACCGGGGTAGATCTGAGAGCGGCGGCAGGAAGGCTGAAGGCCAAAAATACCGCCCCAGGACCCGACGGCTTGCCAGGTAAAGACAGACCAGTTTTCACTCCGTTGGAAGACGGGGAAGCTGGTCCTCATTCGGAAGCCAGGGCGCCCTGCGGACTCTCCGCACGCATACCGGCCCATCGTGTTGCCCGACGAGGTCGGCAAGCTCTTTGAGAGAGTGATTGCGGGCTGCCTTGTGCCTCGCGCCTTGTAAGGTGGCAAAAAACTAAAATACAGATCCCAAGACACAGACTAAACTTATTTCATAATTTTGAGTTAATTTATTTTTGAAGTCGGCTTATTTTTTTAAATTACTTTTTTTAAATGCCTTTGTTTTATGAGTGCAATTTAGTTAACTTTTTGAGGGAGCATGTTTTGTATTCATACTTATCTAAGGCCGCCTTCCGAATTAGCTATAATCGCTCACAGCGCTCACATCATCTCACATGCGTTCCGATTTAGATATTACGATTATGACAGCTGAGAGCTGTCATCAAATCGGAACGCCCGTGAACGCGCTCACAGTGCTTACTCAATGTAAAAACGATATTATTACAGTATTTCTTTGTATAAACACCACATTACTTCTTCTTTGGTTAAATTTAATGGCGACCGTCAGCCAGAAGGACAATTTCGAAAATGCTACGTTACTTTAATTTTAAGTTAAGATGCCAATCAAAACAAAACACACACTGACACATCCTCACACACACACTGTCATTTTTGACAGCGCTCACGTTGTTAATAATATTCTAAGGCATGGTCGGCGTTATCGCGAGATGGCGCATGTCATGACATCGTTATCGCGCTCACGCTAATTCGGTACGGGTTTAAGCACGCTCACATCGATTATTTCCCAACTCGGAACGCAGGGTAAGTGTGTTACAAGTTATGGTTTTGTACCCTTTTCTCTATTCTTGTCACCCCATTGCTTCTTGATATAAAAGCATTGGTACAGTTTTCTTTTTATTAAGGGGAATGCTCTAACCAGCCCGCGAAATTCAAAATTTCTTGCGTTTTTTGCAATTTGCAGGCCAGTGCTAGGTTGTATGTTGATTAAAATATGATTCGCGGCTGTAAGACGTCTGTAGTTACAGAATTGTAATCATCAAAATCACCAATACAACCCTCCAACTTCATAAAGGCGTAGGAACAAAAAAAAACAGAAAAAGTAATTCCTACAGCTTTACTAAGACTTCGCTGTCTGTCCGTCTGTCTGTCTGTCTGTCACCAGGCTGTATCTCATGAACCGCGATAGCTAGACAGTTGAAATTTTCACAGATGATGTAGGTATTTCTGTTGCCGCTATAACAACAAATACTAAAAACAAAATAAAATAAATATTTAAGGGGGCTCCCATACAACAAACGCGATTTTTTTGCCCTTTTTTGCTCGATTTCAAAAATGGCAACAGGTAGGCACTTGAAATATTCACAAAATACTCAGTTGTATTTTAACTTTAATAAGAAATAATAAAATTAAAATAAAATTAATATTTATTTATTTCCCATACAACAAACATGTTTTTTTCGGCGTTTTTGCCTTGTGGTACGGAACCCTTCGTGTGCGAGTCCGACTCGCACTTGGCCAGTTTTTATATTAGGTGAGCAAGTAGAGTGGAGCCCAGTGCTATATCTATACTTAGGTATAATAAATCTGTAGAAGTGAAAATTCTGTGTACGTTACCCCAGCAAGATAGTATCTCCTAGAGTTATACGAGTAGAACGTATAGTTGGTGCCTTACCTGCTGTAAATGTGCTCCCACATGAAAAATGTGTGCCCCCTGTAGTTTTGAAAAAAAAATCGGAAAAACGATTCTTGCTGGAGTAACATTTTTCTAGCAGGAAAATTCTAAACGAATGATCGGAGAGAGAAAAACTGTGCATGGCCAGAGAGCTTATATGTGTGCCAAAATGTGCCCCCAAAAAAAAAAAATCTGTGCCCCTTCAGATTTTCGAGATATTGCATTTCCTGCTGGAGTAACGTTTTGATGAATCGTATATCTCGAAAACCATTGCATGTGCCCCTGTAGAATAAACATACACGAGTAGCTCTTAACGTGTGCCCCTTAGTGCCCCAATTAGATTTAAGAAAATATTTATAGTTTTCAAGTTATCGCGGTTTTATGAAAACCCGAAAAAACATCGCAGCGCCTAAATGAGACAAGGCTCAAGTTCGCTGAAAACTGTATTCGGTCCTTCTTGACGCTAATAATAACCATACAAAGTTTCAAAACTGTTCATGCATGCGTTTTTGAATAATCTTGCTAAAAGTCAAAACGATGGTGTCATAACTTTGACGGCAAGATACAAGGAACTGGCTCAATCCCAGATGTGTAGGTGTAAACCAAAATCTTGTGCCCTTAGTCAAAAATATATGGTGAAAATATTGAGCTTGGAATGTTTCGCATTAAGTAAATATAAACAAAAAACCAAAATATGTAAACAACGGCTGGTTATCCGACCAAATCTGAATGACTACTAAAAAGCGACGGATTCATACATATCGATGACCTTCTTTACTTTACTCACTAACCGGTTCACACGTGTTGTGCCTGAGTACACTGAAGTAGAAAAGTAATAAGTAATAAAATAAAGTTGTTATTGGATTATATTCTACTAGCTGTTTCTATGACCTTACACATGATTAAGTACATTATAAATAGTAGCGTAAGTGCTATTCCAAGGTAAGCTATCTTCTCCGTTCTAAATTTCATTAAAATACATCCAGTAATTTATGTGTGAACGAAAGAAATACATCCATTTGCCAGGTCTTTGACCCAAAATTTGACTGGTCCCAATGTTTAAAAAAAAATAGTTCATGAATGTGTGATGAATACCTACTACTAAAAAGAGGTAGCTCTTTTTTGTATATAAATAATAAGCCCGTATTTGTCTGTATATATATATTTATTGATAAGCCGTAGGTTAGATAAATTAATAGTAAGTTTTTCATCATTAAGGGGAATGCTCTAAACAGCCCGCGAAATTCAAAATTTCTTGCGTTTTTTGCAACTTGCAGGCCAGTGCTAGGTTGTATGTTGATTACAATAGTATTCGCGGCTGTAAGACGTATGTAGTTACAGAATTATAATCATCAAAATCACCAATACAACCCTCCAACTTCATTAAGGCGTAGGAACAAAAAAAAACACAAAAAGTCATTCCTACAGCTTTATGAACTTAGGCGTTGTATTGATGATTTTGATGATTATAATGCTGTAACTACATATGTCTTACAGTCGCGAATAATATTTTAATCAGCTTACAACCTACCACTGGCCTGCAAATTGCGAAAACGTAAGAAAATTTGAATTTCGCGGGTTGGTTGGAGGGAGCATTCACCTTAACCAAATAAATTTTGGTACCTACAGTTTTGAGAGTTGTATTTAGTGTATACCTATAGTCAACCTCACAATGATCTGTGTTGCAACAACATGTTTCCATTTTGTATGTCGTATTACGTACCTATGAGGGATTTATAATTATAAACCAACGATTATATTAAAGCTGATTATGTAGTGTCACATAATTTTGATTTGATGGCGTTTTGTATACTTATATGTGTCATTCCACAGTCAGGTGATAATGTTGTTACGTATATGGGATAAATATGTTTATTTATAGCCAAATAGGTACCATCAGATAATTTGTGCACATTCGATGTTTACAGTTACATCTTTATGCGGTTTACTATACTAACACACTTTTTATCTGAATCTATGTATAAGCAAATTACTCGTAAGAAAATTATTTATCTGTGATTTCAAATTTAATATTTTTGTTACACAATATTATACTTATACTTAATACTGATCTGTGATTTTTTGTGATGCGAATTTACTAATTATAAGTATGTTAGACTTAGATGAAAAACTGATCTGTGATTTAAATAATAATGACTACACAACGTGCAAATAATTTCTAATATTTATAGGCAGGAAATTTGATCTGTGATTTGATGCAATAATTACTTTAAGAATTAAAATTAAGGGAATAAAAATAATAATTGCTGTTTCATTAATATAGTCACAAGGTGCATTTAATATATTTTTTTAATTAGCCCCCAAAACCTTTGAGCACGACTGTACGCAGAACAGCTTAGGTATAATACGTCCAATAAAGAACGTCATCGATATGTATGAATCGCTCGCTTCTTAGTAGTCATTCAGATTTGGTCGGATAACCAGCCGTTGTTTACATATTTTGGTTTTTTGTTTATATTTACTTAATGCGAAACATTCCAAGCTCAATATTTTCACCATATATTTTTGACTAAAGGCACAAGATTTTGGTTTACACCGACACATCTGGGATTGAGACAGTTCCTTGTATCTTGCCGTCAAAGTTATGACACCATCGTTTTGACTTTTAGCAAGATTATTCAAAAACGCATGCATGAACAGTTTTGAAACTTTGTATGGTTATTATTAGCGTCAAGAAGGACCGAATACAGTTTTTAGCGAACTTGTGCCTTGTCTCATTTAGGCGCTGCGATGTTTTTTCGGGTTTTCATAAAACCGCGATAACTTGAAAACTATAAATATTTTCTTAAATCTAATTGGGGCACTAAGGGGCACACAATAAGAGCTACTCGTGTATGTTTATTCTACAGGGGCACATGCAATGGTTTTCGAGATATACGATTCATCAAAACGTTACTCCAGCAGGAAATGCAATATCTCGAAAATCTGAAGGGGCACAGATTTTTTTTTGGGGGCACATTTTGGCACACATATAAGCTCTCTGGCCATGCACAGTTTTTCTCTCTCCGATCATTCGTTTAGAATTTTCCTGCTAGAAAAACGTTACCCCAGCAAGAATCGTTTTTCCGATTTTTTTTCAAAACTACAGGGGGCACACATTTTTTATGTGGGGGCACATTTACAGCAGATAAGGCACCAACTATACGTTCTACTCATATAACTCTAGGAGATACTTTCTTGCTGGGGTAACGTACACGAAAATTCTGTACATTGAAAATATCAAAAAAAAAAAAATGGCATTGTTACTAGACCAGACTAGACTAGACACCGAACCCAAAAATGTGAGTAAAAATTTTTTTGTCTGTCTGTTTGTTCAGGCATCACGCAAAAACTACCGGTTCGATTACGATGAAACTTGGTATAATTATTCTATAATATCCTGGGCACCACACTGGGTACTTTTTATCCCGGAAAAGTATATACAATAAAAAACAAACTTAATTTTGCGGTTCGATCCCTAGATCCGATTACTGTACCAACCGCAAATAATAAGTTTGTCGTAGGTTACGTCACCCGCAGTGGAGTTCACTAAGGGGCGCTGCACACGGCCAAGATGCTATAATACTTTATCTTAAGATACAATATCGACGACACACGACGAAGATAATAAATAATATTTCATATTTTTACGTATCTTAAGATGAATTTGTATGGCGAGCGATATTGTATCATAAGATAAAATATTATAACGGGTGATTTTTTAAGAGTTATGTTTTTCAGGTTGGCGGCACTGGTTGGTAATGGCATCCAAACGTCATCTGTCAAAGTGAAAAGTTTTCAGTGTACTCTGCCATTTCATCATGGAAAGACTTACAAACGAGCAACGATTGCAAATTGTTGTTTACTATCAAAATTCGTGCTCTGTGAAAAATGTGTTTCGTTTGTTACGACCATATTATGGTCGTCATAATCGACCTGGTGAATCAACAATTCGTGCTGTTATCACCAGGAGTGATGAACAGCCACATGCCATACGAGAATTACCGATGCATCCCGAAAAAACGACAGTTTGGTGTGGTTTATGGGCTGGTGGCATTATCGGTCCATTTTTCTTCAAAGACGACTATGGAAGAAACGTTACCGTCAACGGCGAACGATATCGAGCCATGATACGCAACTTTTTTTTGCCCCAGTTGGCCGAGTTGAACTTGATTGACATGTGGTTTCATCAAGACGGTGCCACATGCCACACAGCTCGTGAAACAATGGACATGTTGAAGGATGAATTTGGTGAGCAGCTTATCTCTCAAAATGGCCCCGTGAATTGGCCGCCAAGATCATGCGATTTGACGCCTCTGGATTATTTCTTGTGGGGTTATGTAAAGTCGTTAGTGTATGTGGACAAGCCGAACACGATTGAAGCCTTACAGGATAACATAACACGCGTAATTCGTGTGATACAGGTCGAAATGCTCGAAAAAGTGAGGCAAATTGGACCTTCCGAATGGACCATTTGAAAAGGAGCCGCGGACAACATTAACATGAAGTTATCTTTAAAATGTAAATGGCAAAGGCCAAGTTAACAATTTCAATAAAAAATTCGAATATATGATGCAAATTGAGTGTTTTATTCGATTAAAAAAAAAACTACGCTTAAAAAATCACCCTTTAGTATCTTAGCCGTGTGCAGCGCCCCTAAGCTATGCTGTAAATGTAGTGCTGAAGGTTGAATTTGGCTTGCACCGTTCGCAGCACACGCGTGGCTCACAAAATCAAAATCAAAAATCAAAATGTTTTATTTCACATAAACCTACATGGGCACTTATGAAACGTCAGAAGCTAGGTGCACGGTTCCAATTGGTCGTTTCCTATGGAGAAGAACCGGCAAGAAACTCCATGGTTACTCTTTTTAAAAATAATTGGCTTTTACAATGTTTCCAGATTGCAGTAGGTATGGGAGGACAGCGCAGGCCTGTCAACAAGTACCAATTACTTGATAAAATAGAAAATGGTCTACAGATCTAAAGTCTATAAGGCCTACAAAGTCCTCACATTTACAAAATAAGAATCTATCAAAAGGATAGATAATAAAAAAAAAGAAAAATAATAATAAAAACCTACTAAAACCAAGTGTTATGATTCTCATAAAAACCACTAATAAAGAGGTGAAAAATTTCAAGTGTCTGTATATAATGTCAATTAATAAAGAAATTATGTATAAAAGTATATAATGTCAAATAATAAAGAAATTATGTCAAAAAGTATGTAAAAAAAAAAATATAATGAAATAAAAATTAAACATCGTAATTTGAGAGCAGTTAATAGACATTTACATAGTTATGCCGTTAATGAGAAGCCAGGGAAGCCACATGTGCAGAAGGAATTATTGCCAGACTAGCTTGTCTTCAACGTAGTCTTTAATCTTATAATATGCTTTTTTGATAAGGACACGTTTGATGAGGGTTTTGAACTTTCCATCGCTAAGTTCTGTAACCGGCTTTGGCAACTTGTTATAAAAACGGATGCTGTTTACAAGAAATGACTTGCTAGTTTTAGTTAATCTAAATTTAGGTAACACAATTTCATTTTTACTGCGTGTATTTATATTATGGAAATCGCTTCTTATTTTGAAGAGTCCTAAGTTTTTGCGAACATACAAAATACTTTCTAAAATATAAAGAGAAGGCAGAGTTAGTATATCAATTTCTTTGAATTTGTTTCTAAGAGACTCGCGAGGACCCATTTTATAGATTGCGCGGATTGCCCTCTTCTGTAAAATGAAAATTGAATCTACGTCAGCTGCCGATCCCCACAGCAGAACACCATAAGACATAATACTGTGGAAATAAGCAAAGTATACTAACCTAGCTGTGGCTATATCTGTCAACTGCCTTATTTTTCTTACTGCATATGCAGCTGAACTTAATCTACTTGAGAGAGCTCTAATGTGTGCGCCCCATTGTAATTTTGAATCTAAAGTAATTCCTAGAAATACAGTTTCCGTAACAGCATCTAGTCTTTTGCCATCAAGTTCTAAATTCAGACCCACTTGAGGTACATTTGGTAATGAAAACTTTAGACATTTAGTTTTGTTCGCATTAAGTAAAAGATTATTAGCTGCAAACCATTTCGAGAGAACAGCCAGACTATCGTTAACATGTAAGACATCCGTATCTTTTCTATCTATTTTAAAAATAAGGGAAGTGTCATCAGCGAATAAAATGATATCCGACAAGTTAGCCATCATGTAAGGAAGGTCATTAATGTAAACTAGAAATAGGAAAGGGCCAAGAATTGAGCCTTGAGGCACACCCATCTTAACTAGAGACCCCGAAGACGTCGCCCCGTTAACGTTTACTTTTTGCTGGCGCTTTGACAGATAGGAAAGAACAAGATCAGCAGCTTGTCCACGAATTCCGTAGTGGTATAATTTACAGATCAGTGTATTATGGTCAACGCAGTCAAACGCTTTTGAGAGGTCACAGAAAATGCCAATTGCATCCTGGGACTTCTCCCAGGATTCCAAAATGTGACTGATGAGTTTTGCTCCCGCGTCTGTCGTCGACCTACCTTTCGTGAAACCAAACTGGCGACTATGTAAAATCCCATTTGAATTAAAATGTGACAACATCTGGTCCAGCATGATTTTTTCATAGATTTTGCTCAATGCTGGTAGCACAGATATAGGTCTATAATTGGAGGGATCAAACTTACTACCCGATTTGAATATCGGTACTACTTTACTATGTTTCATTAAGTCAGGAAACGTACCGCTGCCTAAACATTGATTAAATATGCCTGTTAGGGCAGGGGCAATTGTGTCAATAATATCTCCAAGAACCTTAACAGATATCCCCCATAAGTCTTCAGTGTTTTTTATGTTAAGACTTTTAAATGCTTTTTTAATTGTGTCAACAGAAATGGGCTTGAATTCAAAGCTTGGAATTTCCCTATTAAAATTTTCCTTAAGAAGGGCTTCAGCTAATATAGGTGATGAGGGGAGAGATTTTGTAACCTCTATTGGGATATTGGTAAAGAAATTTTCTAGTGTCTCAGCAACTTTTAACTTATCTGAAATGGTTTCATTATCAATTTTTAGGGACAACTCATTCTGATCTCGCTGTTTTGTGTTTCCAGTTTCTTTGTTTATTACCTGCCACACAGCTTTTATTTTATTATTAGACATACTAATTTTGTTACTAATTAATTTAGATTTAGCCTCAGCGCAGACTCTTTTGAATATTTTAGAATAGTTCCTTACATAATTATGAAGGGCTTGATCAGAAGTTAATGATTTCTCGTGGTACAGATTATATAAAATATCTCTGCTTTTTCTAATGCCAGCAGTGGCCCATTCACTAAATTTTGGTTTAGTATTTATAGTAACTTTTTTTACAGGACATGCTTTATTGAATTCTTGGCATACTGTAGAAAATAATGTACCATAGTTTATGTTGGGGTCTTGTGAATCAAAACTAGCTGTGGAAAGATTGCTAAGAACATTATTATTAAACATTTTCAATTTATTTTTAGTTAGAGGTCTTAATTGAATGGATTTATCTATGTGTAATCTTTTACCTAAGTCAAATGATACAAGTTGACCCGTATGGTCAGACCTGACGCCAGTAATTAAGGACGAGTCTTTTATTTTACAGTTAGTAAATACATTGTCTATTGTAACGAGTCTTTTAAGCCTGTTACATGATATCGCGTTCTTTGCTTTAATTTGTAGGCAACAGGGTGGTGTTGCCATGTAAAAATTCATTTTTTTGAATCGGAATTCGTGTAGTGGTCACACTGATTTTTTCTTTTGATGCTGTCAGTTGATTTTGACAGGTCACTTTTCGACCCAACTTTGCTTAGAATGGAGTAATTTGAGAGCTCCTAATTTAATCGTAAATAATAATCTTCAGAAGGACGATATCAAGTCCTAATTATGTTGTAGCTGATTTGCCCTTGTCGGCATCATAATGGGATTGCCCATATTTTTTAAAAAGGTTGGTAAAATTCTTCGTGGTTTCGTATTCACGTTGTCGCGTGGCTATTTAGATGGCGGACGTTAATAGTTTTCGATATTTGTTTCAGGATCTTTTGAACCTTATATATTTTGGATTAATTCATCTACTGATGTAAAAACTTCCTTTGGAAAAGAAACGGTGAGTTAATTTGCATTTGGTCGTAAACATTCCGATCGGCATTTTTGTCGACGCTGAACATCAGCTAACGTTTATTCATGTTTGATTTCAGCCGTGAGGCGTTTCTTATTTATTTTTACTTCAAGACTTAAATTTTTAACGCTAGCCCCTACCGACATATATCATGGACCGCCTGACGTCCCCGCGAAGATCAAAATCACCAGGGTTTGCCCATTCGGTTTGTTAGTTTATTCGCCGGAATATGGTATGGTTTATAATACTTAACTTAAATTGACAAAAGTGCAATAATGACAGGACAAAAATTAATTTCTATTCCATCTTAGTTTTACACCAACTGTTAATATTAGAAAGGAATTTTCTTGTATATAGAGACCAGCAGCCTTCGGGTAATAAAATCGTTCAATAACTTTTGTGTCGATTTTTATTGATACTCCCCGCTTGAAGATTAAAAGTTTCCAGTTCCCGCAGGTTAGTCTATCCTTGGCATAGTTTGGTGTGTGCTCCTGGCGCCCGAATTTTCACTTCTACTTATTGTTTATTTATTTGGAGTACAACACACACATTTAATAATCACATTAATAACATACATCCACTCATTAAATTATATGTCGTAGTTTCGACCGGATTAGCGTCCACGGGCTCGATATCGGTGTCCGCCATGTTTTTTGTTTTTTCAATCAGTGCGCACGTCCGGCGCAGGCGCTGTCTCGGGAGCGAAGGGGCGCTCCAAAAACGAACGCGCTACTGATAGATACAGTTGACAGTGACAGCTTGACATTGACAGCCTTAACACTGACAAGCCCGAAGTCACTGACAGGCTTGACACTGACAGCCTTGACATTGACAGTTCGGAATAAATTAAACAACTATTAAATAAGTGACATTGTATGATCATGTGCATTATTATCTCTAACACGGCCATTCTGCTAGTCAACGCGCTCTCGCGTTGAGCCTAAACGGCACTATAGTGGGCAAAGCGTTTCAAATGGCTTTCAACCTTCTCATAAGTCGATAAAACTCAAAGCAAAGCGTGAAAGCTTTCAGCATTAGTTAGTAGGCTGTGCTCTGATTAAACCGCAAAGCGTCAAGCTTTCAGCAATACTGATTGGTTAATACATGATTCAGTTCAACCTCACCACAAAGCGTAGCAACTTTCAACAGTTCATCAGGACAAAGCGTTAAAACTTTCAGTCAATCTCTCTGACAAAGCGTGACAGCTTCCAGTCGTATTAATAAAACATTTTGTTAATCAGCAGTAGTCGCATGTTTATTCTTACAAGTTTGTAACCAACAAAACAATAAACATAGGAGTTCCTTATGTCAACAAAACTTAAAACATCTCAAGAATTCTGCAGGCACAAGTTTGTAATCAACAAAACAATAAACACAGGAGTTCTTCATTTCAACAAAACTTAAATCATCTCAAGAATTCTGCAGGCACAAGTTTAGAATCAACAAAACAATAAACATAGGAGTTCTTCATTTCAACAAAACTAAAAACATCTCAAGAATTCTGCAGGCACAAGTTTGTAATCAATAATTTATTACAAATTACCATACAGGCTACGGTGACAATACCTACTTAACAATTTGTTTAAGTAAAATAGAAATTAATCATCTTTGGGTTCCACGGGACCAAGACATTCGGACAATTCTGGTAGGCTAGCTGGATATTTACGCAGTCTTTCATGACACACATATTGGCCCCGTCCCCCAGATAATGGCTCAACCATGTATCGCTCATTTGGACAAACTTTCGTTATTTGACAAGGACCACTAAATTTTTCGCTTAATTTCTTAATTACGCGGGGATTTTTTTGAACTAGCACTAGATCGCCTTCTGCAAAAGGACGAATCGCGGCTTTATTAGCGTCATAGCGTATTTTATCTTTTGTCGCTTGCTCGTCCATCCTATTCTTAGCCGCTTGTCTTGTTTCTATCAAATCCTGTTCATTGTGAATATCAGGATCCAGCGCGAGATAATTTAACCTGGGTGGGTTTTTGTTACAACCAAATAACAATTGGAATGGACTTTTGCCCGTACTTTTGGACACTGTGCAATTCAAGACGAGTTGGACCTCACCTATAACAGACTTCCAAGATCTGTTTTCGTGATTTTCGGCGACTGTGAAACAATTAGTCAATATGGGCATTATCCGTTCTACTTGCCCATTGGCACGGCAAATGCCACTGGCGATTTCATGGAACTCAATAGACCACTCTCTACAAAGCTTTTGGAAGTCTTGCCCTGTGAACGAAGTGCCCTGATCGGAAATAATTCGCTTGGGTGTTCCGAATACGTGAACGAAACTTCTAAGAGCTTCACAGGCGGATCGTGAAGTTAAGTCTTTGACAGCAGTTAAATAACAAAACTTGGTGAAGGCGTCTACAATCACAATCACATATTCTTTGGAGACCCTTCCACCAGTCAATTTGCCACTAGTATCTATGTGAATAGTGTGGAATGGCTCTGCAACTTTGTCAATCGGATGTAAAGCAGATTGCTTTTTGCCAGAAGGGTTTTTATTTATTTTACATGGCAGACAATGGTCAACATATGCCCTAACGGATGAACTCATGTTGGGGAACCAAAAATATTCTCTAATTTTGGACAAAGTTTTATCCCAGCCTAGATGTTTTAATTCGTCATGAAATTTCTGAATTATTTGCCAACGAAAGTTTTTGGGGACCATAATTCGACTAAAAGTTTTACCATCGACTTGAAAGTTTCTGTATAGTAGATTGTCTTTATAGGTATAAGACGACCTAACATTAGCATCAATGGTGTCGTTCTCGATTGATTCAATGATCCGCCTAATATCAGAGTCCAACTTTTGTTCGGCCTGTAACCATTCGTCATTTACGCGTGAAATATTTACCTCCCTACAGTTAGTGGGGTTACGACTTAAGTAATCTACGTGTGGGATTCTTTCGCCTTTTCGATACTCTATTTCAAAGTTGAAAGTTTGCATGAAAGCCCACCATCTGTGAACACGTGGTAAAAGTTCACGCTTATGACGTGATGCCTTCAAGGCGTTACAGTCTGTAACGACCTTGAACTCCCTGCCGAACAAATAGTGCCGAAAATGTTTTAGCGCTTTAAATACCGCCAGAGTTTCCAGCTCGTAGCTGTGATATCTACTTTCGACATCGGTTGTTCTTTGGCTGAAATAACCTATGACTTTTAGCTGATTGTCGGTCTTTTGAAATAAAATTGCCCCATATCCAATCGAACTCGCATCCGTATGTAGCTCGATTGGTTTGCTAGGATCGAATATAGTCAATGTGGGCGCAGAAGTTAGATATCCTATCACAGTCGCGTGAGCCTTTGTATGTTCGACAGTCCAAACCCATTTGGCATCCTTTTTAGTAAGGGCGTATAGGGGTGCCATGACAGAGGAGAAGTTGGGCACAAACTTTCTAAAGTACCCAGCGAGACCGTTAAATTGCCGCAGCTCCCTTACGCAAGTCGGTAAGGGGGCGTTGGCTAAAGCCTCTATCTTTTTAGGGCTGGGTTTGATACTATTATCACTGACAACGTAGCCTAAGTACTCGACTGAGGACTTCAGAAAAGTGCACTTTTTCCAATTAAAAGTGAAACCAGCTTCTGATAAGGCGGACAATACCTGCTCTAAACTCTGGAACGCCTCCTCCTTCGTTTTCGAAAATACAAGTACGTCATCCATATAGACAAGCGCTATTTTGTCTTTTAGATCTTTTAGCGCTTTATTGATGGCCCGTTGGTAAACAGAAGGTGCGTTACAGAGTCCAAAGGGCATTTTCAAATATTCCCAGACACCATCCGGGGTAATAAACGCGGTCTTTTCGACGTCATCCTGAGATGCCATCAAAACCTGATGGAAGCCTGAGGTCATGTCTAAACTTGAAAAATAAGACGCCTGACCGAGGGCGTCAATTTGTTCTGATATCAACGGCAAAGGATAACTGTCTCGCACAGTGTTGGAGTTAAGCTCCCTATAGTCTACACAAAGACGGTCGGACCCGTCTTTCTTCTTAACAAGTAGGGCAGGACTCGAAAAAGGCGAAGAACTCTCACGCACTATGCCTTTGTTCTCCAAGTCGGTTATTATTTCACGCATTATGGCTCGTTCAGAAGGAGCCAACCGATACGCACGTCGTTGTACGATTTTATCCGGATTTTTAAGTTTGATTTGCATTTTTCCTGTACTGACAGTTGACCTAGAATTGCCGCTGGCGAAATAAGCTTGGTATTTTTGTAATGTAGACCTCAATCTATCAATATCGCACTGCTCAGTCAAATCTGTATTAATGTTAACGAAGTCCACGTTCGTGTTTTGGGTAAGACACATATTGACATTAACGTCACGTACTATTTTGGCACCGTCACTATTAAGGGTGAAAATTAAACCGGGGGTTTTAAATATTTCCCTACCTAGGATTACGTCATGCGGTAACAAATGTGAATCAACAATGACAAACGTTATCTCAGTATGGAACCCATCAAACTCGGCATAAGTTGTCATTTTCCGAAATGAAAAGCATGGTGCTGAGCCAATACCTGTGAGGCGGGTAAACGAGATTTCTTTCTTATCTGGTAAATAATCTGCAATTTCCTTTTTAATTAGTGAACACTCTGAACCACTGTCAATCAATGCTTGTAGATTATAGCCACCTAGACATATTTCAATCAAAGAATCATTAGAGGGTGAACAAACATTGACCGATTTAGTTAGCAACTTAGGGTCTTTAAAATCTTTTAATTTTTCTTCTCGTTGCTTGGTGAAACAAGTAGATTCAGAATGCCCAGATTTATGACAGTAAGAACATTGTTTACCAACTGGCTTATTATTAGATTTATCAGGAGACACCCGAGATTGGGTGGTACCCTCACTTTTATTGTTATTGCGCAATAGTGAGCAATGTCGTTTCAGATGACCTATTTTATTACAGTAATGACAACGCCGATCTGTAGATTTCTCACTAATTTTAGGACGTTTAGAATAAGAAGGTTCACTATGCATCTTATCAAAGTGTCGCTTATGGCTCTTAATGTTAGGGTATGTACTTAAATGTCTATCAAGTTCCACAAAATTTGTTGGAGTATTTTTAAGCAACTCTGTGCGTACCTGAATATCCGTGATGCCGGAGATCACCACCTCGATTTTGTTTGACTCACCCCAGCCTGTATCCAGTCGATCTATCAGCGCCAACTTGTTGGTAGAATACTCGATGTACGTAGCAACCTGGTCGCTCTTGTACTCCACCATATCGCGAAATAGGTCGTAGAACCTCCTCGTTGCAACAAACTGTCGAGTGAGTCGCTCCTTTAGCTCTTCCCAGGTCTTGCACAAAGGATACGAATGCGCAGCCCACTTTTTCGCGCGTCCTTGTAAGTGAGTGAATACAGCGTTTCTGGTTTCATAATCCGTCCACGAGTTGTTTTTCTTATGATGTTCAATTTCCTCGCACCACTGAGCCGCGGTAAATTGACAATCGTCCGGATCAAACGGCGGTAGATAAATCTCACTCGCCTTCAACTTCCTTGATTCCGCCGTGCTCGTAGAGGATTTCTGGTTAGAGTTCTGGAAGCCAGCCATCATATTTTGAAA
The DNA here is from genome assembly GCA_916614155.1 of Mesoligia furuncula. Lineage (NCBI taxonomy): Eukaryota > Metazoa > Arthropoda > Insecta > Lepidoptera > Noctuidae > Mesoligia > Mesoligia furuncula. The sequence continues at coordinate 2,267,974 of OU744817.1, read as the reverse complement.
AAATGTCGCCCATGTTTCAGGTGTAGGCGCGCCAGGTACGTCGTCTTTTGATGTTGACGGCCCAGCCGCCATATTTTCTTGAGTTTCATATCCCGGCGTAAAATATTCTTTATTTTGAGTAGCTTGCATCGCGGTAGACTCGTAGGGTGATTTTGGAAACGATCCCACCGCTGCTGTCGTAGTTTCGACCGGATTAGCGTCCACGGGCTCGATATCGGTGTCCGCCATGTTTTTTGTTTTTTCAATCAGTGCGCACGTCCGGCGCAGGCGCTGTCTCGGGAGCGAAGGGGCGCTCCAAAAACGAACGCGCTACTGATAGATACAGTTGACAGTGACAGCTTGACATTGACAGCCTTAACACTGACAAGCCCGAAGTCACTGACAGGCTTGACACTGACAGCCTTGACATTGACAGTTCGGAATAAATTAAACAACTATTAAATAAGTGACATTGTATGATCATGTGCATTATTATCTCTAACATATATATATATTTTTTTTTATTATTACAATTGGCGCTCTGCGAACAGGGACATGAAGTAGGTTTGTCTGGTACCTTATACTGTCATTATTGCACTATTAATTAATTAACTTATGAGTCTATTGTTTGCATTGGTTTGTTCTACATTGTTACTTTAATAACTTTGTGTTTATTTTGATTTTTGACTCATAAGTAGTACTTAACTTAATTTGGTGAATCTTTGTAAACAATGTTTGGTGTTTACAATTGATGATTTTGTTTAATATCATGTTTTTTCTTAGCAAAACCAACAGAAATGTATAGCATAGACTGCGTTTTGTTGTTCTCAACAGTAAAGTTATTTTAAAAACTAAGTTTAACTTTTTAAGTAAATAATTTAATCTAATTGTTAAGTACAATATTGTGCATTTAATTTATCTAGATTTAAACTGCTTGTAAGTGATTATTGCACTTTTAAAACGATAAAATTAACATAGTAATTTTTTATGGGATTACCCACATTGACTTTTATAATTAACCTCAAACTTGAGAATTTATTTTCAAACATTTAATTTTTGAAACTTAGTTTTTGCTTTTCGTTTGCTATTCACCTTGCTACTGAGTTTACTCCTAACTTTCTGATGTTTGGTAGGGAGCTTATTCTTGATGCGTCATTACATCACTTTAGTAGTTCTGTTGATAACTTATCTCAACTAGAAATTTCAAATAGAAATGCTTATGCAGTTTCTCTTAATTCACTTAGTGATATTTTTGTTAAAGTTCAAGCTTACTTGTTAAAGGGGTATAAGCGTAATGCCGCTTATTATAATAAGGGTCGGAAAGTCATTTCTTTTGATGTGGGTGATGTGGTGTGGAGAAGAAGTTTTCTTCAATCTAATGCACAAGCATATTTTTCAGCTAAACTTGCACCTAAGTTTGTAAAATGTAAAATAACTGAAAAGGTTTCAGATAACGTTTATGTTTTGAAAGATTTAAATAAAGGTTCAGTGGGACGTTATCATGTTAAAGATATTATTAAATTTTAATTTGGTTTCCAGGTGTTAGGTCTTGATTTTGATAATTTTGTTTGAAGGCCGCTTTTGACAGTGTGATGTACGAGAGGATGGATGATAGGTTATCGGCGGTTTGAAAGATGTATGTTAGGTAACTTCTTATAAATTTGTTGAATTTGAGACATTCTAAAAATAAAACTTAGGTCATTCTGGTTAATTTAATACTATTTTTTTTTTTCTTCACACCAAATATTTTTCGCATCGAAGGATCTTATTTTATGTTTTGTTTGTTTTTGTTGGATTGTCTAAGATCTTATTTTTCTTTTTTAAGGGTAACCTACCTGTTTATATTTTATTGAGATCTTATACAACCCTACAGTTCAGGTAATTTCTACCTTGAGGTTAAAAAACTTAAATTCAATTTCAAGTTTTTGTAATCTTTTTTTCTCATAGTTTAAAATCATTCTATTTCCTCTTCGTCATAAATAGTAATCGATTTTTAAATCTATTTTGTGCTGTTCGTTGACAGAATTGTTTCTCATTTTTACTGGAGTTTCATTCTTTTTAATGATCGGATTTGACTTTGTTAGTAACGCGTTCATCCTGGACTTTACTTTTTGGGGGTCATTCTGTAACCTTTGTTACAAAATGCCTTATTATTTTTTGGATCTTGGTGTAATTTTTGACCTTGATTTCGACTTTTTTCCATTGTGTTGGACTTTGTTGTTCCAATCACGATGCGAGATTTTGTTTTGACTTTCGTCATCCTTTTTCCTTTGCGTTCGGAAGTTCGGTGGTGGTATGCCGGTCGCATTGTGAAACTTTGGCTTTCGCCTTTTTTGTTATTGAGATTTCTCATTGGAGATCTCAATGTTTTTTGTGTTTGTCTGTGTTTGGGAGATTGGTAGTGTTGAGCCAGTCACAGCATTCGCATTCTTTTACAGCTATTGTGCTCGGGAATTCGGTGGTGATGAGCCGATCACAATATGCTTTCCTTGGTCTCGTTGCAGGTTGTGCCTGTAACAGTATTTTAAATAAGGTCTTTCAGCTTTATTTAAAAACTTTTGTTCGGAGTTTTCAAATTTTTTGGATTGTTGAATACGGAGTTAGTCAGTGGCAATAGAGCCTAACTGCACTCATAGAGATGGTTGTGTTGGAAGCGGTTGACATAGTAGTCAGTGGCGATAGTGCCTAACTGCACTCAAAGTCGTACTGTTCCAAGTGGTTTGAAATTTTTAGTCAGTGGCGATAGGTGCCTAACTGCACTATAAAAATTGTAGTTTGTTTTGGTAAATTGTCCGAATTTGTTTGAAATTTTTAGTCAGTGGCTATAGTGCCTAACTGCACTGTTTTGGAGTTTTGGAGCGCTAAGAGATTTCTCTCTTCGTTTCATTTGATGAGTTTTTATAACTTATAATTTTTTGTTTTTCACTATTTCGTTTTTGACTTTTTGTCATTTACATTTTTTTTTACTTTTATTAAATTCTTGAGATTTTGTCGTTTGACATTTTCAGAGTTGATTTGCACTTTGAATCTTATATGATTTTTTTTCTTTTTTTGAATTAGAAAGTTGTTAAGACTGGTTTATTTGGTTGAAGATTTCTTTCTAATAAAAGAAAGTTCCTTTCTTTTATTTTCGGGAGGGGATGTAATGTAACGAGTCTTTTAAGCCTGTTACATGATATCGCGTTCTTTGCTTTAATTTGTAGGCAACAGGGTGGTGTTGCCATGTAAAAATTCATTTTTTTGAATCGGAATTCGTGTAGTGGTCACACTGATTTTTTCTTTTGATGCTGTCAGTTGATTTTGACAGGTCACTTTTCGACCCAACTTTGCTTAGAATGGAGTAATTTGAGAGCTCCTAATTTAATCGTAAATAATAATCTTCAGAAGGACGATATCAAGTCCTAATTATGTTGTAGCTGATTTGCCCTTGTCGGCATCATAATGGGATTGCCCATATTTTTTAAAAAGGTTGGTAAAATTCTTCGTGGTTTCGTATTCACGTTGTCGCGTGGCTATTTAGATGGCGGACGTTAATAGTTTTCGATATTTGTTTCAGGATCTTTTGAACCTTATATATTTTGGATTAATTCATCTACTGATGTAAAAACTTCCTTTGGAAAAGAAACGGTGAGTTAATTTGCATTTGGTCGTAAACATTCCGATCGGCATTTTTGTCGACGCTGAACATCAGCTAACGTTTATTCATGTTTGATTTCAGCCGTGAGGCGTTTCTTATTTATTTTTACTTCAAGACTTAAATTTTTAACGCTAGCCCCTACCGACATATATCATGGACCGCCTGACGTCCCCGCGAAGATCAAAATCACCAGGGTTTGCCCATTCGGTTTGTTAGTTTATTCGCCGGAATATGGTATGGTTTATAATACTTAACTTAAATTGACAAAAGTGCAATAATGACAGGACAAAAATTAATTTCTATTCCATCTTAGTTTTACACCAACTGTTAATATTAGAAAGGAATTTTCTTGTATATAGAGACCAGCAGCCTTCGGGTAATAAAATCGTTCAATAACTTTTGTGTCGATTTTTATTGATACTCCCCGCTTGAAGATTAAAAGTTTCCAGTTCCCGCAGGTTAGTCTATCCTTGGCATAGTTTGGTGTGTGCTCCTGGCGCCCGAATTTTCACTTCTACTTATTGTTTATTTATTTGGAGTACAACACACACATTTAATAACCCCATTACATAACACACATTTATAATAACATCCATTCACTCTTTAAAATATTTTTTATTATTACAATTGTCGCTAGATTAGATTATTTTTTAATATTACACTATGCATGAAGCTGAAGTTGCTGTTATTCTAGTCGCTTCATTAAATATACATTTTAAATTAAATGATTGAAACAATGATATTAGCTTACATTTTTCTGGTGAATTAACTAATAGATCAATATTTAGGTCACCAGAAACAAAAACAAATTTACTATCTTTAAAAAGTTTACTAAGTATTTCTTCCATTATGATCAAAAATGATGACAAATTTGAGGCTGGTGGTCTATAAACACATAAGAAAGTATGGCCTTCAACTTCTGCACATGCTACCTCACATAAGCGATCAACAGAGCAAGCAGTGATATCCTTTCTTTCTTTATACCTAAAAGAACTATTACATAATATCAAAGTACCACCCCCTATTGAGGACCTGTTGTGCGCACTGGCAACTGAAAAATTATTGACATTAAACAACATTCTATCCGGTTTTAACCAGGTTTCACAAAAACATAAGATATCCATATGATATTTATCTATTAACATTTCCACGTCTAGGATTTTGCCAGAAAAGCGATTTATAGGTATTTTGGTGATATAGTAAAATATTCTTATTATGCTTCTCTTTTGTCGAGTCTAAAAGTTTAAAGAATTAATTACAGTATTATTAGAAGTACTAGATAATACTGTTTCGTCACTTAACCTAGTCTCAGTTAAATTATCAATAACTGCGTGTATATTGTAAGCTAACAAAGTAGCCAGTACATGCTGACTTTTCTTGGGGAGAAACATATTATGTTCCTGAACTAATACAAAATCCCTAACAAAATAGTTTGTATCAAAATACAATAAACGGTCACTATGACGACATGTCAAAATATGCATTAAGTTGTTTAAACTATAAATGTAGTTGTTTTCTGCATCATACAAATTATCAGAATATGGCAATGCACATAATATTAATTTACCTAGTTTTAATTTAAGTAGGGTGTCAATACCATTAACTATGTCCCTTTTTGTTACGTTCAGACTGTTTCCAATTAAAAGAACTACAGTAGTCTGCTCATTCATTTGTGTATGTTTTATTTTATGAACAAGTTCATTAAAATGCAGGTTATGATAACAACAATTAACTATAGTATGTTTAGAGCGGTTATTTAATAATGATCCAAAACCTGATCCTAATCTATCAGAAAATACCAAAACATTACTTTGAGTGGGATAGATAGGTTCTATAGTATGAGTTGAAGTGGGTGAAGTAGCAGGTACAACATGCTGTAACATCTGTGGTGAATCGGGTGGTGTGGTGTTAGTGTGAGTGGGAGCACAACTACAGGTAAGATTGTTGGTCAGTGACTCGTACCTCTCTGCATTGTACTTGACTAGGTCCACCAACTCACAGGCCTCTTGCAAGCGCTCGCTCAGCATAAGTTGACTAGACTCATACTTACAGGATATTTCCTTAAGTGCATTTTCCCTGCTCAGTAATTCCTTTTGAAGGTTTTGTATTTCGACATAATACATTTGTCTGCCATTTTCCAACTTATTATTACATACATTTAGTTGGCTTTGTAAGTTAATACATTGTTTCCTAAGATTAGTGTTAAACTTGTCACGGCTGCCACGGTCATCGCTACCGTATATAAGGATGGAGTCTGAGCGCGCGCATCATACATTTTTTGAACTATGATTTGAACCGACGTGTCGAGTGGTGATCTATATACATATATAAAAGAAAGTCTTCTGAGTTACACTATTTATAACTCAAGAACGGCTGAACCAATTTGGCTGAAAATTGGTGTGGAGGTAGCTTAGAACCAGGAGACTTATTTTATTACTTTTATTTACTTATAGGAGTAGGGTAAGAGTAGGGTAGGAGTAGGGGAGCAGGGTAGGAGTAGGGTAGAAGTAAGGTAGGAGTAGGGTAGGACTAGGGTAGGAGTAGGGTAGGGGTAGGACACCACGCGAATGAAGTAGCGCCGGGCAGCTAGAAATAATTTATATGGCAAAACAACCTTTGCCGGTGGTAGTTTACATGGTAATACATCATATATTTTTTTTAGTTTTATCATTCTCTTATTTTAGAAGTTACAGGGGGGGGGGGGGGGGGACACATTTTACCACTTTGGAAGTGTCTCTCGCGCAAACTATTCAGTTTAGAAAAAAATTATGTTAGAAACCTCAATATCATTTTTGAAGACCTACCCATTGATACCCCACACGTATGGGTTTGATGAAAAAACAAATTTTGAGTTTCGGTTCTAAGTATGGGGAACCCTAAAATTTATTGTTTTTTTCCTATTTTTGTGTGAAAATCTTAATGCGGTTCACAGAATACATCTACTTACCAAATTTCAACACTATAGTTCTTATAGTTTCGGAGAAAAATGGCTGTGACATACGGACGGACAGACAGACGGACAGACAGACAGACATGACGAATCTATAAGGGTTCCGTTTTTGCCATTTGGCTACGGAACCCTAATAAAATGAAACAAAGCTTTTAAATACAGTAAAATCATTATAAGTTAATTAAATGGAGCTTCTAATGAATTCGTGGAGCTGGTGGCACAAAAATCGGGAACTTCTATTGAAGTCCATGCCGGTGAAAATGTTAGAAATTATAACCACATAAAACTTTTATATTAATGTTTTTATTGTGGCGGTGCTTGGGGGAGGCCTATGTCCGTCTGTTTGACGATTTAACATTTAAACTTAACGTTTGTTGAACTAACTATTGACGATTGAATTTGTTGTAGTTTATTTTGATTGAAATAAAATCATTTATTTAGTTTCAGATCGATCGAATCACTGTCTCCTAAGATACCATATAAGTTTAGGAGACAGGATTTAATTTTTATGTTAATATAGACAACTATTTTTCTCCCCTTGTGTCCATTGTTAGTTGATTAAGGGCTGATTTTTCAATCAAATGATAATTTTATTCGAGGAATAATTTTGACATTTATCTCATGCAAAAATTGTCAAATGTCAGTTTTATTCCTCGAATAAGAGTTATCTGGCGATGGAAAATTCAGCCCTTAGTTTTAGCATTCCTATACAACCTGTGTCTATACAACATGTCCCAAAATTCAACGATAAGCCAGCACCGGAGGATAGACCTGCCCATGACTACTCGGGGAAAAAAAGAAAAAAAATATATATCTCTTTTTTTTTGAAGTTATAAAAAAAAAGAAGAAATTCTTAAAAAAGTGAGACCTTTTATGATATTTTTCACTACCATGACCACACTTTTTTAAATATTTCTGTTATTTTTTTTTATAGGCAACCTGAATAGCACTGCTATCTACCACAATTCTTAAAAAATCCAGAATACCTCTAGTTTTTTCACGTAAATTAATGAAACTTAATTTATTCCCTAAATTTTTTGAAGATTTTTACTTTTAATCAACTTTAACTCATCGTGGTGTAAAAAAAAAGTATGAACACTACTATGGCAAGTTTTTTTATAAATTGACGCAACTAATCAAGATTCCAAAATGGTATAATACTCTAGGCAAACAAGTTAAAAAAAAAAATGTTCCTATTATTTCTAAACAGGGGCCAAATGACGGTCTGGTAATAAAAAGTATTAGTTCTTGGAAAATGTTTAATATTTAAATAAATGGTCAAACAATTTCTCATGTAATTTATTAACATTATAACCAATGTTCAAATTGTTTGCCACCAGCAATAATACATGCACGACATCGCCTTAAAAATGACCGTTTTATTTGTCTTGCATATCTTCTGCGATTAATATGATCCGCAGCCTGACTGATATTTCGACGAAGCTCGTCCAATGACGCAATGGGTTTTGAGTAGACCCTGTCTTTAAGACAACCCCAATAGAAGAAGTCCAGGGGGTTCAAATCGGGTGAACGAGGTGGCCATAAGATAGGACCAAGTCGCCCGATCCAACGCCCTGGATACTCTTGATTTAAATATTCTCGCACAGGGCGGGCATAGTGTGCTGGGCAACCATCATTTTGGAGCCACATGTTTTGGAGATCATTTAAGGGCACGTCGTCTAGCAATTCTTGCAAGTCATTTTGTAAAAAGTTTAAATAACTATTGCCATCTAAGTTTCCTTGTAACTCAAAGGGCCCAATTACTTTTCCATTTAATATGCCGGTCCATAAGTTAACCTTGAATTGATATTGGGATCTGTCTTGTCTCATCAAGTGCGGATTTTCATTGCTCCAACTATGTAGGTTGTGTAGATTTAAATATCCATCTTTCTTGCATGTTGTTTCATCCGACCATAGAATTTTGTCCAGGAATTGGGGATCTTCCCTGTGCCTTTGCAGCATCACACGGCAAAATGTGACTCTTAATGGATAGTCCCGCGGTAACAACGTCTGCACACGCCTGTAATGATATGGGTGAAGCTTGTGACGTTGTAAAATTCGATGTGCAGAACTTTTCGGGATTCCTGTAGCTTCTTCTATGGCGCGTACCGAAGTAGTGGAATCATTTTCTATCTCATTGAGAACTTCTTCATCACGATCCGAACTAGGTCTTCCAGCGTTTCTCCTACTGGATGGCATACGACCCTCCGAAAACGCTTGATGCACATTAATAAACACTCGATAATCAGGATATCTTTGAGCATTTGGGTACCTTTCTCGATACAGTCTGCTAGCAGCGTTAGCATTGCATCGGGTTTCTCCATAGATGAGGTGCATATTTGCGTATTCCTGTGGTGTGTATGGTTGCGGCATGTTGATCGTTAAACAGTCCAAAATGCGCCAGAACTCCAAATCACAAAACTCACAATCGTAGTCACAAAACACACAATCGTAGTCCAAGATAATGCCAGGTCAGTTCAGTTTGCAGATCGATTCCAGTCCAAAAAGCCAAGCCAAAAGTCGTTAGTACGTACGAGAGCCACGTCAGTTGAATACGGAACGGTGCGCAGTAAACAAAGGAGCAGAGCGTACTGAACTGACTTGCTCTGAGAATAATAACAGCTTCTCTACCTGCCCTGTTGTTGTCTCTTTTTAACGTAAATATCTCTGTCTATCTATCTCTCTCTAACTTCTAAGGTATGTATGCCCCATTCAAATTCCTAGAAATTGTAACAAGAACCCACTACCTGCCCTGTTGTTGTCTCTTTTTAACGTAAATATCTCTATCTATCTATCTCTCTCTAACTTCTAAGGTATGTATGCCCCACTCAAATTCCTAGAAATTGTAACAAGAACCCATTTTGGGCACGCAGTGAAAGTGATTACTGTCAACTATAATTTAAGGAATTTGGTTCTTGTTTTGAACTAGTATGGATATAATTTTTTTGTGGTTGATTTTCCTAGAGTATTATACCATTTTGGAATCTTGATTAGTTGCGTCAATTTATAAAAAAACTTGCCATAGTAGTGTTCATACTTTTTTTTTACACCACGATGAGTTAAAGTTGATTAAAAGTAAAAATCTTCAAAAAATTTAGGGAATAAATTAAGTTTCATTAATTTACGTGAAAAAACTAGAGGTATTCTGGATTTTTTAAGAATTGTGGTAGATAGCAGTGCTATTCAGGTTGCCTATAAAAAAAAATAACAGAAATATTTAAAAAAGTGTGGTCATGGTAGTGAAAAATATCATAAAAGGTCTCACTTTTTTAAGAATTTCTTCTTTTTTTTTATAACTTCAAAAAAAAAGAGATATATATTTTTTTTCTTTTTTTCCCCGAGTAGTCATGGGCAGGTCTATCCTCCGGTGCTGGCTTATCGTTGAATTTTGGGACATGTTGTATATGTCTTTGGATCAATAAACTTATTATTATTAAATAGTAGGTAAAATAAAAAAACGATTATAAAATTAAGCAAATGGTTTAATATTTTATTAGTCATACAAGGTGTACAAATATTAAATACATATTTCCTAGAATACTGTCTGATTGTTAGAAAAAGAAAGAACAATTGTTTATTCTGCATAAACAAAACGCATATTACAAGAAAAAATATAAACACACATAAAAGTAGTCAAAAGCCTCGTACGCTTGCGACACTGGCAAAGGACAACATACAAACAACAATTATTACATCCCATCCATTGTGTATTATTATATCCCAGCCAGGTGTTCACCAGCACATTCAAGTTGGCCCTGAACCTACTATTTAACTAATACTACCATAAGTATACCAACACCAGCCCACTGCTTCCCAGCAGTGTGTCCCCACAGGGCTCTTTTCTTCGAGAGGGAGTGGGCTGTAATCTACCACGCGGGTCCAGTGCGCGTTGGTAACTAATACTAATAACTAATCATTGATAGATTACCGTATTAATCCAGTTATTTGAAAAAAGGAAATTAGTTTTAAAAACTGCTAAATATTTAGTTCACCTAAAACTAAAAATTAATCGTGAATTAATGAATGCCTACGACTAATTATATCGCAAAATTTTTAGTTTGACTAATCAATCGATTAAAAATAGCGATTCAGCCCAATACAGATATAAGTTAGTCTTGTGGGCTCCAAAAATTGGTTTACAAGATTGTAGTACTGAAACAAACTTCTAAGTTTGCTAAATGAACAAGTGATAATGCACTTATTCGAGTTATTTTTGTGAACACTTCATCCATTACCTTTTCAAATCAGTCATACAATACTGAAGGGTCTGAACTCTGAACATACTTTTTTAATAAACTGCTTCAACTCTGCATTTTTAACAAAACCTAAAGGGCTTTGAAGGTCTGTGGCATACCTATTGTCCTCTATTTTGTTTTTTTTTTATAATAGTGGTCACGGATGACCTTTATAAATCAATAGCCGACATCAATGCAAACAGAAAACATAATAAGACCAAACCCCGTAATGTTACGTTTCAGAGATATTAACGTTCTAAGTTGATCACGTGACATCTATATATTTAACATGCTTACATCTCGTTGCAAGATGTTTGTAATAATCACTCGGAATATATAAAGTAATCATTGGTGTATATCAAGCTTATAAGGTCTTTCACCAGTTTCAAATTAAAACGTGTTTTTTAAATGACAATATTGACGAAAACTACGCTCACATATATATCACATTGGAAAGGTTTCTCGCCAGTGGCGGATTAGCCACGTAGCAAGAATAGCAAATGCTACGGGCACCGCGCACCAGCGCTTGCTGACCATAAAAAAAAATATCAATTTAGATTATGAAGCGTAAAAATATTTTTTTAAATCAATGTAGTTACAACTTACAATACATAACACGATAGAGTTGGTATGAAAATGTTTTACAACTCGCTCAAAGCTCATTAAATTTCCATTGGTATCAAAGATTGT